>CM068960.1:122154971-122179856 GCA_035128595.1 Eptatretus atami | reverse complement strand
TCTCTAAGTCTTTCATTGTGCAGCAGCACAGCCCTTTCTCTCAAGTACTTTTCCAAGTATTTTTTTGGCTTTTTAGAAGCTCTGTGAGCCATTTTAGGTAACAATCCTTATCTCACACACGTGGTATACTCTATAGTGCCGTGAATATCGCCGTTTCTAGGGGTGTCTGTGCATGCACACGCAGCATCATGGGGCAGATTACGTCATTTCGAAGGTCGGTTATTGGTGGCCTGGAAATAAAACCAGGAAATAACGAGAAGGGCACTCAGTCGAGCGCATACCTCCACCAGGCTGATTAGTTTACGTTTTGTATCCCAATGATAGGCCGGATTTGGATTAGGACCTGAACTAAAATTTAATCGGCTTGTTCTTGTCACCTAACTAACTGATCCACCAAGTTTCGTCCGAATCCGTCCATAACTTTTTGAGATATCCCTCTAAATGTCGTTTTTGGCCGCATCTCTAAATGGTGAAGAATCGCTTTTAAAATTCTCAGATCCGGATCTGGATCTTCACCAAAATCGAATCACTTCTTCCTTGTTACGTACCCAATCTGTCCACCAAGTTTCGTCTGAATCTGTACACAACTTTTTCAGATATCGTGCTTTTTATCGTTTTCACGCCATCACTCAATGGTGAAAAAAAAAAACACTTGAAAAATCCTCGGATCCAGATTAGGATCTTCACTAAAATTGAATCAATTCTTCCTTGTTGCATACCCAACCGGCCTACCAAGTTTCGTCCAAATCCGTCCACAACTTTTTGAGATCTTTTGCTCCCAAACAAACAAACAAACAAACAAACAAACAGACAGACAGACGGGTGAAAACATAATCTCCATCCACCTTTTGTAGCGGAGGTAAAAAAATTGACCAGGAACTATAGTTACTCACGAATAAATTATCGGCCTAACTAAGGGCTACAATTACCCACAAAGCAGCTTGTTGGTTGACTGTGAAGGCCTTGACATGGGATAGAACGTACATGTACAACCTGTCTGCTTTCAATTCAAATTGTCTAGTTTCATGATCGCAGAGCTTGTTTTCGCACAACTCGCCGCCATGTTAAACTGCAACAAATCTGCCCATGTGTGGTCAGTTGGCATGCGGAAGATGTTTCACCGACTACTATGTCGGTCAATAACGTATAACTCCACCCCCATGCTTCACTATAGCTGTTGTACACTGACTGTTATACCACTCCCCAGTCTGCCTTCCACTTACTGTTATGTGGGCCTGTACTTGCAGTTCGTTACTCTTTCCATAATGTTATACATTATAACAACTTCTGGTCTCATGGCGGCAGGAAAGCTCAAATTTGCAGTCTACTACAAGGCATCGAATGGCCATTGAATACAGGTGCACCATATATATATATTGTAGTTTACACTTTATGGATGGCTCATAGCTGTGCTTGTAGCCTGTGGGTGTTTTCCCCTCACTATGTAAGCAGCAGGTGAACGTCAGGCCTGACCAAATGTCAGACCTTTGAACGATTTGGTGTAAACTTCCTCTTTGCCCAATCCCACAATGAAGGTATATGATTTATTGAGGTAGTCGTAGTGGTAGTAGTAAATGTATGTTTGATCATTCACTTAATTTTGATTGCAGCTTGTGGCTGTGAGTTGCATTATTTCTTGGAATGCGGCTGTGCTGCTGATGCAGTGCCCCTGTAGTTTAGAGCAGGAATTTCAAACTTTTCCAGGGAGCCCAGCGATAGCTCGCCGACTCTTCGCGAAGGACACCATGGAATCCGTAACATCCACGAACTAATGCCGGGAGACGGGACGCCAGTTTAACGTCCTTCGGAGGGACGGCACACATCTTGATGAAACACCGTGCCTGTGAAACACCGGGATGACAGTTTATAGCTGGGTCTGGATTCGAACCCAGGTTTGACGGTTCAGAGTTGAGTGTGCGTACCTCTTGGCCATTCGGACAACCCTGATAAATTTGTTGATTTGACAACTAAAATCATTTTGCTGGTTTTTACATTTTGTTTGTTCAATTTGCTCAACATGTATCGTCTTTCTAAGCACACAAAATTTAATTCAACAATTATTTTTTATAACATTCCAAAATAGAGTATTTGTTTTTCTACGCAGCCGTTTGCCCAGGAAATGAGAACCGTGTGACCCGGTGAGGACCGAGATGGAGAGTAAAGTATCGGTTATGACTTGCCAAACGTATTTTACACAGTACCGAACTTTTCACACGTTGAATACCATGAGCCATTGGTGTTTCACTTTCTCATGCTTGTTGACCACCTTGGAAAAAATTATTTTGCTTTACAGTCTGCAGTTTATTACGGGCCATGTCTGGAAAAGCTGCCAAAAACAATCCCTCTCCTTCTCATCTCCTGGCTCACTCTGCTGGGGGGTTTTGGGGGTTCTCCCGTCATCGTCGGGAAACACATTGAGACAATTGGTACAGATGTTTTGCCTCAAAACGCAAACAGTGACAGATGTCCAAGCTTTCGTACTAACGGTACCTTTCGTGGAATGAGCTTGATCCAAAATAATCTGCATTGAGAGTGGCGTGTGGTCCTATCATACCAAACCGATGTTTATTCATCATTATGTATAAATGGTTTGTCTGTGCCCTCCTCCGCCACCTTTTACAAAAGTGGTTTGTGCAAAGCAGACGGTAATATTCTGACAATGTATTAAGCATTTATGGAAAAATAATTTTGTGGAAAAGTGTGTCCCGATGTACTACGGCTTAATGGGTGGCCTCAATGCGCCCGTCGAGCAGAAAATAGATTAGCATTCCACGTTGGAGCAATTTTAAAGGAACAGTGAGCCGTATGATTCACTGCAGCTTTCTCAGGGCTGTTCCTTGTGTTCAAACTGTGCACGCCTGTGTACGTCCCGAGATGTGCTTTTCCTTTTGTACTGTGTGCCATGTTATCCCAATTCCCAGATGTCCATCGTCTGTTGGAATGTTTATTGTATCTTGAATCAATTTATACATTTATGGTGGTTACTTTGTCTTGGTTATCTCAGTAAGTTCCCTTGCCAAGTTTGTGTAATTAACTGATCAAAAACCGGTCTTGACTTTGTGAACTTTCATAACATGAGGCGGTCGGCCAATGCAAACATGCCAGTATGTATATGTGTGTGTATGTATGTATGTATGTATGTACAGTGCCTTCAGAAAGTATTCACACCCCTCGACTTTTGTCACATGTTGTTGTGTTGCAGCCTGAATTTAAAATGAATTAAATTTAAATTTTTTGTCACCGATCTACACAAAGTAACCCGTAATGACAAAGTGAAAACATGTTTTTCGAAATTTTTACAAATTAATTAAAAGTTGACCCACAGTTGACGGTGCATGTCAGAGCAGAAACTCCACCATGAAGTCCAAGGAACTGTCCGTAGAACTCCGAGATAGAATTGTGAGGAGGTATAGATCTGGGGAAGGGTATAAAACAATTTCTGGAGTGTTGAAAGTTCCCAAGAACACAGTGAGCTCCATCATTAGGAAATGGAAAGAACATGGAACGACCCAGACTCTTCCTCGAGCTGGCCGTCTGACGAAACTGAGCAACTGGGCAAGAAGGACCTTGTTCAGGGAGGTGACCACAAACCCAATGACCACTCTGACAGAACTACAGAGTTCCTTGGCTGAGATGGGAGAACCTGCTGGAAGGACAGCAGTCTCTGCAGCACTTCACAAATCGACACTTTAATGGGAGAGTGGTCATACAGGAGACACTCCAGAGACAAAGGTCCATGACAGCACGCCTGGAGTTTGCAAAAAGGCATGTGAAAGACTGAGAGCATGATGCAAAAGATGCTGTGGTCTGATGAAACGAAAATTGAACTCTTTGGCCTGAATGTAAAGCGTGACGTCCGGCAGAAACCAAGCACAGCTCATCACACATCCAACACCATCCTACCATGAAGGATGGTGGTGACATCATCATGCTATGATGATGCTTTTTAACGGCAAGGTCTGGGAGACTTGTAAGGATAGAGGGAACAATGAATGAAGCCAAATATAGGAAAATCCTTGATGAGAACCTGCTTCAGAGTGCAAAAGACCTAAGACTGTGGCGAAGATTTACGTTCGAACAGGACAATGACCCCAAGCATACAGCCAAAGCAACACTGGAATGGCTTCAGAACAAGAATGTGAAAGTCCTTGAGTGACCTTTCCAAAGCACAGACGTGAATCCCATTGAGAATCTGTGGAAGACTTGAAGATTACTGTTCACCGACGCTCTCCATCCAACTTGACAGAGCTTTGAAGCAAACTGCAAAGAAAGAATGGGAGAAAATCCCCAAATCCAGATGTCAAAGCTGATGAGACATACCCAAGAAGACTCGAGCTGTATTCCTGCCAAAGGCGCTTCTACAAAGTATTGACTCAGGGGGTTGAACACTTATTGACGCAAGACATTTCAGCTTTTCATTTTTAATTTATTTGTAAAAAAAAAAATCGAAAAACATTTTCATTTTGTCATTACGGGGAGTTTGTGTAGATCAGTGACAATTTTTAAAAAAAATTTATCCAATTTCAATTCAGGCTGCAACGCAACAAAATGTGACAAAAGTCAAGGGGTGTGAATACTTTCTGAGGCACTGTACGTATGTTCTGGGAATATTGTACATATACCTATACTGGGAATCATATGGCAAGACCAAGTCCCTAATACCACAGTCCAAAGGAGAGCTGGGATGTCCAGTGTTGAGGCATTCATTACATCTGCTCAACTTCGATGGACAGGGCACCTAATTCATATGCCAGAGCATCAGCTCCCAAAACTAAATAATCATGTTGAGCTGAATGAGGGCAAACGTGCACCTGGAGGACAAAAGCTACGTTACAAAGACATTATGAAAAGGCATCTGAAGAAGGCAAACATTAACGCAGAGAACTGGGAAGAACTTTCCAGAGATTAAAAAAAAAGGAGAAGTCATGAAAGGAGAATTCTTAATCCTCAGCAGTTGAGAAAAAAAATATCGCAAAAGATGTCAAGGGAGACACAATGTTACTCCCCCCCCCAGTTCAGTTATGGTTAACATACACCAACAGCCAGTGTCGCTTAACATCAATGGATGGAAGGGCACACATATTGATGCCTTACCCGCTGGCGAAACACCAGGATGATGGTTTATAGCTGGGTCAAGATTCAAACCCAGGCTAGATTTACTCAAAAGCAAGTGTATGTACCTCTAGTCTGGCTATCCTACCAGCGCACTGAGTTAGTACCATTTAAACAGGTGCGCACAGTCCACAGCCTCCACGATTGGCAACAGATGTTGTTGTTTTGAATTTGCCAAAAATTGTATCCAAACTCTAATTTGAGATTCATTTACATTTAGATGCAACTGCAAGTTATTTCCCAAACCTATTACTTCTTCACATGGTTCTGTAGCTGCCAAGGGATGGCAACTTGGTTTCAAGCCTGAACAAAGATGTAACGGATAGAACGTTTCAATGCAGTCTCCCCTTATTTTCAACATACCTTTCCCGACACCTTTCTGGGAGCCGTCTACATATTCGTTTCCCGGGAGAAGGGTGGATGAGGTTGGTACTAAAATTGGCAAATTCGAAAATAGGAGGGTTGGAGTGGGGGGGGAGGGGTGAAGTGGAGAAGAGAAAGTGGATTGGGAGGTGTTGGGCAATAAGAGAGGGGAGGACAAAGAGATATGTGGAACATATGGAAGTAATGAGGGTGGTAGTAGTTGGTTGATTTGAAAAAGTCTGTCATATTTACCACTGCCATCAAAGGTGGACGCAGGTTATCTTTTCACCACCGTTTTTCTGTCTGTGAGGAGGATCGCTCAAAAAGCTATGGCCGGATTTGGACAAAACTTGGTGTTCAGGTCTGGCGTTGTGCAAGGACAAATTGATTAGATTACGGTGAAGATCCAGATCCAAATACAAGATTTTTTTTATTTTTTTTTAAGTAATTCTTAACAATTGAGAGATGGAGCAAAAAATGGTGTATTGCATGATATTTCAAAAAAAATTGTGGACGGATGATGACAAAACTTGTTGGATGAGTTCGGGAGGTGACAAGAACAAGCCCATTAGATTATGGTTCAGGTCTGGATGCAGATCCGGCCCATCATTAGGACACAAAACGTAAACTGTTCAGCCTGGAAGAGGTATGCGCTCTACTGAGTGCCATTCTAGTTAACCTCCGCCATCTTCGAAGATGGATGGAGGTTACTGTTTTCACCCCTTTCTGTTTGTTTGTTTGTTTGTTTGATTGTGAACAGTATTACGGAAAAACTCCTCGACGGATTTCGACGAAACTTGGTGGGGGGATTAGGTATGGTCCAAGGATCATGCCATTAGATTTTGGACTTGGTCCAAAATCCAATATGGCCGCTATGGCGGCCATTTTGAAAAAAGATTTGAATTATTTTTTTTTGCATTTCTACATGTTTTAAGTGATTTCCAACCAAAAAAAAAATTGTTAGAGAAAAAAACAATTTTTGCAGCTTTTTTTTCAACAAAAATTTAGATTTTTTTTTTTTTGCATTTCTACATGTTTTAAGTGATTTCCAACAAAAAAACATGCCAAAATTATAATTGCGGCTGATTTTGGAACGTCAGGTGGATATACCCACGTAAAATCAATTTCTGTCTCAAGGAATCTAGTTATGCCGAATGAATTGAGTATGTAAAAGTTAAAAGTAAAAGGGAAAGTTGCAAACTATAACTCTGTGAGCACTGTTGACGTCAAATTGAATGAATAGGATATCAGGTTCACTTGAGTGACCTAGCAGTATTGGCGGCGGAGGTTTTGCACTCTACCGAGTGCTCCCCCCTCTAGTTGCAAATGTAATAAGTGGATTGCCTCTAAGCCCTGGTAGTAGAAGCTTTCCAGTTTCCATGTTATCCTTCTCATACTCTTACTTTCACAGCATTCACGATGTTGTTCAGTATCACCCTCAAAGGCTGTTTTTGTCTGTTTTGCTTTGAATTTGGAAACCTGTGGTTGTCGTAAGGGGGTCGTATCGAGCAAATGTAGGGATGAGGGACAGTTTGGAACTCGTTACCTCCGCCACCGAAGGTGAAGGAGGTTATGTTTTCACCCCTTCCTGTCTGTTTGTCTGTGTACAGGATAACTCAAAAGGTTGTGGACGGATTCGGACGAAACTTGGTGGACACTGGACACGTTGGGTGTGTGACGAGGAAGAATTGCTTAAATTTTGGTGAAGATCTGGATACGGATCTGATAAATTTTTTTAAGTGATTCTTCACCATTGAGAGATGGGGCTAAAAATGATATACGAGTATAGCACGATATCTCAAAAGGTTGTGGACGGATTTGGACGAAACTAGATGGACAGGGTTGGGTGTGCCGCAAGGCCAAAACGATTTGATTTTGGTGAGGATCAGAATCCAGATCTGGGTACGAGAGTTATTTAATTTTGAAAGTGATTCTTCACCATTGAGAGATGGCGCCAAAAACGATATAGTCCTGTATGGCATGATATTTCAAAACTGTATTGGACCCGATATGTTCTCGTGGATCAGGCATTACGTGGCGGAGGTATGCGCTCCGCCGAGTGCCCTTATAGTTTATTCTGTTTTTGCAGTTGTATTTGGGAGATTTGTGTGCCAGGATAAGCAAAATTCCTCGACTGAGCTTTCTGCACCATTTCTCTTTAAGATTGGCCCTCATTCTTTCCATCAATGCAGAATACCATCATGCTCTGTCTTCAGCTCAGCATGCTCAATGGCCCACATCTTCACAAAAGAGACATGTCTAAACCGTATCGGTATTTGTCAAATATTTCTGATTTTGAAATTTGTCCTTTAAACAAAAAAATCAAGTTTGGTTCCTGATTTGATTTGGACGTTATTTATGAAAATCCGAGTTTCTTGTTTTTCAGAGAATTTGTCTTTATGGTGTTCGTCAAAAATACCCATAATTGTGTGTTCCCTGTTTTAATCCACCTGCTGGAAACCAACTTGGAGGCAAATGAGATAATATGGTCCACTCGCTCGTCAAAGAGGGGTTGATCGTGTATTGAGGGTGGCCAGTGGTGCTGGAGGAAGGGGTGTGCGGTGAGAATACCACCGTGTTTGTAGTGCAGGCGAGAGAGGTGGGTTGGCTTGACGGGCAAGGACTGTTCCCTTGACGGCAAGTTCCGATGTTGGGCAGGTTGGTGTCCTGGGCAACCAAGCAAGCAGCCAGCCATGGAATCTGCAAAACATCTGCAAGGGGGGAGGGTGGTGCTTGACAAGAATTGAACTGTAAATAAATTATGAAATTTCTCATCAATGAAAACATCGAGACTGGTGAAATTTACAAGTGATTGGCTGCACAATATGTGTTGTATACCTGTCATCCAAGACCAACCATATTCGAGAGCAACTTGGGAGAAGGTTTTTATTATTGTTTTTAGATCCTCCTGGAGGATCTCAAGTCTTACTCACGTTGTTGTTCTTGTGGACTTTTTTGTTTCACAGCCTACAGTTTTCATCGAAACTTCCTGAAACTTGACTTATATGTAAAAATAACCTGCGCGACAGAACCATCTCCGGTTTTGAAAATTCCTCCTAGAAAAAAAAGTTATGACGTCAAAATATTTCCGCTAATGGAAATCGCCTAAAAATTATCTCAAACTGGCAAGCTTTTTGAATTCTGTTTTGGGAATCGAACAGGGCATTACAGAGATAATTACCGCACATATGATACATCACTATGACGTCATAGCAATTTTTTATGACGTCATTCCTATTTTTTGACATTTTTTGTTTCACAACCCAGAGTTTTCCGGATCTTCGTGAAACTGCCATGTGTATGCAGAAAGCCCACGGCAGGCAGTACCATCTCCATTTTGGAATTCTTCCTAGAAAAAAAAGTTGACGTCATAATATCGTCTCTAATGGAAATCGCCTATACCATTATCTCCGAAACTAGGCAGCGTTTGAATTTTGTTTGCGGGAATCAAGCCGGCATTAGCACAGATAATTTATCGAAACTCATACATCACAATGACGTCATATTCGTTTTTAGGTCGAGTTGAATTAGGCGGGGTTGAGTGTGAGGGGTGGACATGGGCGGGGGGCAAGTGGGCGGGGAATCAAGAGACGGGGGGGGGGGGGAGTGAAGAGGCAGGAGCAGGCCGGGGTAATTAAATTTTTGGGCGGGGTAAGCAAATTGAAGGCGGGGCGGGGAATGGGCAGGGCGGGGATGAGTAGGCAGGGGCAAGCACGCCCTGTCCAGTCCATGTCCCTCGAATGTGGTTGAGCTGGTGAGGGTGTGAATGAACGGAATCCGTCTGTGACGGGGTTTCGGCTAGTTGTTAATCATTATTATTATTATTATTATTACCATGTATCATGCTCGATACAGAACGTTGATTCTGCCAAAGCAGTTTCTTGGCTCGGGTTGCAATCCTCGACAGGTACCCACCCCGACCCAGGATACAATTGACAGTGTGCATGTCCCAAATAATTTTACACTCGTGGCACATGGAAGCTTCCACTCGATCGGGACAATCGTGCCTCCAAACCTACAAACCTTTAAAAGTTAACGATTAGTTTTGTAATAATTATACATGCAAGTTTATTTGAGAACCTAAATCCAGGTCGAATTTGAACCATTCCTCGTACGTTTCATCCTCCCACTTCCTATAAAATAATCTGAAATGAAGAATATATCGGGAATTTTGATAACTGAGAGTTAAATGTAAAAAATATTTAAACTTCATCATGGAACAAAAGCCGTGCCTCATCATTGTGCTACGTAGTGTTGTGGTCCAAACTTATTTCAACATTTGCCAACGGTCAGAAGTCGAGATGTTAGCCGCAAGTTGATGGGCGGAGCCCTTTGGTTGGTTGAGATTGTGCTTGAGCACCTGACTGCATGCTCTGTCACTGGTCTTGGCCCGAGCGCTGCCTGTGCCATAGTCATCACCATCACCATCAACTGTTGATTCCCACCTGATCCTTCACAGTTTGGTGGTACGCGGCGAGCATCTGGGTACACACTGGGTGCCACGAGGAAAAAGCAGGCCCACCACTTCACGAGCATTGCCACGTGGGACAGGTTTTCTGTCATCTCTGTCTGTCCATCTTCTCACCCCAAGTGAAGGCGTTCAGGCCATACACAGGGTGTTTCAAAAAGAGAGTGATGCAACTTTACATGTTTATTTACAAAGAAACAGAAACCTCAGAAACATGAACCAAACATTTCTTGAAAGCTTATGACACGGTATTTTCTATCACTGATTGTTATTGCAGGAAGTCACTGCTAGAGTTAGTGAGAGCCCAAGGCCTGAAATTGGCATTTCCGCAAAATCCTCGTAATTGACGTTCTCGATGTGTGCCCCTCCGCGGTTCAGACAGGCATTGATCCTGACTCCAAAGTTCTGTCCAACTTTCCTGTAGGTCTCATGTGGCACTGCCTGGAGGTAGTCTGACGCCTCATACTTCAGATCATCCAGTGTGGCAGAGCTTTTGGCGTAGACAGAACCAGTTGGCGTGACAGAACGTAGACAGAACCCAGAACTAGTAGTCCAGAGGGTTCAAGTCTGGGCTCTTGTGTGCCAAGTCATGAGTGGTACCCAGGGCAACGAGGCGGTTTCTGAAGAGCTGCCACAGGAAAGTGATGGTGTCACCAGCTGTATGCGGGGGGTGCACCATCCTGCATAAACCAGATCATGCTGAGCTGGTTTGGGGTGACCTTTTGGGAGAGATCATTATGGAACTTCTGGAGCACGGCCCGGTAGCGCTCACTGTTGATCATTACCGTCCTGCTGTTGTCATTCTCAAACCAATCAGGCCCTAGCATTCCCCATCTAGCATTGAAGGCACAGAAGCATGTGACATTAGGCCTATTCAGGTACCTCTCGGTGATCTCAGGTGGTTCTGCCCCCAAGAAAATGTTGTTGTGGTTGTTGATGGCACCGTTGAAGTGGAAATGGGCTTCATCACTGAACTAGATCAGGTTGATCCAGTTGGGGTACCGCTCCATCCTGTCACTGAGCCAATTGTACATATCGAGTCTCCTTCTCATGTCATCTTAATTTAGTTTATGCCTAATGGAGATGATGTCTGGGAAAAGCTTCAGTTCCTTAGTGAGGATATGTCACACTGATGTTGGTTTGATGCCTAGTGCTGGTGGTGGGACTTCTTTGGACAGTCCACTGCAGAATCCCCCACGGTGTCGATTTTGGCTTGGCTCTTGGTTACTGATGCTGGCCTGCCACTGTTGCCCTTGTTCTGGTTGTGCACTGTACCCTTGTGCTCAAAATGTTTCATAATATGTTGAATGGCACAATTTGTGAGTCCATCATGTGTTCTGAGGTTGTATTCCCGACAGAACCTCCGGTGGGTGTCGACATATGATTTAGTCCCATACCACAGAGCCATCACTTGTCTTCTGCTTCACTGTCAATGGCGTAGTTGAGCTATGGATCTAGAAATCCCAGGGAACAAATACCACGATAACACCACCAAACCCTGAAAAGGAAAACGGTATCGGTGAACAAAAACAAAGAAATGGCAGAAAGTTAAAGTTGTATCAATCTTTTTGAAACATCCTGTATTTATGCTACCGAGGTCCCAAAGGCGTGGGTTTATTTTAGTATCAATTGTTAGTTTGTTTCGTCACATGAGCGGCTGTGTTCTTCGCCTTCTTCCATGCCTCAATTTTTTTTTATTTTTAATATCCTTGTTTATGATTAACATTGTATGGACATCGGGAAATAGGTTTCTGAAGCAAGCTGGTACTCATTTTGCTGACCTCGGAAAGATGACAGGCTGAGTCAACCCCACCTGGTGTTAATTAAATGTGTGCGGGACTTGAACTCAGGATCCAAGGATCCCAAGCCTTTCGCCCAAACCATGAAGCCAACACCAGGCATATAAACCTCTACCCAAATAGGTTTAATTACTTGTTTATTTATTTATTTGTTTACAGCCTGTGGCTGCTTGGCTGCATCATTTTCTGGGGGCACAGCTGTGCGTGCTGATGCAATGCCCCATTACCAGGAAGCTGGTACTCATTTGCCGACCTCGGAAGGATGGCAGGCCGAGTCAACCCACCTGGTGTTAATTGAACGGTGGAACAGGGGCTTGAACTCAAGACCCTGAGATGTAAAGCCAGCCACCTTAACCGTGAAGCCAACACCAGGCTTATTGACTATCTCTGTTAAAACTATACAAATTAGAAGTCATTGTTTAATATTAGAGAAAGGATGCAAAGTAAAGCATTAAGAGCAATGAAAGTTGACAAAGATGGCTGCAAATATACACAGTTGGACCTTGGAGGGATACTGTTTGAAAACTCATCCCGAGCTTGTAAACTTGACAGTGAACAAAACCTGAAAATGTATTATCAACAATATTTCTCACAGTAGTAGCTAAACTAACCAAGTATCGAGAGTATTGTTTTATGCTCATTGTTAGTTATTTCCAACAACTTTAGAGTATGCCTACCCTGGTCTAACCACAAAGAATAAGATATATTATTCGGCATTAGGCCTAACATGAACCGGGTGAGTTGGGGTCAGCCTGCGTACGATATCTAAGCACAATCGTACAACTTATTTGGACAATTTTTTTTGTCTTTAGGTTTTGTATATTTGCAAGCATCTGGCCTTCAACTCCACTCTCACTATGTCTCTCCAAAAGGACCGTCTGGAACCTTCCCCCCCCCATCTATTTCTCAACAATCCTCTTGAAGAAGTCCTCTCATTCAAACTTTTGGGCCTCACTATCTGCCATGATCTTTCCTGGGAAAGCCACATTTCAAAGCTGCCTCCAAAGCCAGTCGCCGATTGGACATCCTCCTCATGCAAAGTCCTTCCTTGGCACACTGGAGCTCCTGGCCACATACAAAGCTTTTGTTCACAGCCTGATGGAGTCCTGCTCTCTCTCTCTCTCTCTCTCTCTCTCTCTCTCTGAGCTGGTGCTCCCATCTCTCACCTTTTTCAGCTTAATGCTGTGGAAACAAAGGCATTTAAGATCATTGGTATCTCCCATGATGAGGCTGAGTCTTTGGGTCTCTCACTCTCTCACCGCAGGCAGGTTGGTGGTCTTTATGTCTTATACCGTCTCCTCTCTGCCCCCCCCCCGCTTTGCTATCTGTCCGCCCATATTTACGCAGGGCCTCAAGGTCGCCAGCAACCCCTTCTTGATGAACTACCAAATCAAGAATCACTGCTCACCTTCATTCTTTCATTCCTCGCTTTTCCCGCCTTTGGAACAAACTCCACACACTCTCTCAATCCCACTTCTTCCTCCAGGTCTTCAAAATAGCTGTTCATCATCCATCCATTGGACCAAACTCTGTGCAGAGCGTTGGTGCTGCCTAAGCAGTCTCCTTGGCTATTGGGCACAATCCTGGAGGTGCCACTCCGACACAGGATACCAGCAAGTTGGCACTCATTTTGCCGACCTCGAAGGATGACAGGCAGAGTGAACCCCACCTGGTGTTAATTAAACAGCCGAGTGGGATTTTAACCAGGATCCTCGGATCCCAAGCCCACCACCCTAACCATTAAGCCAACACCAGGCAACACTGTTCACCTCTATCTCTTCTCTTCCCCCATCCAAAACCATGATCTTTTCTACCCCCATTAATCCACCCCAAACCCACCTCCTTCATATTCCCTGTTTTCTATCCTGAAAGTCCCCGTAGTGTCCATCTTGTTTACCCCGTGTTCCCCGCCCCATCCCTCTCCTTTCCACAGATCTCATGTGTCTATTCCCCACTGTTTTGTGCTTCCCTCTCCCGTCACTCTTGTCTCCTGCTCCCCTTGTTATACATTCTGTGTGTTGGCTCTGATCCGAGCCTTGACATTGGATATAAAAATTAACAAAAAAAGTAACAGATAAGACAAAAAAAAATTTTTTTTCCAGAAGCTAATGGTGTTGAAAGCCAAAAGCAGCAGAAGTAGATTGTGATCCGTAGCAATAGATGGACAATGTGGGGAATGCCCACACGGACGAGCATGGGTTCAGCCATACGAGTCGATTAATGGTGCAGGCAACACGTGCTAACAGTTGAACGAGACAAATCCGGAACGGTTTCTTTCGCTTGGAAGAAGCTTTCTTGGAGCAGAGCCGATCCAGAGAACAAACACATTCACTTACAAAGGATCCAGAAGGGACATTGATTTATAAACCTAACTTGAGAAAAAAAATTAACTTTTTACCTTCACTGTGTTGCATCTGTTTGACCTTTCTCTTCTTTATATTTTTGGGATCGATGATTGTCACGTTTCTTTTTTTTTTTGGTAAAAAGAGACTGGTTGAGCATCGTCAATGCCATACGAGTCACTGTTACTCTTGCAGCCACTAATGAAGCATGTACCATCCAGCTACTGCAAATCCTCACCGATTGAGTCCGCTCGTACCCATGCCCTCCGTTGATGATTTGAAGGTGAGATGCGGAGAAATCTTCGGCTTGTTCCCTTTTGCCATCCGACTCATCCTTGACATCATCGCAAACATCAGTGCTGCAACACCATGCCATTAACGAGTCATTTCCATCGCATTACACGTTCAGTCGTCATAGCGTGCCTTCTTTCATCAATCTTCCGCTCAGATAATTATTAATCAGCAACCTCGAGAGCAGCATGATGTCCACATTGTCCGCTATTGGCACAATCTCGAGAAAAGCTTAACCACTCATCACACATACGCCTTAGCCTCACCCACGGAAACACCCCGATATTCTCACATTGCATTCGGTGAAATGATAATCGTGACACATCGGTTGGAGCAAACCTAAGCACGAACTGGCAATCAGCCGTGCCAACCTTCGAATGGAGATCGAGTATAAATGGCCACACGTGACGTGCTACAGTATGACTGCTTTCATGTGGCCATAAAGAAACATCTTCGACGGAGTTCAGACCCAAACGTCCACCATCCATCCATCCATCCATTCATCGGGACCATGCTTTGCACAGAGCATCGGTGCTGCTGAAGCAGTCTCCTGGGCCATTGGGCACAATCCTGGACGGGTCGCCGCTCCGACGCAGGATACTCGAATGGCTCAATCAACCCAGCAAGCTGGTACTCATTTTGCTGACCTCGGAAAGACGACAGGCTGAGTCAACCCCACCCGGTGTTAATTCAATGTGAGTGGGACTTGAGCTCAGGACCCAAGGATCCCAAGCCCGTCGCCCAAACCATGAAGCCAACACCAGACATATGAACCTCTACCCAGATGTTGGATTCTATCAGACCCCAGATTGCGGCCTCTAAATTTTGTGTTATCTGCTTTTTCGTCGAATGGCATATTGTTCGTAAATATGCGTTCAGCAATATTGTGATGCAAGTTCGAAAAAGTTCGATCTCATACATTTGCAGGCACACCAGTCGAGGCTGGGTGATGCACGAACGATGGGAGTCAGGTCGTGGATTGGGTGTGCGGTGGATGATCACGAGGGAGTTTTTGAGAGACAGGTGAAAGAAAGAAAGAAAGAAAGAAAGGGAGGTATTTTTGTTCAACGGTGCAGGCTCATGAATAATTGTTATAATTATTCTTCAACGAATAATCCATGCTAATTTGATGAATTCTAAAACTCCTTGTCATTTTCAAGGTGCCACTTGGAAGTGTGTCTCGACGAATTTCTAATTGTTGTTGTTAATATTGCACTCATAGCGTTTTTATGTTCCATTTCATGTGCATCGATGATGTTTTTCACTTACCAACAGTGTGCGTGCGTGCGTCCGCGCGGTTTTAGCATCCAAACCGAGGCGTGCAGCTTTTGCTGCACGCTGATAAGGAAGGCAATGTCATGCCTTGTGATCCAGGTCGAATTATGTGGAATGGGGAAGCGGTTCAATTTGCGTGGTGTATGTATAATGTGCCCGTCCACGTATGGGACCGTCGGGGGTTGATTAATCAAAGGCACTGTGCAGTCCTCAGATTAACATTCACATGTGAGCAGTTTGATGCCGTCTGTAATTGGCTTGGTGCACCCGACGCAAGCAAAGGTACTTTAGTAAATGTGCTGGGTTTGTCCGAAAGATTGTAGTTCTTGCATCATCATTTGATGTTTTTTGAAAACAAAATGTGTAGTCACCTGCCGTTTGCCGACCATACGCGTGGCTATAGAACGTGAATTTCAAGTGGAGTTCAACTTCCTTACTGAAAGCAGAGATTGTGTTCTATGTAGGTGATAATTTCGATAAACGACTTGATATTACTGTTCCTATTTCATCGGTGTACTCGGGTTTTGCTGAGGAGAGGTGGAGCTTTGACATGCGCAGTCAAATCTCCAAAACTTCCCATCGAAACAATAATGCAGACTGTGCTGGACCAGTGGAGGAAAAGATGCTATCTATGAGCAGGTTGAACTGAACAGTTACAAGCGTTTACTTAAAAGGAGTGCAAGGAAAAGCTTGTGGCACAGTGAAGACGAGGGGTTTTATTCGCGGTCGGTATTCGTACAGCAGGGATGTACAGTATTCGTGTGGTGTGGCAAAACACATACAGTGATACAGATTCATGCAATCAAGGGACAAAGAGCAGAGTTAACCCGAGCTATTTATCTCACACAGTCTTACTTGGATTTACATGACAGGCACCATCAGAATCACTCCACGGAAGGGGAGATGAGAAAGAGAGATAAGAAAAGCTGAGGCATTGGTGGCCTCTGGCTTACCCGGCACATACACGCGGACACGTACCAGTCCAAAGTTCAGGGTACATAAGAGGTGTAGGAGGGGTAATTATGAGCTAAGGGGGTGTCTGCGTGTGAGCGGGGTGTGGTATGAGAGTGTGGCTTAGAGGGAGAAAGACAGGGTGTGAGTCAGTGGTCTTTCAGGCTTTGCCCTCGCTGATAGTCCGCAGTGGACGAGACGGTAAAAGAGAGAAAGAAAGCAGAAGATTTAGAACTGCCTATCGTGTGTGGTTGTCCATTCTACCTCTCGCCTAATACTGCGCCCGGACTGGATGTCGCTCGGTCCGCTCGGTCCTTCCCCTTCAGCAGCAAGCACCAACAAATCTTGCAGCAACTACTCCATCCAGAAACAACCCAACAACCACCACACCAGCTCTTTTCCGGTGAACAGCTCTGTTGTTTAAGGACCTCAGTCGGGGTGTCAGGCGCCAGCCTCTTTCCTCCAAGCACAGTGTGCCCATTGGTCAAGACATGCTCCAGGGGTGACGTCATCGTCTCTTGAGTCCGCTGGTTTGGAATCGCTTCCACTCGTCCTCCGAATGTGCCATGCACAAAAGCTCCCGACTCAACATGGGGCCGACGTGTAGCAGTCCCCCATCTGTCGCTTGAACACCGGGGCACGGATGGCTTGCTTGATAGAGGAACGTGTTGGAATGGTGAGCTCACACTTGTGCCTTGGTGTAAAGGCTTCGTTTGTGGTGGTGCCGGGCTTGGGTATGCGTGTGAAACCAAAGGGGTCCGTGGGCAAGGCGAGATGATGGTCCTGAGGTGCAGGAAGGCAGTTTGCAGTGGTGACATGAATATATATATATATATATAATATATATATATATATATATATATATATATTATATATGTGTACAGTGCAAGTATATATATATATTTGTACAGTGCAGTATATATATATTTACAGTGCAGTATATATATATATATTTGTACAGTGCGGTACATATATATATATATATTTGTACAGTGCAGTATATATATATATATATTGTACAGTGCGGTACATATATATATATATTTGTACAGTGCAGTATATTATTATATATATAATATATATATATATATATATATATATTTGTACAGTGCAGTATATATATATATATATATATATATATATAATATATATATATATTTGTACAGTGCAGTATATATATATATATATATATAATATATATATATATATATATTATATATATATATTATATATATAAATTTGTACAGTGCAGTATATATGTATTTGTACAGTGCAATATAATAATATATATATATATATATATATATATATATGTACAGTGCAGTATATAATATTTGTCAGTGCAGTATATATATATATTTGTACAGTGCAGTAATATATATATATATATATATATATATATATATATATATATATATTATATATTTGTACAGAGCAGTATATATATATAATATATATATTATATATATATATATATATATTTGTACAGAGCAGTATTATATATATTATATATATATATATATATATATATATATATATATATATATTATATTTGTACAGAGCAGTATATATATATATATATATATATATATATATATATATATATGTATTTGTACAGAGCAGTATATATGTGTGTACAGTGCCTTCAGAAAGTATTCACACCCCTCAACTTTTGTTGCATTTTGTCATGTTACAACTGAATTTAAAATGGATTAAATTTTAAAATTTTGTCACCGATCTACATGAAATACTCCAAAATGACAAAGTGAAAACATGTTTTTAGAACTTTACAAATTAATTAAAAATAGGACCGCCTGTCATGAAGCTCACCTGGATCAGGAGCAACAGTCACTCAAACCCCGCAGAGCTCCTTAGACCTGAATTATTTTAATGCCGTGAACAAACTTCGGTACATCAAGGGTGATGAAGGTTGTGGTCAATTTAATTGAAATTCTGTGTAGTTAGAAAGAGAGCAAATAACTTTGGGGGGGGGGTCAGAAACATCCCCGTAGACTCCCTCAATGAGCGCAGATTTTGATGTAGTCAATACACTTTGGTACATGACGGGTGATGAACGTTGTGGTCAAGTTTCATCGAAATTATGTGTGTAGTATTGGAGAAGAGAGCAAATCCTATTTGGGGGTCATACATGGGGCAAATACCTATTTTGGGGGTCACCCCCCCCCCCCCCCCCCCCCCACTCCCAGACTCCGTTGATGAGCGCAGATTTTTATTCAGGCGATAAAGCTTTGGTACATCACGGGTGATGAAGGTTGTGGTCAGGCTTCATCAAAGTCGTGTGTGTAGTTTTAGAGAAGGGAGAAAATACCTGTTTTTGGCGGGGTGGGGTCCAAACCCTCCTGTGGACCACGTTAATGAGTGCAGATTTTGATGAGTCAATACACTTTGGTACAACATGCGCGATGAAGGTTGTGGTCAAGTTTCATCGCAATTGTGTGTGTCGTTTCGGAGAAGAGAGCAAATACCTATTTTGGGGGGGGGGTCAATAACTCCCCCCCCCATCCACCCCTGTAATGAGCGCAGAATTTGATGTGGTAGATACACTTTGGTGCATCATGGGTGGTGAATGTTGTGTGGTCAAGTTTCATCAAAATCGTGTGTGTAGTTTCAGAGAAACACAAAACTGAAGTGTTTACGAACTGACGGCGAAGCCGGTGAAACGTTTCCTGAGACCGGGTCGCTCTCGCTTTTTTGTTCAAATTAGCGGATCCATCTAGTTTTTTACTTTTGGTTGAAGCACCTTTTTCTTAAAAAAAAAATATATATATCTTTCAACACTGAATCACTTACTGACTGACTCATTAGTGATTCACTGACTGATATAAAGATCGGTACCTTACGGGTGACGTAGAAAGCTGAAATTTTGCGTGCGATGGAATCGAAGCCGATACACCCGGAATAAAAATCACAGATTCGTCGGACAACATCCATAATGAAATATAAGTAAATGAAAAAATAAATATAACGAAAATGCAGATGAGCAACCCAAGACAATGGGAAGCATGGACATTTGTGTGCCGACGGACATTGAAGCCGATACACTGGAAAAATTCACAGAATCATCAGACAACATCTGTAAATGAAATATAAATAAATGAAAAAAATCAAAACAAATAAAGGAAAAATCAAATGCAGGTGAGCGACCCAAGACAATGGGAAGCATGGTTCGTATGCTTGCACAATGTGTAAGACCCCTGCTAATATATATATATATATATATATATATATATAATATAATATATAATACAAACATAACACACACTATGTATATGCTCTTTTTTATTTTAACTTACACATGATCTGGTGTGTATGTGTGTTGGTGAGCACAGTGTGTGTGCGCTTTTTTTTGTGTTTGTGTTTCTGGGCACGAACACGGCTGGTTCCTGTCCGGGTTGGCATGATGAGGTGTTGGTTGTTGTGCACATGTGGATGTGGTGTTTGAGATTGAGTGTTGTTTGTTGCTCACCTTATCCAGCTGTTTGCACATCCAGTTTTCGCCATTATCATCAGAGGTGTGTATCGTGTGGGTATGTCCACCGTCTCCCAGTTCGACCACCCTCCCGGCTCTTCACGTTCCACGATTCCAAAACCAAAAGTCATTCATTAGATGTTGTGTCGAGGACACGGGTTCTATCAAAGTCAAATTTATGACCAGATTGCAGGCAATGATGTGCTATGGCTGACCGGGTCACTTTTCAAAGCCTGATTGCTCTATCATATTCATCTGCACGTTGTTTTAAATTTTTCCAGTTTCACCATGTAGAATTTGTCACAGTCTTTGCAGGATGAATGGTAAACGACTCCAGATTTATCACCAGTTTGGTATTGGGTCCTTTAGTTTTGAGATGACATTACGGATGGTGGCGTCGAGGCTTGTAGGCTGAGCCAATCCGTGAGCCACGTACTATCCTGCCAATCCTTTCAGAAAGGCCCGGGTCGTATGTGCAGTACACGGTCCCCAAGTGTGTCTAGCTCCTTCCGTTCTGTCCTTTTTGGTTCTTCCAAGGTGGGGCGTATCCCCTTGGACCCATTTTTTTAAGCAGGATTCCTCAAATCTGATTTCTTTAATTGCCTCGGCTTTGGAAGATGATAGCTTCCATGCCAGAGCTGCTACGGTCCGTGCTCCACTGTGTTTGTGGGAGATTGGGTTGCAGGAGTTAAAATTCAGTAATCTGCTGGGATTGGGTTTCCTGTAAACCGAGGTCTTTCGGGAGCCGTCGGGCTTACTGTGAACCTCCACATTCAAAAATGCCAATTTGCTTTCTTTTTCAATTTCGATTGTGAAGTTGATGCTGGGGAATACCCGGCCAAGTTGTCCCAGTCGGTGGTCTACCATGTTTGTACGCACAATGACAGAGGTGTCATCTATATATCTGTTCCAGTACCGTGGGAGCCAATTCTCATGAAACTCAAATATCCTTCGTTAGAGTTCCTCCATCACCAAATTAGCTACAACAGCAGAGACCAGTGAACGCATAGCTGTGCCAAATATTTGTCAGTCGTGTGCACCATATATATATATATATATATATATATGTGCTAAGAAAATGGTGTGTGTGTGTGTGTGTGTGTCTCCTCCATAACTCCAAAACCATAAAACCTAGCAGTCTGAAACAACCCCAGATCATGTGGAAGTAAAAGCAAAAAAGAGCAGAGCACCCCATCGATGATGTGATTTGACGTTTGTTTTTGTTTTTTGTTTGCTTTTGCAAAATAAAAAAAGCACTCCTCAATTTGACCTCGAGCAGCATCACGTGACCGGCAATGAGCGGTTGTATCGAAATAACAACCAGACACGTGCCAAGCTCAGGGTCTATTGTGTCTGATGAAGCCGATGAAACGTTGCTTGAGACCGGGTCTGCTCTCGCTTTTTTGCTCAAATTAGCGGAGTCGATCTAGTTTTTTACTTTTGGTTGGTAGCGCCTTCTTCTTTAAAAATATGTAATCCCAACCGCCCAAATCTTATACAATATATGTAGTGTACTGTAAATATGTATATATTTTGAAACATCACCTTCCATAAGATGAGCCATAACTGGTGCATCAAGAAAGCAGACTTTTTCCAATTGATCTTCTTAATGTTCTCAGGGTCAAGAGCGCCGCTATTCCAGCCATTCAAGCAGCAACACTCTTTCAAGTACAGGTTCCAGCTCAGCAAGTGAAGAGCGCTGGGGTCCTGCAGGTGAAGCCTGTCGTGACGCGGAAGCGGGTACCGCTCCAGTCGCACCAGCCGCCCTGGACAGCGGCATTGATACTACAACACCACGTGGCACACCTCTTGCTAGCCGGGCAGCATCGAGAGCGGCATCCAGCCGTGCTCGGGGACAGGCCTACACACCTGCTGAGGAGCGATCTGAGCTGCTGTCCGGAAGTCCCACGATGCAAAACAGGTGTGCCTGATATTATGTGCCAAAGGGGTCATGACTTTGTGCTGTATGAAAATTTGTGGAATAGGCTTGTGTTTTTTTTCCAGCTGCATACAGAGAGTTGCCTTCAATATTTCATCAAAATCTAAAGGAATTATAATTGTAGGGCCATTATGTAAACAACGTTTCATTTTCCTTAAACAGCATGTGTAGAAGAAGCAGGTGATCAAAACACTGCTTTTTTTTAACCTATCATCAGGGAGAATTGGGTTCCAAACAGCAGTAACATGGTTTCAACATTCTTCTGCAGCATGTACTTGGCTTGAGAGGGAGGTGGTGTACTTTATTTCCTCCGTCACTGAAGGTGGATGGAGGTTATGTTTTCACCCCTGTCTGTGAGCAGTGTATGTCAAAAAGTTATGGACAGATTTGGAAAAAATTTGGTGGACAGGTTGGGTATACGACAAGGACAAAAGTGATTCAGCTTTGGTGAAGATCTGGATCCAAATCCGGAACTGAGATTTAAATAAGTGATTCTTCACCATCGAGAGAGGGGACCAAAAACAACATGCAGCATGATATTTCGAAACATTGCGGATTATGACAACATTTGGTGGATGAGTTGGGTAGGTGATAAGAACAAGCCGATTGGATTTTGGTTTGAGTTTGGATGCAGATTTGGCTTATCAGTGGGATACAAGACATAAACTGTTCAGCCTGATGAAGGTACACACTCTACCGAGTGCTGTTCTCGTTTGAATGCTCTATTCCTCAGCTCTCTGATGCTATTGGTCTAAAAATGATTTTAAAGTCATCTTATCATCATAATTAGGAGAGCTGACATCACGGTGTTAACAACAGTGTGCAGGGGGGAAAAGCTGGCAACCCTGTGGAACAAGGCAAAGCGGCGGTTGGAGATCGTACGGGATCGACTCCAACTTCTTACTTCACACGACAGGGCAGTGGCATTTTTCTGAGGGGCTGGAAAAAACCAGATAGCTCAAGCAACCTGGACTGCCGCAGGTGACAGAATTACCATTTTTAAGCCTCCGCAACCGAAGGCCGGAGGCATTGTTTTTGGGTGGTCCATCTGTCCGTCCGTTATCATTTTTTTTTGTAACCACAATAACTAATAAACCACCGAAGGGATTTCAAAAATACTTGGCACAAGTATGGACTGCAACTCAACGATGAACTCATTCCGTTTTGAGTTCAACAGAACAAAGGGCATGTGCCCTTTGAAAATAATTTTTCAGATCATAACTTGAGTTGGAAGCATCTGATGTTCACTCATTCGCTCGCTTGCTCACTCTGTCTCTGACTGTCTGTCTCTCTCTCTCTCTCTCTCTCTCTCTCTCTCTCTCTCTCTCTCTCTCTCTCTCTCGCTCTCGCTCTCCTCTCGCTCTCTCTATCTCTCTCCCTCGCTCTCTATCTCTCTCCCTCGCTCCCTCTCTCTCTTCTCTTTCGCTCTCTCTATTCTCTCTCCCTCGCTCTTCTCTCTCTCTCTCTCTCTCTCTCTCTTCGCTCTTCTCTCTCTTGCTCTCATCTCTCTCTCGCTCTATCTCTCTCGCTCTCTCCATCTCTCTCTCGTTCTCTTCGCTCTCTCTTCTCTCTCTCTTCTCTCGCTCTCGCTCTCGCTCTCGTTCTCGCTCTCGCTCTCGCTCTCGCTCTCTCTATCTCTATCTCTATCTCTCACTCTCTATCTCTCTCTCTCTCTGCTTTCTCTATCTCTCTCGCACGCTCTCGCTCGCTCTTCTCTCTCTCGCTCTCTCTCGTTCTCTCGCTCTATCTCTCTCTCTCCCTCGCTCTCTCTATCGCTCTCTCTCGCTCTCGCTCTCGCTCTCGCTCTCGCTCTCGCCTCTCTCTCTCTCTCTCTCCATCTCCCTCCATCTCGCTCCATCTCGCTCCATCTCGCTCCATCTCGCTCCATCTCGCTCCATCTCGCTCTCTCTCGCTCGCTCTCGCTCGCTCTCTCTCTCTCGCTCCATCTCGCTCCATCTCGCTCATCTCGCTCTCTTCTCGCTCGCTCTCGTCGCTCTCTCTCTCTCGCTCTCTCTATCTCTCTCTCGCTCTCTCTCGCTTCTCTCTCTTTCTCTCTCTCTCTATCTCTCTCTATATATCTCTCTCTCGCTCTCTCTCTCTCTCTCTATCTCTCTCTCTCGCTCTCGCTCTCTCTATCTCTTGCTCTCTCCTATCTCTCTCTCTATATATCTCTCTCTCGCTCTCTCTATCTCTCGCTTTCTTCTATCTCTCTCTCTATATATCTCTCTCTCGCTCTCTCTATCTCTCTCAATCTCTCTCTCGCTCTATCTCTCTCCTCTCTCTCTCTCCTCTCTCTCTCTTCTCTCTCTCTCTCTCTCTCTCTCTCTCTCTCTCCCTCTCTCTCTCTCTCTCTCTCCGCCCCCCCCCCCCCCCCCAATGCATGCAACCTATCACTGAGATCAAATATGAGTCTATTGACCTCTAGTGCAGGCGGAATCATAAATATTCACTACATGGCCAAAAGTATGTGGATACACCTTCTAATTAGTGGATTGGGCTATTTCAGCCACACCCATTGTTGACAGGTGTATAAAATCAAGCACACAACTAAGCAATCCTCCATAGACAAACATTGGCAGTTGAATGGGTCGTACTGAAGAGCTCGGTTGTACTGAATTTCTGTCCTGTTAGAGCTTCCCCGGTCAACTGTAAATGCTATTAATGTGAAGTGGAAACATCTAGGAGGAACATCAGCTCAGCCACGAAGTGGTAGGCCACACAAGCTCACAGAACGGGACCGCAGAGTGCTGAAGCGTGTAGCGTGGAAAAAGTCTGTCGCTGGTTGCAACACTCACTACCGAGTTCCAAACTGTTCTGGAAGCAACGTCAGCACAAACACTGTTTGTTGAGAGCTT
>CM068960.1:122108918-122124913 GCA_035128595.1 Eptatretus atami | reverse complement strand
GATTGCAAATTTGGTTTGCTGGTTCCATCACAGCTACTTTTGATTGTTGGCAGGAATTTAGAAGTTGACGGCTGTGGTCATGGCACACGATGGTCGACGGTCTGCTCTTTTCAAATACTATAGGGTCCTTTGCATCCACAAGTGTCTAAATGGTCATGCATGGTTTCTTTAGGGGGGGGTTGACAGAGACCTTGGCTAATACACTTTGTTCTTCCAGGGAGCAACCCCCCAGATCCCTGTCCATGAAGGTCAACCATCTGGAGAGAATCCTAAAGCAGTTACAAGATGATTTGCAGAAGGTCAGTCTTTCTGAACATTTGCTTTCTATTTATATCATTTGGATCTTTCCCCAAAGTATGTACACTTCTTTCATCGCTCTTGTTGGACTATCAGAGTTACTGTAATCTAATCATTCTTTGTGGAAAAGGTAAGGAATGCTGTTAATATTGATGAAATGAAGGAAGGAGGAAATGTAAGAGAGGAAAGAGAAATGAGATTGGCAGTGGGATTGGGGGGAGGTAGGTTGGAGGGTATTACCAATCTTCGACATTGCAACTCTATCTGCCTTGAGGCGCGGTGGGTGGATGGGTGGAGACAATTAACAACATGGCAAAGATGGAAAGAAGCAAAAGTAGAAATAGAATGTGGAAGTTAGAAAACGAGTAAAGACAGAAAAAGAAGAAGAAATTCAAGAGCACAGATAAATACGTTTTCTAACCTTCGTGTCATTAGCAGAAATGAATGGATAAACAGCTCACAAGGAAGGGTTAATTCGGACAGAAAAAAATCCTCAACTCTAATAAATGATCCATGCACGTTTGGAAAATGTTCGCAGGGCATTGAAAATGGGGTGGGGGTCCCGGGAGTGGTGTTGGAAAGGGGCGAGAGAGGTTGAAGGCCTTCTCTGTTCCTCACTGTTTTGTCCTTCCCATGCCCCTCTTGTCATATGCCCCCCCCCCACCCGCTGTGTGTTGTGTGTTAGCTCTCATTCGAGCCTTACAAGTATACAAAAAAAAAAGGCTCCACTATTTTTGCGTACATGTTATGTCGATGGCCACTTTTCTCCAATTACAAAAATGTCTTGAATCATCTGCTCTTGTGGCCAGCATTTCCCTCAGGATTGTATTTCAATTTGGCCAGCAGTTCTGGGGTGAGGAAGTGGATCGTAATGACAGAGTTGGGTAACGTAGCAATTAACTGCAGAAATCCTACTGAAGGCGATCTCATTTCCTTCCACAAAGCTCGTAACAAGTGTGTGTGTCTACCCTCAGGAGAGCCAGAAAACAACATCTTTCTACTCTCAAGTCTGAACTCTCACACCTGTCTCCCTCCTCCAAATCCTGGTGGCAACTAGTTACATCTTTTTCTGGTGTATGTTCCCCCTCCATCCCCTCCCTTACCCCAAATGGCCGCACAGCTGACACGTGAAAAGGCTGAATGCCTAAACTCCGTGTTTGCTTCTAAATTGTGTGGCCCAAACCCATCGCTTTCTGCACCCACCTTACCCAGTCGCACCCAGCTGGTCCTTGACTCTGTGCCCTTTTCTTCTGACAAGGTGGAGAGTTTGCTGTCAAACCTCGACTCAGATTCTGCAACCGGACCAGACGGCATCAGCCCACCTGTCCTAAAAACCTGCTCTGCTGCTCTTGCTCACCCTCTCTCTCTGTTCTGTTCACCCTCTCATTTGCTCAAGGTCACCTGCCATCTGCTTGGAAATCAGCAAACATGACCTCTCTGCATAAAAAAGTTGCAAAAACAGATCCCTGCAACCACAGACCAATCAGCCTGCTTCCAATCATCAGCAAGGTCATGGAATCCATCATTGCTTCAGACATTAAATCCTTTCTCTTCTCCAATGGCCTGATTTCCGATCATCAATTTGGATTCAGAGCAGGTCACTCTCTCAACAATGGATGGAGGTCCTCAATGCCAGACATGAAATCAGAGCCATATCCCGAGATATATCGCGTGCTTTTGGTAAGGTCTGGCACCCTGCCCTGCTCAACAAACTCTCTTCCTATTGGTATCCAAGGACATCTCCACTCATGGCTTGCAGACTTCCTCTCCTGTCACATCCAACATGTGGCCCTAAATGGAGTTCTCTCAACCCCACTTCCTGTCCAGGCTGGAGTTCAGGCAATGTTCTGGGCCCTGTTATTTTTCTGGTTTTCATCAATGATCTCTCTGACTCTCTGGAAAATCCTCTTTACCTCTTTGCTGATGACTCCACCCTCTGTCGTACCACCTGTCATCCCTCAGCCCGGCAAGCCGCAGCTTCTTCACTCTCTGCAGATCTGGATAAAAATCACAAGCTGGTCCAACACATGGAACATGTCTTCCAATCCTAACAAATCTCACACTCTCACTCTGTCTTTCTGAAAGGACCATCTGGAAAACTTCCCCATCCACTTTCTCAACAATCCACTGGAAGAAGTCCTTTCATTCAAGCTTCTGGGTCTCACTATCTGCCATGATCTCTCCTGGGAAAGCCACATTTCCAACCTGGTCTCCAAAGCCAGTCGCCGACTGGGCATCCTCCGTCATGTGAAGTCCTCCCTCGGCACACCTTAGCTCCTTACCACAAACAAGGCTTTCACCCACAGCCTGATGGAGTCGTGCTCTCCCCTCTGGGCTGGTGCTCCTGCCTCTCACCTTTGTCGGCTTCACGCTGTGGAAACCAAGGCATTTTCGGATCATTGGTATCTCCCGCGATGAGGCTGTCTTTGGGTCTCTCACTCTCTCACTGCAGGCAGGTTGGTGGTCGAACTGTCTTCTACCATCTCCTCCCAGCCTCGCCCACCCACCCCCATCCCGCACTGTCTGCTATATGTCCCCCCACCCGCAGGGCGCTCAAGGTCCGCCAGCAACCCCTTTTGGTAAACAATCAAAATCAAGAATCACTGCTCACCTTCATCTCTTCATTCCTCTTTTTTCCCACCTTTGGAACAAACTCCCACACTCTTCAATTCCACTCTTCCTCCAGGTCTTCAAAACAGGTGTTCACCAACATCTCTTATCTTCCCCCATCCAAAACCAGGATCTTTTCCACTCCCATTAATCCACCCCAAACCCACCTCCTTCAAATTCCCTGCTTCTTCCTGAAAGTCCCTGTCATGTAAGGACCTGAAAGTCCCTGTTGTGTCCATCTTGTTTAGCCTGTGTAACCCCCCATCCTCACACCTTCCACAGATCTCCTCATATCTCTGTTCCCCACTGTTTTGTCCTTCACTCTCCCGCCCCTCTTGTTTCCTGCTCCTCTTGCTGTACGTTCTGTGTGTTCTTATACGAGCCTCGAGAGGTAGAGGCTCTTTTACGAGCCTCGACATTGTAAACAAAAAAAAAGAAAAGAAAGACGTTGTTGTGCAGCGGCGTACTTGCGCTCCATGATCACAGTACACACTCCGAGACACAATGAAATTTGATGTCGCCTGAAAGGCCGATTGTAATCGCATGACTGTATGCATCATCCCGAATAGCACTAATTCTTGCTTCCTTGACACTTTGCCATCTCGTAAGCAACCTCTTGTTGGTGGTACGCTTTCTGCACCGTGAAGGGGGGTCGTTCCTCTCTGTTTAAACAGGCAAAAGCCACAGCCAGCGAGGCACGCTCCATTCGTTGCTTGCGGACGTTGGTTTGATGATTTGTTCGTGGGTTGTTGGTGGTTTGTTAAGGGTTCCAACGAGAGTTGTTGAGTTTTTACTTCCAAAGACATAATGATTTGTTGGCTTTTATTTTAACGAGACTTGGTGGGGTAGTGGTTAGAGCAATCCGCTCTAAGTTGGGAAGGTCTGTGGTTCGAACTCCAGCCAAATCTTTCCAAAGACTTTGAAAATGGTACATGCTGCTTCCTTGCTTCATGCTTAGTATTTATAAACAATAGGGCACGGACAGGCAACCATAGGTTGGCAATCATTGTGCAGACTCGATGGACCTAATGGCCATATTATGATGCTGCCATCCTATTGTCCCTCACCTTTTGGTTGGGGAGTGGGAGGCTGCTCCAGCATGGAGGAATATGTTAAATAAACACCTTATTCATAATTTGTTCTTAAAGCACATTTGTTCGTGCCCATCATATTTCCCGCTTGGTTATAATTAGGTTATTTGAAACACACAGAATGTGTTTTCAACGAGTATGATTAGTGAGTCGATTCCAAATCGTAAATCCTCGTGAAAAGAAAAAAAAACCTTTGATCCCAAAGCATTTCCATTTCATTACGAGTGCACGTCAAATTGAGAACACCCACTTCAGATTATCGAACAACTGAGCGCCGCTGCTTCTTTAATGATTTCTTGGCGTTGACATCAGACTAGCACAAAATGAGTGATTGCAGGATGTTACCATCAAACTATCACGTTATGCATTTGAGATTTATTTAATAAACAGCCCCTCACCTTCACCACCACCACCACCACCACCACCTTTGTTGGATACATTTTTCTGCAAAACCGCTTTTTTGTTTGTTCTCCTTCAGACTCGGCGGTGACTGTTCCAGGAACGGTCTCGGTAAATATCCGATCTGGCAACGGAAATGTCAACGTTCCTGTGGTTCTAGGATCATGCTTGGTCTTTATTGAATCATAAAATGTGGAAATCCTTCCTATGTCACATGATGATGGAGTGGTTAGACTGTCTTGAGTCTGGCAGGTCAGTGAGTTTGAATGTCGGCAGAGTCGTACCAAAGATTTTAAAATGGTACGTGCTGCTTCCTTACTTGATTCTTAGGATTGTTTGTCCATGCTCTATCCTTTTTAAATGCTGAGTTGGTGACCATTGCGTAGACTTGATGGGTCTAATGGCCATCTTGCGTTTGGAAGTTGGTTTTGTCTTTTTGTTTTCTTCTCTCTCTCTCTCTCTTTTGCACTTCATAGGAGAAGAAGGACAAAGCCGAGCTGCAGGCCGAGTTGGAACACCTCCGTGAGGACAACTACCGTCTCCAGCAGGAGTCCCAGACAGCGGCGACGCAACTACGCAAGTTCACCGAGTGGTTCTTCAATGCAATCGACAAGAAATGACGTCTGAGACGTCCTTCCTGGTAGACCACTGGCTTGTCCGAAGGCCGTGCATGGACCCGTTCAGGGAGCTTTTCGGTCCCCATGCCTTGGGAGAAGTGGCAACGTCACAGTTACTGTGAAGGAACGAACTTACGGCACGAAGAAGTTTAAAGTAGAAGGACTTCCACGTTTGTTTTGTCATTGCTTTTTTGTTGTTGTTGTTGTTGTTGTTTGTTTTGTTGTTTATTTTTTGATTTTATGCATTGACCCGATTTTGTGAAGTTGATTGCAATATGTAACAGGAGCAAGAGCGGTGTTCTGGAGGTTATTGTCCCAGCCAAGTGGGAAGCTGTTACCGTGGTCTATTCTGTGGCAGCTGTTGTGTGCTCCAGCATCCAACATCCCGACAGTTGTAGCTAAAATGTTGCAAATTTTCCACAATAAACGTCTGCAACCGATGCAAAGGTGTTCCACCGCTGCTCCATCGCATCGTTTACCGGATTAGCTCCGGCTCGTGTCGGCTGCACAGAGGACCACAGACGAGTCTGCGCGAGTTTCAGTCAGGTCAGACTTCTGCCGATTGGCGGATTTCCATTTATTTATTTTTTTTCAAAACTGGCCGTTCGTGGATGACATCATGGTGGGAGGCATTCACGGAATCGTGGATGACAAAAGTACGAAATTTGTTTAATTCTGTTGGCTACTCTGCTTGTTGCCTTGATACCAGAAAAGGTGGTTCTTGGTCTTTCACTGCTGCAGCTATTTTGTTTGAATGTTTTATATTATTTAATTGTAATGATGTAGGTAAAGCAACAGTATTTTTTTAATCTCAACCTGTGTCACTGAAGTTTTCTACAGGTGAAAATATGCTTCGTGTGTATAAAATGACTTTCCAACAAACGAGGTGTGAGATGGGAAGGATAGCTTGGAAGTACACACACTCGCTTCTAAGCCGTCTTGCTGAGTTTGAATTTCGACTCAGCTATACGCTGTCATCTAATGTTTCACAGGCTGGGTATTTCATCATTCTGTGTAGGGTGTTAAGCCTTGGGATCTGTCTGCCAGCACTGGTCCATGGTGGAAGTTAACAATCCCACGATGTCATTCGTGAAGGGGGAGAGGGGGGGGGGGGTAGTTATCGTTGGCACCCCAAACAAATTTAAAATTCCTGCACCTTCAATCGAGGAGTATCTTCCATCAGGTGTGGCAATCGTCCAGGATTGTTTCTCGCCTTGAAATGTTTCTCCACCGATCATACTCCCCGTCCCTGAGCGGCGAACGAGTCGGTGCATCTAATGATTCTCCTTCTTTCACAGTCACAATTATTCCCACGTTGATGTGGGGTTGGCCTTGAGAAGCTTGGCCCAAGTCTTTCACGAACCATCTGGCTCGGCCTGACGGTTGACTAAGGTCAGGGCATGAATTTGGAATTTGTTCATGGTGCCAGATGCGCCTCTAATGATTAATTATCATTATTATTGGGTTAATGTGATAGCGTCGTCAGCGTGGGATGAGAGGCTCGTGTTCAAAGAAATCTCCCATGGTTGTGTTAATCATTTAAATTAAAAACAATAAAGTTAAAATATCATGTTGTCGGGGACTTGCACACATTAAATGTTACTTTGCACCGCAAGCTGATTAAAGTTTATGAAATACACCTGCTCGAAAATAATTCCACTAATGAGGATATTTTCTTCCGAGTTTAACGTTTCCCCCAATGTTGACTTGAATGGCGTTAACTTTGCTGGAATCCTCCCGCACGAGCTAATGATATCGGTCAATCATCCGTTTGAAAACACAATTATTTTTTTAAAATTTCATTATTACCTCCACTACCAAAGGTGAATGAGGATATGTTTTCACCCCTCTCCGTTTGTTTGTTTATTATTTGCAAAATCGAAGATTTTTCAAGTATTTTTGGTCAATCAATTTTGGTATTCTGTCCGTCTGTCTGTGTCTGTCTCGTTATCGCCTGCAGCTCACAATTTTAAACCGATCTTCACGAAACTTCACCACATGGTAGACATTGTCAGCAGGAAGAAGGCTATTGTTTTTGAGGTCAAAAAGTCAACATAGACCCAAGGTCAACAACTAAGGTGGTATTTCTAATATCCTCAATTTTCATCCGATTGACTTGAGATTTGAAGAGGATTTGCATATTTGGTCATTGAATTCAGCCACCAATTATTTTTGAGGTCAAATTTGTTTTATTGATTTTGCAAGTGTCGTGCTCTGCATGATGTCTTTCTTGTTTGTTTGTAAACAAGATATCTCAAAAAGTTGTGGACGGATTCAGCCGAAATTTGGTGCAGAGCTTGGTTATGCGACAAAGAAGAGTTAGGGTTCGATTTTGGTGAAGACCTGGATCTGAAATTTTTAAAAAGTGATTCTTCACCATTGAGTGATCGGGCTAAAACGATGTATAGCACGATATTTCAAAAAATTATGAATGGATTCGGCTGAAACTTAGTGAACGAGTTGGTTAAGTGACAAGAACAAGCCGATTAGATTTTATTTCAGGTCCGAATCCAGATCCGGCCTATCAGTGGGATACAAAATGTAAACTAATCAGCCTGGCGGAGGTATGTGCTCTACCGATTGCCATTCTAGCTTTAAAGTGATGTAAGGCTCACGGTGGAAGCTTATACATAAATCATGTGCAGGACAAGGACATCAGTGGACGTCAATGTAGTTCTCGTTGTATTACAGGAACATTAGTAGACAAGGGACAGATGCATGGTACATGGGTTTTGAACCTAGTGAATCTACCGATTGTGATCCTGATGGGAACACTAACATGTCTAGATCTCAATTATCAAACGTGTGTGTGTGTGCGCTGCACGTGCGTGCTTTGCACACCCTCTGCTGTATAAGCCTGGTATATTAATGTCTCTCTTGAATGTGCTGTGTCACCGTCGTGTCCGATCCCTCCGAATCATGTCATCTGGAAGATCCATGAAATGATCAACTTCACAACACGATTTGTGACTTAACCGTACAACTCGGAGATCTTTCATTTTCCCGTGCACAAAGCGAAGAGTGGGTTTAAGCAATTAGTTCGCTGCATCGGTCTGTCTGCAGACGTCTGTCTGTGATCGAGGAACTACTTAAATTCAATTGAATTATATATTTTAAACACTGTAGAACACAAATCGGAACCTGAATCAGAACACGAACCTGCAGTTTAGCAGTACTTTGGCTCTAAATTAGGCAAATTGGTTTTGTGTTTGTTTTTTTTTGATACATAGTTGAGGCTCTTGGAAAAGCTCGTACTGACCAGTATATTGAACTGATCTCGTCCAGAAGCCAAACGATTTTTTGAGGTTCGTGGTCCGGTCCTGGAAACTTTAGTTGGACACTTTTTTCGTGCAACGGTGTCACTTCAGAACATTATTTTGGGGGGGGGGGGTGTGCCAAGCAAAAATGTGTGGCTTGGGGATGGTGTTTGGTCCTTTGATGTGATGTGATCCCAGAAACAACTAAATACCATTTTTAAGCCAATGTTCAAGTCTCTGTGGCAGTTTTTATGGAGGTTTTTCTTGCAACGACTTTCGTTTATTGCATTTAATGTTTTGAAGGATATTTTCTTGGAAAATGGGGGAAGGGGAAAATTTCAAGAGGGAAACCAATTTTTGTATGAAATTATCTTTTCATGGCATGAAATGATTTTCAAGACAATTTTAACCATAAGACTCGATTATTGGTGATTTGTCGACAATTGTTTTAAAGCATGCATTTATTACCTCCACCACTGAATGTGGAAGAAGGTTGTTATCACCCCTGTCTGTCTGTCTGTGCGTTGCAGGATATCTCAAAACGTTGTCGACGGATTCTGATGAAACTTGGTGGACAGGTTGGGTGTGTGACAAGGACGAACTGTTTAGATTTTGGTGAAGATCTGAATCCAGATCCGGAGGCTAGAATTTTTTTAATTTTTAAAGTGATTCTTTACCATTGAGAGATAAGGTCAAAAACTATATCGATCATGATATTTGAAAAAGTTATTGGGCCCAATATGTCCGACTGCATCAGCCATTGCGTGGAGGAGGTATGCGCTCTCCCAAGTGCCCTTCTAGTTATTTTGTTGCAGAATGGAAGAACTATCAGCGGTTGGAGTGGTGCCACCAGTAAAGAAAGCCAGAACATCCACTGATTGGTCAGATGTGCATTTTCTGTGAGAGTGCTTGAAAAAAACAAAATGACAAGCTGAGATGTAGCACATCCACAGGAGCAAGTGCAGTTCAAGCTGCAGAGCTGTAAAGATGATGATGGAACAAAGCATCTCTTGCCAGATATCGAGAAACTCAAAGAGTAAAGAGCAAAGTGGCATAAGAACTGCTTTTCAACATTTACTAGAAAAGAAAAAAACTCGAACGTATTAAACAGCAAGTACCAAAAACTACTGATGCCAGATCTAATAGTGGGACAGATGGCAAATCACTCACAAGGTCAACCCAATAATTCATCCCAGCTTGGGAAAATTAGTTAATCTGTGGGCAACTGGGGAAGAAGCTTTGTCAGATTTTATCTCATCAAGCAGGTGAATAGCTTCGAAATAACAGCAGATATGCAAAACCATGAAGTTGTTAAGCTCAGAATTGGAAATTTTTATTTCATAGCATACGAGGGGATGTATCACAAGACTTGTTACTCCACTTGTATTTCTTCAAACCACCTCTCTCGACTTCAGCGTGCTGAAAAGTGTGATGACGAAACGATAAGTGATTATAGCCAAGCTTTCAGTGTGCTGCTTTTGGAAGTTGATGGAGGGTTATTCCATCAAAACCATATTTGCAAACTCACAAACATAAGAGATAGATATCGCAAAATCCTGTCAACCCTTGGCACTGACGCCTAAAGCCTGGTGTTGGCTTAGTGGTTAGGGTTGCGGGCTTGGAATCTTAGGGTCCTGAGTTTGAGCCCCGTTGGCCGCTGAATTAACACCAGGTGAGGTTGACTCAGACTGTCATCCTTCTGAAGTCAATGAAATGAGTACCAGTGAACTGGTAGAGGGGCATTACCTCAGCGGCACAGGTGCGCTTCCAAGAAATTATAGCTACCCGGCAGCCAAGCTGCCATACGCAAGAACAGAACAGAACCGATGGCCGTAGCTACACGTCCAGCAGGGTGAAAGAGCGCATTATTCAACATTACAGCAGTCGCGTTTCATTTTATAGACCTGAACTTAAAACCAAGAGCGAACTTGTTTTTGCAGCCAAAAGAACCGCAGGAAATGTGATTGAATCCATTGCGGAAGTAACAGCAGATGCAGTCCTCACAGTTGATGCACCAGTCGTGGTTAATGGATGAGAAAACAGCTATCCTCCTCAGATCAGCACTGATGCTCAATTCTGAGATTCAAGAGACAGTGGGACTAAAAACTATCCCGTCAGATCCTGACGATATCAACATTGAGAAAATGAAGGAGCATGTATGAACACTTCTAATGATTTTCCTCCAGTGCTTGATATCAGGATCTACTGGGAAGTGTGGAATTTTTGAGCCCCCTCTTTCTGAGGATGATCCCCAATAAAATTACATCCTTGCCATTGGACAAGATATTGTCTATGTCACCTCTAAAGGTGGAAAGCTATCTGCCAAACACTTGGCATTGACAAATGCTGTGCACCATTTGTCACGCAGCAAAGAGTTACTGACAATTTTGAATCGGAAGTGGGTACAGCATGTCGAATGATCAGTTCTTGAGGGTTGAAACGACAGAAACTGAAAGTCAGCAGGAACATGTAACCGCAGATTCTGATTTTGTTATTCCCACAAGCGTTCGTAACAATGTTTCACTCAAATTGCAGCAGCCAACAACAACGATTTCATGGAAGAAACAACGGATGGGAGTAACACAACTCATTGTACAAATATGATTGTGATTCAAAGGAAAACAAATCATCTGTTGATATCAGGAAAATATGGCGATGTTGCACGTCATCGTAACGCATGAGTCACATTTGCTCTACGGCGAGGATACGGCGGCCGTACCCCCCCCCCCTGAATGACAGAAACGTGCGGCGGCCGCAGAGTTTCTGAGGTGGCCTCAGGGTGGCCTACGCCGTATGGCTATCTTTTACAGGCCGTAGGGGTCTCCGTGGAATTAAAGCGGAGTTATAACTTTTTCATTTCTAGGTTGGCCGTAGCAATTCGACAAGCCGTAGCCATGACGTAGATGTGTTCCACGTCGACCGTACGTAGGGTACGTGGGCTTGCGTTATTCGTGCATTTTCCGTAGGCTCTTATCAATGAAAAATGAATTTTGCCAACCCCCAAAAAATTACGGCGGCCGCACTATTTCCACGTTCGCCTTAGGGCCCCCTGCGGTCGCCTTGCGGGCACCTTGAGCTACCTTGCGTCTGCCTTGAAAATTCTATGGCCGCCGCAGGGACGCCCTAAGGTCACCGTGCACATCAAATCAAAGACCGTACGGCACCCCCACGTTTTCGGTCTCCACAATTTCTAAATACCCCGTGCGGCTACCCAAAAAATTAAAACATATGTGACTGCTACATTGTGTGACCGTGGAAATACTGCGGCCGCCTTATAATTGCTAGTGGCCGTAGATTTTTTAACCCTACGGCCGCCGAGCCAAATGTGACTGAAGCATAAGCGTTCCCTATTAATCGATCAAGGAGCGCACAATGCAGAGTTTTGCACTTTCTCGAACGCAACCTTGTCAAAATTACAGCAAAGAAATCCTACTTGGTTGTCACAGGATATACCTTGTACAAAACGGTTCAATGATGAAGCATGGATTTTATGGAGAGCACTGCCTTGTAAATTATTCACCCTTGAAGCAAATAATGATGCAGACGAGATTGTGAAAAGGCAACATGTTCCTGGTTGGACAGGTTTTAATGCCAAGTCAACCACTGAGTCTCTTGTTTTATCAATTATAGGCTGTTGTTTTCAATACTTCAGAGAGAAGCCGAATAGACCATGTGATACGACAAACAGAGGATGAATGAAATTGAATCGAGTTTGTAGAAGAGTTTTTTTTTCCAAGTCAAAACCTAACTTCCCGTCAAAAGGTTTTTTCCCTGACCCCACCCCTCCCCTTCTCCCCCCATCACATTTTCCCAAAAATAATCTCCCCCTTCCTTCAAGCAAGAAATATCGTTCAAAACGTTAAATACCTTCAAGGAAAGTCATCGCAAGGAAAACCTCGATAGTCGGGCATCCACAAAGAACGATGTTCTGAGGTGACCGCATTGCACGAAAACGTGTCAAACTAAAATTGCCAGGACCGGACCACAAACTCCTTTTCTGGAGCCCTATTCTAAATTGGCTTCTGGACTAGTCAGGACGAAACAGGACAAAAGAAAGAGCAGAAAGAGAGGGGAAACACCAACAGCAGAGCTGAAGGCCAAGACAGAAGGAGGCAGACAAAGAATGGGTGTGAGGAGGATTGTGGGGCAGGAGAGGATGCATGGGGTGGACACGATGCCAAGGAAGGACTTTATATGATGGAATATGGATGCCCAGTCGGTGGCTGACTTTGGAGGCCAGCTCTGAAATGTGGTTTGCCCAAGAAAGATCATGGCTGATAGCGAGACCCAGGAGTTTAAATGACTGGACTTCCTCAAGAGGATTGTTAAGAAAGTAGATAGGAGGGTTTCCCAGATGGTCCTTTCAGAGAGACATAGTGAGTGTGAGATTTGTCAGGATTGAAAGACATATTCCAACTGTTTGACCAACTTGGGATTTGTTTTCATTCTGAAAAGAGGGAAGAGGCTGTTGGCTGCCTATGTGAAGGATGAGGGATTTTATGGCAGAGTGTGGAGTCATCAGCAAAGAGATTAAGGGGAATTTCCAGAGTCGGAGAGATTGTTCATCACGATTAGGAATAGGATGTGGCTAAGAACACTGCCTTTGGGAACTTCAGCCTTGACAGGGAGAGGACAGGATGCTGTTGAGAGCCACACGTTGGCTAGAGAGGAGAGGAAGTCAGGTAGCCATGTGTGAAGTTGGCCTTGGATGCCATAGGCAACGAGTTTGGAGAGTAAGGCAAAATGCAACCTATCAAAAGCATGACATATTTCCAGAGAGATGGCTCTGATCTCACATCTGATGTTGAGGGCCTCCGTCCATTGTTGAGTGAGCAGAAGCAACATCAGATTTTGCACCTTTTCATGTGATTCAGTGATGCCAGATTTCCAAGCAAATGGAAGATGACCTAGTGCAAATGATAGGGTGAAAAGGGCAGAGAGAGGAAGTGCAAGAGCAGCAGAGCAGGTTTTTAGGAAACATGAGCTGATGCCATCCAGTCCAATAGCAGAGTCAGAGTTGAGGGTTGAAAGAACCTTTTCAGGTGCAAAAGACAGAGTCCAGGAGCAGTTGGGTATGACAGGGAAGGGTAGTTACCGATCGTGAAGGGTTGGGGGACACAAGATTTGGAAGCAAACGCAGAATTAAGGCATTCAGACTTCTCACAAGCAGAGTCGACTATCATGCCATTTGAAAAGAGGGGGTATGGAAGGGAAGCATCCACCAGAGACAGACTTAACAAGGCACCACCATGTGTTAGAGGAGGAGGCAATTTTGAAAGTTCATTCTTGAGGTTGGACAGATATTTTCTGGCTCTCCTTCGAGTGGACACACACTTGTTGTGGGCCCTTTGGAATGCACTGAGATTGCCTTCTCTTCCTGGAATGCTAATCTGACCAAAGGCCATTGTTTCAGAGCAACTGCTTCACCACAAGATTCAGTGTACCATGGGCGGGAAGGCGGGTAGGATATTTGAAGACGAGATGGGATGAATCTGTGCAAAAGAGAGAGAGCAGGTTTCTGTGGAAGAATTCCCAGGCTGAGTTAACATCAGGGGCAGTAAATATGGGAGACCAGTCCTGAAGAGAGATGGCTGCTTGCAGTCCCTGCCAATCTGCCCGAGTGAACTGCCAGACTCGCCGGCACTGAGGCTGCTCTCTCAGAATATCCAGAGATGTTGACTTTCACAAGCACGTGATCATAGGAATAGCAGGAGGCATTTGCGGGAAAGCTCGTCATTATCAAGTCCAGAAGGGAGGATTTGCCATTGGGAGAAATCCGGTTTGGAAATTTCACAGATCGAGTCAGTCCTGTGAAGTCACAGAAATCCTTTACTGAAGTGCCATGGCTGGTGAGACAGGTACCGACACCCAGCCAAGTTGAAATCAATTGAAATTGCCACATATGAGGGAGAGTTGCGATGAGTGGTGAAAAGTTGGTCCATGTTGTCGAAGAGAGAGATGTGGATGGAGTCGTCAATGTTCAGAAGACGGAACAACACACAGATGAACAAGAGGTGGGAGCGGAGGGGAAGTCACCGCTCGAGGTACTCCTGGGGGTTTGGAAGTGTTAGATCAGTACGAGAGCAGTGAGAAATTGAGTTATTGATGTAAGGTGCAACTCCGCCGCCGGGGCGTGGTTCAGGCCTATCAAATCAGAGGAGACATTAACCAGGGAGAGACACAAAGAAGTCGTGGACGTCCTGTGGGGAGGAAGGATTCTGTTAAACAGATGATGTCTGATTTATCGGCAGCGGCCTGGATTGAGAAATCTGTCAGAATTTTAGTCTGTCTGCTTGTCTGGCAGTGAAACAAAATTGAAAATCATTCCAAACAGGAAACTTACTGTTTTAGCGACGTCGTAAAGGACACAAACAACAGGTACGAATAACTAATATAACGTTAAATAAGGTGGTGCACAAGAGCATCAATGGCAGTAAACTTCCAAAGAAAGTTTATTTGGTTGTTTTTTCTACAGCCTTTAAAACTTTTATTTTATTTCAATTGAATTATTAACTTTAACACTGTAGAACACAAATCATCTTCTTCCAAAAAAACCTCCAGTTTAACAGTACTTGGACAAAATTTTACATCATCTCGACCAATCGAATTTGCCGTTCGCACTCCCAGCATTGGGGAATATCAAGATTTCAGACAAAATTGCGGCTCGTAGGAAATGTATATCACACTCGGAAACACAAAGCAAGAATTTAAAAGACCCTCGCCACATCCTTTTTCTCAAGACTGCATGGGATAAAGGTGTTCAATGAACTCACTAACTTTTTATTATTTATTTATTTATTTTTCTCCTTCACAGCAATTAATGTCACTATGTTTCAATAGTTCTCACATTTCTGAATCGAAATAAATTGGTTTCGTGCTTATAATTTTCTCCGACAATGAACAAAAAATGAATAATTATCATTATAGTAGCCGTACCTTGTGCATGACATCAGCGAGGCTTTTGGTGTGAAAGATCAAGAGGAGTGTTTTCCAACCAGCAAATTGGATAGGTTCCTGAGAGCATGTGCACAGTAGATGTATTTTTAAACATGCTAATGACACCATGATAGTCCCTGATTGTTGTTTATGTCTCATTTCAGTTTTGGCCACACGTGACGTCATCACTGGCAAACTGGATGCTTTAAAGGAACTAGTGGGCCAGTTGATCCGATGGACCACATTTTCATTGGTCTTCACAGCCTTGTTGCATACCCGCCTGCTGTACTGCTTGAGCATGAGCTTGCTTTCACCAAGCCCAGATGTGCTTGGGGCCAACGCGGGGATTATATGTTCATTATTATTACTAGCAGATACCCGTCTACGACGGGTATGGGGGACAGGACGGATCACAACTCGTTACGGTAGTTTCTTTGGATGTTTTGCGCGCATTCAACAGTCAGTTCATATTGGTGGGTGTCTGGGTGCCCTGGTAGCGTTTGAGACCGGTCGCTTTCGATTGTTGGCCTTGACACATAGTGCCGGATGAGTAACACGAACGATTTGACATATTCATCGTTTCTATATTACCTCCATCAACAGATTAACAACATGGCAGGATAAAAGTCGTAAATGTTGAGTTGAACAAACGTCCTGAACTCATGGACTTAGTTAAGTAAAGCACGTCGTCTGGGACCCGGCAGTCGATTTGCCGCCGAACGCTGCTGATTGTGACGTCATCGATTCCCTCTTTGAAAATTCTATCTGTATTCGATTTTTTGAATCCG
>CM068960.1:122097536-122108864 GCA_035128595.1 Eptatretus atami | reverse complement strand
AGTATGAACAGAATATGTTTGGAGAAAAGTGTGTTAGAAGTTCCAGGCTTACGCCCATTATATTATGATTGCTCTATGATACTCCTGTTCTTCCAATTGTTGTAAATATTATTAGTATTAATTATTATATGCTTTGTTGCAATGTTATCATTGGTTTTGTTGTTTGTTTTGTAATTAGAATGTCACGGCGTGGTAGAAGGACATTATATTAAGCTACTTTATATACCTTAACATGGGTCATGGCTCGCCTTTTGGGTCCTCAGGGTCTTTTGGGTCCTCTGGGTTTTTTGAGTCCTTGAGAACTTTTGAATCTTTTGGGTCCTCAGGGTCTTTTGGGGTCTCTGGGTCTTTTGGGTCTTAAAGGGTCTTCAAAGTTCGAAGGAGTCTTGGCAGTCTAAAGGGTCAAAAGGTACATTCCAATGGTGCGAAATTAATGAATAGGCATATGTAATTAATAGACAAAAAGTATCACATACACACACACACACACACACACACACACACACACAAATATCATGTTAGTCGGGGACTTGCACACATTTTAAATGTTACTTTGCAGCCGCAGGCTGATTAAAGGTTATAAATACACTGCTCCGAAAATAATATCCACTAATGAGGGATTATTCTTCCGAGTTTTTAACGTTTCCCCCAATGTGACTTGAATGGCCGTTTAAACTTGCTGAATCCTCCGCACGCAGCTAATGATATCGGTCAATCATCGTTTGAAAAACACAATTATTTTTTAAAAATTTCATTATACCTCCACTACCAAAGGTGAAATGAGGATATGTTTTCACCCCTTCTCGGTTGTTTTGTTTATTATTTGCAAAATCGAAGATTTTCAAGTATTTTGGTCAATCAATTTTGGTATTATTGGTCCGTCTGTCTGTGGTCTGTCTCGTTATCCGCCTGCCAGCTCACATTTTAAACCGAACTTCACGAAACTTCACCACATGGTAGACATTGTCAGCAGGAAGAAGGCTATTGTTTTTGAGGTCCAAAAAGTCAACATAGACCCAAGGTGTCAACAACTAAGTGATTTCTTAATATCCTCAATTTTCATCCGATGACTTGAGATTTGAAGATGATTTGCATATTGGTCATTGAATTCAGCCACCAATTATTTTTGATGGTCAAATTGTGTTTATGATTTTGCAAGTGTCGTGCTCTGCAGATGCTTTCTGTTGTTGTAACAAGATATCTTCAAAAAGTGTGGACGGATTCAGCCGAAATTTGGTTGCCAGAGCTGGTATGCGACAAGCAAGAGTTTTAGGAGTGTCTGTATTTTGTGAAGACCTGGATTCTGAAAATTTTAAAAGTTGATTCTTCACCATTGAGTGATCGGGCTAAAACGAGTATAGCACGATTATTTCAAAAAATTATGAAATGGATTCGGCTGAAACTTAGGAACGAGTTGGTTAAGTGACAAGACAAGCCGATTAGATTTATTTCAGTCCGAATCCAGATCCGGCCTATCAGTGGGATACAAAATGTAAACTAATCAGACCTGGCGGAGTATGTGCTTACGTGATTGCCATTCTAGCTTAAAATGATGTAAGGCTCACGGTGAAGCTTATACATAAATCTGTGCAGGCAAGGACAAGGACATCAGTGGACGTCCAATGTAGTTCTCGTGTATTACAGGAACATTTAGTAACAAGGACAGTGCATGGTTCATGGGTTTTGAACCTAGTGAAATCTACGATTGTGATCCTGATGGAACACTACATGATCTAGATCTCATTATCAAACGTGTGGTGTGGGCGCTGGCACGTGCGTGCTTTGCACCCTCTCTGTATAAGCCTGGATATAATGTCTCTCTTGAATGTGCTGTGCACCGGCGTGTCCGATCCCTCCAATCATGTCATCTGGAAGATCCATGAATGATCAACTTCACAACCACGATTGTGACTTAACGTACAACTCGGAGATCTTCATTTCCCGCTGCACAAAGCGAAGAGTGGGTTTAAGCAATTAGTTCGCTGCATCGGTCTGTCTGCAGACGCTGTCTGTGATCGAGGAAACTACTTAAATTCAATTGAATTATATATTTTAAAACACTGTGAACACAAATCGGAACCTGATCAGAACACGAACCTGCAGTTTAGCAGTATACTTTGGCTCTAAAATTAGCAAATTGGTTTTGTGTTTTTGTTTTTTTTTGATACATTAGTTGAGGTCTTGGAAAAAGCTCGTACTGACCAGTATATTGAACTGATCTCGTCCAGAAGCAGAACGATTTTTTGAGGTCGTTGTCGGTCTGGAAACTTAGTTGGACACTTTTTTCGTGCAACGGTGTCACTTCAGACATATTTTGGGGGGGGGGGTGGCCAAGCAAAAATGTGTGGCTTGGGATGGTTGTTTGGCCTTTGATGTGAATGTGACTCCCAGAAACAACTAAATACCATTTTTTAAGCCAATGTTCAAGTCTCTGTGGCAGTTTTTATGGAGGTTTTTCTGCAACAGAACTTTCGTTTATTGCATTTAATGTTTGAAGGATATTTTCTTGGAAATGGGGGAAGGGGAAAATTTCAAGAGGGAAACCAATTTTTGTATGAATTATCTGTTCTGGCATTGAAATGATTTCAAGACAATTTTAACCAGTAAGACTCAGATTAATTGGTGATTTGTCGACCAAATGTTTAAAGCATGCATTTTTTATACCTCCAACCACTGAATGTGGAAGAAGTTGTTACACCCCGTCTGTCTGTCTTGTGCGTTGCAGGATATCTCAAACGTTGTCGACGGATTCTGATGAAACTTGGTGGACAGTTGGCTGTGTTGACAAGGACGAACTGTTTAGATTTTGGTGAGATTCTGAATCCCAGATCCGTAGAGCTAGAATTTTTTTTTAATTTTAAATTTTTTAAAGTGATTTCGTTTACCATTTGAGGAATAAGGTCAAAAACTATATCGATCATGATATTTTGAAAAAGTTATTGGCCCAATTATGTCCGACTGCACCAGCCATGCGTGGAGGAGGATGCGCTCTTCCCAAGTGCCCTTCTGTTTATTTGTTGCAGAATGGAAGAACTTCAGCGGGGTTGGAGTGGTGCCACCAGTAAAGAAAGCCAGAACATCCACTGATGGTCAGATGTGATTTTCTGTGAAGTGCTTGAAAAAAACAAAAATGACAAGCTGAGATGTAGCACTCCACAGGACACGTTGCATTCAAGCTGCAGAGCTGCTTAAAATGATGATGGAAACAAAGCCATCTCTTGCCAGATATCGAGAACTCAAAGAGTAAAGAGCAAAGTGGCATAAGAACTGCTTTTCAACCATTACTAGAAAGAAAAAAAATCGAACGTATTAAAACAGCACAGTACCAAAAACTTACTGTGCCAGATTCTAATAGTGGACAGATGGCAATCACTCACAAGGTCAACCAATAATTCATCCAGGCTTGGGAAAATAGTTATCTGTGGGCCAACTGGGGAAGAAGCATTTGTCAGATTTTATTCATCAAGCAGGGTGATTAGCTTCGAAATTAACAGCAATATGCAAAACCATGAAGTTGTTAAGCCTTCAGATTTGGAAATTTTGATATTCATAAGCATACCGAGGGGATGTATCACAAAGACTTGTTTACTCCACTTGTATTTCTTCAAAACCACCTCTCTCGCTCAGCTGCTCGAAAAGTTGTTGATGACGAAACGATAAGTGAATTAATCAGCTTTCAGTGTGCTGCTTTTGAAGTTGATGGAGGGTTATTCCATCAAAACCATATTGCAAACTCACCAAACATAAGAAGAGATAGATATCGCAAAATGCCTTCAACCTTGGCACTTGACGCCTAAAGCTGGTGTTGCATTAGGTGGTTAGGGTTGCGGGCTTGAATCTTAGGTCCGAGTTTTGAGCCCCGTTGGCGCTAGATTACACCAGGTGAGGTTGACTCAGACTGCATCCTTTGAAAGTCAATGAAATGATACCAGTGAACTGGTAGAGGGCATTACCTCAGCCGGCACAGGTGCGCTTCCAAGAAATTATAGCTACCCGGCAGCCAGCTGCCAACGCAAGAACAGAACGAAACGATGGCCGTTAGTACACGTTCCAGCAGGTGAAAGGAGCGCATTATTCAACATTACAGCAGTGCGTTTCATTATAGGACCGGAACTTAAAACCAGACGACGAACTGTTTTTTGCAGCCAAAATGAACCCAGGAAATTGATTGAATTCCCATTGGGAAGAACAGCAGATGGCAGTCCCACAGTTGTATGCACAGTCGTGGTTAATGGATGAGAAAACAGCATCCTCCTCAGATCAGCACTGATGCCTCAATTCTGAGATCAAGAGAGCAGTGGGACTAAAACTATCCCGTCAGATCTGACGATATCAACATTGAGAAAATGAAGGGCTGTATGAACACTTCTAATGATTTTCCTCCAGTGCTTGATATCAGGATCTACTGGGAAGTGTGGATTTTTGAGCCCCCTCTTTCTGAGGATGTCCCCAATAAAATTACATCCTTGCCATTGGACAACGATATTGTCTTATGTCACCTCTGAAAGGTGGGAAAGCTATTCTGCCCAAACACTTGGCATATGCACAATTGCCTGCTGCACCATTTGTCACGGCAGGCAAAGAGTTACTGACAATTTTGAATCGGAAGTGGGTACAGCATGTGAATGATAGTTCTTGAGGGTTGAACGACAGAAACTGAAAGTCAGCAGGAACATGTAACCGAGATTCTGATTTTGTTATTCCCACAAGCGTTCGATAACAATGTTTCACTCAAATTGCAGCAGCAACAACAACGATTTCATGGAAGAAACAACGGATGGATAACACAACTCATTGTACAAATATGATTGTGATTAAAGAAAACAAATCATCTGTGATATCGAAAAATATGGCGATTGTTGCACGTCATCGTACGCATGAGTCACATTTGCTCTGGCGAGGATACGGCGGCCGTACCCCCCCCCCCTGAATGACAGAAACGGCGGCGGCCGCAGGTTTCTGAGGTGGCCTCAGGGTGGCCCTACGCCGTATGGCTATTCTTTTACCAGGCCGTAGGGTCTCCGGGATTAAAGGCCGGAGTTTATAACTTTTTCATTTCTAGGTTGGCCTGGTAGCAATTCGGAAAGCCGTAGCCATGACGTAGATGTGTTCCACGTCGACCGTACGTAGGGGTTACGGTGGCTTGCGCTTATTCGGCATTTGTCGTAGGCCTTATCAATGAAAAATGGAATTTTGCCAACCCCCAAAAAAATTACGGCGGGCCGCAACTTATTTTTCCACGTTCGCCTTTAGGGCCCCCCGCGGTTCGCCTTGCGGGCACCTTGAGGCTACTTGCGTCTGCCTTTGAAAACTTCATATGGCCGCGCAGGACGCCTAAGGTCACCGTGCGACAGCAAATCAAAAGACCCGTACGGCACCCCCACGTTTTCGGTCTCCACAATTTCTAAATACCCCGTGGGCTTACCACAAAAAATTAAAACATATGTGACTGCTACTTGCTGTGACCGTGGAAATACTGCGGCCCCGCCTTATATTGCTAGTGGCCGTAAGATTTTTTAGACCTACGGCCGCCGAAGCCAAATGTGACTGAAGCATAAAGCGTTCCCTATTAATCGATCAGAGAGCGCCACAATGCGAGAGTTTTGCCTTTCTCGAAACGCAACCTTGTTCACAAATTACAGCAAAGAAATCCACTTGGTTTGTCCACAGGATATTACTCTGTACAAAACCGTCAATGATGAAGCATGGATTTTATGGAGAGCCTGCCTGTGAAATTATTTCACCCTTGAAGCAAATAATTGAGCAGACGAAAAAGATTTGTTGGGAAAAGCAACATGTTCCTGGTTGGACAGGTTTTAATGACAAGTCAACACTGAGTCTCTTGTTTTATCAATTATAGGCTGTGTTTTCAATACTTCAGAGAGAAAGCCGAATATACCATGTGAATCGACAAAGCAGAGGATGAATGAAATTGAATCGAGTTTGTAGAAGAGTTTTTTTTTTCCAAGTCAAAACCTAACTTCCCGTTCAAAAGGTTTTTTCCCTGACCCCACCCCTCCCTTCTCCCCCATCACATTTTCCAAAAAATCTCCCCTTCCTTCAAGCAAGAATATCGTTCAAAACGTTAATACCTTCAGGAAGTCATCGCAAGGAAAAACCTCGATAGTCGGGCATCCACAAAGAACATTGTTCTGAGTGACCGCAATTGCACGAAAACGTGTCAAACTTAAAATTTGCCAGACCGGACCACAACTCCTTTTCCTGGAGCCCTATTTAAATTGCTTCTGGACTAGTCAGCGACGAAACAGGACAAAAGAAGAGCAGAAAGAGAGGGGAAACACCAACAGCAGAGCTGAAGGCCAAGACAGAGGAGGCAGACAAAGAATGGGTGTGAGGAGGATTGTGGGGCGGAGAGGATTGCATGGGGTGGACACGATGCCAAGGAAGGACTTTATATTGATGGAATATGGATGCCCAGTCGGATGGCTGACTTTGGAGGCCAGCTCTGAAATGTGGTTTGGCCAAAAGATCATGGCTGATAGCGAGACCAGGAGTTTAAATGACGTGACTTTCCTCAAGAGGTTGTTAAGAAAGTAGTTAGGAGGGTTTCCCAGATGTCCTTTCAGAGAGACATAGTGATGTGTAGATTTGTCAGGATTGAAAGACATATTCCAACTGTTGACCAACTTGGGATTGTTTTTCATTCTGAAAAGAGGAAAAGAGGCTGTTGGGCTGCCTATGTGAAGTGAGGGATTTTTATGGCAGAGTTGTGGAGCATCAGCAAAGAGATTAAGGGAATTTCAGTCGGCGAGAGATTGTTCATCACGTATAGGAATAGGATGTGGCTAAAGAACACTGCCTTTGGGAACTTCAGCCGATGACAGGGAGAGACAGGATGGCTGTTGAGAGCACAGTGGCTAGAGAGGAGAGAAGTGGTTAGCCATGTGTGAAGTTGCCTTGGATGCCAGTAGGCAACGAGTTTGGAGATGTAAGGCCAAAATTGCAAACCTATCAAAAGCATGACATATTGTCCAGAGAGGATGGCTCTGATCTCACATCTGATGTTGAGGGGCCTCCGTCCATTGTTGAGTGAGCAGAAGCACATCAGATTTGACTTTTCAGTGTGATCCAGTCGATGTCCAGTTTCCAAGCAAATGGAAGATGGACCTAGTGCAATGAATTAGGTGGAAAAGGCAGAGAGAGGAAGTGCAAGAGCAGCCAGAGCAGGTTTTTAGGAAACATGACGCTGATGCCATCAGTCCATAGCAGAGGTCAGAGTTGAGGGTTGAAAGAACCTTTTCAGGTGCAAAAGACAAGTCCAGGCAGTTGGGATGACAGGGAAGGTAGTTACCGATCGTTGAAGTTGGGGGACACAAGATTGGAAGCAAAACGCAGAATTAAGGCCATTCAACTTCTTCACAAAGCGAGTCGACTATCTGCCATTTGAAAAGAGGGGTGTATGGAAGGGAACATCCACCAGAGACAGACTTAACAAGGCACCACATGTGTTAGAGGAGGAGGCAATTTTGAAAGTTTCATTTCTTGAGGTTGCAGATATTTTCTGGCTCTCCTTTCGGAGGAACACACACTTGTTGTGTGGCCCTTGGAATGCACTTGAGATTGCCTTCTCTTTCCCTGAATTGCTAATCTGACCAAAGGCCATTGTTTCAGAGAACTGCTATCACCACAATTCAGTGTACCATGGGCGGGAAGGCGGGTAGGGAATTTTGAGACGAGATGGGATGAATCGCTGCAAAGAGAGAGAGCAGGTTTCTGTGGAAGAATTCCCAGGCTGAGTTAACATCGAGGGCAGTAAATTGGAGGGACCAGTTCCTTGAAAGAGATGGCTTGCTTGCAGTCCCTGCCAATCTGCCCGAGTGAACTGCCAGGACCGCGGCACTGAGGGCTGCTCTCTCAGAATATCCAGAGATGTTGACTTTCACAAGCACGTGATCATAGGAATAGCAGGAGCATTTGCGGGAAAAAGCTCGTCATTATCAAAGCCAGAAGGGAGGATTTGCCATTGGGAGAAATCCGGTTTGGAAATTTCACAGATCGAGTCAGTCCTGTGAAGTCACGAGAAATCCTTTACTGAAGTGCCATGGCTGGTGAAGCAGTACCACACCCAGCCAAGTTTAAAAAATCAATTGAAATTTGCCCACATATAGGGAGAGTTGCGATGAGTGCGTGAAAAGTTGCGGTCCATGTTGTCGAAGAGAGAAGATGTGGATGGAGTCGTCAATGTTCAGAAGTACGGAAACAACACAAGATGGAACAAGAGGGTGGAGCGGAGGGATATCACCGTCGAGGTACTTCCTGGGGTTTGGGAAGTGTTAGATCAGTACGAGGCAGTTGAGAAATTGAGTTATTGATGTAAAAGTGCAACATCCGCCGCCGGGGCGTGGTTCAGGTCGTTCAAATCAGAGGAGACATTAACCAGGAGAGACACAAAGAAGTCGTGGACGTCCTGTGGGGGAAGGATTCTGTTTAAACAGAGATGTCTGATTTATCGGCAGCGGCCTGATTGAGAAATCTTCAGAATGTTTAGTCTGCTGCTTGTCTGGCAGTGAACAAAATTGAAAATCATTCCAAACAGGAAACTTTACTGTTTTAGCGACGTCGTAAGACACAAACAACAGGACGAATAACTTAATATAACGCTTTAAATAAAGGTGGTGCCACAAGAGGACAATGCAGTAAACTTCCAAAAAAGATTTATTGGTTGTTTTTTCTCAGCCTTTAAAACTTTTTATTTTATTTCAATGATTATTACTTTAACACTGTAGAAACACAAATCTCTTCTTCCAAAAAAAACCGTTCCAGTTTTAACATACTTGGACAAAATTTTACTTTCATCTCGACAATCGAATTTGCCGTTCGCACTCCAGCATGGGGATATCAAGATTTCAGACCAAATTGCGGTCTGTTAGGAAATGTATATCACACTCGGAACACAAAGCAAGAAATTTAAGAACCCTCGCCACATCCTTTTGGCTCAAACTGCATGGGATAAAGGTTGTTCAATGATCACTTAACTTTTATTAATTTATTATTTTTTTTCTCCTTCACAGCAAATTAATTCACTATGTTCAATAGTTCTCACATCTGAATCGAAAATAAATTTGTTTCTGTGCTTATAATTTTCTCCGACAATGAACAAAAAATGAATAATTACATTATATAGCCGTACCTTGTGCATGACATCAGCGAGGCTTTTGGTGTGAAAGATCAGAGAGGTATGTTTTCCCAACCAGCAAATTGGATAGGTTCTGAGAGCATGTGCACAGTAGATGTATTTTAACATGCTAATGACACCATGATAGTCCTGATTGTTGTTTATGTCTCATTTTCAGTTTTGGCCACACGTTGACGTCATCACTGGCAAACTGGATGCTTTTAAAGGAACTATGGGGCACGTTGATCCGATGGACGCACATTTTCATTGGTCTTCACAGCCTTGTTGCTATACCCGCTGCTTGTACTGCTTGAGCATGAGCTTGCCTTTCCCAAGCAGATGTGCTTGGGCCAACGCGGGGATTATTATGTTCATGATTATTACTAGCAGATACCCGTCTACGACGGGTATGGGGACAGGACGGATCGCAAAACTCGTTTACGTATTTCTTTGGATGTTTTGCGCTGCATTCAACAGCTCAGTTCATATTGGTGGGTGTGTCTGGGTCCCATGGTAGCGTTTGAGCCGGTCGCTTTCGATTGTTAGGCTCTTACACATATGCCGGAGAGAACACGAACGATTTGACATATTCTCGTTTCTATATTACCTCCATCAACAGATTAACAACATGTGCAGGATTAAAAGTCGTAAATGTTGAGTTTGAACACGTCCTGAACTCATGGACTTATTAAGTAAAGACGTCGTCTGGACCGGCAGTCGATTTGCGCCGAACGCTTGCTGATGTGACGTCATCGATTCCCTCTTTGAAAATCTATCTGTATTCATTTTTTTGAATCCGCTATCACCTGCTAATAAAACATGGAAACATAATGTGAAGATTTGGGAAGTATGAAACAGAATAGTTTGGAGAAAGTGTGTTAGAAGTTCCAGGCTTACGCCCATTATATATGATTGCTCTATGATACTCTGTTCTTCAATTGTTGAATATATTAGTATTAATTATTATATGCTTTGTTGCAATGTTATCATTGGTTTTGTTTGTTTTTTTGTAATTAGAATGTCACGGCGTGGTAGAAGGACATTATATTAAGCTACTTTAATACCTTAACATGGTTCATGGCTCGCCTTTTGGGTCCTCAGGGTCTTTTGGTCCTCTGGGTTTTTTGAGTCCTTGAGAACTTTTTGAATCTTTGGGTCCTCAGGGTCTTTTGGGGTCTCTGGTCTTTTGGGTCTTAAGGGTCTTCAAAGTTCGAAGGAGTCTTGGCAGTCTAAAGGGTCAAAAGGTACATTCCAATGGTGCGAAATTAATGAATAGGCATATGTAATTAATAGACAAAAAAGTATCACATACAACCACACACACACACACACACACACACACACACCACGCACACCCACACCAGACTTTATAGTGGAGGATCAAATGGAATCAATTACCTTGAAGTCGAGTTGTCCCAAATAGATGATCCATCATGGTCTGTTCGACCTCCCGTGTGTGGAATTTGGACGTTGATGCAGGTATAGATGCAAAGGGTAGGTTTTTAAAAGAACGAACAAATGGGACAGCCGACTTCATGTCCCCTCTTAAATGACTCTGTGCTCCACATTGCAACTCTCACGATCAGCTTGCCATCTGTCATCCGTCGTGTCTGTCATCCACACTTTGCAACATCATGTGTCTGCCGTCCTGTCCCTTGTCACCCTTGCCGAAGGAATCGGAGAGGTATTGCATTTGGGTCCGATTGTTTGTTTGTGTGTGTGTGTGTGTGTGTGTGTGTGTGTGTGTGTTGTGTGTGTGTGTGTGTGTGTGTGTGTGCGCACTCGCCTCCAGCCCAAACCGCTCAACCAATCGTTCTGAATTTCAGAGATTAATGTCACGACCCTGCGACAGGTCCCACATTGAAGTTTCGTAAAATTCGGTCGACTGAAAAGGTCGACATAGGCCAATAGGCCATTTGAGCCAAATGTTCTAAAATCCTCCCAATTTCATCCGATTAACTTGAAATTGAACAGGATTTGCATTTCAGATCCAGTAAATTCAACCACCTATTCGTTTTGAGGTTATCTTAGGTCAGGAGGTCAACGTAGGACATAAGGTCAACCCAAAATAGGCCAATTTTAAAATTGTTTCTAAAATCTTCAATTTTCATCGATTGACTTGAAATTTGAAGATCATTTGCATAACAGGTCACTGCATTCAACCACCTATTGATTTTTGAGGTGAACATAGG
>CM068960.1:122039929-122065381 GCA_035128595.1 Eptatretus atami | reverse complement strand
GTTGAATGAGTGATTTTTCTATTGCAGGCACCTGCAACCCACCACAGGTGAATTAAATTCCAACGTAACGGAGAATCACCTGCATGAAATCGAATTATTTCTTACAACTTCTAAAAGGTGCCAATAATATTGTCCGGGCCATTTTATGATCTCTGTGTGGAATAAGCTAAGATTTAGTATTTTTTTCAGCTTTTTTTTGTTGTTGTTGTTCCACTGCAAACCAAAGAAATACATTTGTTGATACCAAAAGATTTTTGATTTCAACAATTTTCTGGAAGAAATGGTGCATTATTTGAAAAAAGTGCAAGGGTACCAATATTTTTGGCCACAAATGTATATAGTTTTTGGCCCCATCTCTCAATGGTAAAGAATCACTGAAAAACTAAATAATTATCTTCTCTGGATCTGGATTTGGATCTTCACCAAAATTGAATCAATTTGTCCTTGTCACACACCTAACTTGTCCACCAAGTTTCGTCTGAATCCATCCATACCTTTTTGAGATATCGTCCTGACAAACAGACTAACAGGAGTGAAAATGTACCCTCCTTCCACCTTTGGTAGCGGAGGTGACAATACCAATGATACCATTCCATGGTGTGGTGAGAGAAGTCACAGTTGGCATGCATGCTGGGAGGTGTATTTGAAGTGAGTCGTGCCCTAGTGGTAATTAAATGACAGTTAAATACTTCCTTGTGGGGCATTTTGATGGCCATTGCGTTGATTAGTTCGTCGTGATGAGTTTATGCCGGTGGTCTGAATGTGGTATTACGTACATTGGTATCATTACAGTGCAGTATCAGCTCATTATACTTAATAGCATCCCAGTCCAGTTAATCGAGTAATCGTGGGATGGCGTTGAGTGATGAGAGGTGTACTGAGCATGTTGAATATGGTGGGTGCCTCACTTGGCTGTACACCAACTCGAGAATTGCCAACTTGAGAACCATCTCTACTCGAGCCGCATGTTTCCACTGCAGTATAACAACACTGTGCGACTATGCAAGTCTTATTGGTCCACTTAGATCTTAGGCCTCTCCATTAGCCTAAACAGTAAGGTGCAGTGAACGAAAGAGCCCCCGAGACGACCTATTACAGGTATGCATGAACCCCCAAACTCAGCCAATTCCGACGACAGCACATCAATAAATAATTAGCTCGCTGTGCAGGAATCGCTCGGCGGGAATGATACGGGGACATTTACCACCGGACATCGTACTCTGGGTTTACGTTCGACATGTGCCTTGCTCCTCAACCACCGAGCCGCTCCTCCATCGGAACACCTGCTCACGAGCTGAATTTACACTTCACCCCAATGGATCCCGAGCAAAGTGTGCTTATTTTCTCCAGGTCAGCACAGTATTCACTCGCGTTCAATCGCAGGGCCTCCAAAGTTGCTTTAAAGGTCATAAACAACATTTTCACCAGAATTTACCATATGAGGGGCATTCTTGAAGTTCTACAAACAACTTGATCACAATATAGTCCAGGACTCGCCAAAAACATGATAAGGAGGTATATGTATACATATATATGCTGACAGGATGGCCTAGAGGTACTGATAGGATGGCCATCCCAAAGCTACTGGCAGAATAGGTACACGTTAATAATAATATGATCAACATCTAGAACGTATACCTCTGCCAGGCTGAACATATCCTGCTCACAGACAGACAGACAGGGATGAAAACATAACCTCTGTCAACCTTCGGTGGTGGAGGTAATAAAAGGAGGACAGGAGCCAGGAGGTGCATTGGATAAAACAACCCGTGGGCCTTGATTGAACCGGCTCCATTTGGACATGCACCACGTCACAAACTAGACCATTCTCAACACCTGGTTAGCTGCAGACCCGGATAAAGAAAGAAAACAACCTTTCCATACATTTTAAGGGTTGCATTGTCCAACAATACTTGCCATTTCACACACTTGTGTTTCCATCTGTGTAGTTTTGTCCTACATTACATCTCACACCATAGAGGGATTTGATTGGGGGGGGGGAGGGTTGTGTGAATATCGGGTGATGAGGTTGGGTACCACTGCCTTTTAGGGAATAGGGAGGGGACAGAAATCCTTGTTATGACTTTTAAGCATTACCTCACAAGGCCATAAGTAAGTAAAAATTGGGGTAATTAAAAAAAAATTCAAGCTCATAGAAGCCAAGCAGCGAGTGATTTCACTCTGTCTCACCTCGAAGCTCATTTACTGTGAACGGATTACTAAATCGACTTCAAGACAAAAATTTGTTGCGATGTGATGTCTTTGGAGTTTTGGGAATCTGAACATGAATATGAAGATCTGTATCTTTTTCTTGAGCTTTACATCATTAAGTGGGAACGTTTTTTTCTTCAAAATACAATCCTATGTTCGAGGCTCATGGAAACCTGACCAACCGAGAATGAGGATTCAATGCACCTTCTGGGAGGGGGGGGGGTGCAGAGGAGGGGATGGGCAGCAAAATAGCTACACAGAGAATAGGCCATGCTAAAATAGGCAGACATCAACTAACCAGATTCAAATGTGCAGATATCGACGAACCAGATTCAAAGGGCAGACATCAACTAACCAGATTCAAATGGGCAGACATCGACAACCAGATTCAATGCGCAGACATCGACTGACCAGATTCAAATGCGCAGACATCGACGTACAGATTCAAAGGCAGACATCGACGAAACCAATTCAAATGGGCAGACATCGACGAACCAGATTCAAATGGGCAGACATCGACTGACAGATCAAATGTGCAGACATCGACTGACCAGATTCAAATGTGCAGACATCGACTGACCAGATTCAAATGTGCAGACACTGACTGACCGATTCAAATGGGCAAACATCGACTGACCAATTCAATGTGCAGATACGACTGACCATACTCAAATGGGCATACATCGACGAACCAAATGCAAATGTGCAGACATCGACGAACAGATTCAAATGGGCAGACATCGACTGCCAGATTCAAATGGGCAAACATCGACTGACCAGATTCAAATGGCAGACATCGGCTGACCAGATTTAAATGTGTAGACATCGACTGACCAGATTCAAATGGGCAGACATCGACTGACCAGATTCAAATGGGCAGACATCGACTGACCAGATTCAAATGGGCAGACATCGACGGACCAGATTCAAATGGGCAGACATCGACGACCAGATCAAATGGGCAGACATCGACTGACCAGATTCAAATGGGCAGACATCAACTGACCAGATTCAAATGGCAGACATCGACTGACCAGATTCAAATGGCAGATATCGACTGACCAGATTCAAATGTGCAGACATCGACTGACCATACTCAAATGGCATACATCGAACAAATGCAAATGTCAGACATCGACGAACAGATTCAAATGTGGCAGACATCGACTGACCAGATTCAAATGGGCAGACATCGACGAACCAGATTCAAAATGGGCAGACATCGACTGACCAGATTCAAATGGGCAGACATCGACTGACCAGATTCAAATGGGCAGACATCGACCTGACCAGATTCAAATGGGCAGACATCGACGGACCAGATTCAAATGGGCAGACATCGACGACCAGATTCAAATGGGCAGACATCGACTGACCAGATTCAAATGGGCAGACATCGACTGACCAGATTCAAATGTGCAGACATCGACTGACCAGATTCAAAGTGCAGATATCGAATGACCAGATTCAAATGGGCAGACATCGACGCACCAGATTCAAATTGGAAACATCGACTGACCAGATTTCAAAGTGCAGATTATCGACTGACCAGATTCAAATGTGCAGACATCGACTGACCATACTCAAATGGGCATACATCGACGAACCAAATGCAAATGTGCAGACATCGACGAACCAGATTCAAATGGGCAGACACTCGACTGACCAGATTCAAATGTGCAGACATCGACTGACCAGATCAAATGGCAGAGCATCGACGACCAGATTCAAATGGCAGACATCACTGACCAATTCAAATGCGGCAGACATCGACTGACCAGATTCAAATGGCAGACATCGACTGACCAGATTCAAATGGGCAGACCACGATGACCAATCGCAACATCGACTGACCAGATTTCAAATGGGCAGACATCGATGACCAGATTCAAATGGGCAGACATCGACGACCAGATTCAAATGGGCAGACATCGACGACCAGATTCAAATGGCAGACATCGACTGACCAGATTCAACATGGGCAGACATCGACACCAAGATTCAAATCTGCAGACATCGATTGACAATCAATGTGCCCAGATATCGGAATGACAGATTCAAATGGCAGACATCGACGACCAGATTCAAATGGCAAACATCGACTGACCAGATTCAAAGTGCAGAATCGACTGACCAGATCAATGTGCAGACATCACGACAATCAAATGGCATACATCGACGAACCAAATCAAATGATGCAGACATCGACGAACCAGATTCAAATGGCAGGACACTCGACTGACCAGATTCAAAGGCAACATCGACTGACCAATTCAAATGGGCAGACATCGACACAGATTCAAATGGCAGACATCGACGACCAGATTCAAATGGGCAGACATCGACTGACCAGATTCAAATGGCAGACATCGACTGACCAATCAAATGGCAGACATCGACGACCAGATTCAAATGGGCAGACAGTCGACTGACAGATTCAAATGGGCAGACATCGACTGACCAGATTCAAATGCGGCAACACGACTGACCAAGATTCAAATGTGCAGACATCGACTGACCAGATTCAAATGTGCAGACATCGACTGACCAATCAATGTGCAACATCGACTGACCAGATCAAATGACATCAGACTACAGATCAAATGGGCAACATCGACTGACCAGATTCAAATGGGAAGACATCAACTGACCAATTCAAATGGGCAGACATCCACAACAGATCAAAATGGGCAGACATCGACGACCAGATTCAAATGGGCAACATCACTGAACCAGATTCAAATGGGCAGACATCGACGACCAGATTCAAATGGGCAGACATCGACAACCAGATCAAATGGGCAGACATCGACGAACCAGATTCAAATTGCAGACGACTGACCAGATTCAAATGGGCAGACATCGACTGACCAGATTCAAATGGCAGACATCGACGAACAGATTCAAATGGGCAGACACGACGAATCAGCTTCAAATCGGCATTACATCGACGAACCACGTTCAAAATGGGCAGACATCGACGAACCAGATTCAAATGGGCAGACATCATCTAACGAGATAAGGCTACACAACTTTGTAGACATTGAAGATCCTAAGATATCTTTTTTTCACCAGAGTAAATCTTTGAACAACTACTTCAGCAAAATTACCTCTACGGATCAAGCATAGGGTTAACCTCTTTTTCTTAACTTACAGGAATGAGGCTCATTGAAGGGTGAGGTAGAACTGACAGTGGGACATCAAGGGAGTGAACGGGCAGGAAAAAGGGATAGGGAGAGGGAGGAGGAGAGGACTGAGACTGGCAAGTAAGGTGGTTGGGTTAGGAAGGGTTAATGGGGATGATAAAGTTCATGGGTCAGAATTGGGAATGCCAAGAAATAATGGTGCACAGCCTGCTTGAAACCCTGGAGGGAAGAGAGACAGAATAACCTCTGGGCGGTTGTTCCATAGATGGGAGAAGTGAGCAATAAAAGAGTTGACATGTGCAGTCAGCCTGGATTTTGTAAGTTTAATCAAGAGGTGGTTATTAGACGAACACTTGCATCCTGGAGTAAATAGGGAGGGTCAGAGGACAGGGAGCAGAGCGAATAATATTGCACAATAGATGGCAGAAAACAGAGAGGCCACCGACCCGTTTTCGATGCGAGAGCAACAGACCTTGTGATTTAGCCTCATCACTGGAAATTTAAATGTTGAGAGCTTTACATTCCACAGAATCCAGGAGAGACAGATGTGATGCTGGGGTGCCAGCCCATAGGGGAGAGAAGTACATACTCCATGGAGTTTCGGACAAAGGCCTTGTAGATTATGAGTATCTCTGACTTTCCAAGGAAAGACGAATCAAAAGAGGATGAACAGTCTGTGGCTGGCTTTGTAGGCCAGCTTTGCTATGTGGTCAGTCGAGCAAAGGTTATGGCTGATGGTGAGGCCTGGAAATTCAAAGAGACTGAACCTCTTAGTTCCAGTGGATGGCCAAGGAAATGGATAGCTCGGTTCGTTTATTGAACCCATTCAGGTCTATGCCCATCGAAGTACCCAAATTACTTTTCATTAATTGTTAACCTTTATTGAAAGATCGGATCCTATTTATTTTGATGGACTACCGACACAGATACCTCCAACTTTTGTTTGGCAAGAGCATCTAGGATCTATAAATGTTCAAACGTAGTGGCTTGATTGATAGGGAACTCTGCCTGCTATCTTCAAAAGAAAGATGACATACAAGTGTGCCCAAGGATACAATGTCCTGCTTTTACAGCACCATCTTCATCACTGCCTCCACCCCCAACCCCAACCACCTTCATTTTCCCCCTTAATCTTAAAGGCAGGGACTGTGCCTGCTCTGTCAAGTCATATTATTAAAGCTCTTCCTTGTGGTGTTCAGGATAAATTAGAATTTGCGGGAGATTTATGTCATGTCAAACTCCAACAGCAGCCTTAAATCACTGAATGCACACGGTCAGACAGATCATCTCTGTCTTCGGGTGGTTTAATCACCTTCTTGCATGTAAACGCTGACTTAAAAAAAAAAAAATTCCCCTACGTCAACTGGGCCATGAAAAAGCCACTCCCATGCATGGATTGCTTGCTGTTAAAGGATGTGCGCTGGGGTTGAGGTAGTATGTCTTTTCTAGATGCCATTGCAGTGCATCTGACAATGTGCTGACATGCCCATGGTAGTGTATGTGATGTCATTGCACAACCCTCGAGTTACAAAGCAGCCACATTTTGTATAACGGTGTGAAAAAACAAACAAACAAATAAATAGATAGATAATAAATAGGACATCAATGGAATTGTCCTGAAACCAATTGCCTTTGTTGGCATTCCTTTATTTATTTATTTTATATTGGTGTAAGGCTCCTAATCGAGCGTACAACAATGACACGTCGGACAAAGATGTGAGTACACACCATTGTCCCTTAATATGGATTTCAAGGATATTAGTAGGCATTGTACAAATCGGTACAGTATATTTATGTGGGATTTAAACCTGGGTACTGAACATCCTGAGCAATCGGGTCAGATGAGAGCATTAAATGGGCCGACCCGTTTTCACTCACGGCACATTTGGTACAGGCACAACGACAGACGCAAGCACTGGGAGCTCTTGACACGTATCTTGCACCCTGAACTGCATGAAAGTTGCCTTTTTACATGTAGAACATAAACAATGGATTCTAAAAAGCCACATAGTCGTGGTAGATTTCGGCATCGTTCTTCAGAATACGTACATGATGCTCATAGCCGCATTGTCAGGCTGTGTTTGATTTATGAATTAGTGTTAGCGCTTTGTGGTTGTGCGGTTAGCCCACTTTGGAGAGAGCGAGTGGGATGCATTCACTAAGATGAAAGAGAGGAATTGCCACTCTTTCTTGCCACCCTTAGGTTCGTGGAGACGGGCTGCATCTCCTTGAGGTCTGCAGTCGAAGGTGAAATGGCTCAGGCTAACCCAGCACTGGAGCGAAGCAGCAGCAGCAGTAGCTGTTGCAGCAGCGGAGGATGTGTTCCCAGCAATGCTTCTTTAAGCTCAGCAAGGATGTCCCTTTACTCCAAGGTCTGTCACACATACCCAGATCTACGCTTTGATGTGTCGCACACCCAGAGCTACCCAGTGCAGTTGTTACTTGTTTTGGATGATTAATTTTTCTTCAATCAAGAAAAACCAAGGTTTGATTGTTGAAAACCTCCTCTTGATTGGAGGATTCCCCCCCCCACCCCACTCATGTTTTTGTACAGAGACTCATTGGTTGATGTCGATTGTTGAGTGAAATTGTCGCATCCTTAGTACGCAACTACTATTGTTTCACGATCATTTCCCTTTATTAGGTGGTTGGTCAGTACAGGTGAGCAAAAGGAGGGTGGTGTTGGGAGGTGTACTATACCTCTTTCAATGGGCATGCAAATGAGAAACCACCTTTGAGCAAAAAGGTAATATTTGATTTGGAAATATAAGTCGGACAGCTGCAGCGTAGGTGGGGAGTTCTTGCATCGACTTGGGAGAAGTACAAATTTGTACCCCACAGATAGAGTACTGTGACGTCACACGACTTATTTGCACTTTTTTGTTTTTGCAGAAATATTCTAAATCTTACCTGTGAATGAGAGCACCTTAAGTATTGTTCCGTGACACTCGTCCAATGATATCTATCCTTTCACGTGTTACGTTAATCACCTTCCCGTGTCAGTCCAACGGAAGATCATTTGATTCCATCAGTCATTTGAAACACAAAATGTAGTCAATCCTTGCTTAATAAGGCAAAAAGAAGGTGGAGAAGTGACTTTGTAAAACTGAGCATAATAATAATAATCCGACAAGGCTTTCGAAGAGCTTTTACGTGCATCACATGCAGGACAGCAACATTCATTATAATTTATTGGCAGCATTTATGGATCCTAAATAAAGGGAAAGGACGGTTGTTGTCATGCAACTGTTTCCATTCAAGGCATCAGAGATTGTATTGTACAAGAACAAAGGTCGAATTAAAACCATGCCAAAGAGACAATGTGTCACCATCATTGTGTAGATATTGTACCATACAGTCCATAATTTTTTATGATACAGTATATGTATGTACAGTGCCTTCAGAAAGTATTCACACCCCTTAACTTTTGTCACATGTTGTTGTGTTGCAGCCTGAATTTAAAATGGATCAAGTTTAAATTTTTTTGTCACCGATCTCCACAAAGTAACCCGTAATGACAAAGTGAAAACATGTTTTTAGAATTTTTTACAAATTAATTAAAAATGAAAAGCTTCAAATGTCTTGATTCAATAAGTATTCCAAGCCCCTTTTACGAATGACACTCCACATTGAGCTCAGGTGCATCCAATTCCCTTTGATCATCCTTGAGATGTCTCGCCAACTTGATTGGAGTCCACCTGTGGCCAATTAAATTGATTGGACGTGATATAGAAAAACACACCGTTCTAAATTACTGTAGGTCCCACAGAGTGCATGTCAGAGCAGAAACTATACCATGAGGTTCAAGGAACTGTCCGTAGAACTCAGAGATATAATTGTGAGGAGGTATAGATCTGGGGAAGGATATAAAACAATTTCTGGAGTGTTGAAAGTTCCCAAGAACACAGTGAGCTCCATCATTAGGAAATGGAAAGAACATGGAACGACCCAGACTCTTCCTCGAGCAGGCCGTCCAAACAAACTGAGCAACTGGGCAAGAAGGACCTTGGTCAGGGAGGTGATTAAGAACCCAATGACCACTCTGACAGAACTACAGAGTTCCTTGGCTGAGATGGGAGAACCTGCTGGAAGGACAGCAGTCTCTGCAGTACTTCACAAATCTAGGCTAAATGGGAGAGTGGACAGATGGAAGCCACTCCTGAGGAAAAGGCACATGACAGCATGCCTGGAGTTTGCAAAAAGACACGTGAAAGACTCTGAGAACAAGGCAAAAGATTGTGTGGTCTGATGAGACGAAAATTGAACTCTTTGGCCTGAATGTAAAGTGCTACGTCTAGTGGAAACTGTGCGCCGTTCATCACCCATCTTACACCATCCCTACTGTGAAGCATGGTGGTGGCAGCATTATGCTACAGGGGTGCTTTTCAGCGGTCGGGATTGGGAGACTTGTGAGGATGGAGCAAACAATGAATGTAGCCAAATACAGTAAGTCCTCGCTTTTCGCAAGGGTTGCGTTCCTGGAAAACCTTATGATAAGCGAAACTGTGTTAAACGAAACATATTTTCCATAGAACCAATGTGTTAAAGGGGGGATGTGTTTTTGGCTCGGAATTTTTTGGACATAAACAACAATAAAACAACCACACTCCTCGAGTAGTGGCGACTTACCCCGAGGCTGGAGGAACGGGTTGATTGCGGTGGACAAGTCACACTTGCGGAGTGGCAGAATCGTCCCCTCTTCACTTGACACTGTGCTGTCACTTTCTTCACCAGCGGGAACGGTCTCTTGGCAGCTGGTTGAAGGAGCATCCTGGATGGTGGATGGAGTTGGTGCTGCATCTTTTGGCTTGAAAAATGCATGGAGAGTGGGCTGGATGGTTTCTTTTTCTTTGCTGCATAAAGTTCCTTGTAGCAACAAAGGGCATCATTAACAACACGGCTAAAATCAGTGCTCCTTTCAAGATTTGGATCTTGCTGAGATAACAAATTCTATGGCATTTTCAAACGAGCTGAGGATTTGGCTGAGGCTTTTCATGGTGAGATGCTTGGATGAGGTGTCACAGCATCTTCTTCTTCCTCAAAGCCACTGCTGTTCCAACTCCATAAGATCTTCATTGCTTAAGGGTTCTGCATGAGACTCCAGTAAGTCATCCACGTCCTCTTCGTCAACCTCTTCAAAACCAGCTCCTGCGCCAGGTCTACATATTTGACTTGTAATCAATGGAACATCAGCAAACCCCGTGAAATTGTGGACACACTCAGGCACACTTTCTTCCACACAGCGTTCATTGTGGAGGCACTCACCTCCGCCCATGAATCCTTAATGTTTTCCAAAGCCATTTTTATGTTGTATGTTCGCCAACTCCTTGATTGATAGCTTGTCCTTATCAGTTTTTTTGATAAGCTGCAGCATGGTATGCTTAACATAATAGGCTTTAAAAGCAGCAATACATCCCTGATCCATAGGCTGTAAAAGTGAGGTAGTATTTGGTGGTAAAAATACTACCTGCACGTTTTCACATCTTCCATTTGCTGAGGATGGGCAGGAGCATTGTCTACAAGCAGCAAAGATTTGTTGTCAATGTTGTTCTCCTTGGAGTACTTCTCAACATGATTGGAGAAGTAATTGATCACGTAATCGTGGGTCAATGCCCCAGTCATCCAAGCCTTTGTATTTGACCGCCATATTACGGGAAGTTGTGGCTTGAGGCAACCCTTTAGCGCTCGTGGGTTTTCAGAACGTAAACAAGAAGCGGCTTGAGTTTTACATCCCCTTCTGCATTTCCACCGAGTAATAAGGTCAGCCTGTCCTTTGCTGCTTTCAACCCTGGAGCAGTCTTTTCTTCTCGTGCGATGTATGTACGGGAGGGCATTCTTTTCCAAAACAATCCGGTTTCGTCAATATTGTAGACTTGCTTCGGTGAGTAACCCCCCTCCTCAATCACTTCTCTTCTTTGCTGGAAACTCTGATGCGGCAGCATGGTCCGCACTTGCTGCCTCACCGCTACACTTCAGGTTGTGGAGGTTGGCGCGATGACAAAACCTCATAGAACGGCTCGCTGTGAAGGTCTCTGCACCTTCACCCTTTCCTTCAGCTTCCTGTTTCTTCTTTAAATCGTTCCACAAACTACGCGCTTTTTCTTGTATCACAGCAAGAGATAAAGGCATGCGACGTTTAGTTTGATCTCCTATCCACACACATAATAACGCTCCATGTTGTGCATGGCACCATCTCTCATTCTCGTTAGTGTCGTTGCACTCGAACTGGTCGCAATCTGGGATATTTTCTTTATCTTTGCCGAACTTTGAATATCGAATGTACAGTCGATGCAGCGATTGCATGTGCGCGGCCGATTTCCGTTGTCCCTTCACCTCGTTCTTGCCTTTTAATTATATCCAATTTCACCTTCAATGTGACAGCCTTCGTTGTCTCTTGAAACGAGGTGTGCTCGGCAAAAGACTTGCGGGTCGCTTGGGATTCATACTGGAAGGTATGCAGGCGAGCGTGAAGAGAATACGTACAGTACAGCGTACAGTACATGCGCAGAAGGTGAAAGTGTGTTTATGCGCATCCTGTGTGATTGTTGTTTTTTCAGGCAGTTTGAAACTTTTTTTTGCGTTTTTCCTTGCAATGACATTACGATCGGCATAAAATGTTTGCGATAATGAAAAATTGGTCATTAAACCTAAATTACGAATAATCGAAACTACGATATGCGAACTTCCGGTTAGCGAGGACTTACTGTACAGCAAATCCTTGAGGAGAACCTGCTTCAGAGTGCAAAACACCTAAGACTGCGGCGACGATTTCCATTCCAACAGGAGAATGACCCCAAGCATCCAGCCAAAGCAACACGGGAATGGCTTCAGAACAAGAATGTGGAAGTTCCTGAGTGACCCAGCCAAAGCACAGACTTGAATCCCATTGAGAATCTGTGGAAGACTTGAAGATTGCTGTTCACCGACGCTCTCCATCCAACTTGACAGAGCTTGAGCAAATCTGCAAGGAAGAATGGGAGAAAAGCCCCAAAATCCAGATGTGCAAAGCTGATACACACATACCCAAGAAGACTCGAAGTTGTATTCACTGTCAAAAGATGCTTCGACAAAGTATTGACTCAGGGGGTTGAATACTTATTGAATCAAGACATTTCAGCTTTTCACTTTGGCATGATGGGGTATTTTTTTGTAGATTGGTGACAAAAATAATTAAATTTCATCCATTTTAAATTCAGGCTGAAATACAACAAAATGTGACAAAAGTCAAGGGGTGTGAATACTTTCTGAAGGTAGTGTATGAAGTTGTATGCTCATTATTATCATCACCATACACCACGTCCCATTAGTTTGGGGTAGGCAGCTCGCATAGCATGTGCGTGAATGGCACCAGTTTTTTGTTTGTTTTGTTTGTTTTTTTTTCCAATCTGGCTGACCAGGCCTGATATTCCTTAAAATATTAGTCAGGGTACCAGCACATAATGGCCTACTCTTTTGAAAGACAGCATGGGATTTTTTAACGTCCACTAGCGATTGCTTGCAGACAGGACATCTGGCTTAATATCTCTGCAAATCCTAACAGACCACACTCGTTGTTGCAAAATCCTGGCTGCAAAGTACCATTGTGACAGTTTTATTGTCAGGTCACAAGTCAAACCCAGACCAGACAAATACAAGTCGAGTGTGTTTCTTTGAGCTATAATGCCACTCTTTATACACTCGTTACCTCCGTCCCTGAAGGTGGACGGAGGTTATGTTTTACCTCTGTCTGTCTGTCTGTCTGTGTGCAGGATATCTCAAAACGTTGTGGACGGATTTGGATGCGATTTGGTGGACAGGTTGGGTGTGTGACCAGGACTAATCAATTCAATTTTGGTGAACATCTGAATCTGGATCCGGATACGAGAATTATTTAATTTTTAAGTGATTCTTCACCATTGAGAGAGGACCAAAAACGATACACAGCATGATATTTCTGAAGGTTCTGGATGGATTTTGACAAAACTTGCTGGATGAGTTGCTTGGGTGACGAGAACAAGCTGATTAGATTTTTGATCAGGTCCGGATCCAGATCTGGCCAATTAGTCATCAGTGGGATCCAAAACGCAAACTGTTCAACGTGGCGGAGGTATGTTCTCTACCCAGTGCCGTTCTAGTTTAAACATGTTTCGTTCAACCCCCCCCCCCCCCCCCCCCCCGCACTGCTCTAATTTTTAACGATTTCTCCATCCCAGACAGATATGTTTTGGTGTCAGTTGGACAAGCTTTGTTAAGGATTCGTCCAATATTGAAGTGGACTTGAAGTCGTTCTTGGCATTAAGGGGAATTTCTTTTTTATTTGCTTGTTAACTCAAGAATGAAAAGTGCATTGTTAAGATGGGTGATTGTGTTGAGCAATATTTTCTTTGTAGTGTATGTCTTGTGTGTACGAGAGTCATTGGAAAAGTTTTACAAATAAGATACAATAGTTCAAAACAAGCGAAGGTTTTGTTTTTTTTTCAATGTTAATCAAAGGAATTATTTCGATGTAACGGTCACTCGGTGGTGTTGTGGTTCGATCGTCTGTTCCGAGACCGAGAGGTCAGCCGTGCAAACCCCAGCATAGTCATACCAAAGACTTAAAAATGGCATTTGCTGCTTCCTTGCCTGACGTTCAATATTTAAAAGGACAAGTACAGCCACTCTCGACAGGAGCAGCAGGAAGGGTCATGTTATTCTCCTTTCTGGGGTGTATAATATATTGTTACGGTTTTCAGACATCCCGGGGAGACACATCCAACACATAAGGGTCCCCTATTGTAGTTATATCTACAGAAATTTTGTTTTTCAAATTACCCCTCCCCCTCGTTTTAGTGGAAGGGAAAGATGCGTTGAGAATGTGGTTAGAACTATCCCCATTGTTCTCTTACTCATTCTCCAACTCCGTACTCAAACATTATTCTCAAACTCCATTCTCAAGTACTTTTAAACACTTTACAGACTCAAACCACACACAACATTCACTTCACAACCCACACCACAAACACCTGTTCAAACACAAACCTGTTTAAGTCGCAGCAGGTAAAGGGTTGGGCGTTCATGTGGGTGGCGGACGCACTCCGGTCTCCGGCCTTTCCGCTTGCCCTGTCCTTTCCATGTACCTGCAGCCAATCACAATGACTGGATTTCAGAGTGCCAGCCAATCGGAGTGGCTGGCTCGTGGAAAGCGGATGTGAAAGGCGACAGTAATGTGGGCGAAAATATGCCTGACAGAGCAGTTCAGTCAGATAAGTTCATATGAGACCTCAGTTCCGAAGTTCTTTGAGAGAGTTAAGTTCTGTAGAGTTCCGAGTGTCAGGTCAGTTGTGGAGAGCTCATCGGAGAAGTTCAGCAAAAGCAGTCCCTCATAGTTTGGAGTTGGTTGGTCAGTCGAGCGGAGTTGGTGATGGAGTGGAGAGTCCGAGGTGGCCCACGCTAAGTGCCGAGCGCAGAAGACGAAGCGGAACGGGTGCGGAGACGCAGGCTGCCAGGCATAGTTACCACCTCCTCACTGGCAATACCTCCTATGCTGACTTCATTAAAACCAACCACAAGTTCTGGAGCATAAAGAGAATCAACAGAGATTCTCCTTTGAGATAACTTCTCTCTCTACGCATCTTACACATGCATCTTACATCCTTGCACCAACCATCGCACACACCTCTTTGACTCGACCTGGTTTTGCAGAGTGTCAACCGAGTCCACAACAGATATTTTCAGGACTCGCACTATACCCGCACCACGCACCACACACCTTGTTCATGACCACATGAGCCATCCGGCTCAAGTACAGCTGAGGCCTGTGACAACACCATACCCCACCTACTTTGCTTCTCTATCAACCTTTTCTTCTCTCCTTCTCCTGAAATGTTTGAGGCACCTGTGTGTTTTTAAAGTTGTGATAAGATGACTGAATACGAGGGCTTGCGTACTTAAGGGTAAGATATTTTTCCCTTGAGACACTGCTTTGCCTTGTATATGCGTGCCTTTGCTAATTCGTTCATAAATTGCTTTCCAAACTGCCCGATCGTGACTTTCCATTGGTTAGACAATAGTGTGTAATAGTGACAGGAAGTTCTGCCCACCATTTTGTTATGGTCAGAGATTAGCAAACGTCCCACTTGCAGTATTGCTCAACCGTTCTTGATTGACAGCAGTGGGGTGTTGGGAAGCAGTCTTTATCTGGGGTGATTAATTTGCCAGGAAGGTAAAGTGGGATTTGGATACTGGATCCAACCTAAATTAAGCATCTCAAACAGGAGTAATCCGTGGCTCGTCGGCTTCAGGGTCATCGGCTGTGAAGTGGATCCGAGAAACTCCCCTCGAGAACGCACGACCCCCAAACCCGTAACAATATATTCTGGTAGATCTAGACTCAGTCCGTTTGTCTGTGGGGTATGCGATAGAGTGCCTAAGAACGTCGGGTTTCCTCCCATTCAGTTTAGTGTTAAATGTCAGTAGTGACTGTCTAAATAGTAGTTAGGGAATTTTAGCAAATTGTATTGACCATCTGTGAAAAAATTGCTTACCAAAAATTTCTTCACTAGTATTCATCTAGGTGTCTACTAACACCTATCAATTAGTGCAAACCCAAATCCTTGTGGAAAATTCTGGGGAGCCAATCAAAGGTCGGGTGCTCAGAGGGCCTGCGCGAAAACATCGGAAAATAACTTTTGCCAATATTGACTTGTGGGATGTTCTAACTAGGGGTTTTTTGGGGTGCTGAATTGATTCCAACCATTAGATTTGAGGAAAAATGAATCCCTGGCCGTAAATATTGACATAATGATACATTTTTAGATATCTCAGACTGTGTTTTGCGGTAATTTGGCTCAATTGAATTCAGATTCAAGAAACTCTATCCAAGTTCGCTTTGTACGGCAACCATGTAGTCAGGTTCTCAGACCATGAATGGTCCGGCACATGGACCGACATCACGATAGGAAACCACGCTTATGCGTGAGGCAAAATCCTCTGGTGGTCTAAACAGAGGCCGCTTTCGGAATGAGTCTTCTCATAAGTCTTGGGTTCAGACTCTGAACCACTTCTCGTTCATTCACAAGAGTTAGAAAGAAGCATGGTCAAATGTGGGGTACCTGTCCACACCGACGTTAAAAGAGCCCAAATGAAGAGAGATAACGATGCTGTCAACACCATAGTTGGGTGGTTGGAGGAAGTCAACCCTTTCGATGCCACATGGGACAATAAGACTCTGGTGTCCTCAACTGGGTTCAGCAGCACTCCAAAGACCAAGTCAACGCTGATCAAGCAGAAGAAGTTGGCGAGCCATACAGGCTAAGATGGATGGGAAAACTGTTGTGGATGCAATGGTAACCAAACACAAGGTCAAATCACTTGGAAGCCTCAGATCTGGACCAAAGTCAATGGCGAGAAGCTGGTCATTGACTCACTGAAGCTATTCAACCGCCTCATTGTCATCAGTGAGCATGAAGTCAAGACCAAAGAAGCTCTGCGCTTTGAGTTAACGCCAAAACCGATGTCTCTGTTTGACAAAAATCAAAAGTTGCGAAAGCCAGACAAGGCTGCCCTAGCAAGGTCCCTGAAGGCATGTGTGGCACCTGTCGAACAACCCCCTGCACAAGCCTTGTGGTTGATGGTGGGTGGCTCCTGCACAATGTCAAGTGGGAGGCTAACCTTACTTGGACGGATGTTGCCGAGAGCTACTCTGGTTTGTGAAGTCCATGGGGAGCCATCGCCTCCGGATAACGGTGGTCTTTGATGGATATGGCAGCTCCACCAAGGACCATGACCACTTGAGACGAACAAAGAATGCATGCTGTGACATTCAGATTCGTCTGGATCTCAAAATCATCATTGCAAGAGAAAAGTTCCTCGATAACAAGAACAACAAAGCCAGCTCGTTCTGCTCCTTGCTGAGACATCTAGTAGGAATGGAATCGGTGTACAGCAATGCTGCCGACACCTCCATGTCGGCAAGAGAGTCCCCTGTCGGGGTGAGGGCTGAGGACACAGACGTCCTGGTTATGCTGATTCATCATATTGCAGACGATCCGATCTTCCTCATGACAGCCAAAGAAACATCTTACGATGTCGGAAAGATCCGGGAGGCCCTCCCAGAGATATACCGGAGGTATCTCATCTTCTTACACAGCTTCTCTGGCTGCGATACAGTGTCTGCAATTTTTGGTTTAGCAAACCAACTTTGCTAAGCAAGCTCTGCAAGACTGATGAAGCAGAGAGGGCAATGGACACCCAAGCTGAGAAAGGTGATATCATTAAAGCAGGCTGTGATCTTTTCATGCTCATGTTCCATGGGAAATCCTCCGAAGACTTGAGATTCGACATCTTCAGCAAGCGAGCTGCTACTGGGAGCATAAAACCTGAGAAACTCCCCCCGACAACAAGAGCTGCAGCACAGCATTCTCTCCGAGCTTACCTCCAGAATAGAGACTGGCTGATGCTGCAAAGTCCATCGTTGGATGCCCGGGACTATGGATGGCAACTCACTGAGCAAGGATGTATGCACCAGTCCCTTCTACAGACCCCATTGCACCACTACCTCCTGACGTTTGCCAGCTGCAACTGTGCGGGGACTGCAGCTCACTCAGTGTGCTGCTGTAAAAAGCAAGGAGTCAAGTGTATTTCTGCTTGCGGCATCTGTCATGGTAACTCTTGCCTGAACATAAACCAGCTGGATGACAAGAGGAGTGAGGAAGATACTGGGGAGTTTGATGAATAAGGTTGTGAAAGCTGACGAAGCAACATTTCCATTGAGCACAGTTCTGTTAAAATGTCAATAAAATACATTTTATATGATTAAGGAGTGTTTTTTTTCTCAAAAATAATGGTTGGAATCAATTCAGCACCCAAAAAACCCCTAGTAGACATCCCACAAGTCAATATTGGCAAAAGTTAATTTTTCAGATTTTTTTCGCGCAGGCCCTCTGAGCACCCGAACTTTGATTGGCTCCCCAGAATTTTCCACAAGGATTTGGTTGCACTAATTGATAGGTGTTAGTAGACACCGAATGAATACGTTAGTGAAGAAATTTTTTGGTAAGCAATTTTTTCACAGATGGTCAATACAATTTGCTAAAATTCCCTAACTATAGGTAATCATACGTGTTTGTGGTTTATAATGTATTTTACTTCTGGGAGGGGTGCCACACGAAACGCCACGATAAGCTATTTAACACATAAACACGGGTTTGTCCAAGGAAGAAAAAACCCCTGGGGAAGGGAAGCAAGGGGGGGCGGTATTATTAATCCCATACTGATTTCAACGGAGTTGACAATAGGCCAAGAACAGCTAAAAGGGGGAGATATGATGTATGCAACATTTAGACCTCACTGTCAAGAATTTAATAACAACCGGATATACGGATGTAGATATCACTTCCAGGTCTGTGGACCTGAAAAGACGTCATGCTTACTGGTTACACAATAAAAGCCACTTTGAATTGACCTGCATTGGTGTTCTTTTGAAACATCAGCCCACATATTATAGAGGTCATTGGTTCATATACATCGGGATGTGGAACCTGGCTCACAACTACAATAGATACCAAGGGATCACCTTCAATTAACATAGGTTGTAGCTTGGGGGATTGGGTTCACAATTGAGCGGAGTTGGTCAATAGGTTTATGTAGCGTTTGCCCATTGGACAGTTCCACAACAAAAAGAGAGTTGCCAATTCGAGTGATTACATGGGCAGTGAGCCATTTAGGTGTACGGTCGGGATTCAGCATGAAAACAGGATCAAGCCACACAGTACAGGGGTGAAAACATAACCTCCATCCACCTTTGGTGATGGAGATAATAATGTGTGTGCTTCCTGTGGCTGCTAGTTTGCATTATTGCTGGGAGCATGGTGATGCTGCTGATGCAGTTCCCCCTATAGGTTAGAGCAGGAACTTGACATTCTTTCAGGATGCTGGTGATAGCTCGCCCACTCTTTGCGAAGGGCACCTGTGGGATCTTTAACGTCCACCAACTAGTGCCAGTGGACAGGACGCCCAGCTTAACGTCCATCCGAGGGATGGCACACACATTGATGAATCATCCTGATTGTGAAACAGTGGGATGACAGTTTGTAGCTCGGTTGGGATTCAAACCCAGGATACTGGTTAGATTGCTCACTGATGAGTGTGCACATTTGAGGTTTTGTGCTGAGCTGAGCTATCTTTGTAGTGCTAGCACATCATTTCAAAAGCCTGCGGGGGGGAATCTTTTTCCACTATTGATTCTCGGACTTGCAGCACAACAGCCCATAAAGGTGGTGTTGGAAAGCTGTGGAAGCTATTTGGAAAGCAAGCATTTTGTGCTTGATGTCTATTTTCTTTATCCCGATAAATTTGCCTTTAAACCATATGTTGTGGCATTCACTGATCAAACTTTCTGGGCAGCCATTGATTGAACAATCGTTATGGGGTTCCAGCAGTGTGCAATTGACTTTGCAATGTGGTTTTCATCATTCGATCCTTACGGCCCTTACTACGAGTACAATAACACCGAATCACGCTTACTTTTCTGTTACTTCTCTTCCTGCCCTCCCCTGTTTCAACATTTCCATGCTTCCTCCCTCATTTGCTGCTTTCTCCACCATATAGCCCAATATGTCATTCACTTGTGGCAACAAATGCCCACATTGCAAATAAGACAGCCAGCTTAAACATCTCAAAAGGAGGCTCCAATACTGGCCATTTGCTGACACAGCACCAGACAGCAGATTAAATCGACTACAATTCCACAGGAAATCTAATCCAGAATCGGGAACGCTCACATCAGATCTTTCCTGCTAAGATCTCCTTTTATCAACCTCATCATTTTGTGTACATTTTTCCTGATGCATTGCAGATCTACAAGAGCTTCACATGATTGTTGTTGTTGTGGTTCTTGGGGTTGATTTTTGAAATGTGGACCCATTGCTCGGACAGCTGCCGGACCCAACCCGCATTTGCTGCTTGACTCCACCCACCATGGCACCCAGCCAAAATAATATGGCCACCAACCTGGTTTTCTGGTGGCCTCGTACATCAGGCCTGTAGGCTTCTGCTGACTTTACACTGCCCGGGTTTGTTTTTTTTGGCGTCGCAGGTTGTGACCACGGTGTGGTCATTTCTCACTTGTTTAACACATGAGCATTGCATTTGCGTGCACAACAAGATTATGCAAAATTGCATTCGGTGACCAAGTTTTTGAAACACCAATGGCATTTTTGTTTTCTAATTACAAGGGCTTGTCATTTTTCACAACTAGAAAATATCCACTCCCTTCCAGGAGCAAATTATGGAGTCTGTGAATTATTTTGTACAATGCCATGCGTGTAGCCCCCTCCCCTGTCTCCCACCCTTGATTTAAAAAAATTGTGATTGTGCACCCCTCCTCCTTATACATATTGTGGTTGCACCCACTTCCCCCCTTATTAAAATAATTCTGGTTGTGCCCCAGCATGACCCCTCCGCCCTTGTTACCCCACGCACGGTGTGCAAAGGGGGGTTAGGCAATTGATTCACTCTGTCTGTCTGTCCTGTCTGTCCTGTCTGACTGTCTGACTGTCTGACTGTCTGACTGTCTGACTGACAGACGTCAGTCGATGATTGAGGAACTGCTTAAATTCAATATAATTTTATATTTTGAACACTAGAACACAAACCTGCATCAGGACACAAAAAACAGTCATGAAAAATTCATGTAAAGTGTTAAGTGAGGTGGTGTAAAAGAGGGTACATAAATGGTGGTAAACTTCCAATTCAATGCTTTTTTTTAAAGGGGAAGGGGGGGGGGGGTTGACAGCCTTTAAAACTTTCATTTTATTTCAATTTAATTATACATTTGAACAACGTAGAACATAAGTCACCGATAACTAAAAAAAACCCAGCAGTTTAGCAGTACTTGAGCAAAATATTACGCCATCTCGACCAATCAAATTTGCCACTCGCGCTCTCAGAGCGGAGTTGGCAGAGGGTTCTGCTCTGGACTGTTCTGTTTGACCCATCGGCTTCGTATGGTTGCCAGCGTGCCTGTTCTTGAAAGTTCACAAACAAAGCTAATACAGATTGTGCTCGGAAATGCAAAGTAAGAGTTGAAAAGATCCTTTCCATGTCCTTTTGTTTTTTCTCAACACTGCATCGGGTTAGTTGTTCTGTGAACTCTCTAGTTGTAATCAGCATTCATATATACAAATGACTTGAATGTTGTTATCTCTCCTCCCATCTCCAGGTATTAAGGAGCCAATTTTAATTGCATCTATGACCAGCCCGCATGTACCCCGAGCACGTACACAGAATTTGGTGCAGATCGGCTGAGCCATTTTTCATTCCATAAGATATGTACATACATACCAACAATTTGCATATTTAGTATGATTTTGGACAAAAGTTCGACAAAAAAAATCTTGTTTTGCAACATACAGGATATGCACAAATATGTTTCGTTCAGTCCTGGACATTGCAGAGCTGCCTCCATCTAGTAATTACTGGAAGTTTTACAAATTCTTCTTTGCTGCTCAGTTGTGTGCATTTATGTTTTCATATAATAACGCACAATGTAAAGTCTGACAACGATTCGATGTAGTAAATATTTTTCTTTAAAAATGGACTTTTATTTCACTCTAAAATACCTGAAATGGGTCAACGAGGAATTGCCTTTAAATAAGTCATTTTGTTGGAAAGCTTTTCAGCCATAAGGGGCATAATTATGGTTGGGGCAATGCCAGTGGTGATATCGTGGAGCAGGAACATTAATAATATGAATAATTGTGAAATAAAATCGCAAATACATTGATGCAATCCTGTTTTATCCCCACGCTTTTTGGAAAAAAAAAAAAACAGAGATATTGTAATCGGCTCCTGTCTGTGTCTGTCGGTCTGTCTGTCCGTCGTGCTATCTCCTCCTAAATGGTTCTGCAGACGTTCATCAACGTGGTAGTTATGATCACCACATGGCAAGAAGGTTCAAGAGCCTATTTTTGGCCCGCCTCCTAGGATGGGGAGTGAAAGGTCAAATACCAAAACAATGCAATCACGGGCATGTTTCTAAACATTTTCAATGAAAATTTGTATATGCAATCAATATTGGGGAATGCATTAAATGTCTGACGAATTTTTGGATTTGACCTCTGATTTCATGCCTCAGGGAGTGGGGAATTTAGGTCACAGGGGTCAAAACAGGAAGAAAAAAAAATTGAAGGAACTCAAAATTTGATATTTGGTCATTCCTGGAAGAACTTTTGCCATCTTTCAGCTTTTTTCTTTTTTTTTGTATACCTTGTCGAGGCTCGTGTGAAGAGCTAACACACAACACACAGCAAGGGCATGAGACAAGAGGGGGGGAGTGGGAAGGACAAACAGTGGGGAACAGAGACAGGAATCTGTGGAAGGGAGAGGGATGGGGCGGGGAACATGGGGAATACAAGATGGACATTAAAGGACTTTCAGGAAGGAAAGCAGGGAATTGAAGGAGTGGGTTTGGGTGATTATCGGGGTAGAAAAGATCGAGGATTGTGATGGGGGATGATAGAGGTGATGGTGAACAGCTGTTTTGAAGGCCTGGAGGAGAAATGGGATTGAATAGAGTGAGGGAGTTATTCCAAAGGTGGGAAAAAGAAAGGAATGAAAGAATGAAGGTGAGCAGTGATTCATGATTTGGTAGTTTTACCAGAAGGGGGTTGTTGGCGACCTTGAGCGCCCCTGCGGAAATGTGGTGGGGACAAATCGCAGAGAGAGCAGGTGGGGGGGGGCGATGCTGGAGGAGACGGTAGAAGACAGAAAGACCACCGACCAGCCTGCGGTGAGAGAGTGAGAGCCCAAAGACTCAGCCTCACCGTGGGAGATGCCAATGATCCAAATGCCTTGGTTTCCACAGCGTGAAGCCGAGAAAGGTGGAGGGCAGGAGCACCAGCCCAGAGGGGAGAGCAGTACTCCATCAGGCTGCGGACGAAAGCTTTGTTTTGTGTCAGGAGCTCAGGTGGGCGAGGAAGGACTTTGCACGAAGGAGGATTCCTAGTCGGCGACTGGCTTTGGAGGCGAGGTTTGAAATGTGGCTTTCCCAGAAAGGTCATGGCAGATAGTGAGACCCAGAAGCTTGAAAGAAAGGACTTCTTCCAGAGGATTGTTGAGAAAGTGGATGGGGGTTGGGGGGGGTTCTAAACAGTCCTTTCGGAGAGACATAGTGAGAGTGTGAGATTCGTCCGGATTGAACGACATGTTCCACGTGTTGGACTTTGCTTTGGATGGGAAGCATGGGGATTTGCGATGGCGCACCACCAACTTTGCTCTATTTTTGAATCGGGTTCATCGTGGGACTTTGCATGATTTAACTTCCATGATGCAGTGGAAATTAGAACACCACTCGGTAGAGCACGTACCCCCAGCCAGGCTGAACAGTTTACATTTTGTATCCCACTGATAGGCCGGATCTCGATCCGGACCTGAACAAGCATCGAATCGGCTTGCTTTTGTCACCGAACCAACTCGTCCACCTAGTTTTGTCATAATTCATCCACAACTTGTTGATATATCATGCTATATGTCGTTTTTGGTCCCGTCTCTCAATGGTGAAGAATCGCTGAAATTTTTTTTTTAATTCTCATATGCAGATCCAGATCCGGATCTTCACCAAAATCGAATCAATTGGTCCTCATCACACACCCCACCTCTCCACCAAGTTTCGTCAAATCTGTCCACAACTTTTTGAGATATCCTGCACACAAACATACAAACAGTCAGATGGGTGAAAACATAACCGATGCCCACCTTCGGTGTTTGAGGTAATTTACTGTTCCTTGCCTCTTTTAAGTCTGAGAAATGTTTTTTTTATTTAATTCCAATCACTGTTTATGTCAGCACCATGCTCAGTGCGACGTGATTCCAAGTTTTCTTTGAAACAATGCCACCTGGTTTTGTTACAAATTGATAAAATAGGGAAAGATTTTAGCTGGGAAAGATGGGGCCACACCACATACTGTGTAATGTCGTTGTATACAGGGTGTCCCCAAAAAAATACAACTTTTCATCTGCAAAGAGGATGGTCATAACATTTTTTTTTTTGCCTGGCAAACGTTGTTGTTCATGTTCTCCATCACTTTGGGAAACGTTTCGTGAAAATTCTGGATTCTCGGTGTGGATTTTTCCTTTCCTGATCAATCTGAGGCTAGGTTCCATAGATGCCTGTCCATGAGATAACCCCACAGAGAAAAATCTTGAGAAGTAAGTCAGGAATATGGTGGCCACTCACCGTCTCGAGAGAAGATAAAGCGGTCCTAAAATGTTGGTTGAGAAAACGCCTTGTTTCCCTGGCTTATGGGTGGTGTCCATCCTGCTGGACCACTGGTTCTCATCTGATCGTTTTCTCCTACGGCCTGATACGTAGCTCAGGCAGATAGAATTCCTGAATCATTTCACGATCGTTCTCTTGTTTACCGTGCAAGTGCGTCCCTGGTCATCTTCAAAGAATATGACCAATTATCCATACCAACCAACCGCCACCCACATGGTGACTTTGAAGACAGATCGAAGCACCAGTTCAGTTGAGCATTACCAGGATTTTCAGTTCCCAGTACCGAAAGTTTTGCTTGTTACTCCCCAGACAAGTGAGCATGGCATTCGTCCTTCATGTAAGTTTTTTTTTGAGGAAGTCTGCATCTTCCTCCACCTTCCTGAAAACCATTTGCAAAGTCTAGTCGTTTGCGTTTCTGTTGATGCAGTAAGCCACCTTTCCGTTGAATTTTGTATGGAAAAGCATGAATGTCTTGGAGAGGATCCTCTGACGGTGCTCTTATAATGTTTGTCTCGCAGAAAGTCGTCGAATCGATTTTTGGACTCTGAACGACCCCTGTCCTCACCATTCCAATTTCTACTACGACCTGTCTCCTTCCGACACTGTGAACTTGTAATCACAGATGGTTCCCACATTGGTAACTTTCGATGGTGCACTTTATTGTCCGAAGTTTGTGCATGTGCAAGTGATACGAAATGTCTCAAGTAAAGACGTTGCACCTGTATGACACTTCTCTGTGCCAAAGTTCACAATTTCGTCCGTTGTTTACTCATCTTGCATTTTTTGGCGCTTGCTTGGTATCAAATAAACTTCAGGGTCTCTGCAACAAGAAATGAGCATTAGTGACAAAATACTGAA
>CM068960.1:121995999-122012070 GCA_035128595.1 Eptatretus atami | reverse complement strand
CATTTCGGTAAGGGGTCACGATTCATGGACCAAGTTGTGAAGTTTTCTATTCTCAAAGTTTTGTGCCGAGGGCTCTCTTCAGGGTCGTTACTGAGCTTCCAACTGTAGTTCAGGGTCGTTACTGAGCCCGGACAGCTTCCAACTGTAGTTCATTTGTTATAATATTCCCAGGGATGGTTTTTAGCACACCTGTAAAGCAGTTCCGGGGAACTTATGGGATGGCGTGTCGTCCATCCGTCCGTCCATCCACAAATACTTGCAACTTCTTCTCAGAAACTACACACACGATTTCAATGAAATTTGACCACAATATTCATAACTCGTGATGCCATTAAAAACGTGGTCTGAAGGGGTCTAAAGAGGGAGCTTATAGGGGGTAGGGGGTGGGGTCCCCCCCCCCCAAAGAGGTATTTGCTTTCTTCTCAAATGATATACACAAGTCTGATGAAACTTCACAACCTTCATCACCCATGATGTACCAAAGTTTGTTCATGACATTAGCAAAATTGGGCTTTAGAGGGTTTAAGGGGGTTGCCCCCCAAAATATGTATTTGCTTTCTTCTCCAAAACTACACACGCAATTCTGATTAAACTTGACCACCATCTTCACCATCCATAATGTACTTAAGTTTTTTCATGACATTAAAAAATATTGGGGTCTCAGGGGTTATACTGGGGGTTGCCCCCTAAAATATGTACTTGCTTTCTTTTCTGAAATCACACACAATTTCGATGAAACTTGACGACAAACTTTATCCCCCATGATGTACCAAGGTTTGTTCACGGCATTTAAAAAACATCCATAGGTATTTACTTTCTTCTCCATTATATATTTTGTGGGTCATCCAATTGCATACCACTTCAGAGTTCAAGAGTCACACAGGTCAGATCTGTGACCTGCTACAGGCTCCATGTAAACCTGTACTAACCTGTTCCATGGTCGGGTTGGCGGCGACTAAACCGTCTCCCCCACCAGGCCTCTGCGTGAGGAGGGTGTTTGGATATGGACACCCAGCAGGATTAAAACAACAAACCTGTCAAAGGGCGGAGCGAGCTCCTTGTGAGCCAACGGCCATCCATATCTAGTGCCCAACTGTGTCTGCGGACGTCCTCCTGCAGTTGGGGTTACTTTTTTTATAGGAGGTTGTGTGCAGGATTTGCACTCTCGGCCACCGTAAAAACCCTTTCATTCCGCAAAACACACAAACGCAAAAAAATCTGAAAACCCACTCCGTGCGCAGTACCTCCTGTGCCAGCTTCCCTTCGCAGGGCAGACTCACCGCGATGACGGGGATTGGGGCAAAGCCTTCGGGACCCCAATCTTTGATGAAAGGAGGGAAACCACGCGGGTAACCTCCCTGGGTCAGATTGCGGGGAGATGTGTGTCGGAGTTGGTGCTGAGGCTGTCGTCCACCAGACGGCGGTCTCCTTGGGTTAACCTGAGCGATCCCTTCGCGGTGGCGTGCCTGGAATGTCCTATCCCTAAGGAGAAGATGATACACCTGTCTCTGTTATCATCTGAGCTCAAGCGTTTGGAGCATCGTATTGCAGCAACTCTCTGAGGCTTTCGGAGACCGGATTGCGGCGAGATAATGGTGGGTGGTTACACCTACTATTGGTCTGGTCGCTCTGATGGTTATCACATTACTCAAGGAGTGCTGTAGGCTGTCTAATAAGCTGACCCATGCATCAATTGAAGGTAACACCAGTCAAACGAGCGTATTATGAGACTAAGGTTTTCGTCACTCTTTAAGTGTCATTTCCTCTCGGTCTCTGTCTTATGCTCCGGTCTGCAGGCGAGTGACCTCACCGTGAAGGACACGTTTCTACGCCACGCTCGAGTCTGTGGTTGATCAGTGCCCAGACGAGATACACTTCTATCTTGGGGATTTCAATGCATCGACTGGAACTGATAGGAGTGGATATGAGACGTGTGTTGGTCCCCATGGGTCAGGAACTATGAATCAGAATAGCACTAAGTTCCTTGACTTTGCAAGAAAAGTCATGGACTTAGAGGGTGGCGTTCATGGTTTCAGCGCCCACAAGCTCATCGCTGGACTTGGTATTCCAACGCTGCGGTCGTGCCAAAGAGATTGACCATGTCCTCGTTGACGGTCGCTGGAGGGATGATCCAGAACTGCAGGCTTCTACCGTAGTGCTCAGTCTCAATACTGACCACCGGCTTGTTGTAGCAACTCTAAAGCTTCACCTTAAATCCTGGAGAATGGTAACCATCCAGCCTAGCTGTGATGTTGGCAAATCCAAGGATGAGAGAGTAAGCTGCAGGAGTTTGCGAACAGGCTGAGTGGACATTTGGGGTGTCTGGGTGCTTTGGGGGGTCCTGAAGAGTTATGGATTACCTTCAAGACCACCGTCCTTGATGTTGCCGGTGGATGTCTTGGAACTCACCGCAGGGCAAAGAAGAATTTGGTCTCTCAAGGGACACTGGATACCATTGACCAGAGTCGCAGGGCCAGGTGAATGGCAGAGCTGAGCTGTTCAGGGAGCTGAGGCGTAAAACTGTACATGCACTAAGGAGTGGACAAGGAGGCCTATGTGTGAGAAATCTGTGAGGGGTTAGAGCATCACCTGTGGACAGGTGATTCTCGTCCCGCTTACAGGGGAATTCGCGCATTGCGTTTCATCCAAGCCCATCCCTCGGAGCACTGCAGTTAGAGCAGAGAGTGTGGTAGGCTTCTTAACAGAGGAGTCTGAAGTGAAGGCCCGCTGGGGCCGGTTACTTTGAGCGGTTGTACCAGGCTGATCCACCAGCTGTCGAGTTGCGACGTCGACTGTGCAATGGTTGATTACAATCCCTGTTGCTGACCCTCCAATCAATTGTGGTCCACCTTCGCTTGTGGAAACACGGGCTGCGGTGAACCGCTTGAAACGGGTGTAAAGCCTCCAGGGATCTGTGGCCATCCATTGCTGAACTTCTCAAGGCTGGTGGAAATGCTGCACTCGTGTCGTTGCATGCAGTTTTGTGCTCTGCCTGGAACACAGGCATCATCCCAACTGATTGGAAGAGGGCCTTGTTGTCCCTCTCTGGAAAGGAAGGGTGATCGCCAAGACTGCAACAACTACCGAGGGTGACCGCTGCCTCCAGTGCCGGGCAAGGTCTTTGCTCGGATAATTCTTGATAGGTTCGCCACCATCTGCTTGAGCACCAGCGTCCAGAGCAGTCAGGCTTTACACCAAAGAGGTCAACGATTGACCGTATCCTTGCTCTTCGTGTCCTCACCGAACGCAGACGAGAGTTTCGGCAGGGGCTGCTTGCCAGCCTATGTTGATCTCTGTAAAGCGTTTGATTCTGTGAATCGGGATACCCTCTGGAGGATTCTTGGTCTTCGTGGGGTGCCACCAAAACTGATCGATCTGATGTCTGAACTCTACTCTGGCACTGAGAGTGCTGTGAAGTGTTGGTGGTACCATCTCTGACTTATTTCCAGTTGTTACTGGAGTTCGTCAGGGGTGTGTACTGGCCCCCACACTTTTCAGCACTTGTATGGACTGGATTTTAGGAGGATGTCGGAAAGAATCAAGACTGCCGGCTGCATCATCATTGGGAATTCAAGATCTCGGACCTTGATTTCGCAGATGATGCAGTCATCTTTACGGAGACTTTAGATATCCTTTTGGGGCCTCTGAGGTGCTGAATGAGGAGTCGGAGCCGCTGGGATTACGGGTTTCTTGGGTCAAAACTAAGATCCAGGCTTTCAAATGACATCTTGGATGCTGCTGTCCTGTCTGTGTTCTGTTTGTGAGTTTATGTGATGGTGTTGAGGTCGTGGAGAGAATTCACTTACCTTTGCGCAGTATATTCATGTCTTCTGCTGGCTGTGGGTCAGAGGTCAATAGACGTCTGCGGTTCGGGCCTGGGGAGGTCATGGATTCACTGGATCATGGGGATGTGGCGCGCCGGTACCTGTGCGGGAGGACGAAAGTCCGATGTCTTCAGTCCTTAGCGTGCTTCCAGTCTTGCCTCTATGGATGCGCAGACTTGGACTCTGACCAAGGATCTTGAGACGCGAGACTTAATTCCTTTGTACCAGGTCTCTGCGGAGAATCCTTGGCTATACGCTGTCAGATTTTGTGTCCACACGCAGCGGTTGCTGAGGAAGACTCGGATGAGATTTGTTACCTGCATGTCGTGTGAGCGTCAGTTGCGCTGTATGGACATGTGGCTCGTTTTCCTGACGCTGATCCTGCTCACAGATTCTCTCAGCGAGGGAGTACGCCGTGAGTGGAGGAGGCCCAATGCGGACGACACGTGCCTCGTGGTTGCAGCAGTTGACCAGCATCTCAAGGAGAATGGGGATGGGCCTGGCATCTGCCTGGGAAGGCCAGACGGAGGCCCCTGGAGTACCGGCGGAAAGTGGACGCAGCGACGCGCTGTTCTGGCACATGCTCCCATACCTGACCTGACCTGACATGTGTCTACCAGTGGTTGCCTGGTTATCTTATCCAGCCGCTACCAGGTGAGCTCCCAGGGGTATTGCCCTATGTTAATATCTCTGTGAGGTTCTTTGTCATCATTCCTGTAGGTTCCAGCTTTCACTGGTACAAACTTTGGCCATTCTTTCAGTTATCTCAAGGACTTCTCCACTTCGATATCCTTGCCAATCAGGTCTGCGTGTAATTTGGATCATTTTCTTGATTTCTGCATCGTTTAGTCCAAAATCACTGGTATTCACACCTCAATCAGCAATGCCTTCTCTTTTTTTTGTACCTAAGTATGATATCTGGTTGCAACGCTTTGTTTTCGATGTTCACGCTCAATGGAATCATTAGGTTGTACGTGAGCGGTAGGTACTTCCATGTTTTCAGTCAATGCTTTTGGTTAATGTTCCCACAAATTTTCTGAAACTGGGGAATCAAAGTTTTTGCAGATGTGCAAGCGGATTACTTTACAAACTCTGTTGTGTTGTTGTGTGTACCGCTGTTTTGACATGAGTTGTGGTGTTCATCATAAGCATACATATCACTCTCTTTACTAACCCCACCTTCACCCTCACATTTCTCTCTTTTTTTCTTTTTTCATGCCTCTCTCTCTCTCTCTCTCTCTCTCTCTCTCTCTCTCTCTCTCTCTCTCCTCTCTCTCTCCTCTCCCTCTCTCTCCCTCTCTCCTCTCTCTCTCTCTCTCTCTCTCTCTCTCTCTCTCTCTCTCCCCTCTCTCTATACGTTTGGTGAGGCATAGCTCTCCCCACGTCTCCCCCCCTCCTAGCTTCTGCCTCTTCTCTCTCCCCTCCCTCTCTCCTCTCTTCCTGTCTCTCCCTCACCTTCCTCCTCCCCCCTCTCTTAATACCCCCGTCAGCAAAGTGACGGGTTATATTTGCTCGTATTTCTATATTTATGTGTATGTGTCTGGTTTACTGTGACAGTTTTGTTTCTTATTCTTCTCTCATTTTGGCTCTTTCCTCATCTTAAGGACAGGATCTTTGTGTCGAAAGTCTGTATATTAATGTCATGTGAAACCAAGCTTTCTACCTTGATACTTGTAGCATTCATTGCTTCACCCTTCGCCCGCCATTCCCATACCTCTACTCAGCCAAGCTGAAGGCCATCCGCTCCCTCTCTTGATTGTGTCATGTATTCTGAAACGAACCCCACCTCATGTGGGTATCATAAAATGATGGCGCACTACGCTCTTTAATCTTCTCCGTAAGGTTACAAATGACTCCTTGTACCCTTGTGACATTTGTGCCCCCAGTGATGCATTTGTCTCTTTAATAACTTTCATAAAAGTTCATACATTTCGCTTGTGACTTGCTGACTCTGTGATACCAGAGCCGCACTAACCGTGAACAAAGTGTCATCATGCCTGGTTTATGTTTCTGGTAACGGATTGTCTCGTGACCACTGCGTAATTGAGGTGTGGAGCCGAGTTAGCCCTCAAGCCTGTGGAATGATTTTTCACAGCACCATGTTTCACAGGCAGCACAACCCCATCGGCATTTAACCAGGTAAAGGCCACAGGCAAGTTAATTAATGTAACCTGCCTTCCAAAAGATGATTTGTATGCAAATGATTTGTCTGCACATGATTTATATGCAAATGGCAGCAGCACCTGCATTTTCATACGAGTGCACAACTCCTCCCAGACATACTGATGTGTCCCATCATGTTTTATGTTGTGCCGAGGGAAAGTGATGTGAGCTGAAAATATGCGTCCACTGCACACTGGAACACCTGAGGTCTACATTCACAGGTGGATATGTTGATTGAGGAAGCAACATTGATTGACTTTCCCTTTCATCTGTTATAGGTATTACAGCCATCGCCTCGGTTAATCAAAGTGTTTATTTTATGGAAGCCCCCTGCCCCCCTTTCCCCACTCTCAATACCCCGAGCTGTCATTTGCATCGCACAGTGCCGGATGTCATCACCGCAGGCATCCCCGATCATTACGTATGATTTTAATTAAGAAGAGCTGCCTCAAGAACACTCGATTGCTGAGAATTTCTCAAGTTTTAACAAAAAAAAATCCTTTGTAATGTAAAAGTAAATTGAGGACTTTGATGATTTGAGCTTTATCTCTCCAAGTTTTATATGTGTTTTGTGCAAATGTGTTTTGTTGCACGATGTGTGAGCAGCTTTTCTCAGCTTGTGCTCTTCGTCTCGTGTTGAAGTGCCTTGCGTTGCAATTCTGTTGAATGTGGAATCGTTCCAGTGCAACTGGGTCCAATGTAGCACAATGAAGCGGCAGGAATGCTGGAAGCAGCAAAGGAATCCTTTATTTGAGCTGACATCGTGCAACTGTGAAAAGTTCTCCTTTGGTGCACCATGGAGGGAAGTACAAAAGGTACACGTCTTGGATGTCCCGAACGTGACCAGCACATTGCTGCCCCTCTCGAGACAAGTAGAGCCCTCTCAGTCTCAGGTTGTCAGACGAGGTATCTTTTATTTATCTATTTATTTTTGGCGTCAGACTTTTATTTCCATGGAGAAGAAGGTTTTAAACATTTGTTTAACCACATCATTTTCGATGCTACTGTCAATAAGCAAGTCGATATCCTTCATTATAAACTAAGGTGCAGCATCATGGAGTGTCCACTTTTATTTTTCCAAGATTGGATTTTATTTATTTATTTATTTTTACATTACAGTAGTCCTGCTGTGTAGAAGTCTGGTGTCTCTGTCTGCCTTTGTCTTGTCCGTTCAATCTCACGGTGGTGGAATTGTACCATTCTCTCGGACATGTGTGAACTAATCCGCGAGATCACCCAAATTAATAGTTTCGATCGTCATTCTTAAGCGTGTGAATGAAGCGGGACCCGAGGACGTGCTCAGGACACGCAACCCATGCAATTTCATGGGGCCCCGAGATAACAAGGGGCCCCCACACGACCGTTCGTGGTTCACAATCTTTCGAGATGAAGCCCCGAAGGGTGGTGTCTCACTTTGCCGACAAAACATACTGTATGAACTTGTGAGGGTTGATAAACACGGCGCAAAAGGAATTCTCTATCTCGAGGAAAGAAAGTACTGCGACATCATGAATCGATTAAAAAAATATGTTTTCCCCTCATGGAATAATAAGTGTGGAAAGCAAGTGGAATAATTACGTTTAATGTACACATGAAATGCAACAATAATCGAAATAAAATTTGTACAATTCCTCATGTTAATGTTAATACACATCGATATTGTTTAACAAGTCCACACTGTAATCTATTGTACGATCACAAAACAACCCTCATTCATAAATGGACTAGCCTATGCACACGGTGGAATGTTGCGGTTTTTTAAAATCAGAACACCTGTCCCAAGGATGAAACGGAACTACCCCAGCGGTGAGGAGGAGGAGATTGGGACCACACTCTGTGCAAAGCTTTGGTGCTGCTTAAGCAGTCTTCTTGGCTATTGGGCACAATCCTGGACGGGTCGCCACTCCGACACAGTATACCAGCATGCTGGCACTCACTTTGCCAACCTTGGAAGGATGGCAGGCCGAGTTAACCCCACCTGGTATTAATTCAACAGCTGAGCAGGATTTGAACTCAGGACCCTTGGATCCAAAGCCCACCACCCTAACCATTAAGCCAATACCATGCATAAGCGGTGCTGAAAAGAGAAAATAGCTCAACAAAAGGCAAAAAGGGTGAAAATGACCCAGAATTTACTTTCTTCATCACACAAGCGGCAGAACCAGAAAAGGGGCCGAGGCTGAGCACAAGTGTTGGGGTGTGTTCCTTTACCAATCGGCTTGTGGAACACTCGCCATGTGGCTAAAGCACTCAAGCAAGCACTCCAACAAAATGGGTGAGAAGGAACGGCTGGCTAGGCAATCGATAGCAAGCTGAATGATAATGGAACACACCCCTGGATCAGCTTTTTGAGTGAGTTTGTGTTTACGGCTGGCGGTGAGATTCGGAGGTAACTGTTCTTCTAATCACATAAAATAATTTGAAATTTATCTGTGACTGTGGCTAGGGGAGGATCTTGGTTACTTGGTTGATTTATCCCTTTTCACCTGTGGGTAGGGATCTCAGGTTACTCTTGAATTTTCTTTGGTCCGAGGCAGAAACTATGTTCTCTGATATGCTGTTCCAGTGTGTCATCACTCGATTGTTAAAGAAGTATTTGCTTTGATTATATCTACTTCTTTATTTCATTAGCTTTTGCGAGTGACCTCAGAGGACTCGGTTAGGTTTGGAGAAAAGAGCATTCCAATCTGTTCGGTAATGACCATGCAAATACTTAAAAGTCTCTGTCAAGTCTGTCTTGTTCCTCCTTGATTTTAGGGATTCCAATTCAATGTCATTCTTTTTCTTACTGACAATTATTGCACTACGAGCAAATACAACCCATCGCTTCGCTGACAGGTATATGAAGGGGGAGGGAGAGAAGAGGAGGGCTGGAGGAGAGAGAGGAGGGCTGGAGGGGGAGAGAGGAGAGGCTGGAGGGGGAGAGAGAGGGGGCTGGGGGAGAGAGAGGAGGGCTGGAGGAGGAGAGAGAAGGAGGCTGGAGGGGGGAGAGAGAGGAGGGCTGGGGGGGAGAGAGGAGGCTGGGGAGAGAGAGGAAGCTGGAGAAGAGAGAAGCAGGAGAGAGAGAGAAGGCTGGGGAAAGAGAGAGGAAGGTTGGGGAGAGAGAGAGAGAAGGCTTGGCTATTGGGACTTCCGGTTCCGGGTTTGGACGACGAGAGGTCTCCTTAGGGGCTCACTGCTGATGTTTCTCAAAGTTAAGTTTCCGGTCGTTATTTGTCCCGTTTTAACTGTTTAATTTTCTCACCTACATGTCACTGTGTGTTCCTAGTTCGGTTTTGTTTCAAAAATCGTGCTATTTTGTGAGTTTTTTGTCGACGTTCTTACCAGGTGTTTGAGGCCTAGGCCTTGGCCTAGGCTGAGCCTACCGGTTCGATCGTTTTTTTTTTTGTTGTTGTTTTGTTTTTTCTCCCATTACCTTCAATTTCTATCCTTCCCATTACCTTCAATTTTCACTCTCCCCATTTCCTAACGTCCCTCATTCTCCCAACTAATCTCTTTTTCTTATCTCAAAAAAAAAAAAATAAAATAAAATAAATAAAAACCCAACAACAACTACAACAACACGCTAACCTTCTCCCGATTCTGCTTCTTCTTCTTCCTCTATCTTCCTCCTCGTCTTCTTCCTCGATTTTTCGACAACACTTCCATGACTTAATCTGTTGAAAACTCTCTCAAACATTCATATTAACAACAAAACGATCTTATAATGCTTCATCTTCCTCTCTCACACATGTGGTACTCTTTACTGTTTCATAATGCAACACTTCTCTGCTATATTTAACAGACTGCTCTCAATTCGACCTCTCCTTCATTCCTTGCCTAAAAAAATCCAACTATTACAGCGCTTCTTCTCTCCATTCTCTGAATTCGCCTTCATTGCATCCATCAAGAATTTGTGTTAAATCGCATCTCCGACCTAAAACTTTTAAAAACCACAGTTTGCAATGGATGTTCACTTTCCATCAACCATTCTTTTTTCCAACTTCAGTGCCAACTCACCCCCCTCACCCCTCACTTCACTCTCAAAGCAACCATCCCACTCTTCTCCCCTCCAAGCCTCCCTCTCACCTCTCTCAAAAATTCCCCCTCACTCATCCTTCTCAAAGTTGCCCCCCTCTCATCCACCAAGCTGCCTCCCTCCACTGCCCTCTCACCTCCCTCCACTGCCCTCTCACCTCCATCTCTCACTCCACCTCCTCAAATCCTCAACTGCCTTCTTCCTTGTCTCTTGTCCCCCCTTCCCCCAGCACCACAGAGCCTTTTCTCCTCCTCATTCGGCCCCCTCCTAGCTATTCTGCAATCCCCCACACTCTTTCAACAACCCTCCTTACCTCCCCCCTCGTCCCTGTCCTACCCTCCCCTCCCCCCCCCACCCCCAGCACCCAAAGCCTCCTCCCCTACCTCTTCATTAAAAGTGTGGACCTCAAATATCGGGGCCTTCGCTCAAACCTTTCAGATCTTTCCATACAGGCTGCCACTGACAAACCAGACATAATCTGCCTAACAGAAACTTTCCTCTCCCATGATGTGTCTGACTCCCAAGTATCTCTCCCCGGTTACTCCTCCTCCGGTTTGACAGACCTGAGCCTCGTCCTGGTGGAGGTGTTGCTCTCTTCATCAAAGACTCTATTCCTCATCTCCTTGCACTGCTCTCACTCCCCCACACCCCCAGGAATACCTCTGGCTACGGCTTCCCCTCCACTCCCACCTCATGTTTATATGTGTACTGTACCGTCCACCGAACAGTGATGACTCCATCTACACCTCACTATCCGAAAACATGGACCATCTTCTATCTTCTCATCCAAACTCTCTCTTCCTCTTATGTGGTGACTTCAATTGTCATCACGCCAGTTGGCTAGTGTGGGTACCTCTCCACCTGTCATGGTACCTCAGCAAAAGCTTTCTGTGACTCATTGGGACTGACTCAATCGGTCAATTTCCCGACCCGGATCTCAACCAATGGTACTCCATCTCTTCTAGATCTGATTTTGACAAATTTCCCTGACAATATCTGCTGCTCTTCCTCCGCTCCAATCGGTTCTTCTGACCACGTCCTTTCAAAGTGGACATCTCTCTGGCTGTTATCAGAGAACCACCTCACCGCCGTCGAGTCTGGCATTTCACGCAAGCTGACTGGCAGGGTCTCCAAGCAGCTATCAAACTTACAGACTGGTCTCCTATCACTACTTTCTCAAACATCAACTCATCCTGGGAATTCTTTCAAAGAAACTTGCTCTACCTCATGCACAGATTTATCCCTCTCGTCTTCAGTTGTCCTACCCTTCCTCCCGCCCTTGGTTTACTGAAGCTTGTGGCGAGGCAGTTGTCCTGAAACAACTTGCCTTTGCCTCATGAAAGCAAACCCAACTGTGGGCAATCTCAGTTCCTTCACAAAGCTCGGAACAAGTGTGTATCTACCCTCAGGAGAGCCAGAAAACAACATCTTTCTCATCTCAAGTCTGAACTCTCAAACCTCTCTCCCTCCTCAAAATCCTGGTGGCGTTTAATCAAATCTTGTTCTGGTGTATGTTCCCCCTCATCCCCTCCCTTACCTCAAATGGCTGCGCTGCTGATACCTCACGTGATAAAGCTGAATGTCTAAACTCGGTGTTTGCAGCTAAATCTTGTGTCCTAAACCATCACTTTCTCAACCCACCTTACCCAGTCGCACCCAACTGTCCCTGGACTCTGTGTCCTTTTCTTCTAACAAGGTGGAGAGTTTGCTTTCAAACCTCGACTCAGATTCTGCAACGCGTCCAGACGGCATCAGCCCACGTGTCCTCAAAGCCTGCTCTTCTGCCCTTGCTCACCCTCTCTCTGTTCTATCACCCTCTCATTGCTCAAGGTCATCTGCCATCTGCTTGAAATCTGCTAACATCACTGCCCTGCATAAAAAAGGTGCAAAAACAGATCCCTGTAACTACAGACCAATCAGCCTTCTCCCAATCATCAGCAAGGTTATGGAATCCATCATCGCTTCAGACATGAAATCCTTCCTCTTCTCCAATGGCTTGATTTCCGATCATCAATTTGGTTTCAGACCAGGTCACTCTACCCTGGATATGCTGCTTCTGCTCTCCCATCAATGGATGGAGTCCTCAATGCCAGACAGGAAATCCGAGCCGTATCCCTGGACATATCACGTGCTTTTGACACAGTCTGGCACCCTGCACTACTCACCAAACTCTCTTCCCATGGTATCCAAGGCCATCTCCACTCATGGCTCGCAGACTTCCTCTCCTGTCGCAGTCAACGTGTGCCCTAAATGGAGTTCTTTCATCCCCTCTCCCTGTGCAGGCTGGAGTTCCTCAAGGTAGCGTTCTGGGCCCTGTTCTTTTTCTGGTTTTCATCAATGATCTCTCCGACTCTCTGGAAAATCCTCTATATCTCTTTGCCGATGACTCCACCCTCTGCCGTACCATCTGTCATCCCTCAGACCGGCAAGCAGCAGCTTCTTCGCTCACTGCAGATCTGGATAAAATCACAAACTGTCCAACACATGGAACATGTCTTTCAATCCAGACAAATCTCACACTCTCACTATGTCTCTTCGAAAGGACCGTTTAGAAAACCCCCATCCACTTTCTCAACAATCCTCTGGAAGAAGTCTTTTCTTTCAAGCTTCTGGGTCTCACTATCTGCCATGACCTTTCCTGGAAAGTCACATTTCCAACCTCGCCTCAAAAGCCAGTCGCCGACTGGGAATCCTCCGTCGTGCAAAGTCCTTCCTCGGCCCTCTTGAGCTCCTGACCACTTACAAAGCTTTTGTCCGTAGCCTGATGGAGTACTGCTCTCCCCTCTGGCTGGTGCTCCTGCCTCCCACCTTTCTCGGCTTCACGCTGTCGAAACCAGGCATTTAGGATCATCGGCATCTCCCGCAATGAAGCTGAGTCTTTGGGCCTCTCACTCAATCACCGCAGGTTGGTCGGTGGTCTTTCTGTCTTCTACCGACTCCTCTCCAGCCTTGCCCCCCCTGCTCTCCTGCCATTTGTCCCCACCACATTTGCACAGGCGCTCAAGGTCCGCCAACAACCCCTTCTTGTAAAACTACCAAAATCACGAACCACTGCTCACCTCACTCCTTCATTCCTCTTTTTCCCGCCTTTGAATAAACTCCCTCATTCTATTCTTTCCCATTCTTCCCTCCAGGCTTTCAAAACAGCTGTTCACCACCACCTCTTATCATCCCCCATCCAAATCCTCGATCTTTTCTACCCCGATAATCCACCCAAGCCCACTTCCTTCAATTCCCCTGCTTTCCTTCCTGAAAGTCCCTGTAATGTCCATCTTCTCTTTCCCATGTTCCCGTTCCCATCCCCATCCCTCTCCCTTCCACAGATCACCTAATGTGTCTGTTCCCCACTGTTTTGTCCCTTCCACTCCCGCCCTCTTGTCTCATGCCCCTTGCTGTGCGTTGTGTGTTAGCTCTCATACGAGCCTCGACATGGTATACAAAAAAAAAAAAAAAAAAAAAAAAAAAAAAAGGCTGGGAGAGAGAGAGAGGAAGGCTGGGAGAGAGAGAGGAAGGCTGGGGGAGAAAGAGGAAGGCTGGGGGAGAAGAGGAGGGCTGGGGGGAGAGAGAGGAGGGCTGGGAGAGAGGAAGGCTGGGGAGGGGGAGAGAGGAGGCTGGGGAGGGGGAGAGAGAGGAAGCGGGGATAGAGAAGAAGACTGGGGAGAGAGAGAGAGAGAGAGAGAGAGAGAGAAGAAGAGAGAAGAGAGAGAGAGAGAGAGAAGAGAGAAGGCTGTGGTTTGAGGAGGCTGGGGGAGAGAGAGAAGACTGGGGAAAGAGGAAGGCTGGTGAGAGAGAGGATGGCTGGGGAGAGGGAGATAGAGAGGGAGGAGAGGAGAGGAGGGAGAGTAGAGAGGAAGGGGAAGGAGTATGGAGTGGGAAGGGGATGGAGTATGGAGGGGAATGGAGAGAGGATGAAGGGGAATGGGGAGGAGGATGGAGGGGACCGAGGAGGGTTGGGAAGAGGGGTGGGGAGCGAGGGAGGGGCGCGAAGGGAGAGAATAGTGAGGAAGGGGGTAGGGAGATGACACCTCACAAACGTCGTTATCTACTCGGGGGGGGGAGCTTGGAGAAAGGGGGAGAAGGTGGGAAGGGGGTTTGGGTAGAAGTCAGCATGAGGGGAGGGGGTTGTGAACTTGCGTTTGGTCGGGAACTTGACGGGGAGAGTGGGAGAGGTTCTTGACTTGCATTTGGTAATGGAACTTGTGGAGAAAGCAGGGTGGGGGGGGGGTAGTAAAGGATTGACCGAAACTAGGTACGTAAAACAGCATTGTAATACAGCACATTGATACAGCATGTGGAGACCGCCGCGAGATGTCCATGGGTGGAGAGGGAGGAGGTTGGGATGAGGTAAGTGTGAGGGGATGGAAAGCGAAGGTTGTGAAAGGGGAAGGGAAGGCAGCATGAGTGGAGGGAAGACAGCGTGAGGGGAAGGAAAGTAATGTGAGGGGGAAGGGAAGCAGCATGAGGGGAAGGAAGGGCGATAAAACACGCCCAGACAGCAACATTTTTTTAACCACCGGGTTCTATATAAAACTGGGCAGGAGCATTTAAAACCATGCTGTCTACCTGAAAAGGTCTGCCTGCAGGCAGCATGCTCGGCCATGCAGCGGCGTTTGCACCCCTCTGGTCGGCACTCTCCAAATCTGATTTTACATGCTACATGCTGGGGAAGCCGTTTTAAATTCAAAGCTAGACCATCAGTCCTTAACAGTCCCTTTAACAGAGGGAGAGGGAGAAGGGTGGAGAGGAGAAGGGTAGGAGAGGGAGAGGGAGAAGGGTGGGAGAGGAGAAAGGGTAGGAGAGGAGAGGGAGAAGGGTGAGAGACAGAGAGAGAGAGAGGGTGGGAGAGAGAGAGAGAGAGGGAGGGTGGAGAGAGAGGGAGAGGGTGGGAGAGAGGAGAGGGGTGGGAAGAGGGAGAGGAGTGGGAGAAGAGAGAGAGGGGTGGAGAGATAGATAGAGAAAGAGGAGAGGGGTGGGAGAGAGAGGATGGAGAGAGAGAGGGTGGAGAGAGAAGAGGGAGAAGAAGTGGTATAGAGAAAGGAGAGGTGGATAGAGAGAGGGAGAGGGATAGAGAGAGGAGAGGGGTGGGAGAGAGAGAAGAGAGGAAGAGGGTGGGAGAGAGGAGAGGGGGGAGAGAGGGAGAGGGGTGGAGAGAGGGAGAGGTGGAGAAAAGGAGGAGAGAGAGGGAGAGGGGTGGAGAAGAGGGAGAGGAGTGGAGGGACAGGGGAGAGGGTGGGAGAGAGAGATTCATCCATTTTGTGGGCCGTTGCGGCCGAAGATTCATGCCATTTTGTGGGCCATTGCGGCCGCAGATTCATGCCATTTTGTGGGCTCAGTGGGCTGAAGAGCTCTCTGTGAGATTAGGCCACTGGGCCGACTGAACTCACCTGGTGAGAGGCCAATAGGGCCACGAAGTGAGGAAACCCTCCGGGTGAATAGACAATACTGCCGGGAGGGGCATGAAGGAGCGAACACGTTAGGGAACTTTGAACCTTTGAATGTCCTGCTCGGATGCAAATTTGGTGTTAAAAGTAAAAATTGAATGCTCTCCCGTTCAAATCCAATAAATTAGAATGTTAAGTAGTGTGCATAGAGTGTGAATTTGTTTGTTCGATTGGTGACCCGACACACTGGGATAGTGACATGCAAATCTTACTGTGACACTTTGGTTTTTGGAGTGAAGTGCTTCCAACATTGTGGGTTAGAGTAAATGGGAGATTTGTGCTGTACGTTAGACAGGCCAATACCGTGGGCTGCCCCAGATGGAGGCTCGGGAGAGCCTCGAGAGAAAGGAGGGGGTAATGTTGCGGAAATGGGCCCTTGGTGGGTTATTAAATATCGGATTAGCCCAGATCCCCCCTTAAATGCATGTATAGCCAGGTTGTTTGGTAATCGGATGTTACATGTGTCGCGGGAGGTGTAGCAGGCTGTCCATTGTTCATGCAGTGGTGGTGTACCGAGAGGCGTCTTTTCTTCCTTCCCCTCCTTCTAACCAGCCCCCACCCTCGCCCTAACACTCAGTCAACAAGACGCGCCAGAAACCCATTGGCGGAGAGCTGCTGCAATCTC
>CM068960.1:121968044-121981897 GCA_035128595.1 Eptatretus atami | reverse complement strand
AAGAATAACACTCCATTTAGAAAGACATTTTGATGAAATGCACGGATCACTCAGGACAGCAGAACATGAAATGCCTTTGCATGTACGTTTATCCAAAATATTTCATTTCCTCCTCAATGGTTGTGCAGTTGTCTCCTAACGGGGGTGAAGACTGCTTGCTGTATGGCCTTTTTTTCATTGACCGATATTCCTTATTTTTCTATCATCAGCATTGCTCTGTCACGAATAGACGGGGAGGCTGTTGTAATCAGTCTGTGTGTCAGTGAGTGAGAGTGTGAGTTCACACACACACAAATCTACTGTAATATATGAGGGGCAGTCAATAAGTAACCTTAAAATGGCGATATAAATTTGAGAATTTAATGTGTGTAGTTGTAGACGACATCTGTTATATCTATGGGTAAGAGTCGTGTTTTGCCTGTTTTAGATCTGGAAACATTGAGCGTATGACATCAGTCGAGCAGTTCCAAGATGGCAGCTCTCTTCGAAGCATGCACCAGGGAGGAGCAACGTTCTATCATCTGTTCCGTGGGAAGTGAGGGTGTGAATCCCAGTGAAATCCATCGCAGAATGAAAATGCAATGTGGTGATGCATGTTTATCGCTGCAGCAGTTGTACAACTGGGACAGGAAGCTTAAAAGTGGAGTTCTTTCATTTCAGGTGTGAGTTGTCTTGGCACCCACCTTGGAGACACTTTGCGGAACTCCAGCACATTGTGAATGATATGGTGTGCTGAACCATGCCTAATGTTCAATTCGGAGACCACTTCATCCAGCGTAATGCAATGTTTTTCCCTTAGCACGCGCTCAACTCCTGCAACCATTTCTGGTGTGTCGGCTGTGTGAGGCCGGCCCGAGCAAGCAGCCTCTGCCACACTGGACACTCCACTTTTAAACTTCCTGTCCCAGTCGTACACTTGCTGCAGCGAGAAACATGTTTATCCATGTTGCATTTTCATTCTGCGATGGATTTCACTGGGATTCACATCCTCACTTTCCAAGAAACAGATGACAGAATGTTGCTCCTCCCTTGTGCATGCTTCTAAGGGAGCCACCATCTTGGAACTGCTCCACTGACGTCATATGCTCAATGTTGCCAGATCTAAAACAGGCAAAGCATGACTCTTACCCAAAGATATAACACATGTCATGTACAACAACACACATTACAGTCTCAAATTTACATCGCCATTTTAAGGTTACTTATTGACTGCCCCTCTTCGATTATAGCTCCTCCATTCTCAGATCTAATGTAATCTACAGTATGTACCCCGGCGATTGAACTGTGCTTGTTTTATGCTCATTCGTGTTCACGATGGCGATGTGGTCATGAAATGAAACGCTTCTGAACCAAACATGAGCCCTCCCATGTGATCTTTTTTGTTGGATCATACGGTACTTTATTACTGAGCAATATCCGAGCTGCATGGCATCTCATTGTCCTGTGCTTTAGGACTAGATCATTGTGCTTACCCATCTTGTTACTTTCATGAGTGATGTTCACCGCTGCGCTTCTTTGTATGCACCTATCTATTGGGCTGGAACCATGACGAGTTTCACTATAAAATTGAAGCATTTAAAATGGCTGCTGATTAATTTTGTTTCATTTTGTTGGAGAGGGTTGGCTTCCATTTTCTGCCGGAGATTGTATCATATCAAGACACACGTCTTCACTTTGATTATCAAGACTTCAAAGCTAAATATCGCGAATTAGGATTTCAAGGTGAATCGCAAACAACCAATTTCACGACGCATTTAAATATTTTGAGGTTCCGTCCACATATTGTGTACAAGGCACTGGAGGAGTGAGCTTCAATTAAAAACAGGATTTGGGAAGGAGGAGAAATGTGTAGGGACAAATTGGAGTGGAAAGAAGGAAATAGGGATTTGTAAAGTTATCATCTGTAATGTCTGCAATAATATTTAAATTGTCATTATTTCCTGTATCAAACTGCTAATACAGTGACCACCTTTATTATTATTATTGGGAGAAACTGGGATATATTGCGACAGTCCCCTCAAACCTGGGAAACTTACAAGTGTCAATGTGACCTTAATGATATTATTGACACCGCATTAGCACTTACATCATCACGCCGTTCATGGCAATGTGTTGGCACTTAACATGATTAACCAAAACTATGTGCTTAGGGAGATGTCTCAATGCATCCCATTTGCCCAAATGACTTCGTTGGTGTGGTCGATACATTGGATCGTCTCACGAGGATCCTCTAGAAATGCTTCACCATTGCAAACATGCTCAACATGTTATTACGTTCATAGTGTCTCGGGTTATCCTGAATGCATTCATATTACTCCTTTAGTTTATCAAAAATCCCCTTAAAGGAAATAACAGGCTTTATAATTGGGCATTTGGGAACATAACTAGCGAAGCACGTGACAATCTTGCCTGAGTTCTCAACTCACCACGGTGGTGACATATCTGGAGAACATTAATTTATGACTTTCTCGGTCAGATTCCACCACATCCTTCCCGTGAGAAAAGCTGCCTTCGGGAAATCAATTCGAGGTGTCTGCTGAGTCTGTGCTACAGAGAACACAATGAATGGATCTGGAAACTTTGAGGGGGTGGGAGGAGCAACATTGAGGGCAGCAATTAGGCTCTCACTGTGGATGCCAATTCGCCTTGACTTTCACCCTCCTCCAAGGCATCAAACATATCATTAATTTGGAGTTTTACTTCCTTGAGTGAAAGCATTCGTCCTTGAATAGCTGTGGGATGAAACCACTGAAATGGATAGACTTGTACATATTCCTTCACTTTGCAAATTGTAATCGGGTTTGTAACTTTGCATGTGTATGCCATAATGAGGAGGGCGAATGCCAGGATTCCCCTTTTTCCCTTTTATCTTTTCCCCTTTAATCCCTTTCCCTTTTAATGCCAGGTTTAAAAGGGAAAGATCAACGAGGTAATACAACAGATTTGTTTGATTTTATTTTATTTTTGTAATTATTGTTATTCAATGGACTCAAATTGATTGAAGTACATTCCATAGGATAAATCTCCTTGATTTACAACATAATGGTCATCAATTTATTACTTTAGCAAATGTTACTCCATTCTCCTATTACGCTCCATACGTGTCCTCCGGCTCCCTTGCCTTAAACAGTTACTGTAATAAAATTTTGAAAAATTTGTTTTCTGGTAATAAATAACTGTGTTGTTATCCACGCACGACAGTGGGCTGGTTGCATGAGTATCATCTCATCTGCGAGTTTGTCTGTTTGTCGGCAGAATAACTGGACAACAAGGTCAGCTTGAATCACTAAATTTGGCACACAGCTTCATGTCGATCAACTTTGAGCTCACAAGGAAAATTATAACATGAAAATTAGCGCAGGACTATAGTTACTCACACTGCGGCCACACGGCAGTGAAGGTTAGTGCACTCTGGGCGCTATTGCACTTCGAGAGAAAAATATATGCGCGAGTCAGCATGTCCATTGAGTGTGCTCTGGATATTTTCAGTACGAATCAAATAACTGTGTGTTTCTCTAACTAGCGAAGTACTCATCCCCACAGGTAGGTCAGTTCCTCCATTTCTCTGTTCATGGTTTTCACATTGAGAATTGGCGTATCCTTACTACAATTCACAGACTGGTGTTTATGTGTTTGTTTGTCATGCTGCTCCTCCTACAGTTCTTGGCTGATTGCATCCAGACTTGCTTCATAGGATCATCATGATCCCAATTAATATATATGGGTACTTTTATCTTTGCTATTGGTCTTGGGGGGCAGTGGGGGATGCAAGTTCTCTCTGTAAGTGTGTATCATTTATATGTGGCGCTACCTCCAGGTGGGGAAGGGTATTACAAGTCTCCATCATTTACAGTGCAGTATTCTTGTCCCTACGTTTTCCAGGACAGTGAGGTGTTCATTTTTTATTTTTTGCCTGCACACCACCCAAATAAAGGTATGCGTCACAAGAACATGTTGCATGCTTGGAATAAGATGGCCCTTAGGGCGGGTACTCTGCTCATGACTTGGAATACCCCCTTCCACCAGGAGCGGCGCAATGCTATACATATGTACATGGAGGAAATTGGAGTCCTCTCCCCACCCTGAACTCTCAGGGCTATGAATGTTTTTTTTTTTTCACCACCTAAAACCTCCCTGTATACACCGTAAATGCAACCACCAGTTTTCAAACTGAATGAGTGCATAGAAAAGAAACACTTCTCTTATTATGGTGTGATTATTTGAGACATGCGAGTGAACAAGTCAAGTTGGTTGGTAGCCCCTAAAAACAACCCTTGAGCAGGGCAGGGGCTTATCAAATGTTGCCATCCGGAAAATGCCTGCTGTAGTTCATAACAACCTTTTTCTAATCTGTGTCTGATGCTGCAAAGGATCTCCAGTAACAGGTTTGCTGGCCTACTACCAAATAGCTTTTGTTGCTTTGCACAGTGGGCTATCCTGAACTGTTTTCTGGATTCTTTATTTGCCATTTGGAGCAGACCAAGCTGAAGAAAAAAAATGTCAAGGCATTGTTCACAAATTGCATTCACTTATTACAACATCCAGAGTGGCATTTGTTGAGCAGCTGTCTTCCACCAAACAATTATACGACACACCGTTCCTTTCATCATTTCTCATGTCATTCTTCTTGTAGGAGTGATGCCCTGGTCAAGAACCTAGTTACACAAGTCAAAAGCTTTCTTTTAACTCTTACTGGTTCTTAATATGCCTGGTGTTGGCTTAATGGTTAGGGTGGTGGGCTTGGGATCCTAAGACCCTGAGATCAAATCCCACGATCCTGAGATCAAATCCCACTTGGTTGTTGAATTAATATCAGGTGGGGTTGACTCTGCCTGTCATCCGTCTGAGGTCGGCAAAATGAGTGCCAGCTTGCTGGTATCCTGTGTCAGAGTGGTGACCTGTCCAGGATTGTGCCCAAAAGCCAAGGAGACTGCTTAGGCAGTACCAATGCTCTGCACAGAGTGTGGTCCCAATGGATGGGTGGTTCTTAAAATATTGTTGCGGACTCGGGGTTCGGGGATTATCACTGAGGGAAGCACTTGGGTTCCTCCCGAATGCCCGGCCCTGTAGGCTGACATGCTGCGGATAACTTTGTGGCTTGGTGGGTTGCTAAGCAACCATGAATGTCAATTAACTTGCCAACTCGAACAGGATTCCCTGTCTGATAGTTTACTTGATGAGCTGACTCAATTAATTGAGGTCCATGCCCTCAGTATGTACCCGTCTATCTATATTTAAGTATGGTTGAGCAAGAACCGTGGGTATGCACTGGCTAACAAGAGCAAATCACGTAGGGGTAAAACTTCCTGCCGAACAATATTGGATTGGACAATATTGGACCAATGTGCTGGACCAATAGAGGAAAGGACACCGAGCAGGTTGAGATGAACAGTTAACATGGGTTTATTCACAAGGTGGAGAGCGAGGTAAAATGTGGCACAGTGAAGATAGGGGTTTATTCACAGGGGTATCCATACAGTAAGGACATACAGTATTTGTATGGTGTAGCAAAAGACATACTGTACATGAAATATCAAAAGGACAATGAGCAGAGTTACCTCGATCTATCGAGCTTATACAATCTTGCTTGTATTAACATTTCAGGTGCCATCCAGGTTCATTCTGCGGAATGGTAGATCAGAGAGAGAGAGATAAGAGAAGCAGAGGCATTGGTGACATCCTTACCCAGCACGAACCTGCGGGCACGTGCTGGTCCAAAGTGCGATGAAGGTGGGGACAAATGAAGAGGTGTGAGCGGGTGCGGTGCTAGTGCTTAGATGAAGAATGGACAAAGTATGAGTCAGTAGTCACTCTGAAAAGAACGTTTCATCAGGCATTTCCCTTGCTGATTACTCTTTGTGCATCTACAGTAAATGAACACAGTCAGAAGAGAGAAAGAATGTGTAAGAAATATCACTATCTAATGGGTGACAATGTTAGTCTGGCCTCTCGCTCCACACTGCGCTCGGACTGGATGGCTCAGACACTGCTCGGCGCTCGGACCGCTCACTCCCCTAGCGTTCCTCTCCCCAATGACCAGCAAACAGCTCATAGACCAGTGACCACCGTTCTTTTTCCATCTCCTAAACCAGCTTTACTATTTAAGCATCTCGCGAGGAGTGGAGCTTGCCGGGGGTAAGAGTGGATTCCCTGCCTCTTGTTGGCATGGTTGCCGGCAGCAAGCGTCATGCACTGCCCTCTTTGCTCCGAGCACGGCATGCCCATTGGCCCAGACCTGCTCTGGTGTGAGGTCACCCTCTTTGTGAGCTTGCCGGTTTGGAAGCGTCCTTAGTACATCCCGGGACATGCCACAAGCACGAGCTCCCAACTTAACAGGGGGCCATCATACAGTGGTCCCCATTTTCTGCCTGAACATCCAGGAAGGATGCGGATGGCATGCTGGATAACAAGGTGGTCTTTGCTGGTCCAGGAACAGAATGGAACAGTGAGCGCACACTTGCACCCATGTGTAACAGGCTCCATTCCTGGTGGTGCTGGGCTTGGGTGCGAGCGTAAGCCAAAGGCATCCTTGGGCAAGGTGAGATGGTCTTGCAGTGCAGGAAGGTGGTTGCAGTGGTGAGGCGTATATAGGTTGGTGTAGTCATTGTAGGGTTGATGCAGTGCTGTTGGGCAATGGCGATGTGTACTGGGGTAGCGAAGGCTGAAAAGGCGAGCTTGAATGTTGAGTTTTGAGTGAGTTGGAAATAAAGTACAATGTGTGTTTGTAGCAGTTAGTGTGGCTATCACAGGTATTGAGAGAGAATTGCTATTAATAGACTATTGTGGTAGAAGTGACAGTTTGATTCTGGTGCGTCGATTCAAATTTTGTTTTGGTGCGCATATGCAAAAGTTGTGGTTAGCAGAGAGTGCTGGATCGTGTCGTGGTAGAAGATAAAAATAGAAGATGGGGGTGGAAAAAGTGGGGAAAACCTAACTAATCCCTCACAACACATATTCCCTTTGTAATGCATAAGACACAAGGGAGGATCCTTCCTGGAACATGTAAGAACGAAATAACTGACTCAGAAACCGCAACATGTTGTGTGCTGTTGCCTCGGCGGTCTCGTTCCCAGAACTATCGCAATATTTAGAATCAAAAAATTGCATTGTTCCACAGTGCCTTCGCTTGCACCTTGTTAACTAACTAGTCCAAGAGCAATTTCCTGGAAAGGCCTTAGAAATAGGTGTTCTCTCAAGCCATACCACCTACAAGGTGGAATTGCATTTTCTGTCAGAGCAACCCTTCTGGAACATTTGCACGGTGTGTTTCACTCTAGTTTGTGGTTTGAATTTTTTCCTACAAGTCAATATTTGAATGGGGATCAGTTCTTATTGTCAATTTTTTAGAAAAAGATTGGGTGGTAGGGTCATTCATATAGGTCTATTTTTCTTACCAGGATTTCAATTATAAAATACCAGCCACCGATGGAAAGAGGAAAGACCACCAAATCACACTGATTTAGTTTTTTTTTATTTTTTTTAAATGAGGGAGCACTACAGTACTCAAAGATGCACGGAATCTCATCACGTGATGTATAATTTAGGAGACCACTGCAGAATTTGCCGTTTCTAGTTTTGCATTCAATTAGTCTTGCTCTTTTCAAGAAATCTTCATCAGGTTGAACCCACTGCCTTTTTGAGTAGAAACGTTTCTCATTAATGCTTCAGTCACATTTGCCTCGGCGGCCGTAGGGTCTAAAAAATCTACGGTCACTAGCAATTATAGGGTGGCCGCAGTATTTCCACGGTCACACAATGTAGCAGTCACATATGTTGTTATTTTCGGGTAGCCGCACGGGGTATTTAGAAATTGTGGAGACCGAAAACGTGGGGGTGCCGTACGGTCTTTGATTTGATGTCGCACGGTGACCTTAGGGCATTCCTGCGGCGGCCATAGAATTTTCAAGGCAGACGCAAGGTAGCCTCAAGGTGCCCGCAAGGCGACGCAGGGGGCCCTAAGGCGAACGTGCGGCCAGACGGACGGTAACGAGTGGGTATATATACCAGTTCTTTTTCATATGTATATCATATCTCATATCTGTCATATAGATTGTGGACCAGGTAAATGTGATGATGTGTGTGGCAAACACCTATACTCCGATCTCTAGCGGTAGCGCACGGTGGATGCACGGTCGACGCAGACTGCCACGGAGGCCGTACGTAGGACGCACGGCGGGCGTAGGAGAACCGTGCGTCGACCCTGCGTTGCCCGCAGGTAGTCACACGACCGCAAGGCCACCGTACGGTGAACACAGGGACGCCTTAGGCCTACCCTACGGCGACCGTGGAAACAGTGCGGCCGCCGTAATTTTTTGGGGTTGGCAAATTCATTTTTCATTGATAAGAGCCTACGGCAGCCGCACGAATAACGCAAGCCCACCGTACGCCCTACGTACGGTCGACGTGGAACACATCTACGTCACAGCTTGGCTTGTCGAATTGCTACGGCCAACCTAGAAATGAAAAAAGTTATAACTCCGCGCTATAATTCCACGGAGACCCCTACGACCTGTAAAAGATAGCCATACGGCGTAGGGCCACCCTGAGGCCACCTCAGAAACTCTGCGGCCTCCGCACGGTTCTGTCAATTCAGGGGGGGGGGGGGGATACGGTCCCCCCCCCCCGCCGTATCCTAGCCGTAGAGCAAATGTGACGGAGGGGTTAGTGTCGTTTTAGGTGGGTGAATGTATTCGGATCATTTTCTCAGAAAATGACGTTTAGTTCATGAACAACGAATATTTCGTCCAATATGTAGCAGAATCAATCTGTTTTTTCTTTTCAGATGGTGCCTGTAGCTAACCAGTTGATGAGGTAGGTTTATCCAGACATGACTACGTGGTAGTCAGTCATTGGTTCTTCTGCTCTTTAGCTGATGTAAAATGTGTTATGCCTGCTATGTTAAAATGAATCAGCATTGTATTACTCTGTTCTAGGTATGATTAAAAGATATATGGCCAGTAGAGACTCAGAGGATGAAGCCAGCGACACTTTCTGTATCCTGCCTGTTCGGCCAATGACAAAACGAAGGAAAAGAACAAATGACGAAAAATGTGTTCTTAGTCAAGAAGATACGGAGGAGGTTCTTCGAAAGGCAAAAACGTCTTCAATAGAGACCAATTTCAGCACCACATAGTAGGCAAGATGAGCACTATGAGCGTTTGCTGCCAGATTTAGCGGCAGTGAACACTACAGGTGTAAACTGGCACTCAAATTGCAACAAGACGTGCACTAGGAAGCACAATCCGGATCTCATTCAGAAGAGACGTGGGCCATCTCAATCTCCTTCGGAAGCATCAGAATCTGACATGACAGACACAAGCCAGCCAGGGAGACGCTCAAGATCTCAGTCAAATGGCATGAACTGGGCCACATGCCTCTTCAGCAAAAAAAATTAGTCCCCACATAAAGGTGATGGAAATGCTGAATGTTAGCACATTTGAAGTTTGTCAGTCAATTGAGCATGCAGCAGAAGCTCAAGGTGAACAACGTGATGAAGATACCGTTAACACACTTCATGGTGTGAGCAATGATCTTGTGGCTGCAGAAGCCGAATATCACAAGGTATGCTTTTCAAACTTCACCAGCAAGATAAACATCAAGCATCGAGCTTTTAAGGGCAGTGAATTTGAAGACAAGTACGTGAGTGCTTTTGATGAACTGGCTAACGATTTTAAACCTGAACTCGAAGCTGGCAAGGGGCATGATTATGCACAGCCTTCTCAACAAATCCAAGTCTCTTCTTGAGGTGCAAGGTATCAACACACATAACGCAGCCAAGCACACAAAGCATCATTTGAAGCTCAGAATGATGAGGCATTTTGAATGAGGGGTCGTATTCCACCAGCTCCCCATTAAATCACAACCAGAACTGTTGTATAGCAGTTCCATCTCTCTGCAGGATATTCTGAATGTATCTTTTAAATCAGCATCGAGCTCGTCTGAACCGAGTGCATCTACACGTGATGAAAGAGATTGTGACCAGACAGAACACACCGAGGCTTTTGTTATGCACAGCGATGCTGATCAGAAGTGATATTGCTCAGTGTAATATAATCTATGATGCAAAGAGCTGGGGTTCTGAACTGGGGTGAAGGACAAAATGAGGTATATATATATATATACCTGTTCATTCCATGGTACAAGAGCTGAATCCACAACTGTGTGCTGCACTTCCGGAGCATCCTTATTATTAGTGAATATTTATTGAGTCCGCACCATGAGCCACCATTTTTAGATGGTATGGCTTTTTGAAAATTTACTATATTTGAGCTGGATTGCAGGATTTTGTGTATCACCATGTATAGATCAAAATTGGTGATCTTGGTAATTCGATAATAAAGATTTTAGAACTAATTTTCTTACCTCTATAATTGTTCTATAATTTTCCAAGCGGTTTTCATGAATAAAATTGCATTATTTATGACAGATTTATTTATTTTAAAAATGACCAAAATTTATTATTTTCTATATGCATTATTGTGGTGGATGAAGCAAGCCTGATGTTGGCTTCGTGGTTCGTGTGGCTGGCTTGGGTTCTATAAGGTCCTGAGTTTGAGCCCTGTTGGCTGTTGAATTAACACCAGGTGGGGTTTACTCTGTCTGTCATCCTTCTGAGGTTGGCAAAATGAGTACCAGTATACTGGTATAGTGGCACAGCTGCACCCCCCACAAAATGATATCTACCTGACAGCCAAGCTGCCATATGCAAGCAGATGAAGAAGGTGTATAAAGCAATTAATTTTGGTGTTCTGTTTAAGATATCTGTAATCAAATATGTAATGGTCAAAGTGTTGTTCATAGAATTAAAGTGCAACAACAGAACCGAAGGCTCGAGCAAAATCCCTCCCCCACCACACCCAAACCCCATAAGACGATAAACTCCCCAGAATAACCGGATTCATTTACGACCAATATCAGCATGACGCAGCATTGTGTTTTGCTCCATTTGCACTTCAGTTATGGTGGATTGCCAGCAATATTGCAAAAAATATTGTGTCAAATAACACCAGTATGACATCATTGCCCCCATTTCAGACACTTTTTGAGAGCTGAAAGAGAGCCAGCAAAAAAAAAGTTATACCACAATCTGGAATGACACCCATCCTATCAATGTTCTAGAAGGGTTGCCCTAACAGAACATGCCACCAAACCTTCCTTGTATGTGGTGTGGGATGAGCAAGATCTTTTTTTTTTCTGAAAGGCCTTGCTCCTGGACCAAACACAATTTGTACTCCACAACAACATTTCAGACTTTTTGCAGAAACAAAAATCGTTTTCCAAAAACAGACTTTGCACATTGATCGCCATTCCTGGATGAAATGTTTCCCGTTTTAATATCTCCCTTTTAATTACTCTGAAGATGTGTTATATATTACAAATCTATTTCATAAATCTAAATAAATAAATAAAATACCCCGTCCTCATCACTTGACCATCCTTATTCGTGATGAGAGATTATAACTTAAATGTTGGCAAAGTATTTATTGTTTCCATGTATTTAGGAGGGGCGTTCAAAAAGTTCTAGAAACGAGGTATACAATAGTCCATTGGCATATAAACACAAAAACTGCGGCTCGAAGGTGTCTCCAAATGCCTCGCTCCTAAAACATTTTGAACGTCCCTCATAACCTTTGTTGTCTATCAATATCTATTTGCGGTAATGGCTTGCTCGGTTGGGATGTTCCTGGCACAAGCAAGCTTACATACAGTTCCATTCCTTTACACAAAGCACACTTAATGCTTACCATGATGCATGGCACCTGGAAGCGCGATGTACGGCACGCATTCAAAAAGTTTTATGAACAAGATACAATAGTCCAATAAACGGAAACATTTTGTTTTAAATCTTCCTGCACATATAATTACCATAGTTCGAATTCCTTATGATTACATAATGAAATATTGAAAGAATTTTTTTATTTTTTTTAAACATCTTTTGGGCTATTTTGAGGAATTCGTTTGTATAACTTTTTTTAATGCCCCTTATAACAGTTGTCAGTTGATGGTCTGTTTTAATGCCACATCCGCATACAATACTCTGCTCGAGGTTGTCGATTCTACCTCTGCTGAGGTCGTTTCAAGGCAAGGGATGTGCCAGATGATTTTGCCATTGTCTGCCCAGCTACACAACAGCTGAGAATAAAACCCACACCGACAAGGACTAATTCAAGAATGGCCATCCTCATTTAAGCCACTGAGGCAGTTCTGTATTTCATCATAATGAAAATAAATTGCAAAAGTTTCCATGTTGTGTGGAATTTGCAGATATGCAGGTAGAGTACATCAAAAAACTAAAATATGGACAAACTCGCACAACTGTATGCAATCCGTGGAGCGGCATCTTTGGAATGAATTTTCCATTAACCCGAGAGGAATTGCAACGGTAAGAGGAGTCTATTCGCAATGGGCCTTGCAGAATCAGTGGTGACTTGTGGGCATTAGAGTCTGCTCACATGGGATAAGAGGGATTTTGTACTAGTGATATGAGCCAGCAACATCCCCAAAGGAAAGTGTAGGATTGGCTTTCTGTACATGGACACTTGCTCAGGAGACATTGGTACATGTTTGTAGAGCCCTTGGTCACTTTATTTAAATGATTCTCATGAAGCAATTAATTCACTGCATCGAAGGATACAGCACTTTATTTTTCTCATTTTTTCTTTCCATATTGTTTTTTTTTTTAACCTTTTATTGATAGAGGTCGACAAGTTGAAATGTAATAAATTGTCTTCTGCAGTTGACTGAATTGATGATCCTTTCCAAGCCAGATAGCTGTATCTGCAAACATCTGCTGAAATTCCTGCAAATCAAACCCCTCCGGAGGGGAAAGCGATAACAGCCACGATCGATTCAAGAAGCATTCATCATTTCTCATGTTGCTAAGCCCTTCTTGATTCGCAACCCGGATTGTCACCGGGACTCCGTCGACGGGGTCATATGCAGAAGGTCTCCAAGAGAGGTGCTGAAGCCGTTCTTCAGGAAGCAATAAACACCGAGTGCATTGGTATTCACTTCCCATCTGAAGTCGGGGCAAGAATATGGAATTTTGCCAGGCCACACCACACGGTGGTCTCCTTCAAAAAATATACATCATTCATACATATCTGTAAGTGCAATTTTCAGAGCTTCTTCAGGTCATTTTATGGTATAAATATATGGAATAATTAGGTTTTAATTCCACAATTTGACCTGTACTATCTGTGATTGTGAATGATCAATACATTTGTTAATGCGGGTAAATTCATCATGTATGTCAAATGACAATGACGAGACAGCTTAAATAACTTTGCGATCCTTATGTATTTACTCTTGCCTTTTTTTTCCTTTTTTTTTTTTTCCAAGAATTGCTACATTTGTTGCAAAGTCATTTGCCTTCAGGTGTAGGTGGTGAATAAGAGATGGGGAAAGTCCCCCATATACTACTGAGCACAACGGTGTCATCCATTCAAAAGTGAAGGTACAACCAAAGCAAAGCTGCCCAGCAAGGATAGGCTGTGTTTTGACGTTATATGACCTTCATCCGAGATTATGATGGCCAGGCATTAAATACCCTCCAAAGGGTGATATATATATATATATATATATATATATATATATATATATTATATATATATATATATATATATATATACATACACGAGGTCCGTCTAAGTAACGGACTGAGCCTGCTCTGTGCTCCACTTACACAACTTGAATGAATGGGTTGCGTCACAGTCTTTCGCAACATTCGAGCAATATATATGATTGGTGATGGTTGACTGCGGTCATTGTGTGATTTTTTACAGGTTGTCTCGTCTGAGGTGTCGCGCTATGAGTCGTGAGCAGAGAGCTAATCTGAAGTTTCTTGCCAAGCT
>CM068960.1:121909437-121933039 GCA_035128595.1 Eptatretus atami | reverse complement strand
TTTGCTATTCCTTTTATCCCTCTGTTATATCAGTTTGTTATATGTAATTATTATTGTATTGTATTTTTATGATTTTAATATTTAATTATATTATTTTTATTTTGCTGTTGGCGAATAAGGAGGCTGGTGAATACTCTGGTGTTTCCACTTGCAATGGATGGATGCGAATCTTGGACGGTGAGAAAAAAGGGAAGAAGATTGACAGTTTTGAAATCGGGTGTTTGAGACAAATGTTAAAAAATTCCATGGACTGCAAACAGAACAATCAAATCGACGCTTGAATGAATGTACATTAGAAGCACTGTTGCTAACAGAAACTGTCATGCTTTGAATACATCATGGGTGCAGAAAACGAAAGTTTGGATAAATTAACCATGCTGGATGTGGTTGAGGGATGAAGTGGAAGAGGCAGACCTTGTATGTGCTGGATGGATGGGTTCAAGGCTCCCAACCGAGCTTTGTCTGCCAGAGCTTCGGGAAGCAGTGCAGGATCGGGATGTTTGGAGAAATCTGATCATGAATGTCACCAGAAGTCCACATGACTTGACAAAACAAGATAGCTATTTTACTATTTTTATTTGTATCACTTTTTAAAGTTCCTCTAGTTAATTTATCTAATATTCCTTGACTTGTATTTCTCCCCTATTATTTTTCCCTTTAACCCAGGGGTTCCCAACCTGTGGTACGCGTACCACAGATGGTACATTTGGACTTTCTCGGTGGTACGCCGCAGCGTGCTTTTTTTTTAATTTTTATTTTTGAAACTCAGTTTTTATTTTACTTCTCTCTCATGCAGCTTGTGCACAATAATTAAATTTATATCGAAAGCGGCTGTACACTGGACAGCTGTTGTATCGCCATTGTGCACAAGTTCTTATTATTCGTTTTGTCTACACGCCACACTGTCATCATTGCTTATTGCCGGCTTATTGTTACCGTTATCGTTCACCAGCATCATGTCAATGCGAAAATATTCGAGAGAGTTATCTCAAGTTAGTTCACTTCCATCCAAAAAGGTGAATTGAAGCTCCACAGTGTGTGATTTGTGGGAAATTCTCGGCAATCAATCTATGAAGCCAAGTCTATTGAAGCGCCATTTTGATTCTGTTCATCCTGAACAACAGCGACAAGGACCATGATTTTTTTCGTCGAAGGAAAATGCCATGAAAAGAGCACGCTTCGACGCAGCGGCAGTTTTCAACAGCAGTCCACGGCAGCCGTAAAGGCATCCTACATAGTTGCACTGCGAATTGCAGAACAGAAAAAACCTCACACCGTCGGTGAAGCCTCATCCTTCCCGCACCAAAGGATATCGTACGTCTCATGCTGGAGAACAAAGCGCCAAGAAGCTCAATTCTCTTTCGTTGTCAAACAACACAGTCAGAGGCGCATTGAAGAAATGTCAACCAATATTCGTGACCAGGTGGTGGCAGAAATCAAGGCATCTCCATGCGGATTTTCTATGCAATTGGATGAGTCAACTGACCTGGCAATTGTGCCCAACTGTTAGCGTTCGTTCGGTTACGTGCATAAAGCCAAGTTCAAGAGATAAATACTATATTTGCCGCCCGCTTAAACCACAACGAAAGCAAAGGACATTTGAGAGGTGTCTTCCGTCTTTGATCAAGTTGCTTCAGGGTTGTCTGAAAGGCTGTACTACAGATGGCTCCAGCTATGTTGGGTGCAGATCAGGTTTCCAAACGCTTGTGAAGCAGTTGCTCTGAAGTGCGTGGCCTACACTGTACGATCCACCGCCACGCACTCGCAGCCAAGGCGCTCCCAAGCCATTGACTGACGTTCTCTCAACCATGATCAAAATTGTGAACCATGTGAAATCCCAGGCTCTGAATTCGCGACTTTTCAAGAAACTTTGCGAGGATTTCGACTCCGACCATAAAGTTCTCTTATTCCACACTGAGGTGAGATGGTTATCCCATGGAAATATGGCGCGAGCGCGGTGTTGAACTGCGAGCTGAGCTCGTGAATTCTTTTGAAGACGAGGGAAACCAAAGACTGTCGATTTCGTCGCTGCTTGAGCGACCCCGACTGGGCATTGCACCTGGCTTATTTGGTCGACATTTCTCCTTAGTTAAACGCCCTGAACAAGTCTCTTCAGGGGACTGGCGCGACTATCATGACTTCATATACAAGGTCAAGGGATTTCAGGAAAAACTCCGTCTGTGGAAAGACGAATTGTCGAAGCGGAGTGGTGGTCATGTTCTTGCACGGCTGATTCTTCAGAAGCGTGAAAAAGAATCCCCAGGAGTTGTTCGTAAAAGATCACCTCGCTTATTTGGATGAGGAATTAAATTCCTATTTCTGGATCTCAAGGAACTGGATCTGAAAATGATTCGCAACCCATTTCGCATGAATTCATTGATTGCCACCTGGGAACAGGACTGCAGGAAAGCTTGATTGATCTCCAGAATGACTCCACAGCCGAGATCAGTTTGACGAGATGAATCTTGCGGACTTCTGGTGTGGAATGTTGGGGTCTTACCCTAAGCTAGCTGCCCTGGCTGTTCATCGCTCATAGTATTCCCATCTACATGGCTGTGTGAAGCTGGGTTCTTGTCATCGTTATTCTAAAAACAAAACAAAGATCCCTACTGGATGTTAACATGATGTTCGTGCGCTTTATCCAAAACAAAGCCTACATCGACCTGCTTTGAACAAGAGCAGGCTCAACATCCCCTTGACTGGACATTTTACACAATCAAATAGTACTTACTGTGTCATTCTTTTGTTCAGATCAGATTGCTCAATGTCAGTTGTGAATATGTTAGTATTGTTTAACTCCCCATTGTCGTTCTGTATCGCAAAAAACACTATTTTAGGTGAATTTTGGTACAGTGGTACTTGGTGGGACCACGAACATGTGAAATGGTGCCCCAGTAAAAAAAGGTTGGGAACCCCTGCTTTAACCCTTAACCCTAACCCCATTAATATAAGTAATTCTCACCCCCACGTGCCCTCTGACCCCTGACGTCCACTACGTGTGGAGAAGGCTGTTCAGTTTTGATATGTCCCACTATTTGAATTTCCATCTGGCTGTTATGTTTCGCAGGCATGCGAGAAATTTTCTGGTGATTAATGATGAGACACAGTGGTGAACGTTGGAAGAGGCTGGAAAGCCAAACCCGTTGCTTAATTTTCACTTGACTCCTCTTTTGTGACGTACAAGACTCAAGGTGAAAAGAAATTGAGGCTTTATATGTAGAGTTAAGACAATTAGGTATGTGGAAAAATGATGGACAGCTAACATTAAATAATTATGGATGACTCTGGTCTCCCTCGTTTCTCTCACTCTCACTCTCACTCTCTCTGCCCATCTATCTCCCACGAGTATATTTCCAATATAGAATACTACTATCAGAGGCTACCCAGTCTGGGGAGGGGTGGGGGGATACCCGCGCTGCCCGGCAGGGTGAGCTTTTCCTGGCGGTGGTATCGGGACATGTTGGACATTGAAAGGCAACGGAGTTAATCGCCTCGTGGTGGTTACCATTTGCCTGCAGGCCGATGGCAGCCCTGTCAGACCCCACATCCAAGTTTTAACTTTATAGTTATAGCGGCCTTTGGTGGCCTCAATATGGATACTAAGGCCAACATGTAGTCACTTAAAACCTTGCCCAGATTCTGATGTAACAACACTCAAAATTTGAGCCTCGAGGTGCCACAGTTCGACCCTGAAAGAATAACGTACAAATACACAAAGAGCACATATATGAGTTGTAGATAAACAAACACTTGAAAATAATGTTACGGATTCGCCTCTGGTTCTCGGAGGAATCGCGAGGGCAAGCTAACGATTCTGAAGCCGATGAACCATAGATAATTCTGCGGCGCAACAAGTTGCGAACCAACCACAGATGCCATCTCAGACACTTCATCAGTCACTCATCACAGATGTAACAGGCAACACAGTTATGCTGGGAAATGAGAGAGATAGAGATATAGAGAGATTGATTCACAATGGGGTTTCATTCTACCACAAACACAACTTTGGAGAATCATCACAATATTCATGATTGTATTTATTTATTTATTTATAATTATATATATAATATATATTATATATATATATATATATATTAATACGAATTAAATTCCTGATGGGTGAGTGTGAAAAAATTTGACTCAACCCCAAGGTCATCATCATTTGCATAGTGAAAGACTCACTGAGCTCTTCCATCCATCCATTGGGACATACTCTGTGCAGAGCATTGCGTGCTGCCTAAGCAGTCTCTTGGGCTATTGCGCACAATCCTGAACAGTCACCACTCTGGAACAAGATTACCAGCAAGCTGGCACTCATTTTTGCCACCTCGGAAGGATGGAGGCAGATCAAACCCCACCTTGGTATTATTTCAACTGTAGTGGGATTTGAATTCAGGATCCCAGGCAGCACCATAACCATTAAGCCAACACCAGGCATTACTGAGCTATTGAGTCTACGTTATCCTAGAATTTTCTCACACACTGCAAGCTTTAATTGCCGATGTTCTTTACTGCCTGCTCAGCTGAGGTGTGTGTGTGTGTGTGTGTGTGTTGTGTGTTGTGTGTGTGTGTGTGTATGAAGTAAATAGGATAGTGCCTACCATCCCCAGCCAAACCGATGCGTCCCGATTTTTCGTGTGAGAATACCCCTTCATATACTTCCAACACCTCAGCAAATATGAAAATGGATCCCAATGCGGTTCACGCATTGCAAAGCATTTATGTGGCGACTCGGGTGCTGGACACAACCAATACGCCACAATACCTAGCCCATCATATTTGAACACAAATTTCCAATACACTATATCATATATTACAAAATTTTCCACATGCCAGTAACTGAAGCGATACCTTCCGGCCCAAGGTCAAAGCGCCCCAAACTATAACTTTTTGAATTACGTTTCAGAGTGGTTTTACTTTACGCGATTCGAAACGATCTCGCTTTTACGAGCATTTGATACCAAGATCGCCAAATCGGCATCACGACAACCTGGTGATATGGCCCTGGAAGTTGTGGGAGCAGCGGGGCGCCCAAATTTGGGGGGGCCCCTAAAAATGGCCCCGATTGGCCGCCACAGTCTAAAAGTTGGTATTTTTGAGTTTCACCCAAGTGATAAATGACCAACCATAGGGGAGAAAAATGAGTATTGGTGTCGGCGAGGGTGTGACACTTGACAATGGAATGCCCCTTAATCGGTCTGTCTGTTCTTCCTTTTTAATTGTCGTTTTTTTGCCATATGATCAGCCATATTACGACTTCCGTGCACTTGCAATATATCCAAAAATGCTTCAGAGGGTGCAGCAACACAGCTCTTCCAACACTGCCTTTTATTACAGACAGAGGGTTGTACTAATCAACAAAATCCTGGACACCTGTCGGAATGTTTTCATCGAGCTTTCAAGACTTAAATTACTTCCATTCTGCAGAATCAGCTGCAGTTGCTAACCCATTACTGTTCCCTGAAAAGGACCTTTTTTAACACTGCGAAATTTACATTATTTTTCAGTTTTGGTAAACCTAAAACTTTTTTAACTTCTGGCATTACCGCTTGGCTTTTGTTCCCATTTCAGGTTAGTCATTCATGGATTGAACGGCTAAATTCAGTCACAACTGGAAAAAATGGGTGTGTGTCTAAAACTTATGACGTAGTTGTTTCATATTTATATATAAAATATATATTATAAATATAATATATATATATATATATTACATGTTGCGGGCCGCTCTCGTGGCGGTAACGACCGCTAGTGGGGAAGTTATGTCGTCTCCCACCAGACTCCCGGAATGGAGGCGCGCCGCTCACGGATTAATTCATTGACGCGGCGGGTCGCTTAACGACCGTGGACGCCCGAAACCTCACCGATATATGTCTTTTTGTCTTAGAACCAATTTACCTAATTAACCATGCTGTGTCGTCTACCGTGAACCACACCCTCGGTACGCCTTGCCCTAACCGGATCAACTCTACCAACTATGTGGTACCAAATACCAACTCCGGTTCGGATTGCAGCCGAGCGGAACTACCAAGGACGTACCGGCTAAATGAACCATTATCGGGATAACCCGGCTACAACTTAGATCGAACCATTGCTGGACCAATGATGAAAAGTACTAAAACGAACTGAACATATCTACAATAATTTATTACAATAAAGCGAGGAAAACATATGTAGCAACAGAACAGGTTTATTGGGAGATGTTAGCAGGGAAGATGGAGAGAAAGATGTAGTGCGAACATTTACAGCAACTTACCAAAGGAGACACAGAGCAGGACTTGTTGAGAATATATACAAGCAAGATTTACAATTATCAATATATAACACTTATGCAATTCTACTTGAAGACGGCGCCACACACTCAGACGCACACTCAGACGAAAATAAACCCAGTATGTATGGCAAGGACCTTATGCAGCCAGAGAGGGAGGTGAGTGAGATCGCAGTTCTTTTCGGTGTACCTGAACGTTGGAGGAAAGGGTAGCTCGTTTTGGTGGCACCTGTCTATGGCCGTGCGGCCTCTGTCCGCGCCGCATGCGGGAGAACCGTGTGCTGCGAAGGAGCCCGGGTTCATTTGGGCGGAGTCCGATGGCGGGATCAGGGCTGCAGACAGCGACCCTACGAGAACCCGGTCAAGGTCGGGTCGAGGGTCTTTCAGCTCTCTCACACTCAAAACGAACGACCCCAAAAGAGGCGCAACCCACTCCACTACCTTCCTCCTTCTTTCGCTACCAAGCCGAACTGACTACTAACGCCTCACGTACTTTCCAGCTCGCTCTCAACGTCTCAGCCGCTTCCAAGACGACTCACTTTCCAGCTCGCTCTCAAGACGACTACTTCGCTCGTCAGAGACTCCTTCTCCTCTCAAGACACTCCACTTCCAGCTCGCCTCAAGATCGACCACTTTCCAGGCTCGCTTCTCAAGACGACTCACTTTCCAGCTCGCTCTCAAGCGACTCACTTTCAGCTCGCTCTCTCAAGCGCGACTCACTTCCAGCTCGCTCTCAAGACGACTCACTTTCCAGCCGCTCTCCAAGACGACTCACTTTTCCAGCCGCTTCTCAAGACGACACTTTCCACTCTTCCGACGCTCTCAGCTCTCTCAAGACGACTACACTTTCCAGCTCCTCTCAAGACGACTCACTTTCAGCTCCTCTTCAAGACGACTTCACTTCCCAGCTTCGCCTCTCAAGACGACTACTTTCCAGCCGCTCTCAAGACGACTCACTTTCCAGCTCGCTCTCAAGACGACTCACTTTTCCAGCTCGCTCTCAAGCGACTCTTTCCAGCTCGCTCTCAAGACCGACTCACTTTCCAGCTCGCTCTACTCAAGACGACTCACTTTTCCAGCTCCTCTCAAGAGCGGACTCACTTTCAGCTCGCTCTCAATACAGACCTGCACTTTCCAGCTCGCTCTCAGACGACTCACTTGCAGCTCACTTCAAGACGACTCAACTTTCCGCTCATATCAAGACAACCTCACTTTCCAGCTCAACCAGACCACTCTAAACGAATGGTTTCGTAATTTATAATCTCCTCGCGCGGGAGAGGCCTTGGTAAGCCAACGTCACTGTTCCCCTGATTGGACGGGGCTTCCATTGGGCCACCCTTTCTGGTGGGTTCGGCCATACTGGAGCCCGCCCACTCCGCTGTTCCGACTCACCAAAACGGTACTACACAAAGATTCTGCCTCGAAACGCGAGTCGCCGGTTAGGCGAGTCGGCGAACACGCGCTTGTTCAGCCCATGCGAGCTAGCAGCGAGGATGAAGGTGCGAGCAGGCAGAGGTAGCCATGGTCGCGTGGATGGATATAATGATTATTAATCTAACTAAAAAAAACATTGCAACGCACCCAGGTCTTCCACTACACACTTGGAGGGGTTCTATCTGCACATATACTTAATGGAATAACTGATATTTGGGACAAAACTGTTGTTTTTTATGCATAGCCGTTCTAGAACGTAACCAAATATATTGCTTGATCCGGGGCTGGTCGTGGCGAGAACGACCGCTAGGTGGGGGGGTTAATCCGCCGTCTCCCACCAGACTTCCCGGACTTGTAGGCCGTTTCGCTCCGGAAATCCGTGAGCCATGGGTCGCAGAACGCCGTGGTCGCCAATATCTCGATCGTGTGCGTGTAGGGTTATTGTCTAGAGCCTAAGTATCCAAGCCAGTCTCGTCTACCGGCGGATCCATTGCCCTCGGAACGTTTGGCCGAACCGGATCACTCTACCAGCTTACGGTAGGTATCAACTATCCACTACCAACTCTCGGCTCGGCATGCAGTCGAGCGGGCTGCCGGACGTTCCGGGCTACATGTACCGATACCGGGGATGAAACCCCGTCTGAACTCAAGACCCCGACCTATGCTGACCAAATAAAGAAAGGACGGAATCGAGGCTGGGAACATTTTCTAATAATTTATTCCACAAATAAAAGACATAACAAGAGAAGCGAGACTTAAAGCGAATAGTTCAAGAATATTTTACAATGTGTGGAATAACACTATTCAGTTCTACTTAACAGACGGGCCCACACGGCAGAACACACACCAAATGAAAAGAAAACCCGAAGTGCTTATTCGACCCTCCAGCTGAGAGTGAGACGAGGCTGGGGGCAGAGTTCGGCTTGTACCTGGTCGTCGAGGAAGGCGTGCCTCCGCAATGCGGCACCTGACAAAGTCGTGGTCTGATCCCCGTTGCACGTGGGACTCGAGCTAATGTGGCGGAGTTCGGGTGCGCGAATAATCGGGGTCCACGGAGGGGGGGGTCAGGGTCGCTCTGTCCTTTTCCTTGTAGAGAGCCAGCAGAGACACGTTCGCCGCCTTATGGCCCTCTTGCTCACCCTCGTGACAGCAAAAAAAAACCCTTCGTACAGGCATCGTAGACCTCCTGAACTCTCGTGCCACCACACAACAACGCCTCAGAGAGTCTCTGGAATTTATGGACCGTCCCTCAGTGAGGGGCCTGGTTCCAGCACACCCTCGCTGTTCGCCTCTAATTGCCAGGATCCTACGGCACGCCCTTCCTGGTGGAGTTTCTCGGCCATGCCAGGAGGAAAGCCGCCCCTCCCCTCCACGCCGTTTTTGAGGAAGGTGAGATGCGTGGTGAAGCCACTATCGCGTTAATGGGCAGTTGGTGAGATGAATAACCCAACTATTAAAAAAACGTCAACGCACATAATCGACTCTCCCACTAGACAAAAAGGAGGGACCTCTCCACACGTACTTACCGACATAAACTAACTTTGGGCCTGAATGTTGAGTGCGCATGATTTCCAGATTCGTACCATATATTATAATTAAATATATAAATATATATATATATATATTATGACATCCCATTGGACCATACTTCTGATGCAGAGCTGTTGGTGCCTGCCTAAGCAGTCTCCTTGGCTATTGGACACCAATCCTGATCGGTCGCCCCTCCGACACAGATATACCAAACAAGCTTGGCACTCTTTTGCTGACCTCAGAAGGATGACAGGTAGTTCAACCCCACCTGGTATTAATCAAACTGTGAGTGGAGATTTTAACTCCAGGATCTGGATCCCAAGTGCCCACCACTATTAACCATAAGCCACACCAGGCATATTATAGTATGATGTGATACATAATTATTATAATATATATATATCTGTCTTCTATATACATATAATTACTTAAAACCTCTCAATATGTAACCTCGTATATGTATGTAATCTGTTATATTTCTGTTCCCGAAATACAGCCAAAACGGTACCACAGTATAGCGCAAAAATTTTTATGCCACCTTACTCACCATTCGCCTGCGTGTATGACAGTGTTTGTGAGTTAAGTTCAAAATCGGGGCAACAAAAAAATCTCTTAAAGATCATTCTCCGATTCAGTCAAGTCCTCTTTTGGGAGATTTGATCAACTGCAAACAACTCAGCAAGTGTGGTTCGCTGGAGCTATCTTTTTAGATTTTTCTTGAAATTATTTATTTTAAAAATCTCAAACTTTAGCCAAGACAAGAACGATTATTTTTAAGCGATACATAAATATGATCATTCAGTCATTTGATCTATAACTTTCCTGGCTTCATTAATACAATAAAAATTGCTGTTTACAGGATTACCACAATAATTTTTCGACTCTTCTTTTCCGGTCTTGTATTATTCACCATTGACGCGCAATATCAAGTTTCGGTTGATAAATCGGGCAACAAAAAAATTATTTAAAAATCAATCACCGATTCAGTCGAAGACCTTCGGGATATATTTGATCAATGCAAACAAATCCTCTCATGCGGGTATAGTTCGCTGTAGTCTATATCTTTTTTTTTCTTTTTTTTTTATCAACGCCTGTCACATGGGAACCCGACGGAGCTTCATTGGGTCGATTCTAGTGTATATATATATATAAAACGGATTATATATACTGTATATATATATATATATTAGTATATATAATACACACACACACACACACACCCAAAAAATTCTGTTTCAATAAACCTTTTATATGTCTCGATCCAATTTTATAACGGAATTCTTCTCGATTGTTTGTTTTATTTGAATGTTTTATAAAATAAGAGAAAATTTCCAAGATATAAAGTGGAAAGGTATTCAGTTCAAGTGATGCCAAGCATGCTTTGTGAAATTATATAAAATAATTTGCATTGCAATCCACCATTAGCTCGGGTTGCGCTGACAACACAAAGAGAAGGATATGATTTTCACTGAAATAATCAATGAGATTGAACAGAATGTTGCAGTAAAATTCGGAAAATTCATTGGAAAAGAATTTTTCTTCTTTTTGGCACTTCACTGGCACAACATCATTGCAGGCCGTTATGTTCAAGTATTTTTCAGCTACATATGTCGCTTCATTGTTTCGCTCACAGGGTGCCCACATATGAGTTGTATTTTTTGGCTTTCTTCTTGTGTGGGGTGAATTTTCGTCGGTTCAACCCAATTTCCACCTCATACTTGCAAATGAGCAGAGTGGATATGACGGTTTATTTTTAATTTCAACTTTTTTTAATATCTCTTTTTAGCCACAGATAACTTGCCAATTTTGGCCAAATCATTGCATTCAAGCACCAAATTTGTGAAAATATTCTGGGAATGTGTACGTTTCTTAAAATTACACTTTAGCCACTCAAAAAATCAAGATGGCCACCATTGACTTACAAACTGATATTAGTGTCACTCGAGCGCCTGTTCTCTCAAACATTCTTCTTTTTTTGTATAATTTTATTTTGAAATTGTTGCTGAACTTTGTAAAGGATTTGAAAGCTTAAGATAACATATGAATTTGATCTTTATTTATGTATTTGGCTGTAATTACACCATATTCAAGTCAACATTGTAGTCTAAGTCTGCTCATTTTCATTCCTGCTTGGAATTGTAAACATGAATTTGTTACATCAGCATTGTCCACAACAACAGCCACAGAAAAGAATTGATTGGTCTATCGGATGAATGTCAATTGCCATTACCATTGGCACACTTTGACATCACTCTGTGAAACGCAGCATGGGGTTCAGTGTCAGCTAAATTACTATGATTTTCTATTTAATGTCCCAAATGTGTATCTAATTAGCCCCATAAAGTTGGGATAACTCGGTCCTGAATTGACAGATGTGGCAACGTGTGGGAGATTCCAAGCCAGTGACTGGGCAGAAGTCATTCGGATGGTTGTGTACAGTTTCTCACGGACTTTAAATGACACTGATCTATGAACAATCGGACTAGGATTGCTAGTTGCCATAATTTGTATGAACCTGGTGTTAGTTCCCGACAGGAAACTGCATCTGGCTACAGGTGTAAAACAATTAAACCCTCGGCCTTTAGTAACCAAGTGATATAAAAAAGAATAAAAAATGGAATTGTCCACAAATTAAAACTGACGTGAGCAAATGTGTCTCTGTCAGCGAAGAACAAAGGAGGAGTTTAAGTCACCCTCCACAGACTTTACGTATAGGCGAAAGATCTTTTCCTTCCTGAAAGCCCTGTGTGTCCATCTTGTTCTACCACATTGTACTGTGCCCCCATCACCTCTCCCTTGCACAGATCTCCTAATTCTCTGTCCTTACGCTGTTGGTGCTTCCCTTCTCCCGCCCCTCTTTGTCTCATTTCTCCTCTTATTATATGTTCTGCGTGTTAGCTCTTATATGACTCGACAAAGTATACGAAAAAAAAAGATGGCTGTCCAAACATCGCATTCCAATGTTCCTCAACTCCAAGCAAAGCTAGCTATGCCAACTTCCTTTTCACCCTTCCAGACTTGAGAAGCGTGATGGTATGATAGAACATCACATGAAGACTAGTTTTAAAATATCACCAGAGTTTTCGACTCATGTTTAAACAACACACACGAAAAAGAAAATTATACTGAATCTCACCAAGCTGTTAGGGTTAAGGTTATCTGAAGAGTATTATGTATGAATGGTCAACTTAGATAGTATAGATGAGCAGCGTCCAGTAAAATTTCTGAGAAGTTAGTGAAAAAGGCAACTGAAGTCTCTGTGAATAAGAGGATCTCCCAGCTGCATTGGACCAGCTATTGACATGCAGCTTATGAACGACTGAATCAATTATGCCAGGGAATCTCAGTGATTAGCAAACTTTATGCAAGGTTAGTCGTGGGAGATGTGTAGCACAAGACTTGAAATACCATCCCGTTGCTTGAGCCAAAATTGGAAAGAACGTAGAGGAGGGCACACCTTAAATCATGCAGGATGATCAGGCGAAGAGCAAAACTCATTGTACAGGAATACAAAAAACCACAAGGCATTTTCAGAGCAAGTTAATACATCAATGGAAAATGATGACACTCATAATGATGATTTTCAGAGGCTGTTACATAATGGAAATGAGAAGCTGAAATTGTTCAAGCTTTGCCTGATCTAACAAAAAAACTCTTACAAGAACGACTTCAGCAACTTGGTTGTACAAACACTCCGATGTCATTCAACATGGTTGAAAGAAAACTTTTTGCTTGAAATGCCCTAGAGGGGAGCATATCAAAAGAGGTGTGGATGTGGCTATTGGTTTCCATAAAGACATTGGACTTTGCGACCGTCATAAGCAAGTGACTATTCTTGATTTGCAATTCTACTGAAGAAGCAGAGTAAAATATTGCACGCCATATGTTTAATCCACAAGTCAGTGTTTAATGGCAGTTGCACAGGAAAAGTGTTTCGGTCAGTTCCCTTCTATTTCTGCAATTTTTATTATGGTAAACATGGAGCTGACATCAAGTCACATTACAATTTTGGCAGCCTTCGCGAAACAGATGTGCTTTGTCTCAGTTGCTTCACATACACCTGTACTCTGACGACACAAAGATGGATGCACCATCCATTAAGACATCACAGGTTCATGAAACACACCTTATTCCTATATTTTACATACGATAGGTCTATCTGTTTTTGCCGAAGACCAGAAAAGACTTCTTGTTTAAACTTCTCCATTTGAAATGGATCAGGTTTCATATGATAGTTTTGAGCGACTTCTGCGACAATCTTTGAGATGCAGTTATCTGGCAGTATTACAGAAGCATTATATTGTTTGTTCACGAGTCTCTTCGGAAAGATTGTTGGACAAACAAGCATGAAACAATGACCAATTAACCAAATTTTCCCAAGTCGCGACGACAGCCAAACAACATTCTTTCACAGAACAAGTTATTCTGTCTTGCAGGCATTGCAACACGCTGAACACAATGGGGAGTCTCTTGTCGGTGAATTGTCTCCTTCAATAGATCCCAACAAAAAATCACCGCAGTTTCATCTTCCTGACACCGATTACCATTTTCTGCCTTGCTTCACTTCATCACCAAAATCCCAAAAAACCTCCAGCAGCCAAAACCCAAACCTGATTATTCTAGAAGCGACTTCGTCGTCACACCTTATGCCTGTTATAAATGGCTTGAAAACAGTCAGTAGCCAGAAATGGATCATGAGTGTGAGTGTGTCATGTCGGAATATCATGCAATCACAGCGTAGTATGTAAGAGTTTCTTTCACCAAATCATCACTTTTGCCCTTGTTACCAAGACCAAGGCTCAATCTGTTGCCACCCATAAAAATGTGATGTATTAAAATGGACAATGTAACACTGTTGAATCTTGCATCCAGAATAAACAATTCCTGTCATTGCTACAGATCAAACCAATTTGAGCATTGCCAAACAAATCCAATGCATTTGCCTGAACTTATATGGTGAAGAAAAAGTTATTGATTCATGTTTGGGATTGCAACATTAAATGGCTGCTTAGGTATATTGGTTGCAGGTGGATGGACTGGTCCTCGTTAGAAGCTGATGTTATTTTCCAAGACCAAGCAAACTTTTCACGCATAACTGCCAGTGTCAAAGAACGCTAAACAAGTCATCAAATTACAGCCTGCAGTCTCTATTAGCCGTTTGAGAAAAACATTGCAGGACTTCTGTGTGATAATTGTGAAGATGCACAGTGAGCCTTGACTCCGGGTACAAGTCCCAGAATGCAAAGCCCACAGTTCGAGTTGGTACTCGTTCTTGTCATCGAACCTGTTCCATTCTCACTGATACGTTCTTCAGAGAAGGCGAAGCTTTCCCCTTTAATTGCCAAGCCAGCAGCCAATTGATGCTGATGCCATTCTTCTTTGCCAACACAATGTCCAATATGCACAAGTGGCTTATCGATCTCACCTGAGGACGCTGCTGTGTCTGTCATCGAATCCACACACTGGCCACAACAATTCAAAAATGGGAACTTGTCAATCGTTATCATCAAATCTGTACGCACATTATCAGGCATATGCGACCTTGATCAAGCACAGTAGAGCAAGCCAATGCATATTCAGTTAACGGAGATCCAGTGCAATTGGTATCAACTGATATGCATCAGCTCTTCGGCAGGTTTGTGGCAGGACCAGAACGCATATTATTGACACAATATGACAGTCTGTGTCAAGCTGCCAAAGATGTGCATATGAGAGCAACTGTATCTGGACAGAATGAGTTGGTCTCAGAGATCTTTCCTGGAGAAGATTGGACAGACTGACAAAATGTTTCAGATTCGATAGGGTATCCATGCCAAGAGGTACGCGGTGATTTGCTCACTTTAGACACTAAAGACATAGCAGAAATCTCAAATGCTGCAGAGAATCGGCAAACACTATGAGAATGGAAAAAACAGTTCCTGAAATAAGTGCTACTGTGAATCTGAGGTACCGAGGTTGTTTTCAGCCCCATCAAGAAAAAAAGCTAGATTTTTTTTTGAGCAAGGTTCTGTTTCCAAGCCCAGGAAACAAAGCCAATGCAAATAGGTTGACTGTCACTTTTTATTTCACAGCTTCTTCAATCTCCTGTCATTGCAGATAGTGTACCTTTATGACTTCTTTCGCATGAAAACCAGACAGTTACCTGCAGCTTTGAGTGACAATGGAAACCACTCCTGTCAACAATCACCAATTGCTTGAATTTTTGATGTCAAAGGCAACAAGCCAAGATTGTGAGTTCGAACTCAGATTCATCATTGTCTGATTAATTGCTTGTCACTCCGCTCGTCAAAGTTATTTTGAAGACTAGCCCAGAGAAATGTAAAATGCAGTCATTGGAACTCTGCTGGCAAGTTACAAGGTGGACTGATATCTGTGTTTGTGCTATATCTCAAAACAGTTTGAAGTTGCCACAGGAGATAAAAAGAGGACGATGTTGTAGAAGGAGGGTGTACTGAGTTCATGCAATAACACCATGTAAATTGCAGGCTTTCTTCGACGGCAGCTGACAACAAAACAGAACTTCTTAAATTTCTTTGCTGACAGGATTGTTGGCATGTGTTAACGTTCAAATTGCTGGCAGGGTAGCAAAGGAGAAGATGTCATCAGCAATGTATGAGTACTCCAGGAGAGTTTATATCTTGCATCACGGAAGGCAGATATCTGCAATTTGTTACATGCTAAGCACGGATTCAAGGATACCAAAGACTCTTATCATCATGGTCAATGACACAGATGGTGTATTGTAGCCACTTCTGTTTCTCGTCTTGCCAACAATTGGGTGGACAAAATGTGGCATCATGTTGTGTGAAGGTCTAGCAAAAGATGGTTTGCCGGTCCACATCATAGTGAAGCAATTGTGCCAAGACAAAAACAAGTGATTATTTTTCCATGCATTTACCGGTTGTGATGTAACACTGCCTTTCTCTTGGAGAAGGAGAAAAATCAACCTTGCAAACCTGGTAGATCCATCCATCTCCATCCATCATTGGACCATACTCTGTGCAGGACGTGTGACTGCCTAGCAGTCTCCTTGCTATTGGCACAATCCTGGACGGGTCGCCACTCCGACACAGTTATACCAGCATGACTGGCACTCCATTTGCCGACCTCGGAAGGATGACAGCAGAGTTCAACCCCAACCGTGGTATTATTTCAACCAGCGTGGATTTGAACTCGAGATCTTAGGATCCTCAGCCCAACACCCTAACCATTAACGTTAACACCAGGTATTAAACCTGGGATGTATGTGCTGAAGATCTGATTGTGTTCTAATCATCTCAGTAAGTATCCCCAATGTTTCTCGATGAGCATATATGCTAGGTCTCAAGAAGTTTGTGGTCACCCTTGTATGACCGATCAGTACAGCCATGGGGTCAATGGAAGGGGGGGGGGGCAAAGGGTTTAACATGTTTGCCCAAAGCATATGACCAATATGAGACAAATTCCACCAAGTAAAGCTGCCCTCTTACAGGCATGCTAAACAAGCAGCTTCCAGGCAGATGCATTGGACCAAGCAACAGTCTCAGACAGACGGTTCCAATCGCTGCGACTGAGCTTGATTCTGGAGGATGTATGCGTGGCTAGTTATGTGGACAACACTTCCTCAATTTGAATCGTTTACCAGGGGCTAACAAATTGTTGTTGCAGACAGAGTGCCTGGGCGATTGCAAACTGCTACTGTTTTGCGTTAGCATGTTATGGCTCCTCGTGTAGCTGTATGCTATTAGTGATTAGTTGGTCCACTCCTTGGACAATTTTTCCCATAAGTTGCTTGAACATAAAATATGAGTCTGGGTTTTGAGAATGTAGTTTCCTCTGTCATTTAATGTGAAATATATTATAAGAGCAAAACAGTGTCTCAAGTGACAGAACATGTAAATTCTCAGACACAAAATCAAAACATCAAAGCTTTATTCCGTGTCCTTCTAAACTCTAAAGGGTTTCTGCTGTGTACATATATAAAAGTTACCATCAGAACCGCTGCATTTGAGTCCCAATCACGTGCTTCTTGTATTCCATCGTGGGAGGGGGCTTTCAACACATGCGATCTTTATAATTAAACAGACAATTTTATTCCAACTAAATAGATACTGAATTGCTTTCAAACCAATGGATATCGATATATAGCATTCAATGGTTATCAAAGTTATTAGTTCGTTCAAGTCTTATGCGATTCTGTGACACTCACGATCAGATTTCTCCAAACATCTCCGATAAACTGCCTGCTTCCCGAAGCTCCGGCAGTGCAGACCTTGGTGAAGCCTACCCCATTCAAATTAGCACATTTACAAGGATGGGGATTTTAACATTCATCTCAAAACCACATTTTTCAAAAACTGTAAATATTCTTCCTTTCTTTCTTCTTCACTGTCCACAACTCGCATCCATACATTGCAACTGGAATCACCAGAGCCTTCTCAGAGCCTCCCCTTGGTTAGGTATTTTCACATTCTTGTCTTTCCAGCAGTTTGCCAATCCTGACATTGCTGTTTTCCAACGTAACCTCTTTATTAATCCCTCCTCTACTTTGCTCACTCACTTCAATCTTAAACCAGGAAATTGAAACTTCTCACTATTTCCAAGTGGTCGCTCTCCAATCTGAATTCGACGTAAAATCTTCTCGAGATGAACAAGGTTTTGGTGAAGATTTTAGTTCTAGTTCAACAGTACCATTTTATTATTCTTACGACGGCAGAACCCTTTTAGATATGAGCATGACGGATACAGTCACTGAGGGCTATGCTTCTTCCTTTTCGTAATCCTTTACAGCTATGCAGTATGTATGTTTTGTGTAGATTTTGTTCTGTGTACTCCCTACCCTTGACAAAGCCAAGTTGCATCTTATTTGAAAGATGTTTTGACAATTCATTTTATTTAAATAGTGATCTTCCTCAACCATTTTGCGTATCAAGTAAGACTTAATTTTTTTTAGCTCAAATGTTAAATTTAGCTCAACACGTCAATGTAAATTATTATTACATTTGAAGCTTTGTCAACAAAATGAAACATCTACCTGGAGGATGGAATGTGTTTCTCATAGCTTCACTTGCATGTTGGCTTTCTTATCAGATTCTCATTAAACAAAACGAGCTCATTTATCACGCTGACAGTGTTCAAAAGAATGACCCTATGGAACCATTCTCGAGCTTTGGCACCTGTCATTACTTTTAATCTGCGCAAATATTAAAATGAAAAAGTGCACATTGAGACACACGTGGTTGGAGGAACTTATTTGGGTGTCTAATTTTCATTAGAGAAATTGCAAATGGAGTTTGGCTTTCGCTTTGCATTACATCACCAGCTGGCTGCATCCCTTGCCGTCCTTCCTGTGTCCAGAGGAAGCCATTGTGCGGCGCATGGAGGACCAGAGGAATGGCGTACGGCTTTCGACTGTAAAAGCTTCCTTCACGAAAAATCGCCCACGTTGATCACAGGCAAGCACCCCACACCAGCCGAGTCTGCATTAATGTCCGTACCAATCAGCGTCAAACGCAAAAGAAACCACACATGAGCCTCATGGAAACACTGAAGATGGAGTGAGGGCTGTTTTATCTTTTATATCTTTGTAGCAGGGATTCCCGCATCAAATATGTCATTCTTTTAATATTGTACCAGGTTATCAAATTTCGTTCACGATGTTAATAAAAAATCATACTTTGTATCTTTTTTTTTTTCTTTCTTTTTATTTTTCCTCCCCTATCTGTATTTCCCACCAGCTACTGTCTTCGGTCATTCAGCTCTTGATAGTTGTTGCCAGCTGCGCCATCTTTTATAGCGAGCAATTTCTCCATTGTAAATGAATACATTTTCTGTTAATTGTCATTTGTTTTCTCATAACACATATGTCTTGTGTGGAGATCTCATCTCATGGGTCATGGATTAGTCCTGAGTTCATAATTTTTAGTCTTTGCATTGCCATCCTGACAGTGCCAAGTGGTACGCACACTCACATCTGATTTGTTTAAGCCTGGGTTCGAAATCCCGACCCAACTTTAAAACTGTCATCCCCATGTTCATAGAGCAGTATTCACAATGGTTACTCCCTCGGATGGATGTTAAACTGGCGTTCCCGTTACTACATTAGTTGGTGGACATTTAAAGATCCCACGATGTCTCTTCATAAGAGTTAGTACGAGTATATTCCACGCTGACTGCATGGTAACATTTTTGTCTGGTCTCTTCATGGGAGGATCCTTGACACCAATTTACACCCTGCTTACTATCTTAGATGTTGTATCTTCAGATATGTAGACAAACCGATTCACACCCAGAATGGACAGTTTAGATCGGCAAACCGTCTTACCTCTCAGTTTGCTCGTGATGGTGAAAGATCCACGAGTTGTCTTTCAAAAAGATTAGCAATGTGTCGACTTGAGCACCCCCAATCCTATATTCCGTTTTCTTTATATAATAAACAGGAGCACTCTATCAACAAAACACAGCCAGGTGCTCAGTTAGTGCAACCCAACAGGACAAATTCACCAGTAATCTCATCCCCATATTCATTCACAAACACAGTTACTATAATGCTGAAATCCCTTGCATCCCACTGCATGTAAATTTGTCCCCTGGCGCCTACTTTACCTTTTCTCTGCGAATTTCTTTACATTCCTTCTTCATAATAAATGAACGTGCAACTTAACTTGATCCTCCTGCAGCGAGAACAACATGGGACTGACTCGCAGCGCTTTGTGAAGATGTTTTATGCACTGGATTTCCAGTACAGCACTGCTTGGTACGAGTATGCTTTGGTGAGCCATCATCACTTACTTGCCCAAAAATAATTTCCAGGAACTGCTGGTAAATGCAGGCCCGTGAAGACAAACTAGCATCATTTTTTTGTCCGGTTTCCCTGCAGCAATTATTGCTTTTAATGAACTTACATACTTGCATCACAACCCTTGAACGCCATTCTTTGGTTTGATTGGTTCATCCAAATCGTTTTCCAGGCTTTCATGTGAAAATATTCTGCTGTCAGTGGTTGTATCAAAAAGAGGTGGGCTGTAGGGCAGATTGGCTTAGGCAATAAAAGTGAAAATTAAAAGTGGATTGACATGGTGTATTGCACGACTCGATTCCAATCCCATCGACAAACTCTGCTACATATTGCCAGTTTATAGTGCATTCAATTGAGTCATCCATTTTACCGCAGTGGTACTGTTCTCAATCGATTAACACAGAGTACCTTGTTCTCTATATATCCTCACAATTAACAATAACTCTCTCACGTTCGTGTTGTTAAAGTCCATTTTTGCATCCTTTTTGATGGGCTGTGCTGTTTTAATTCTGATTTGTCCAGCCTATTGTTGTTGTTCAAAACTTGGGAGGGAGGGTGAAATAGCCCATGTTTAGCAAAGCCCATTTCTTATAATGAAACAAGTATAACTAAATGTTACATGATGAGATGTGGTCGACGCTAGGCCTCAATCATTGTTATTTTTGAGGCTGAATTTTCTTTTTATGCCTCCGCACAAGGCCGGACGGCATTATGCTTCCGGAGTTGTCGTCCGTTCCAGTAATTTCGTTTACGCGTAACTCAAGAAGCAAATTGTAGAATTCATCAAACTGGAAAGAGCGTAAAAGTAAGACAGGGCAATTAATTGATTTAATTTGGCAGATGTGATTAAAGTCAAGGTCAAACTGAAATTTTACTGTTACGCCCTAACTCATAAATTGACAGAATTTCATCAAACTTGGTACAAAGTAAGTTAACAATTGCAATTAACTGATTAGATTCTTTGGGCCGGATATGATAAGGTTCAAGGGTCAAATATGTCATATCAAGTGTATTGTGCGGACGGCGAGGCATACCCGTCGACTGCCGCAGTCGAATTGTCTAGTTTTAAGAATAGACATTGAGGCTAATAGACGTCTGACACTGATCAAACAGTAAGCGTATTTTCGGTTGTGTACCGCCCCTGTTTTTCACCTCAAATTAAATGAATATATTGAGTCATTTTTATTTTCTGATCTCGATCTATAATTATGTACATTAACTTTTGTACAGAACAAAGTGACGGAGGTATCAACATGCTTACTTCCCATGTCCGCTATGTCATCTAACGTCTCATTCTCATATTTCAAGAAGTTGAAGAGAGAGGAGACCGTACTAAGAATTTTTTTTTCTTCTCTATTTTTTTAATATTATTAAAGAGGATTTTTTTTTTTTACCAAGCAAAAGTTGATTCCTCTGGATCCTACATATTTATTGTGATTTGTGGCCATGAAAAGGCCATTTGGGTTTGATTGGAAGCTTTTCAGCCCTAAACCCAAGATAAATCCTCGTCATTTGGATTTCCTCATTGGAAGACGGCACTTAACTCACTTGTCCGAAAGTCAGAGGATAGAGCGAAGTCCGTCACTGTCCACATCTCTGTCACTCATTTGCATGCCGCCTCCTGCCAAATTGATGTCGTCCTTCTTGTGCCGGTCCATGTTGTTGGAGATGCAAGCATTTCAGAAAATGCTCGGCTTTGATGATGTCCGACGGTATCTCCTCACACGATTGACGATCCAGTTGCAATCATCAGAAGGTCAACTTTCTCTTCCTCCCACTTTTGATGTACGTTTTTTCCACACATTATCCAGTCGACCGAGCAGCACGTAGCCCGGTCTTGAACGGCTTGTTGATGGACACATAGAGGGCTGCAGGACGGTCATCCGCTTGGGATGATGACGGATCGGTGTTTGGTTCGACGAAGGCAGCGCTTTGTGTTCGTTGTTTGTGTAAACTTGAATGCACCAGGACTAGAATGCTCCATCGTTGGAGAGACCTACCATCAGTGACTACTCCAACTGTACCGCACCCCAGTCCTGGACCAGTCCCTCTGACTGTGCACGAACCATGACACCAGCTGGAAAACTTGTCTTTGGACATTTCTTCCTCTTCAAACACGACATACGTGGAAGCTTGCCACTGTCTGCGTTGTGGCGAGCATGACGATGAATCGGTCCTTTTTTGCTGACCGAGTGGTGTTGTCGATCACATTGCACACAGAAGCTATCTTGAGGTCGGTGCTCCCATTATATACTCCATCTCTTTGCGAAATAATTCTTCTTTTGATGTGAGACAAGGTGTTCTTCTTCTTTTCTTTGTGTTTAATGGCGTTTTCAAGAGCCACAGACACTACAGTGCCTCGAAGAAAGTCGACACCCCTTATTCAAAATTTTTCTACGTTTTGTTGCCTTATTAGACCCTGGAATTAAACCAGAACTTTTTCACCTTTATTTACACATCGTAGACCACAACTTCAGTAAGAACAATTCTACCAAATTTCAGAAATTTAACTTACAAATACAAACTAGAAATCTTGGTTGATATGTGTCACAACCCCCTGAGTTATACTGTGAAGCACCTTTGACAAGTATTACAGCTGTGGAGTTCTCGTTTGGGAAAAGTTTCCACAAACTTTGCACACCTTGATGGCAATTATTTTGCCCATTCCTTTGTACAAAACTGTTTAGCTCAGTCAAATTACACGTGGGAAGCGTTGTGGACACCCATCTTCATTGTTGTGCCACCAGATTTTCTTGATTGATTTAGGTCGGCGCTCTGACTGGGCCACTCAAGGATAATTTAATCTGTGTTTCTTTAGCCGCTGAGTGTAGGCTTTGGCCTGTGTGCTTCGATAGCTTGTCATGCTGAAGTGAACTTGCATCCAATTTCGAGCGTATGTTGCAAGCAGCAGGTTTTTTCTCCTCGGATTTTCTGTTATGTTTGCTTCACGCCATGTTTACCCCTTCAACACTGCTGATGCGCACGTGTCCCCTATCGCTGCCGTCTGCGTGGATGAGAATCCATAGCAATCTAACAACTGGAGCACCACGATCCTGTCCGTCCTGACAACCTGTAAGTCTTAACATCTCTCATCTGCGCTCTCAGCGCCACAGATGAGATCGGTGCTCTGTCTGGTCGAGTGCTGTGTTGGGTTTGTTGCCAGAGTACTGTAGAATCCTGCAATGTGATCTTACTGTGCCCGATATTCTCTCCCTTCCACGCGAAGTCTCCACGACCTACACACTGGTTTCGTGAGACCCAAAGACGTGTTTGCACCGATCGCATTTTCAGAATTCTCTGAGTGTTTTTTGTAGAGGCATAATATATCTCAAAGATATTCTCAAACAGGACTCAAGGTGGGCTTTTTTTGGAGTTAAGTGCCTCCTTCTTGCCACCTCTGTGCAAGGCCAAAACTGTGTGAGTGCTTGGTATTTTGTCAGCATGCACCAGTGACAGTCTTTGCCAATAAAGGCTATGTAGTTCTTTCAAAAGTGCATTGGCCTCTTGGTAACCTCTCTGATTCGTGCTCTCCTTGACTTGGTGCATGCCAGTTTTGGAGGGACGGCCTGATCGAGGCAGGGATCTCTCCTTCT
>CM068960.1:121890223-121904989 GCA_035128595.1 Eptatretus atami | reverse complement strand
GGTGTCGTCTACCGGGGAACCACACCCTCGGTACGCCTTGCCCTAACCGGATCACTCTACCAACTATGGTAGAGTACCAACTACCAACTCCGGTTCGGATGCAGCCGAGCGGAACTACCAAGGACGTACCGGCTAGAATGAACAGATTATCGGGGATAAAGACCCCCGGCTAAACTTAGATCCGAACCATTGCTGCGACCAATGATGGAAAAGACTAAAACGAACTGGGAACATTATCTACAATAATTTATTTACAATAAAGCGAGGAAAAAATGTAGCACAGGAAACAGGTTTATGGAATGTTATGCAGGGGAAGATGAGAGAAAGATGTAGTGCGACAATTTACAGCAACTTACAAAGGGACACAGAGCAGACTTGTTGTGAGAATAATACAAGCAAGATTTACAATGATCAATATAAACACTTATGCAATTCTACTTGAAGACGGCGCCACACACTCAGACGCACACTCAGACGAAAATAAACCCAGATGTATGGCAAAGGACCTTATGCAGCCAGAGAGGGAGGTGAGCTGAGATCGCAGTTCTTTCGGGTACCTGAACGTTGGAGGAAGGGAGCTCCGTTTGGGCGGCACCTGTCTATGGCCGTGCGGCTCTGTCCGCCGCCGCATGCGTGGAGACCGTGTCTGCGAAGGAGCCCGGGTTCGAGTTGAGGCGGAGTCCGAGCGGGGATCAGGGCTGCAGACAGGACCCTACGAGAGACCCGGTCAAGGTCGGGTCGAGGTCTTTCCAGCTCTCTCACACTCAAAACGAACGACCCCAAAGAGCGCAACCATCCACTACCTTCCTCCTTTCTTTCTACAGCCAAACGCTCACCACGTCCGCTAACGCCAAGCGTCTCACGACTCCTCAGGCCCCTCCAGACGACTCCGCTCGCTCTCAAGACGACTCACTTCCAGCTGCGCTCTCAAGACGACTCACTTTCAGCTCCTCTCAAGACGACTCACTTTCCAGCTCGTCTCAAGACGACTCACTTTCCAGCTCGCTTCTCAAGACGACTCACTTTCCAGCTCGCCTCTCAAGGCGACTCACTTTCCAGCTCGCTCTCAAGCGACTCACTTTCCAGCTCGCTCTCAAGACGACTCACTTTCCAGCTCGCTCTCCAGACGACTCACTTTCCAGCCCCTCTCAAAGACGACTCACTTTCCAGCTCGCGTCTCAAGACGCTCACTTTCCAGCTCCTCTCAAGACGACTCACTTTCCAGCTCGCTCTCAAGACGACTCACTTTCCAGCTCGCTCTTCAAGACGACTCACTTTCCAGCTCGCTCTCAAGACGACTCACTTTCCAGCCGCTCTCAAACGACTCACTTTCCAGCTCGCTCTCAAGACGACTCACTTTCCAGCTCGCTCTCAAGACGACTCACTTTCCAGCTCGCTCTCAAGACGGACTCACTTTCCAGCTCGCTTCTCAAGACGACTCACTTTCCAGCTCGCTCTCAAGACGGACTCACTTCAGCTCCTTTCAAGACGACCCACTTTCCAGCTCGCTCTCAAGACGACTCACTTTGCAGCTCACTCTCAAGACGACTCACTTTCCAGCTCACTATCAAGACAACTCACTTTCCAGCTCACCAGACCACTCTAAACGAATGGTTTCGTAATTTATATTCTCCTCGGCGGGGAGGGCCTTGGTGAAGCCAACGTCACTGTTCGCCCTGATTGGACGGGGCTTCCATGGGGCCACCCTTTCTGTGTGGGTTCCGGCCATACTGGGAAGCCCGCCCACTCCGCGTGTCCGACTCACCAAAACGGTACTACACAAAGATCTGCCTCGAACGCGAGTCGCCGGTTAGGCGAGTCGGCGAACACGCGCTTGTTCAGCCCATGCGAGCGTAGCAAGCGAGATGAAGGTGCGAGCAGGCAGAGGGTACCATGGGTCGTCGTGGATGGGATATAATGATTTTATTAATCTAACTAAAAAAACATTGCAACGCACCCCAGTGTCTTCCCACTACACACTTGGAGGGGTTCTATCTGCACATATACTTAATGGAATAACTGACTTTGGGACAAACGTGTTGTTTATGCATACGCGTTCCTAGAACCGTAACAATATATTGTTGTGCCGGGGCGTGGGGCGAGAACGACCGCTAGGTGGGGGGGGTTACACGCCGTCTCCCACCAGACTTCCCGGACTTGTAGGCCGTCGCTCCGGAAATTCCGTGAGCCATGGGTCGCAGAACCGACCGTCGGTCGCCAATATCTCGATCGTGTGGTGTAGGGTTATTTGTCTAGAGCCTAAGTATCCAAGCAGTCTCGTCTACCGGGATCCATGCCCTCGGAACGTTTGGCCGAACCGGATCACTCTACCAGCTACGTAGGTATCAACTTCCACTACCAACTCCGGCTCGGATGCAGTCGAGCGGGCCTGCCAGGACGTTCCGCTACGATGTACCGATTACCGGGGATGAAAACCCCGTCTGAACTCAGACCCGGACCATGCTGACCAAATAAAGAAAGACGGAATCGAGTGCGGAACATTTTCTAATAATTTATTTCCAGCAAATAAAAGACATAACAAGAGAAGCGAGACTTAAAGCGAATATTCAAGAATATTTACAATGTGGAATAACACTTATTCAGTTCTACTTAACAGACGGGCCCACACGCAGACACACACACAAATGAAAAAAAAACCCAAGGTGCTTTATTCGACCCTCCAGCTGATGAGTGAGACGAGCTGGGGGTCAGAGTTCGGCTTGTACCTGGTCGTCGAGGAAGGCGTGCTCCGCAATGCGGCACCTGACAAAGGTCGTTGGTCTGATCCCCAGTTGCACGTGGGGGACTCGAGGCTTGTGGCGGAGTTCGGGTGCGCGAATAATCGGGGTCCACGGAGGGGGGGGGGTCAGGGTCGCTCTGTCCTTTCCTTGTAGAGAGCCAGCAGAGACACGTTCGCCGCCTTGATGGCCCTCTGCTCAACCCTCGTGACAGCAAAAAAAACCCTTCGTACAGCATCGTAGACCTCCTGAACTCTCGTGCCAACCACACAACGCCTCAGAGAGTCTCTGGAATTTATGGACCGTCCCTCATGGGAGGGGCCTTGGTCAGCACACCTCGCTGTTCGCCTCTAATTGGCCAGGATCCTACGGCACAGCCTTCCTGGTGGAGTTTCGGCCATGCCAGGAGAAAGCCGCCCCTCCCCTCCACGCCGTTTTGAGGAAGGTGGATGTGTGTGAAGCCACTATCGCGTAATGGGCAGTTGGTGAGATGTAATAACCCAACTATTAAAAAAACGTCAACGCACATATCGACTCTCCCACTAGACAAAAGGAGGGACCTCTCACACGTACTTACCGACATAACTAACTTTGGGACCTGAATGTTGAGTGCGCATGATTTCCAGATTCGTACCTATAATATATATAATATATATATATATATTTAACATCCATTGGACCATACTCTGTGCAGAGCGTTGGTGCTGCCTAAGCAGTCTCCTTGGCTATTGGACACAATCCTGGATCGGTCGCCCCTCCGACACAGTATACCAACAAGCTGGCACTCATTTTGCTGACCTCAGAAGGATACAGGTAGTCAACCCCACCTGGTATTAATTCAACTGCTGAGTGGGATTTTAACTCAGGATTCCTGGGATCCCAAGGCCCACCACTATAACCATTAAGCCAACACCAGGCATATTATATGTATGTATGTGATACTAATACTAATATATATATATATATCTGTCTTCTATATACTATATATTACTAAAACCTCATCATGTATGTATGTATGTATATATGTTCCCGAAATACAGCCAAAACGGTACACGATAGCGCAAAAATTTTATGGCCACCTTACTCACCATTCGCCTGCGGTGTGCAGTGTTGAGTTAAGTTCAAATCGCGGCAACGAAAAAAATTCTTAAAGAATCAATTCCCGATTCAGTCAAGTCCTCTTTGGGAGAATTTGATCAATGCAAACAACCTCAGCAGTGTGGTTCGCTGGAGCCTATCTTTTTAATTTTTCTTGAAATTATTTATTTAAAAATCTCAAACATTTAGCAAGACAAAGAACGATTTTATTTTAAGCATAAAAATATATCATCGTCATTTTGATCTATACTTCCGTGTTCATAATAAATAAAAATTGTGTTTACAGGATTACGCACAATAATTTTTCGACTTTCTTTCTTCCGTTTGATTATTCACATTGACGCGCAATATCAAGTTTCGGTGAAACGGCAACGAAAAAAGTTATTAAAAATCATTCCCGATTCAGTCAAGTACTCTTCGGGATTATTTTGATCAATGCAAACAACCTCAGCGGTATAGTTCGCTGAGCTATCTCTTTTTTTTTCTTTTTTTTTTATCAACCGCTGTCACAATGGGAACCCGACGGGTTCATGGTCGTCTAGTGTATATATATATATAAAACGGATTATATATACTGCTATATATATATAAATATATATATATACAACACACACACACACACCCAAAAAATTCTGTTTCAATAAACCTTTTATATTCTGATAATTTTATAACGGGATTACTCTCGATGTGTTGTTTTTATATGAATGTTTTAAAAATAGAGAAAATTCCAAGATATAAAGTGGAAGGATATTCAGCTTCAAGATGCCAAGCATGCTTGTGAAATTTAATAAATAATTTTGCATTGCAATCCACCGTTATTAGCTGTGGTGACAACAACAAAGAGAAGGATATGATTTTTCACTGAGATATCATGAGATGAACAGAATGTTGCAGTAAAAGTTCGGAAAATTCATTGGAAAGAATTTTTTTTTTTTGGCACTCACTGGCACAACATGCATTGCAGGCCGTTATCGTTCAAGTATTTTTCAGCTACATATGTTGCTTTCATTTGTTTCGCTCACAGGTAGCCACAATGAGTTATGTATTTTGGCTTGTCTTCTGTGGTGAATTTTCGTGGTTCAACCACAATTTCCACCTCATACTTGCAAATGAGCAGGTGGATTATGACGGTTTATTTTTTAATTTCAACTTTTTTTAATATTCTCTTTTAGCCCAGCAGATAACTGCATATTTTGGCCAAATCATGATTCAAGCACCAAATTTTGTGAAAATGATCTGGAATGGTTACTTTTCTTAAAATTACACTTTAGCCACTCCAAAAAATCAAGATGGCCACCATGACTACAAACTGCATATTAGTTGTCACTCGAGGCCCTTTTCTCAACATTTTTTTTTTTATAATTTGTATTTTGAAATGTGCGAACTTTGTAAAGGATGTTGAAAGCTAAGATAACATATGAATTTGATTTCTTATTATGTCATTTGGCTGTAATTACACCCATATTTCAAGTCAACAATTGTGATGTCTAAGTCTTGCTCATTTTCATCCTGCTTGGAATTGTAAACATGAATTGTTACATCAGATTGTCCACAACAACAGCCACAGAAAAGAGTGATTGGTCTTATATCGGAGTGAATGTCAATGCATTACCAGGCACACTGTGACATCACTCTGTGAAACGCAGCATGGGGTTCAGTGTCAGCTAAATTACTATGATTTCTATTTAATGTCCCAAATGTTATCTAATTAGCCCCATAAAGTTGGATAACCGTGCCTGAATTGACAGATGTGGCAACGTGGGAGATACCAAGCCAAGGATGACTGGGCAGAAGTCATTCGGATGGGTGTACAGTTTTCACGGGACTTAAATGACACTGAATGAACAAATCGGACTAGGTGTAGTGCATAATTTGTATGAACCTGGTTGTTATCCCGTACAGGAAACTGCATCTGGCTACAGGTGGTAAAACATTAAACCCTCGGCCTTAGTTAACCAAGTGTAAAAAGAATAAAAATGGAATTGTCAAATTTAAAACTGACTGGAGCAAATGTTGTCTCTGTCAGCGAGATACAAAGGAGGAGTTTAAGTCACCTCCACAGACTTACGTTATAGGCGAAAGATCTTTCTCTCCTGAAAGCCCTGTTGTCCATCTTGTTTACCACATTGTACTGTGCCCCCATCCCTCTCCCTTGCACAGATCTCCTAATGTCTCTGTCCTTATGCTGTTGTGCTTCCCCTCTCCCGCCCCTCTTTTCTCATTTCTCCCTTATTATATGTTCTGCGTGTTACTCTTATATGACACTCGACCAAAGTATACAAAAAAAAAGATGGCCTGTCCAAACATCGCATCCAATGTTCCTCAACTCCAAGCAAAGCTAGCTATGCCACTTTGTTTCACCCTTCCAGACTTGATGAAGGTGAGGTATATAGAACATACAATAGAAAGACTAGTTTAAAATATCACCAGAGTTTTCGACTCATGTTTAACAACACACACAAGAAAGGCAAGAAAATATACTGATATCTCACCAAGCTGTTAGGGTTAGGTTAGTCTGAATGAGTATGTATGTATGAATGTCAACTTGATAGTATGAATGAGCAGTGTCGCAGTAAATTTCTGAGAGTTATGAAAAGGCAACTGAATGTTCTCTCTGTGAGAAGAGGACTCCCAGCTGCATTGAGACAGGCTATGACATGCAGCTTAATGAACGACTGAATCAATTAGCCAGGAATCTCAGTGATAGAAACTTCTTGCCAAAGTTAAGCGGGGAGAGTTGTGTAGCACAAGACTGAAATACCATCCCGTTTGCTTGGCAAAATTGGAAAAACGAGAGAGGGCACACCTTAAAATCATGCAGGATGATCACGGAGAGCAAAACTCCATTGTTACAGGAAACAAAAACACAAGCATTTTCAGAGCAAGTTACATACATAATGAAAATGAGAACTCATAATGATGATTTCAGAGCTAGTTACATAATGGAAATGAGAAGCTGAAATTGTTCAAGCTTGCTGATCTAACAAAAAACTCTACAAGAACCGACTTCAGCAACTTGGTGTACAAACACCCGATGTCAATTCAACATGGTTGAAAGAAAACTTTTTGCTTGAAATGCCTGAGGGGAAGCATATCAAAAGGGTGTGATGTGCTATTGGTTTCCATAAAGACATTGGCTTTGCACCGTCATAAGCAAGTGACTATTCTGATGCAATTCTACTTGAAGAAGCGAGTAAAATTATTGCACGCCATATGTTTAATCCACAAGTCAGTGTTTAATGGACAGTTGCACAGGAAAAGTGTTTCGGTCAGTTCCCTTCTATTTCTGCAATTTTTATTATGGTAGAACATGGAGCTGACATCAAGTCCACATTACAATTTGCAGCCTTCGAAAACAGATGTTGCTTTGTCTCAGTTGCTTCAGTACACCTGTACTTGACGACACAAAGAGGATGCACCATCCAATAGACATCACAGGATCATGAAACACCACTTTGCCTATATACTATACGATAGGTCTATCTGTTTTGCGAAGACCAGAAAAGACTTCTTGTTAAACTTCTCCATGAAAATGGATCAGTGTTTCATATGAAGGTTTTTGGAGACTTCGCACAACTTGAGAGGCAGTTATCTGGCAGTATACAGAAGATTATATTGTTTGTTCACGAGTTCTTCGGAAAAGATTGTTGACAACAGCAGCAATGGACAACATTAGACCACAATTCCAGTGCGACGACAGCAACAACATCCTTTCACAGAACAAGTTATTCTGTCTTCCAGGCATCCAACACCTGAACACAATGGGGAGCCTGTGGGAATTGTCTCCTTCAATAGATCAAAGCAAAAAATTCACCCAGTTTGCAATCTTCCTGACACCGATACTATTTTCTGCCTGCTCACTTCATCACCAAAATCCAAAAACCTCCAGCAGCCAAAACCCAAACCTGATTATTCTAGAAGCTGACTTGTCGTCACACCTTATGCCTGATTATAAATGGCTTGAAACAGTCAGTAGCACAGAAATGATCATGATGTGAGTGTGTCATGTCGGAATATCATGCATCACAGGGTAGATGTGAAGAGTTTTCTTGCACCAAATCATCACTTTTGCCTTTGTTACAAGACCAAGCTCACATCTGTGCCACCATAAAAACATGTGATTGATTAAAATGGACAATGTAACACTGTTGAATCTTGCTCCAGAATAAACAAATTCCTGTCATTGCTTACAGATCAACCAATTTATGCATTTGCCAAACAAATCCAAATGGCATTGGCCTGAACTCTATATGGGTGAGAAAAAGTTATTGATCATGTTTTCGGGATTGCACATTAAAATGGCTGCATTAGTATATTGGTGCAGTGGATGGACAGGTCCTCTCGTAAAGCTGATGTTATTTTCACAAGACAAAGCAAACTTTTCACGGCAACTGCCATGTCACAAGAACGAAACAAGCTCATCAAATTACAGCCGCAGTCTCTATAGCCTTTTGAGAAAAACATTGCAGACTTCTGTAGTGATACTTGTGAAGATGCACAGATGACCTTGATTCCTGGTGTACAAGCCGACAGAATGCAAAGCCCACAGTTCGAGTTTTTGGTACCTGTTCTTGTCATCAACTGTCCATTTTCTCACTGATACGTTCAGTTCAGAGAAGGCAGCTTTCCCCTTATTGCCAGCCAGCCAGCCATGTGCTTGATGCCATTCTTCTTTGCCAACACAATGTCAATTATGCACAGTGGCTTTCGATTCACCTGAGAGACGTGCTTGTGTCGAGTCATCGAATCCACCATTGCCACAACAATTCAAAAATGGGAACTTTGTAACGTTCACAAATCTGTACGCACATTTCAGCAATGGACCTTGATCAAGCACATGAGCAAGCCAATGCATATCATTAACGGACGATCAGTGCAAATTGGTATACTGAATGCATCAGCTCTTCAGGGGATTGTGGCAGGACCAGAAGCGTATAATGTATTGACACAATATGACAGTTGTGTCAACTGCCAAAATGTGCAAGAGAGCAAACTGTATCATGGACAGAATGAGTGGTCTCAGAAGATCTTTCCTGGAGAGAGTGGACAGACTGACAAAATGTTTCATGTGATATGGGTATCCATGCCAAGAGGCTCAGGTGATTTGCTCACTTTAGACACTAAAGACATAGCAAAATCTCAAATGCTGCAGAGAAATCGGCAAACACTATGAGAATGGAAAAAACAGTTCCTGAAATTCAAGTGTACTTGAATCTGAGGACCGGTAGTTGTTTCTCAGCCCATCAAGAAAATAAGCTAGATTTTTTTTGAGCAAGGTTCTGTTTCCAAGCCCAGTGAAACAAAGCACATGCAATGAAGGTGACTGTCACTTTTTATTTCACAGCTTCTTCATCTCCTGTCATTGCAGATAGTGTGACCTTTATGACTTCTTTCAGCATGAAAACCAGACAGTACCTGCAGCTTTGAGTGACAATGGGAAACCACTCCTGTCAACAATCCCAATTGCTTGAAATTTTTGAGTCAAAGGCAACAAGCCAAGATTGTGAGTCGAACTCAATGTCATCATTGTCTGATTAATTGCTTGTCACTCCGCTCGTCAAAGTTATTTTGAAGACTATGCCAGAGAATATGTAAATCAGTCATTGGAACTCTTGCTGGCAAGTACAAGTGGACTGATATTGTGTTTGTGTATATCTCAAACAGTTTGAAGTTTGGCACAGGAGATAAAAGAGGACGATGTTGTAGAAGGAGGGTGACTGGTTCATGCAAAACACCATGAAATTGGCAGGGCTTTCTTCGAGGCAGTGACAACAAAACAGAACTCTTAATTTCTTTGCTGAAGGATTGTTGGATTGTTAACTTCAAATGCTGGCAGGGTACAAAGGAGAAGATGTCATCAGCAATTATGAGTACTCCAGGAGATTTATATCCTTGCAGTCACGGAGAGGCAGATATCTGCATATTTGTTACATGCTAAGCACGGAACTTCAAGGATACAAAGACTCTTATCATCATGGTCAATGACACAGATGTGGTATTGTAGCCACTTCTGTTTCTCGTCTCTGCAACAAATTGGGTTGGACAAAATGTGGATCATGTTTGTGAAGGGTCTAGCAAGAGATGGTTGCCGTCCACATCATAATGTGAAGCAATTGGCCAAGACAAAAAACAAGTGATTATCTTTTTCCATGCAGTTACTGGTTGTGATGCAACATCTCTTTCTCTTGGAGAGGAAGAAATCAACTTGCAAACCTGGGATCCATCCATCATCCATCCATCTTGGGACCATACTCTGTGCAGGACGGTGGTGCTGCCTAACAGTCTCCTTGCTATTGGGCACAATCCTGGACGGGCGCCACTCCGACACAGTTATACCAGCATACTGGCACTCTTTTGCCGACCTCGGAAGGATGACAGCAGAGTTCAACCCCACCTTGGTATTAATTCAACAGCCGAGTGGATTTGAAACTCAGGATCTAGGATCCTCAGCCCAACACCCTAACCATTAAGCAACACCAGGTATAAACCTGGGATGTATGTGCTGAAGCATCTGATGTGTTCTATCATCTCAGTAAGTATCCCCAAATGTTTCTCGATGAGCATATGCAGAGTCTCAAGAAGTTTGTGTGTCACCCTGTATGACCGATCAAGTACAGCCATGGGTGTCAATGAAGCAAGGTTAACATGTTTGCCCAAAGCTATGACCAATATGAGACAATTCCACCAAGTAAAGCTGCCCTCTTACAGCATGCTAAACAAGCAGTTCCAGGCATATGCATCTGCGACAAGCAACAGTCTGTCAGACAGAGGTTCCAAGTCGTGCCGACTGGAGCTGGATTCTGGAGGATGTTAGCGTGGCTATTGTGGACAACACTTCCTCCAATTGATACTCGTTACCAGGGGCTAACCAAATGTGGTTGCAAGACAGAGTGCCATGGGCGATGCAACATGCTACTGTTTTGGTTAGCATGTATGGCTCCGTGTAGCTGTATGTGTATAGTGATTAGTTGGTCCACTGCTTGGACAATTTATCCCATAAAGTTGTGTGCAACATAAAATATGAGTCTGGGTTTGAGATAATGTAGTTTCCTCTGTCATTTAATGTGAAATATATTAAAGAAGCAAAACATGTCTCAAGTGACAGAACATGTAAATTCTAGACACAAAATCAAACATCAAAGCTTTATTCCGTGTCCTTCTAAACTCTAAAGGGTTTCTGGCTGTCGTACATATATAATAAAGTTACCATCAGAACCGCTGCATTGAGCTCCCAATCACGTTGCTTCTTCGTATTCCATCGTGGGAGGGGGCTTTCAACACAGGCATCTTTATAATTAAACAGACAATTTTATTCCAACTAAATAGATTACTGTATATTGCTTTCAAACCAAGGATATCGATATATAGCATTCAATGGTTATCAAGTTATTTAGTTCCGTTCAAGTCTATGCGATTTCTGGTGACACTCACGATCAGATTTCTCCAAACATTCCGATTGCACTGCTTCCCGAAGCTCCGGCAGAGACAGCTTGGTTGAGCCTTTACCCCATCAAATTAGCACATTTACAAGGATGGGATTTTAACATTCATCTCCAAAACCACATTTCCAAAAACTGTAAATATTCTTCCTTTCTTTCTTCTTCACTGTCCACAACTCATCCATACATTGCAACTGGAAATACCAGAGCCTTCTCCATCTCCTCTTGGTTGTATTTTCACATTCTTGTCTTTCCAGTGTTGCCAATCCTGACATTGCTGTTATCTCCACGCTAACCTTTTATTAATCCCTCCTCTACATTCTCCACTCACTTCAATCTTAGAACCCAGGAAAATGAAACTTTCCACTATTTCCAAGTGGTCGCTTCCAATCTGAATTCACGTAAATCTTCTCAGATGACAAGGTTTTGGTGAAGATTTTAGTCTATTTCCAACAGTACCATTTTTATTATCTACGACGGCAGGAACCCTTTTGAATGGAAGCATGAGGATACAGCACTGACGGTTATGCTTCTCCTTTTCGTAATCCTTTACAGTATGCAGTATGTATGTTTTGTGTAGATTTTGTTCTGTACTCCCTCACCCTTGACAAAGCCAAGTTGCATCTATTTAGAAAGCATGTTTCTGACAATTCATTCTTTTAATTAAATGTGTCTTCCTGCAACCATTTTGCTGTATCAAGTAAGACTAATTTTTTTTAGCTCAAATGTAAATTTAGCTCAACAGCCAAATGTAAATTATTTTACATTTGAGCTGTTGTCAACAAAATGAAACATCTACCTGGAGGATGGAATGTGTCTCATACTTCACTTGGCATGTTGGGCTTTCTTATCAGAGTTCTCATTAAACAAAAAACCGAGCTCAATTTATCACGCTGACAGTGTTCAAAAGAATGACCCTATGGAACCATTCTCTGAAGCTTTGGCACCTTCATTACTTTTAATCTGCTGCAAATATTAAAATGAAAAGCTGCACATGTAGACACACGTGGTTGGAGGAACTATTTTGGTGTAATTTTCATTAGAGAAATGCAAATGGAGTTTGGCTTTCGCTTTGCATACATCACCAGCTGGCTGCATCCCTGCCGTCCTCTGTGTCCAGAGAAGCCATTGTGCGGCGCATGGAGGACCAGGAGACTGGGCGTACCGCTTCGGACTGTAAAAGCTTCCTCACGAAAATCCCCACGTGATCACAGGCAAGCACCCCACACCAGCCGAGGTCTGCATTTAATGTCCGTACCAATCAGCGTCAAACGCAGAAAGAACCACACATGAGCCTCATGGAAAACACTGAGATGGAGTGAGGCTGTTTTATTTTTTATCTTGTAGCAGGGATTCCGCATTCAATATGTCAATTCTTTTAATATGTACCAGGTTATCAAATTTGTTCACGATATGTTTAAAAAAATCATACTTTGTATTTTTTTTTTTTTCATTTCTTTTTATTTTTCCTCCCCTATTGTATTTCCCACCAGCTACTGTCTTCGGTCATTCAGCTCTGATAGTTGTTGCAGCTGCTCCATCTGTTTTATAGCGAGCAATCTCTCCATTGTAAATCGAATACATTTTCTGTTTAATTGTCATTTGTTTTTCATTAACCACATATGTCTTGTGTGGAGTACTCATTCTCATGGGTATGGATTGAGTCCTGAGTTCTCATAATTTTTAGTTTTGCATGCCTCCTGACATGCAAGTGGTACGCACACTCACATCTGATTTTTTAGCCTGGTTCGAATCCCGACCCAACTTTTAAAACTGTCATCCCCTATGCTTCATAGAGCAGGGTATTCATCAATGTGTTACTCCTCGGTGGATGTTAAACTGGCGTTCCCGTCTACTACTATAGTTAGGGACATTTAAAGATCCCACGATGTCTTCTCTGAAGAGTAGACGTAGTTATTCCGCTGCTGCATGTAACATTGTTTTTGTCTGGTTCTCACTGGAGGATCTTGACACCAATTTACACCCTGCTTACTATCTTAGATGTTGTACTTTCAGATTGTAGAGCAACACGATAACACACCCACGAATGGACAGTTTAATCGGCAAAACCGTCTTACCTCTCAGTTTGCTCTTGGATCGGTGAAGATCACGGTTGTCTTTCAAAAAAGATAGGCAATGTGTCACTTGAGCACCCCGCATCTATATTCCGTTTCTTTATATAATAAACAGGACACTCTATCAACAACACAGCCATGGCTCAGTTAGATGCACCAACAGGACAAATCACCAGTAATCTCATCCCCATATGTCATTCACAAACACAGTTACGATAATGCTGAAATCCCTTGCATCCCACGCATGTAATTTGTCCCCCTGGGCGCCTGACTTTACCTTTTCTCTGCGAATTCTTTACATTCCTTCTTCATGAATAATGAACGTGCAACTTAACTTGAATCCTCCTGCAGCGAGACAACATGGGGAACTGACTCGCAGCGCTTTTGAGAGTTGTTATGGACACTGGATTCCAGTACAGCACTGCTTGGACGAGTATGCTTGTGGTATGGCCATCATCACTTACTTTGCCAAAAATAATATTCCAGGAACTGCTGGTAATAGCAGCCCGTGAAGACCAAACTAGCATCATTTTTTTGTCCGGTTTCCTGCAGCACGATTATTGCTTTTAATGAACTTCATACTTGCATCACAACCTCTTGAACGCCATTCTTTGGTGTTGATGTGGTTCTCCAATCGTTTTCCCAGGCTTTGTGAAAATTTCGCTGTCAGTGTTTGGTATCAAAAAGAGGTGGGCTGAGGGCCAGATTGGGCTTAGGCATAAAAAAGTAAAATTATAAAGTGGATTGACATGGTGTATGCACGACTGCGATTCCCAATCCATGACAAACTCTGCTACATTGCCAGTTTCATATGCTTCACATTTGAGTCTCCATTTACCGCAGTGGTACTGTTCTCAATTCGATTAACACAGAGTACCTTGTTCATATATCCTCACATTAACAATACTCTCTCACCTTCTGTGTTGTTAAAGTCCATTCTTTGCATCCTTTTGATGGCTTGCGTTTAATTCTGATTTTTGTCCAGCCTATTGTTGTGTCAAAAACTGGAGGAGGGTGAAATAGCCATGTTTAGCAAGCCATTTTTTAAAGAACAAGTATAACTAAATGTACATGCATAGATGTGGTCGACGCTAGCCTCAATCATTGGTTATTTCTGAGGCTGAATTTTCTTTTTATGCCTCCGCACAAGTGCCGGAGCATTATGCTTCCGGGTTTCGTCCGTTCCAGAATTTCGTTTTAACCGATAACTCAAGAACAAAATTGTAAATTCATCAAACTTGTAAGAGCGGTAAAGTAAACAGGGCAATTAAGTGATTTAATTTGGCAGATGTGAATTAAAGTCAAGGTCAAACTGAAATTTTACTGTTTACGCCCCTAACTCATAAAATTGACAGAATTTCATTCAAACTTGGTACAAAGTAAAGTTAACAATTCAATTAACTGATTATCTCTTCT
>CM068960.1:121873910-121886824 GCA_035128595.1 Eptatretus atami | reverse complement strand
TACTAAAACTCTCATCATGTATGTATGTATGTATATATGTTCCCGAAATACAGCCAAAACGGTACACGATAGCGCAAAAATTTTATGGCCACCTTACTCACCATTCGCCTGCGGTGTGCAGTGTTGAGTTAAGTTCAAATCGGGCAACGAAAAAAATTCTTAAAGAATCAATTCCCGATTCAGTCAAGTCCTCTTTGGGAGAATTTGATCAATGCAAACAACCTCAGCAGTGTGGTTCGCTGGAGCTATCTTTTTAAATTTTTTCTTGAAATTATTTATTTAAAAATCTCAAACATTTAGCATAGACAAAGAACGATTTATTTTTAAGCATAAAATAATCATCGTCATTTTGATCTAATACTTCCGTGTTCATTAATAAATAAAATTGTGTTTACAGGATTACGCACAATAATTTCTTCGACTTTCTTTTCTCCGTTTGTTATTTCACATTGACGCGCAATATCAAGTTTCGTTGAAATCGGGCAACGAAAAAAGTTATTAAAAAATCAATTCCCGATTCAGTCAAGTACTCTTCGGGATTATTTGATCAATGCAAACAACCTCAGCGGTATAGTTCGCTGGAGCTATCTTTTTTTTTCTTTTTTTTTTATCAACCGCTGTCACAATGGGAACCCGACGGGTTCATGGGTCGTCTAGTGTATATATATATATATATATAATATATATATATACACACACACACACACACACCCAAAAAATTCTGTTTCAATAAACCTTTTATATTCTGATAATTTTATAACGGGATTATCTTCTCGATGTTGTTTTTATATGAATGTTTTAAAAATAGAAGAAAATTCCAAGATATAAAGTGGAAGGATATTCAGCTTCAATTGATGCCAAGCATGCTTTGTGAAATTTATAAAATAATTTTGCATTGCAATCCACCTTTATTAGCTGGTTGGTGACAACACAAAGAGAAGGGATATGATTTTCACTGAGTAATCAATGAGATGAACAGAATGTTGCAGTAAAAGTTCGAAAATTCATTGGAAAGAATTTTTTTTTTTGGCATTCACTGGCACAACATGCATTGCAGGCCGTTATCGTTCAAGTATTTTTCAGCTACATATGTTGCTTTCATTTGTTTCGCTCACAGGTAGCCCACAATGAGTAGTATTTTGGCTTGTTCTCTGTGGTGAATTTTCGTGGGTTCAAACCCACAATTTCCACCTCATACTTGGCAAATGAGCAGGTGGATTATGACGGTTTATTTTTTAATTTCAACTTTTTTTAATATTCCTTTTAGCCCAGCAGATAACTGCATATTTTGGCCAAATCATGATTCAAGCACCAAATTTTGTGAAAATGATCTGGAATGGTTACTTTCTTAAAATTACACTTTAGCCACTCCAAAAAATCAAGATGGCCACCATGACTACAAACTGCATATTAGTTGTCACTCGAGGCCTGTTTTCTCAACATTTTCTTTTTTTTATAATTTGTATTTTGAAATGTGCTGAACTTTGTAAAGGATGTTGAAAGCTAAGATAACATATGAATTTGATTTCTTATTATGTATTTGGCTGTAATTACACCCATATTTCAAGTCAACAATTGTGATGTCTAAGTCTTGCTCATTTTCATCCTGCTTGGAATTGTAAACATGAATTGTTACATCAGATTGTCCACAACAACAGCCACAGAAAGAGAGTGATTGGTCTTATCGGAGTGAATGTCAATGCATTACCATGGCACACTGGTGACATCACTGCTGTGAAACGCAGCATGGGGTTCAGTGTCAGCTAATTACTATGATTTCTATTTAATGTCCCAAATGTTATCTAATTAGCCCCATAAAGTTGGATAACCGTGCCTGAATTGACAGGATGTGGCAACGTGGGAGATCCAAGCCAAGGATGACTGGGCAGAAGTCATTCGGATGGTGTACAGTTTTCACGGGACTTAAATGACACTGAATGAACAATCGGACTAGGTGTAGTGCATAATTTGTATGAACCTGGTTGTATCCCGTACAGGAAACTGCATCTGGCTACAGGTGGTAAAACATTAAACCCTCGGCCTTAGTTAACCAAGTGTAAAAAAAGAATAAAAATGGAATTGTCACAATTTAAAACTGACTGGAGCAAATGTTGTCTCTGTCAGCGAGATACAAAGGAGGAGTTTAAGTCACCTCCACAGACTTACGTTATAGGGAAAGATCTTTTCCTTCCTGAAAGTCCCTGTGGTGTCCATCTTGTTTACCACATGTACTGTGCCCCCATCCCTCTCCCTTGCACAGATCTCCTAATGTCTCTGTTCCTTACTGCTGTTGTGCTTCCCTCTCCCGCCCCTCTTGTCTCATTCTCCCTTTATTATATGTTCTGCGTGTTAGCTCTTATATGAGCCTCGACAAAGTATACAAAAAAAAGATGGCTGTCCAAACATCGCATCCAATGTTCCTCAACTCCAAGCAAAGCTAGCTATGCCAACTTTGTTTCACCCTTCCAGACTTGATGAAGGTGATGGTATAGATAGAACATACACATAGAAAGACTAGTTTAAAATATCACCAGAGTTGTCGACTCATGTTTAACAACACACGAAAAAGACTGATACTGATATCTCACCAAGCTGTTAGGGTTAGGGTTAGTCTGAATGAGTATGTATGTATGAATGTCAACTGATAGTATGAATGAGCAGCGTCGCAGTAAATTTCTGAGAGTTAGTGAAAAGGCAACTGAATGTTCTCTCTGTGAGAAAGAGGACTCCCCAGCTGCATTGAGACAGGCTATGACGATGCAGCTTAATGAACGACTGAATCAATATGCCAGGAATCTCAGTGATAGAAACCTTCTTGCAAAGTTAAGCGGGGGAGATGTTGTAGCACAAGAGCTGAAATACCATCCCGTTTGCTTGGCAAAATTGGAAAACCGAGAGAGGGCACACCTTAAATCATTGCAGGATGATCAGGAAGAGCAAAACTCCATTGTTACAGGAACAAAACCACAAGCATTTTCAGAGCAAGTTACATACATAATGAAAATGAGAACTCATAATGATGATTTTCAGAGCTAGTTGCATAATGGAAATGAGAAGCTTGAAATTGTTCAAGCTTGCTGATCTAACAAAACTCTACAAGAACCGACTTCAGCAACTTGGTGTACAAACACCCGATGTCAATTCAACATGGTTGAAAGAAAACTTTTTGCTTGAAATGCCTGAGGTGGAAGCATATCAAAAGGGGTGTGATGTGCTATTGGTTTTCCATAAAGACATTGGCTTTGCACCGTCATAAGCAAGTGACTATTCTGATGCAATTCTACTTGAAGAAGCAGTAAAAATTATTGCGACGCCATATGTTTAATCACAAGTCAGTGTTTAATGGACAGTTGCACAGGAAAAGTGTTGGTCAGTTCCCTTTCTATTTCTGCAATTTGTTATTATGGTAGAACATGGAGCTGACATCAAGTCACCATTACAATTTGCAGCTTCGAAAACAGATGTTGCTTTGTCTCAGTTGCTTCAGTACACCTGTAGCTCTGGACGACACAAAGAGGATGCACCATCCCATAGACATCACAGGATCATGAAACACCTTTTCCTATATACATACGTAGGTCTATCTGTTTTTGCGAAGACCAGAAAAGACTTCTTGTTAAACTTCTCCATGAAAATGGCATCAGTGTTTCATATGATAGGTTTTTGGAGACTTCTGCACAACTTGGAGAGGCAGTTATCTGGCAGTATACAGAAGATTATATTGTTTGTTCACGAGTTCTTCGGAAAAGATTGTTGACAACAGCAGCAATGGACAACATAGACCACAATCCCAGTGCGACGACAGCAACAACATCCTTTCACAGAACAAGTATTTCTGTCTTCCAGCATCCAACACCTGAACACAATGGGGAGCTGCGGGAATTGTCTCCTTCAATAGATCAAAGCAAAAAAGTTCACCCAGTTTGCAATCTTCCTGACACCGATACTGATTTTCTGCCTGCTCACTTCATCACCAAAAATCCAAAACCTCCAGCAGCCAAAACCCCAAACCTGATTATTCTAGAAGCTGACTTGTCGTCACACCTTATGCCTGATTATAAATGGCTTGAAACAGTCAGTAGCACAGAAATGGATCATGATGTGAGTGTGTCATGGTCGGAATATCATGCATCACAGGGTAGATGTGAAGAGTTTCTCTGCACCAAATCATCACTTTTGCCTTTGTTACAAGACCAAGCTCACTCTGTTGCCACCATAAAACATGTGATGATTAAAATGGACAATGTAACACTGTTGAATCTTGCTCCAGAATAAACAAATTCCTGTCATTGCTACAGATCAACCAATTTATGCATTGGCCAAACAAATCCAATGGCATTGGCCTGAACTTTATGGTGAGAAAAAGTTATTGATCATGTTTTGGGGATTGCACATTAAAATGGCTGCATTTAGGTATATTGGTGCAGTGGATGGACAGGTCCTCTCGTAAAAGCTGATGTTATTTTTCACAAGACAAAGCAGAAACTTTTCACGCAACTGCCAGTCACAAGAACTAAACAAGCTCATCAAATTACAGCCTGCAGTCTCTATAGCCTTTTGAGAAAAACATATGCAGACTTCTGTAGTGATACTTGTGAAGATGCACAGATGACCTTTGACTCCTGGTGTACAAGCCGCAGAATGCAAAGCCCACAGTTCGAGTTTTGGTACCTGGTTCTTGTCATCGAACTGTCCATTTTCTCACTGATACGTTCATTCAGAGAAGGCAGCTTTCCCCTTTATTGCCAGCCAGGCACCATGTTGCTTGATGCCATTCTTCTTTGCCAACAACAATGTCAATTATGCACAGTGGCTTTCGATTCACCTGAGACGTGCTGTGTCTTGAGTCATCGAATCCACCACTGGCCACACAATTCAAAAATGGGAACTTTGTAGTACGTTCACAAATCTGTACGCACATTTTCAGCAATGGACCTTGATCAAGCACGTGAGCAAGCCAATGCAATCATTAACGGAGATGGCAAGTGCAATTGGTATAACTGAGGATGCATCAGCTCTTCGGAGGTGGATGGTGGCAGGACCAGAAGCGAGTCATGTATTGACACAATATGAAGCTGTGTCAACTGCCAAAGATGTGCAAGAGAGCAAACTGTATCATGGACAGAATGAGTGGTCTCAGAGATCTTTCCTGGAGAGAGTGGACAGACTGACAAAATGTTTCAGTGATATGGGGTATCCATGCCAAGAGGACTCAGGTGATTTGCTCACTTTAGACACTAAAGACATAGCAAATCCAAATGCTGCAGAGAGAATCGGCAAACACTATGAGAATGGAAAAAACAGTTCCTGAAATTAATGAGTATACTTGAATCTGAGGGACCGGTAGTTGTTCTATCAGCCCATCAAGAAAAATAAGCTAGATTTTTTTTTGAGCAAGGTTCTGTTTCCAAGCCCAGTGAAACAAAGCACAATGCATTGAAGGGTGACTGTCACCTTTTTATTTTCACAGCTTCTCATCTCCTGTCATTGCAGATAGTGTGACCTTTATGACTTCTTTCAGCATGAAAACCAGACAGTACCTGCAGCTTTGAGTGACAATGGGAAACCACTCCTGTCAACAATCACAATTGCTTGAAATTTTTGAGTCAAAGGCAACAAGCCAAGATTGTGAGTCGAACTCAGATGTCATCATTGTCTGATTAATTGCTTGTCACTCCGCTCGTCAAAGTTATTTGAAGACTATGCCAGAGAATATGTAAATGCAGTCATTGGAACTCTTGCTGGCAAGTACAAGTGGACTGATATTGTGTTTGTGTATATCTCAAACAGTTTGAAGTTTGGCACAGGAGATAAAAGAGGACGATGTTGTAGAAGGAGGGTGACTGGTTCATGCAAAACACCATGAAATTGGCAGGGCTTTCTTCGAGGCAGTGACAACAAAACAGAACTCTAATTTCTTTGCTGACAGGATTGTTGGATTGTTAACTTCAAATGCTGGCAAGGTTACAAAGGGAGAAGATGTCATCAGCAATTATGAGGTACTCCAGGAGAGTTTATATCCTTGCATTCACGGAGAGGCAGATATCTGCATATTTGTACATGCTAAGCACGGAACTTCAAGGATACAAAGACTCTTATCATCATGGTCAATGACACAGATGTGGTAATTGTAGCCACTTCTGTTTTCTCGTCTCTGCAACAAATTGGGTTGGACAAAATGTGGATCATGTTTGGTGAAGGGTCTAGCAAGAGATGGTTTGCCGTCCACATCATACGTGAAGCAATTGGCCAAGACAAAAAACAAGTGATTATCTTTTTCCATGCATTTACTGGTTGTGATGTAACATCTGCCTTTCTTGGGAGAGGGAAGAAATCAACTTGGCAAACCTGGGATCCATCCATCCATCCATTGGGACCATACTCTGTGCAGAGCGTTGATGCTGCCTAAGCAGTCTCCTTGGCTATTGGGCACAATCCTGGACGGGTCGCCACTCCGACACAGTATACCAGCATACTGGCACTCATTTTGCCGACCTCGGAAGGATGACAGGCAGAGTCAACCCCACCTGGTATTAATTCAACAGCCGAGTGGGATTTGAACTCAGGATCCTAGGATCCTCAGCCCAACACCCTAACCATTAAGTTAACACCAGGTATAAACCTGGGATGTATGTGCTGAAGCATCTGATGTGTTCTATCATCTCAGTAAGTATCCCCAAATGTTTCTCGATGAGCATATGCAGAGTCTCAAGAAGTTTGTGGTCACCCTGTATGACCGATCAAGTACAGCCATGGGTGTCAATGAAGCAAGGTTTAACATGTTTGCCCAAAAGCTATGACCATATGAGACAATTCCACCAAGTAAAGCTGCCCTCTTACAGCATGCTAAACAAGCAGCTTTCCAGGCACGATGCATCTGGAGCCAAGCAACAGTCTGTCAGACAGAGGTTCCAAGTCCTGCCGACTGGAGCTGGATTCTGGAGGATGTTGCGTGGCTGATTTTGTGGACAACACTTCCTCCAATTGATACTCGTTACCAGGGGCTAACCAAATGTGGTTGCAAGACAGAGTGCCATGGGCGATGCAAATGCTACTGTTTTGGTTTAGCATGTATGGCTCCGTGTAGCTGTATGTGTATAGTGATTAGTTGGTCCACTGCTTGGACAATTTATCCCATAAAGTTGTTGTGACATAAAATATGAGTCTGGGTTTGAGATAATGTAGTTTTCCTCTGTCATTTAATGTGAAATTATATTAAAGAAGCAAAACATGTCTCAAGTGACAGAACATGTAAATTCTAGACACAAAATCAAACATCAAAGCTGTTATTCCGTGTCCTTCTAAACTCTAAAGGGTTTCTGCTGTCGTACATAATAATAAATGTTACCATCAGAACCGCTGCATTGAGCTCCCAATCACGTTGCTTCTTCGTATTCCATCGTGGGAAGGGGGCTTTCAACACAGGCATCTTTATAATTAAACAGACAATTTTATTCCAACTAAATAGATTACTGTATTTGCTTTCAAACCAAGGATATCGATTATTAGCATTCCAATGGTTATCAAGTTATTTAGTTCCGTCAAGTCGTATGCGATTTCTGGTGACACTCACGATCAGATTTCTCCAAACATCCCGATCCTGCACTGCTTCCCGAAGCTCCGGCAGAGACAGCTTGGTTGCAGCCTTTACCCCCATCAATTTAGCACATTTACAAGGATGGGATTTTTAACATTCATCTCCAAAACCACATTTCAAAAACTGTAAATATTCTTCCTTTCTTTCTTCTTCACTGTCCACAACTCGCATCCATACATTGCAACTGGAAATACCAGAGCCTTCTCCAGCCTCCTCTTGGTTGGTATTTTCACATCTTTGTCTTTCCAGATGTTTGCCAATCCTGACATTGCTGTTATCTCCAACGCTAACCTTTTATTAATCCCTCCTCTACATTCTCCACTCACTTCAATCTTAGAACCCAGGAAAATGAAACTTTCCACTATTTCCAAGTGGTCGCCTTCCAATCTGAATTCACGTAAATCTTCTCAGATGACAAGGTTTTGGTGAAGATTTTAGTCTAGTTCCAACAGTACCATTTTTATTATTCTACGACGGCAGGAACCCTTTTGAATGGAGCATGACGGATACAGCACTGACGGGCGTATGCTTCTCCTTTTCGTAATCCTTTACAGTATGCAGTATGTATGTTTTGTGTAGATTTTGTTCTTGTACTCCCTCACCTTGACAAAGCCAAGTTTGGCATCTATTTAGAAAGCATGTTCTGACAATTCATTCTTTTAATTTATAGTGTCTTCCTGCAACCATTTTGCTGTATCAAGTAAGACTAATTTTTTTTAGCTCAAATGTAAATTTGAGCTCAACAGCTCAAATGTAAATTATTTTACATTTGAGCTGTTGTCAACAAAATGAAACATCTACCTGGAGGATGGAATGTGTCTCATACTTCACTTGCATGTTGGGCTTTCCTTATCAGAGTTCTCATTAAACAAGAACCGAGCTCAATTTATCACGCTGACAGTGTTCAAAAGAATGACCCTATGGAGACCATTCTCTGAGCTTTGGCACCTTCATTACTTTTAATCTGCTGCAAATATTAAATGAAAAGCTGCACATGAGACACGCGTGGTTGGAGGAACATTATTTGGTGTAATTTTCATTAGAGAAATGCAAATGGAGTTTGGCTTTCGCTTTGCATACATCACCAGCTGGCTGCATCCCTGCCGGTCTCCTGTGTCCAGATGGAAGCCATTGTGCGGCGCATGGAGGACCAGGAGGACATGGGCGTACCGCTTCGGACTGTAAAAAGCTTCCTCACGAAAATCCCCAACGTGATCACAGGCAAGCACCCCACACCAGGCCGAGGTCTGCATTTAATGTCCGTACCAATCAGCGTCAAACGCAGAAACCACACATGAGCCTCATGGAACACTGAGATGGAGTGAGGCTGTTTTATCTTTTATTCTTGTAGCAGGATTCCGCATCAATAATTGTCATTCTTTTAATATTGTAGCCAGGTTTATCAATTTTGTTCACGATGTTAAAAAAATATCTACTTTGTATCTTTTTTTTTTCTTTCTTTTTTATTTTTCCTCCCCTATCTGTATTTCCCATCCAGCTACTGTCTTCGCATTCAGCTCTTGATAGTTGTTGCAGTGCTCCATCTGTTTTATAGCGAGCAATTCTCTCCATTGTAAATGACATACATTTCTGTTTAATTGTCATTTGTGTTTTCCATTAACCCAATGTCTTGTGTGGAGTCTCATCTCATGGGTCATGGATTGAGTCCTGAGTCTCATAATTTTTAGTTTTTGCATGCCATCCTGACAGTAGCCAAGTGGTACGCACACTCACATCTGAGTTGTTTAGCCTGGGTTCGAATCCCGACCCAACTTATAAACTGTCATCCCCATGCTTCATAGGCAGGGTGATTCATCAATGTGTGTACCGTCCCTCGGATGGATGTTAAACTGGGCGTCCCGTCTACTGACATTAGTTGGTGGACATTAAAGATCCCACGATGTCTCTTCATGAAGAGTAGACGAGTTATTCCAGCCTGGCTGCAGGTAACATGTTGTCTGGTCTTCCTGGAGGATCCTTGACACCAATTTACACCTGCTTACTATCTTAGAGTGTTGTTACTTCAGATATGTAGAGCAACCGATACACACCCATCGAATGGGACATTAGATCGGCAAACCGTTTACCTGCCTCAGTTGCTCGTGGATGGTGAAGATCCCACGGTGTCTTTCAAAAAGAGTAGGCAATTGTCACTGACACCCCGATCTTATTCCGTTTTCTTTATATAATAAACAGGAGCACTCTATCAACAACACAGCCATGTCTCAGTTATGATGCAACCAACAGGACAAATTCACCAGTGAATCTCATCCCCATATGCATTCACTAAACACAGTACTATAATGCTGAATCCTTGCATCCACCGCATGTAATTGTTCCCCCTGGCGGCCTGACTTACCTTTTCCTCTGCGAGATTTCTTTACATTCCTTCTTCATGAATAAATGAAGCGTGCACTTAACTTGATCCTCCTGCAGCGAGAACAACATGGGGACTGACTGCAGGCTTTGCTGAAGATGTTTTATGACCACTGGATTTCCAGTACAGCACTGCTTGGTACGAGTATGGCTTGTGGTGAGGCCATCATCACTTACTTTGCAAAAATAATATTTTACCAGGAACTGCTTTGTAATATGCAGGGGCCCGTGAAGACAAACTAGCATCATTTTTTTGTCCGTTTTCCTGCAGCAGATTATTGCTTTTAATGAACGTTCATACTTTGCATCACAACCTTTGAACGCCTTCTTTGGTTGTTTGATGTGGTTCATCAAATCGTTTTCCAGGCTTCTGTGAAATATAATCTGCTGTCAGTGGTGGTATTCAGAAAAGGGTGGGCTGAGGGCCAGATTGGGCTTGGCAAAAAGTAAAATTAAAGTGGATGACAGTGGTGTATTGCACGACTGCGATCCAATTCCATCGACAAACTCTGCTTACTATTTGCCAGTTTATAGTGTTCAACATTTGAGTCATCCATTTTACCGCAGTGGACTGTTCAATCGATTAACACAGAGTACCTTGTGTTCTATATATCCTCACATTAACAATATACTCCTCACCTTCTGTTGTTAAAGTCCATTCTTTGCATCCTTTTTGATGGGCTGTGCTGTTTTAATTCTGATTTTTGTCCCAGCCTATTGTTGGTTGTTCAAACTTGGGAGGGAGGGTGAAATAGCCATGTTAGCAAAGCCATTTTATAATTTGGAACAAGTATAACTTAAATGTTACATGATGAGATGTGGGTCGAGCTAGCCTCAATCATTGGTTATTTCTGAGGCTGAATTTTTCTTTTTATGCCTCCGCACCAAGGGTGCCGGAGGCATTATGCTTCCGGGTTGTCCGTCCGTCCGTCCAGATTTTCGTTTACGCGATAACTCAAGAAGCAAATTGTAGAATTTCATCAAACTTGGGAAAGAGGTAAAGTAAGACAGGGCAATTAAGTGATTAGATTTTGGGCCAGATGTGATAAAGGTCAAGGTCAAACTGAAATTTTACTGTTTACGCCCTAACTCAATAAATATTGGACAGAATTTCATCAAACTTGGTACAAAGGTAAAGTTAGACATTGCAATTAACTGATTAGATTTTGGGCCAGATATGATAAAGGTCAAGGGTCAAATATGTCAATACTCAAGTGTTTGTGCGGGAGAGCGGAGGCATACCCGTCGACTGCGCGCAGTCGAATTGCTCTAGTTTTAAGAATAGACATTGAGGCTAATAGAAGTCCTGACACTGATCAAATAAGTACGTATTTTCCGGTGTGTTAACCGCCCCCATGTTTTTCACCCTCAAAATAAATGAATATATTGATCATTTTATTTTCTGATCTCGATCTATAATTATGTACATTAACTTTGTACAGAACAAAGTGACGGAGGTATCAACATGCTTACTCCCATGTCCGCTTAATGTCATCTAACAGTCTCATTCTCATTTTCAAGAAGTTGAAGAGAGAGGAGACGATACTAAGAAGTTTTTTTTTCTTTCTTATTTTTTAATATTATAAAGAGGATTTTTTTTTTGTTACAAGAAAAGGATTCCTCCTGGTATCCTACATATTTATTGTGGATTTGTGGCCATGAAAAGGGCCATTTGGGTTTGATGAAGCTTTTCAGCTAAACCCAAGAAAATCCTCGTCATTGATTTCCTCATTGAAGACGGCACTTAACTCCTTGTCCGAATCAGGGTAGAGCAAGTCCCGTCACTGTCCACATCTCTGTCACCGTCATTTGCAGCCGCCTCCTGCCAAATGATGTCGTCCTCTGTGCCGGTCCATGTTGTTGGAGATGCAGCATTTCAGAAATGCTCGCTTGATGATGTCCGACGGTATCTCCTCCCACACATTGACGATCCAGTTGCAGATCATCAGAAGGTCAACCTTTCTCTTCCTCCCACTTTTGATGTACGTTTTTTCCACACATTATCCAGTCAGACCAGCAGCGACGTAGCCCGTCCTTGAACGGCTTGTTGATGGACACATAGAGGGGCTGCAGGAGCGGTCATCCCGCCTGGGATGATGACGAGATCGGTGTTGGTTCGACGGAGCAGCGCTTTGGTGTCGTTGGTCTTGTGTAAACTGAATGCATCCAGGACTAGAATGCTCCATCGTTGGGAGAGACCACCATCCAGCTGACTACTCCAGACTGTACGCACCCAGTCCTGGACCAGTCCCTCTGCTGTGCACGAACAATGACACCAGCTGGAAACTTGTCTTTGGACATTGTCTTCCTCTTCAACACGACATACGTGGGAAGCTTGCCACTGTCTGCGGTGCTGGCGAGCATGACGATGAATCGGTCCTTTTTTGTGACCAGTGGTGTTGATCGTCACATTGCACACAAGCTTATTTGAGGTCGGTGCTCCATTATTATACTCCATCTCTTGCGAATAATTCTTCTTTTGATGTGAGACAAGGTGTTCTTCTTCTTCTTCTTTTGTGTTTAATGGCGTTTTCAGAGCCACGAGACACTACAGTGCCTCGAGAAAGTCGACACCCCTTTTCAAAATTTTCACCTTTTGTTGCCTTATAGCCTGGAATTAAACCAGACTTTTTTCACCTTTATTTACACATCGTAACCCACAACTTCCAAGTGAAGAACAAATTCTACAAATTTCAGAAAATTAATTACAAATACAAAACTAGAATATCTTGGTTGGATATGTGTCCACCCCCTGAGTTAATACTTGGTGGAAGCACCTTTGACAGTAATTACAGCTGTGAGTCTGTTGGGAAAAGTCTCCACAAACTTTGCACACCTTGATTGGGCAATATTTGCCCATTCCTTTGTACAAAACTGTTTAAGCTCAGTCAAATTACGTGGGGAGCGTTGATGGACAGCAATCTTCATGTTGTGCCACAGA
>CM068960.1:121863314-121873900 GCA_035128595.1 Eptatretus atami | reverse complement strand
TGTAGCTTTGGCTGTGTGCTTCGGGTACTTGTCATGCTGAAAGGTGAACTTGCATCCCAATTTCAGCTTTCTTGCAGAGGGCAGCAGGTTTTCTCCTCGGATTTTTCTGTATTTTGCTCCATCCATTTTCCCTTCTAACTGACGAGTGCCCCAGTCCCTGCTGATGAGAAACATCCCCATAACATGGTGCTGCCACTACCATGCTTCACAGTAGAGATGGTGTTCTTTGGGTGATGTGCTGTGTTGGGTTTGTGCCAGAAGTAATGTTTTGCATTTTGGCCAAAAAGTTCCACACTGGTTTCATGAGACCACAAAACGTTTTGCCACATGCATTTTTCAGAATCTCCTGAGTGTTTTTTTGTAGACATAATATATCTCAAAGATATTCTCAAACAGGACTCAAGGTGGGCTTTTTTGAGTAATGGCCTCCTTCTTGCCACCCTCCTGTGCAAGCCAAACTTGTGGAGTGCTTGGGATATTGTTGTCACATGCACACAGTGACCAGTCTTTGCCATAAAGGCATGTATTTCTTTCAAAGTTGCCATTGGCCTCTTGGTAAGCTCTCTGATCAGTCTCTCCTTGCTTGGTCATCCAGTTTGGAGGGACGGCCTGATCGAGGCAGGGTCTTGGTGGTACCATACGCCTTCCACTTCTTAATGATTATCTTGACTGTGCTCCAAGGGATATTTAGGCCTTTGAAATATTTTTATACCCATCCTCTGCTCTGTGCCTTTCACAACTTTATCCCGGAGATCTTTTGAAAGCTCCTTGGGGCTTATGGTTGAGTGTTTGTTGTGAAATGTACTACCCAGCAGAGGAAACCTGCAGAAACAGCTGATTTTATTTTGAAATAACCATAATCATTGCAATTTAACACAGGTGTTGGCCAATTAACTTGGTGTGATTTTGAAGGTGATTGGTTACACCTGAGCTAATTTACAATTGCTATTATGAGGGGTGGGGGGGGGGGTGGACACTTATCCAACCAAGATATTTTAATTTTGTATTTTTAGCCCAGGTTGTAACCTGCTACTCGGTAACCATGTAAACCGGTACTGTGCTGTTCATGGTTGGGTCTCGGTGACTAAACCGGCAACCCTACCCGGGAAACCGGGTGAGGAGGGTGTGTGTGGACACCCAGCAGGATTAAAAATAAGACCTGCCAAAGGGCGGAGGAGCTCATTGAAGAGCCAACGGCCATTTACACTCCCTCCTAGGGTTACAGTTGGTGGTAAGCAAGAGCATGCTCACCATAAAAATTAGGCTCCATTAACTTCATCATGGCAGGACAACTTCAACATGGGCAGCAACCAGCCGTAGGTTGCCGTGGGCGGTTCCGGCCTACGTCAAAAAGAATGATACAAACCCTCAAGCAATCGGAAGGCCTGTCCTTCCCTATGATGGTTCTCATGGACCCAATCTGCGTTCAAGCTTGAGATTTGGTGGAACATTGGTTCAATGGTGGGAAGAAGTATGGAGGTAGCAATGGAACTGAGAACGAGGAAAGTGGATGTGTGTTGTGTGCAAGAAACAAGATGAAAGGAGGCGGAGCAAGATTCGTTGGTGCGATGGGGGTCAGGTATAAGTTTTTGTTGGTCAGGTGGTGATGGAGCTGCAGGAGTGGGAGTTTTGATAAAAGAGGAACTGAGGGGTAATGTTATTGATATAAAAGAATTAGTGACAGGATTCTAGTGGTGGTAATGGTACATGGTAAGCAATTAATTTGTGTGATAAGTGGATATGCGCCGCAGGTGGACGAGAGGAAGTTGAAAAAGAAAATTTTATGAAGATCTGATAGCAGAAGTGGAGAGACAGGGCCAAAATAATTTTTCATTGTCACTGGTGACTTCAACGGTCATGTGGGTAAAGATCGGATGGCTATGAAGGTGTTGAGGCGGTTTTAGTATTGGTAGGAGAAATGATGAAGGAAGAAGTTTATTAGAATTTTGCATGGAGGCGATCTGGTTGTCATGAACAGTTGGTTCAAGAATGAGAAAAAGGCAACATTTCGGTCCGGTGGAGCAGAAACAGAGATCGAATTTATGTTAGTAGGAGAAAGTTGGAGAAAGAAAATTCGAAATGTGAAAGTTTATTCCTGGTGAACTCCAGCACAGCTTGGTGGTAATGGATGTGGACAAAATAGATGAGGTGGAAGAAAAAGAAACAGCAACAGATTAAGCGTACAAAGACCTGGAAGCTGAAGAATTGAGAAGTAAAAAGAATATTTGCTGAAAGGATGGATATTCTCTGGAAAAAGAAGATGGAGATATCTGGGCAAAGTACAGGAAATTGTGCTCAACAAGCAGCAAATGAAGTTTGTGGTGTAGTAAAGGAAAACACGTCATGGTGAAACCTGGTGGTGGAACGAAGAGGTGAAGGTGGCCATCGAAAGAAAGAAAGAAAAAAAAGCTTCAAGAAGATGCAGAACAGAACACGGAAGAAAACAAAGCAAGATACAAGAGAGATAAGAAGAAGTGTAGAAGACGGTGGCAGAAGCCATGAAGAAAGAAGCTGAAAAAGAGCTGGAACAGTTGCAGATGAACAGACAAGGAATTTTTCAGAAACTTAAGATAATGAAGAGGGAATCTCATAACATCACTAAAAGCAACTGTATAAAGGATAAAAATGGGAGGATTTTCTTTGTTGATGAAGATAGAAGAAAAATCTGAAGGAGCATGTGGAATCCATCATGAATGAAGGAAATCAGTAGGATGGTTTAGTGGAAGCTGAAAAACGGAGGGCCCAGTGAAAGACATCTCAAAAGAAAGCTTTGGAAAGTATGAAGAATGGAAAAGCAGGTGGTCCATCAAGCATTACAAGGAGCATTTTACATCGTCTCTCATGGATTAGAAGTATTACATCAGGTTGCAAATGAGATAATGCAAGGTAAAAGCATGCCAGAGGATTGGAAACAAAGCACCTTGGTACCCATCACAAAGGAAAGGGAGTGTCATGGAATGTGGATCGTATCGTGAGTGAAACGACTGGAACATGGAATGAAACTTGTGGAAAGAGTGTTGGAGAAACGGTTTCAGGTAGGTGGTGAAGATTTATGAGATGCAATATGGTTTCATGCCAGGAAAAGGTACGGTTGATGCGATCTTCATAGTCAGCGCATGCAGGAGTGCTATCAAGAAAAGAAAAAGAAATTATTCATGTGTTTTGTGGACCTGGAAAAGGCGTTTGACAGAGTCCCCAGGAAAGTCATCGAATGGGCGCTACCCAAAATAAATGTTCCTGAGGCTTTGGTGGAGGTTGTAATGAAACTTTATGAAGATGCGACGACATGAGTTCAAGTTGGTAGTGGTTTCGCTGGAAAATTCAATGTGGTCGTGGGTGTTCATCAGGGATCGGTGCTTTCGCCGCTCCTGTTTGTGACGGTACCGACGTATTTCAGAGTCAGAGAAGAAAGGTGTGTTGTTTGAATTACTTTATGCGGATGATTTAGTCTTGATTGCAGAATCAATGGAAGAGTTGGAATCACAGTTCAACAAATGGAAGAGGCGTTTGAAGGCAAAGGTTTGAAAATCAACATGGGGAAACGAAAATTATGGAATGTGGTGAAGAAACAGGGGTTATTGAATTGGCCAAGAAAGATCCATGTGGAGTTTGTGGTAAGAGTGGTAAGTAATGCCATCAGATGCAGTTCTTGTCACAAATGGATTCATGGAAGATGTACAAATGTTGAAAGAGTGACACAAAGAATGGATGGTAGTTTTGCTTAGCCTGCATCAGAAGAAGAAATTTAAGCCACCAGGATCAGGATCCAGATTCGGAGCAAAGATTGAAAGATCTTGAGAGAGTAAGCAGATTTTGTTATCTGGTGACACCATCACAGTAGTGGAGGCAGCGAGCTTGCAGTTACAAGAACGAGATTGGGTTGGATGAAGTTCAACGTGCTTGCATTAGTGTTATTGTGAGATGCCTTTGAAGTTGAAAGGGAGATCTATACCACCTGTGTGAGAGCAGTAATTATGGTTTATGGGTCAGAGGCATGGCTGTGAGATCGGTAGAAAGGTCTCTGAGAAGAACAGAAAGATGTGTGGAGTGCAGTTGGTAGACAGAAAAACACGAAGGAGTTTATGGAAAGGATTGGTCTGAAGATACAATAGTGGAGGTGGTAAGGAGTGGCTTGAGATGGTTGGGTCACGTGCTAAGAGAAAAGAGACGATGAGGAGTTAAGAGAGTATGGAGTTTGGAAGTGGAGGGGAAAGAGGGAAGAGGAAGGCCAAAGTTGAGTTGGAAGGAGTTGGTTATGAAGCAAGTCAGAAATTGGGATTGGGAGTGGAAGAACGTGGAAGACGCAGAAGATAAGAAGGAAGTGGAGAGCTGGAGTTATGTCATGGAAGGAGTTAGTTCAGCAACCCGCCCCCGTAAGAGTGATAATACTGCCTTAAATAAATGATGATGATGATGATATTTTAAAATAATTTTCTAGAAATTTGTATAATTTGTTTTTCACTTGGAAGTTGTGGGTTACAATGTGTAAATAATGGTGGAAAAAGTCTGATTTAATGCAATTTAATTCAGACTAGAACGTAACAAAAGGTGAAAATTTTGAAAGGGGGTGTAGACTTTCTATTGGCACTGTATAATGTGAACTGTGATGTTTGTCCCTGTGTTCGTCTGTCTCCGTTTATGGCAGCCACTTCCCGCGCTGCGTTTGAAAAGCTGTGCATGCAGGCAAAGCTTAACATTCAACAACAGAAGAACATTATACCAAACGATGTACATTTTAATGTATAAATACACCATGGAATCGTAATTTGTTTTACAGTGGGTTAAGATACTGTTGTGGAGCCGGGTATCTGGCTGCGAGCACGACCGCTAGTGGGCGGGGGGTCGACTCTACCGAACACCCGGAATCTAGATCTACCTTCGGAAAACTCCGACAGGTACAGGTCCCTTACCGGACCGTGAATCGTCAATAATTCCACCACGTGGTATAGGGTTATTTGCCAATCTTCAAAAATACCTAGGATCCACGTGGCGAGTTACGAGTATTCACACCCTCGAGGCCCTCGTACGAGTCGAGCCGTATAGCGTGCCCGACCCGTGCGCAACCCGAGCGGAATGGTTGCCGAAGTTCCGTCAGCCAAATGTACATTTACAGCGGCAACAGCTTTTGTAATTCACCAACACATGCCATGCTAAGCCAATGGAAGAAACACAGAAGCGAAGCTGATACATTTAACAAATAGGGTATTTATTCACAGTAATCAGGAAACGAGGGAAAGCACGTAAGGGCAGTTATCACGACTAATGGAGAATGCAAATTTACACAACAGCACTTAAACAATTCCTACTTAAAAGACGGGCCCACACAATAGATGCACACCCCAAAAAACGCACCCAAAATGGTCTTTATTACCCCTTCAGCTAGGAGGGAAGTCGAGCTGAAGGACAAGAAAGTCGCAGGCTACACTGGCCGCGAGCGCGCGGCTCGACATCCACACCTTCCTGGAGCACCAGTCGGCACGAAACGGACCAAGGGCAGGCGACACAGGCACACGCCAGCGACGAGATGACTTTCGCCGACAGCTCGGAGAAGATTAGCGTTTTGAACGAGCGCACAAATTCTTCCTCTCAACATCGAGCAGATCCACTCGAGAAGAATGTCATTTTATCCTCTCAGTCTCGCTATTTTATCAGCTCATCAGGCGTGAGCCCGTCCTCAGTGAAGGTGAGGACATTACGCATTTCCCACTTACTTGGCTGCAGCAAGCCAATTCGGTTCATGACCATATTTGGGAATGGAATTCTGTCCGCTCATCGTTATGGGTGGGACACGACGCATTTCCTTACTTGGCGTGCAGCAAGCGAATCGGTTCATGACCATTTTGGGAATGGAATTCTGTCCGCTCATCGTTTGGTGGGACACGACGCATTCCCTTACTTGACGCGCAGCCAAGCGAATCGGTTCATGACCATATTTGGGAATGGAATTCATCCCGAACGAATTCGAACACACCCGCATACCAGCGAGCGGCGGAGAATGCCGGGAGCAGAGGTGTTGTCGCTGTGAGAGCGAGATGGCGTTGTATGTAGTTGTAGATGTAGTAGCCGTAGTTGTGAGTTGATGTAAAAATCTAACTATTAAAATAACTCACAGCACATGCACATTTATTCACCCATTAAACGAGGGACGGGGACCCTAACTAAAAAACACATACTTCCGATATAACTGTTCTATAGGACCTGTATGTTGATGCTCATGGCTTTCAGAATTCGTAACAATACAACCTGAGGATTATTACAAAGTTGAACCAACCATCTAATCTCACACTCTCACTGTCTCTCCGAAAGGACCGTTTAGAACCCCCCCCCCATCTACTTCTCAACAATCCTCTGGAAGAAGTCCTTTCATTCAAGCTTTCTGGGTCTCACTATTGCCATGATCTTTCCTGGGAAAGCCACATTTTCAACCTGCCTCCAAAGCTAAATCGCGACTGGGAATCCTCCATTGTGCAATCCAAAGCTTTTGTCCACAGTTTGATGGAGTACTGTTCTCCCCTCTGGGCTGGTGTTCTGCCTCTCACCTTTCTCAGCTTCACGCTGTGGAAACAAAGGCATTTCGAATCATTGGCATCTCCCGCGATGAGGCTGAGTCTTTGGACCTCTCACTCTCTCACCGCAGGCTGGTCCGGTGGTCTTTGTTTTCTACCATCTCCCCTCGGTCTCGCCCCCCCCCCCCCGCTCTGTCTGCGATTTGTCCCCACCATATTTCTGCAGGGCGCTCAAGGTCCGCCAACAACCCCTTCTAGTAAAAATACCAAAATCGCGAATCACTTCACCTTCACTCTTTCAGTTTTTCCCACCTTTGGTATAAACTCCCTCACTCTCTTCAATCCCATTCTTCCTCCAGGCCTTCAAAATAGCTGTTCACCACCTCCTCATCTTCCCCATCCAAAACCTCCATCTTTTCTACCCACATTAATCCACCCCAAACCCACCTCCTTAAAATTCTCTGCTTTCCTTCCTGAAAGACCCTGTAATGTCCATCTTGTATTCCCCATGTTCCCTGCCCCATCCCTCTCCCTTCCACAGATCTCCAAGTGTCTCTGTTCCCCACTGTTTGTCCTTGTCTCATGCCCCCCTTGCTGTGCTTGTGTGTTAGCTCTCATACGAGCCTCGACTATATACAAAAAAATCCCCAAAAACGCGTTGCTAAGAATAGTAACCTATACTGAAGGTCTTTGAACAAAGGTTGCAGTGCAAGGCGATCATTTAATTAAAAAACCCTACATTTAGCATTGTGACTTAAAAATAACATTTCATAATAAACTTCAAAGATGTCCAAATGTACATACATTTGATACTTGGTGGACTTGACGTAATGTTTGAGTTTGAGCATCCGCTCTGTAAGGAGTTTTGGTGTTTCAGACCCTGGCCAACTTATTATTCTAGTAATAGGCATCCACACCCATCCTTGACACATTTTGTGGAACGTAGGCTGAACCCTTGTGTGAATGAGATGAAAAAGGACTCAACTGAAAGTCCAGTCAACACAAAGTTCAAGATAATCTTTTAGTGCTCATTATCTTCTGTGTCGTCAAATGTGCATACCACTGGCACGCTGGCTGCGTCATGATGAGATTAGAGAAGTCCAAGCAAATTTTTTTTGAGATTAAGCTTGAGAAAGCTTTCAAAGAAACAGGCCAAGCTAGTCGTTTCTTCCCGATGAAATAGTTTCCAGGAAGATCTGGAAAATTGCAGGAAATGATTCCGGATTCCTGCCTTCTCCTGGTTTCTTTGGGTTCATTGCTTGGAAAATTTGGTTCCAACCATCTCAAGTAGCAAGTGTAGATCTGCTTGCCACTGTACAGTGTGCTCTGTGCCACCTCCTTTTGTCAATACTAAGGAAAGATTCATCAACCGTCATTTTATGGCCTTCAGAATGCTGAAAAGCTTTCAAACAAATATAGCCCAAGCTTGTTGTTTCTCCTGGTAAATCATTTCCTGGGAATTCATGGAAAATTACAGGAAATTGATTCGGGATTCCTGCCTTTTCCCAATTTTTTCGGTTCGCGCTCAGAAAATTTGGCCTCTAACCATCTGTAGTGGCAAGTGTGGAGGTGCTTATGCTTGTGCAGTGTGCTCTGTGCACCTCCTTCCCAACACCAGGAAAGATCATTGTATAGGTTTCTGTTGAAGCGTAGCTCAGAGTGAACAATAGCTTTAATTTCACCAGCACGTGTCGATCATTATACCAAAGAAGTGTCACGTGCAGGCACAGAGAGTTCTTGTACTGCTTCCTTTAATACAGCAGTGATCTCAAAAACAAAACAACCACCGGATGTTTGCAAAGCTGCACATCACAATCCAGAACAGAGAAAGAACACATTCACATCGCAAAATAATGGCAAATTTACATCATGAGAACCATTATGAACATGTATGCCTGGTGTTGGCTTAATGGTTAGACGTGGTGGCTTGGATTCTGGGGTCCTGAGTTCAAATCCCACTCAGCTGTTGAATTAATACCAGGAGGGGTTGACTCTGCCCTGTCATCCTTCCGAGGTCGCAAAATGAGTGCCATGCTGGTATACTGTGTCGGAAGTGGCGACCCGTCCAGTATTGTGCCAATAGCCAAGGAGACTGCTTAGGCAGCACCAACGCTTTGCACAGAGTATGGTCCCAATGGCTAGATGGATTATTGAACATCAAAATGCAGAGATTGCCACCCGACCAGAATACGATCAAACAAAGACAATAATGTGTTATTACTCACTTGACTATGATACTGTGCGAGGATGAAAACAAAAAATGTCAACAATATAGCAGCAGCAAAGATTGTCACAGTGCCGCAGGACCCAGTTAGCTCATGGAAAGACCCTCTCCTTCATTAAATCTTGCCCATGTTAAATTTTGCAGCACTATGGCACAGACCAGCTCCAGATTTTCAACCTCTGCTCCGCCCATCTTCACACTTTAATTAGCCAAGGACATGCAAAAACAGTCCTGCAAAACAGCTGCTCTCATGGCTAACCTTTGAATTGTATTAATAAATCATTTTAAGGCCATTACGCTCCCCACCCAAAACTGACCAGTATATTTTTATCGAATACAAACAACCAAAAGTATACAATGTTAACTGTACTTAGAGTGTCGGCTTGGAGGTAGTGCCTTTTCAGAAGCGCACTGAGTTCTGAAATCGTTCTCAAGTAGATCCGATGTGTACTATCAATGCAAAACTATGAGTGTCTGCCTTGCGTACTTCTTCTACCACCACTAGGGTAGATCTTTGTAACTCGAGCAAGCGGCCAGTTGTTCTGAGGAAGTTCCTTGTGCCGAGGGAATTAAATCTCCCCTCTGAGATGGCAGGTGTTATCTCGTTCCACTTTTGGCAAAAATGTAGACTCTGGAGGAACTCCTTTACCATCGTTTTCTCCCTCATTAACCCTCCCAGCTCACCCTTTCTTTTCCAGGTTACTGTGTTTCCACTCTCTCCTCCATCCTCCTTCCTTGTTTGTTCCACTTTGTTTCATCCCCGTTTTCCATCCCACTTCTTGCGTGTTTAAACTTGTAATCCAACTTGTTCATCCCCTGTATTCCCCTATTGCTTGTCCCTCTTATTCTCTCATTCTTCCCTCACCAATTCCTATTCCAAGTGTCCCTTTGTTACATCCTCGACCCTGCTGTTTTTGTTTCCCCACTTTCTACTATGTCCTTTATTTATTTTTTTGTATTCACATTTCTATCTCTAAAAAATTGCAAGAATAAAGGAATTGGTGTGCGATTGTAATTTACTGAAAAAAAAGGTGAAGGAAAAACAGAAAAACAATATATTCCCCTCCTGTTGGTGGAGGGGAGCGAGAACCCCTCGGTCGTTGTTGTCGCATTCCAAGAAGGGATAATATTCCCACTTGCAATCACCAGATTCCAGAAAGAGCTCCTCAGCCAATCCAGAACTCCAAATAAAGTTGCACACGACGAATATTATATGTCGCGTATGTTGAGTCTCCATGTGAAAATGGCAAATGAAATTGGAGATGGACAAAGGAATAAAACCAAGCAGTAGGGATTGTATGATAATATAAGCTTTAACTGTGACTTAACATTGGTTTGACAACATGCCTGTCACACTGAGCAGGATGGAAACCCAGCGTCCTTCAAGATATATTATTCAAACATTCTCACCTCTCCCCCACTATCTCGAGTATGTAACGTTTCAGTATCCTGGACCCAGTAGAAATCTGGATATCCAGTGTTGAAAGGTAACTGTATATTGTTTCATCAATCTTTGTCCTGCTTTTCAAACTTTAAAATGTCAAGATGCCATTTCTCACTCGTGAAGTCTACGCTGTGAGATAACGTATTAAGTTGCGACGAAAAATTGAATTACACTTTTAGGGGAACCACCAAATTAAATTGAAGGAGGTAAACGTTTTTCAAATGCGCAAACTTACCAATTAGTCAGAAAAGCAGATGATATCTGTTCGATGGATAAAGCAAATCACTTTCTTCAAAATGGTCCACAGATAACAGAAGAATTATTTACTGATGGTAATTATCTGATGGAGGAGAAGGTGATTGAAGACAGTGGAGTATCTGTCCCCAGCATGTATTGTACATATCTCTTTCTG
>CM068960.1:121824349-121838132 GCA_035128595.1 Eptatretus atami | reverse complement strand
ATCAGCAGGGCTGCCGCATAGTCTCATAGATCTCTGTCATGCCGAACGCGTAGCCAGTGGGACTGATGGTTTCTCGTTGCCATTGTGGAGCAAAACACCTTCAAGCGTGTTCTTCCCCGAGTCGATATAAGATGGCGCCAGTCTGCAGGATTGTGATCACACCCAAGTTCTTTCAACAGACCGTTGATTCACTGCAGCAGAATGTATCGTGTCTTCCATCTCAAAGAACTCAGCCATGTTCCTGTGACGTGCTCTGAACAAGGATATCTTGGTGTTAGGTTCAAGTAGATTCACTGCTGCAGCCTTGATCCAAGCAGCTCTGCTTCGCCTTGACAGCGAGAGATCTCTTACAAGATCATTTAAGTTTCCCTGGTTCAGAAGGTGTGATTCTTGAGTGTCGGGTTCAAAAGGTTCTCATCACCATCCTCTTCACCCATGCTTTACAGCTATTGTTCTGATCAGCTGGAGGTGTTGGAACGGGGTTCTCGTCATCAAGAGGCACAGGTTTACGAGCAGAGACGCAGTCAGCTACTTGATGTGACCTTTATTCTTCTTGTGTAAGCCGGCGATGCTTGTGCAGCAGAAATAAACAATCATCATGATGATTCTGCGGCTCACGCACTATATCATGGGCACCGCAAATGGCATGCTCGCGCGCTTGCCCCACCAACCACTGAGTCAAGGTTGTGTGACAGCTTGTGCAGCAGATGTGTGTGCCCAGCTCTGTTCTTGGTCCCCCACCTTACAACCCGAAGTAGTGAAAGTAGGCGGCCCTTCATTTTCACTGCTGTAGATATACTTCGCTGTGATCTTTTTGGTATACCGACCACAGACATAACAGAAGTTGTCAGGATGATTGGTACAGGAGCCTACTCATCTTTATCTGGAAAGAAAGAAATATAACACCATAGTTAACAACAATTGTACGAAATAGACATGTTAAAGACATATGTAAATTTCATTGAAATCCTGACTTCTAGGCAATGGAATATTTCTGTTCCTGAAAATCCTGACGTGATACAGCAAAACGGTTATGATTTTTGAAATCAGCGTACCCAATTAGTCTTAATCACTTTACACATCTCCAGTACAAAAAAATTTTTGAAATTTGTTGTTCAGTGTTATCTGTGCTAATGCCTGGCTTGATTCCTGCAAACAAAATTCAAACAGCTTGCCTAGTTTCGGAGATAATTTTTAGGCGATTTCATTAGCGGCGATCAACTTTTTTCTAGGAAGAATTTCCAAAATCAGAGATGGTTACTGCCTGCGCGTGGGCTTTCTGCATATAAAGGCAAGTTTCACGAAGATCCGATGAAACCTCTGGGTTGTGAAACAAAAAATGTCAAAAAATAGGAATGATATGATATAAAAATTGATATGACGTCATAATGATGTATCATATGTGCGGTAATTCCTCTCTGCTAATGCCCTGTTCGATTCCCGCAAACAGATTAAAAAGCTTGCCTAGTGTGAGATAATTTTTTAGGCGGATTTCCATTAGCGGAGATATTTTGACGTCGTAACTTTTTTTCTAGGAGGAATTTTCAAAATCGGAGATGGTTACTGTCCGCGCAGGGTATTTTTACATATATATGCCAAGTTTCAGGAAGTTTCTATGAAAACTGTAGGCTGTGAAACAAAAAGTCCACAAGAACAACAACGTGAGTAGACTTAGAGATCCTCCACGAGGAACTAAAAAAAACTGATATTGATTGTACACGTCCTCAACCATTTTCTCGGACACGCATTTACCGATGTTATTCAAATTTGTGTCTAACACCGCAACACGCGGCGTCTAACACCGCAACGCCGGCGTTAACACCGCAACGCGCGGCGTCTAACAACGCAACGCGCGGCGTCTAACACCGCAACGCGCGCGTCACACGCAACGCGCGGCGTCTAACACCGCAACGCGCGGCGTCTAACGCCGCAACGCGCGGCGTCTAACGCCGCAACGCGCGGGCGTCTAAACCGCAACGCGCGGCGTCTAACACCGCAACGCGCGGCGTTCTAACACGCAACGCGCGGCGTCTAACACCGCAACGCGCGGCGTCTAACACCGCAACGCGCGGCGTCTAACACCCAACCCGCTAACACCGCAACACGCGGCGTCTAACACCGCAACACGCGGCGTCTAACACCGCAACACGCGGCGTCTACACCGCAACACGCGGTATATACCTGGTGTTGGCTAAATGTTTGGGTGGTGGGCTTGGGATCCCATGATCCTGAGTTCCAATCCCCCTCTGCTATTGAATTAATACAGGTGGGGTTGACTCTGCCTGTCATCCTTCTGAGGTCGGCAAAATGAGTGCCAGCTTGCTGGTATACGATGTTTGGAATGGCAACCCGCCAGAACTTAGTCCATTAGCCAAGGGGACTGCTTAGGCAGCACCAATGCTCTGCACAGAGTATGGTCCCAATGGATGGATGGATGGAACACGTGGTATGTTGTATGCTGTAATTTTTTTATTTAACCTCCGCATCGAAGATCGGAGGTTACTGTTTTCACCCCTTTCTGTTTGTTTGTTTGTTTGTGAACAGTATTACAAAAACTCCTTCACGGATTTCAACGAACTTGGTGGGGGGATGAGGTATGGTCAAGGATCATGCATTAGATTTGGACTTGGTCCAAAATCCAATATGGCCGCTATGACGGCCATTTTGAAAATAATTTGAATTTTTTTTTTTGCATTTCTACATGTTTTAAGTGATTTCCAACCCCCCCCCCCCCCAAAAAAAAATTGTTAGAGAAAAAAAAATTTTTGCAACTTTGTTTCAACAAATTTCGATTTTTTTTTTTTGCATTTCTACATGTTATAAGTGATTTCCAACAAAAAAAACATGCCAAAAATTATAATTGCGGCTGATTTGGAACTTCCGTGGATATACCCAGTAAATCAATTTCTGTCTCAAGAATCTAGTTATGACGAATAATTGAGTATGAAAAGTTAAAAGTAAAAGGGAAATTGCAAACTATAACTCTGAGCACTGTTGACGTCAAACTGAATGAATAGGATATCAGGTTCACTTGAGTGACCTAGCAGTATTGGCGGCGGAGGTTTTGCACTCTACCGAGTGCTCCCCCTCTAGTTTATTACTGTAAATTACTGTAAGTTGTTTTTACTCTTGGGGATTATGGCTCATCCTGGTGTATGGTATAAACAAATCTTGTACAAATAGCTACATAAAAGCTCATGGGATTTTGACTCACCCTGTAATTAATCGCTTCATATACGTTCTCATGGAAGAAAAGTTTCATTTCTTTATCACTTTAGTCAACATATCCTAATCCAGATTTTTCTTCTTTGAAATATTTGGAGCATATCTTCTTGCAACGTACGCCAATTCACTATTGGGTGCACAAGAAACTCGTAAGAAGAACCGCATCCCTAAACCATCATATGTCGTCATAGCTGTGAGAGACAGATTCTGGAGGAAGATGGCAACTACGAGGGCTACCATGAACCTGCACACACATATTGAAATTTCACACCATTCTCATTTTGACGTTGTGCAGAGCTCTGTTTTCTATGAATGGACCATGATCATATAATAATACCATGACACAATCATAATTCTTTGTATTGGAAATTAATTTAATAATCTGGATAGGAATTCAAGGATACAATCATATACAAGGCTGAAGAATCACAATAAAAAAGAGGTGAATTCATTTACATAGGTCTTGTGCATTTTCTTAACTCGTTACAATTTCTGATGACCAGTAAGTAGTGTACATGTAGTATGTACATACTATATTGGTCACGAAAAAATATTTTCACGAAAAAATAAGTGACCACTATATTCTTATTGTTGTGTGTCTGTCTGTCTGTCTGTCTGTTGTCTGTATGTCTGTCTGTAGTCTGTCTGTCTGTCTGTCTGTCTGTCCCGAGCATAGCTCCGTGGGTTTTGAGCCGATCCTGATAAAATTTTGGTGGGAAGTTTATCATGATCTAGTTTGTTTTCCTGAAAATAGGCGTGGTGCGCCATTATGGGCGGAGCCACGCCCAAAAACTTGTTTTTAGGGGGTAGCCGATTTCAATTTGCATCTTCTCCTAGGGTTTGTCGAATCTGACAGGGGTTTCGGTATTTGGTTAGCCCAATGGCACCTGCATAGCCCCCGGAGCTCGATTTTTCTTTTCGTCCCAAGGTCAAGGTCACAAGGTCACGAACTTAGAAAATTGCGATTTTGACATAAAAAATCCATCTTCTCCGAGGGGTTTGTCGAATCTGGCTGGGGTTTCGGTATTTGGTTAGCCCAATGGCACCTGCATAGCCCCACGGAGCTCGATTTTTCATTTTCGTCCCAAGGTCAAGGTCACAAAGGTCACGAACTTAGAAAATTGCGAATTGTGTTTTTAGGGGGTGGACAATTTCAATTTGCATCTTCTCCTAGGGGTTTGTCGAATCTGGCAGGGGTTTCAGTATTTGGTTAGCCCAATGGCACCTGCATAGCCCACAGTGCTCGAATTTTTCATTTCGTCACAAGGTCACGAACTTAGAAAATTGCGAATTTTGACATAAAAAATTATCTTCTCCGAGGGGTTTGTCGATCTGGCTGGGGTTTCGGTATGTGATTAGCCCAATGGCACCTGCATAGCCCCACGGAGCTCGATGTTTCATTTCGTCCCCCAGGTCAAGGTCACAAGGTCACGAACTTAGAAAATTGCGAATTTGACGTAAAAAATATCTTCTCCGAGGGTTTGTCGAATCTGGCTGGTGTTTCGGTATGTGGTTAGCCCAATGGCACCTGCATAGCCCCACGGAGCTCGATTTTTCATTTTCGTCCCAAGGTCAATGTCACAAGGTCACGAACTTAGAAAATTGCGAATTTTGACGTAAAAAAATATCTTCTCCGAGGGGTTTGTCGAATCTGGCTGGGGTTTCGGTATGTGGTTAGCCCAATGGCACCTGCATAGCCCACGGAGCTCGATTTTTCATTTTCGTCCCAAGGTCAAGGTCACAAACTTAGAAAATTGCAAATTGTTTTTAGGGGTACCGATTTCAATTTGCATCTTCTCCTATGGGGTTTGTCAAATCTGGCAAGGGTTTCGGTATTTGGTTAGCCCAATGGCACCTGCATAGCCCCACGGAGCTCGATTTTTCATTTTCGTGTCAAGGTCACAAGGTGACGAACTTAGAAAATTGCGATTTTGACATAAAAATCCATCTTCTCCGAGGGGTTTGTCGAATCTGGCTGGGGTTTTCGTGTATTTGGTTAGCACAATGGCACCTGCATAGCCCCACGGAGCTCGATTTTTCATTTTGTCACAAGGTCACAAACTTAGAAAATTGCAAATTGTGTTTTTAGGGGTATCCGATTTCAATATGCATCTTCTCCTAGGGGGTTTGTCGAATCTGGCAGGTTTCGGTATTTGGTTAGCCCAATGGCACCTGCATAGCCCCACGGAGCTCGATTTTTCATTTTCGTCCCAGGGTCAAGGTCACAAGGTCACGAACTTAGAAAATTGCGATTTTGACATAAAAAATCCATCTTCTCCAAGAGGGTTTGTCGAATCTGGCAGGGGTTTCGGTATTTGTTAGCCCAATGGCACCTGCATAGCCCACGGAGCTCAATTTTTCATTTTCGTCCAAGGTCAAGGTCACAAGGTCACGAACTTAGAAAATTTCGAATTTTGACGTAAAAATCATACGATTGCCCAAACTTTGAGAGCTAGGATGACAATATTTTTTATGCATAATCTTGAGGTGATTCCCCACCTAAAGTCTTGAAATCATTTTGCTCTATCTCGAACACCTTGCCGTGGCGCCCCCTTCAAGTTTGTTTTACGCTGATTTCATCAAAGTATGGATAATCCGAGGAGTGCGAAATGCCATATAGCCTTATGACCTTATATTGTTCCTGGAATGTTCCAGGAAGTTTTGCACCAAAGGTTAATCCTTGACCTTTGACCTTTAAAGTTCACAAAGGTCAAATTTTCAAAGTTGTGGGAATCGAACCGGGTTTTCGACCTTCTTCGACAAACTAACTCCAATAAGCTATAGTACGTATCCTGTTTCCTTATTTTAATGTCCACAACATTATTTTTGTGACCTTTAAAGGTTATGCAAAGGTCAAATTTTTAAAGTTGTTGAACGAAACCGGGTTTTCGACATTTTACAACTAATAACCTGTCACTCGTTACCACATCATGTTGATCATTTTATAACTTGGTCAACATATTTCACATTGCCTCATCCTTGACTTCTGAAACACTCTATATCGTTCAAATACGCTTCAGACCATCGTCGTCTTCAGACTTGTCTCCACTTATTTTACATGTAACTGTGTAATAGAATCATTGATTTACTTTTAATACTCCATGAAAGAGGTGGTGAGACCAAGGTTGATATGGATTTACCATGGATATATTATACTGCTCCTCATCATTACCACTATCCTCCACATCATTATTACCATGATCATCGTCATCAGTGCTCTCCCAAGCACTACCATCACCATCACCAGTAGATGATAAATGGGGTTTCTGGGATGCCCATTCAAATGAATGGGGGGGGGGAAGGGAAAAACTTTCTGAACCAAGTGCCAAAAGCTCAAAATAGGAGACTCATTTTTCTCCCCACCTATCCCCTTCCCTCCCATACAAGCAAATGTAAAATTGAGACTATGAAAGATTGAGACTTACTGATTAAAACACTTCTTCCCTTTCATATTTTCATTATACTCAGAGCGAACCAACAAATATTTGTCCATGTTCTACTTTAGGGAATAACTTAATTTTCTTATAACATTCATTTCCATCGCATATATTCACAAAGAATAACTTGGAACTTGGTTCTTGGTTTAAGTGTCTTTGTTATGCAGAAATGAAATGATAAACTTCTCTTTATGCTCTTATTTGACCAACTGAGCCACATCATTTTGAGATTGTAGTAAATTGTTTGTCCATTGTTCAATTGATAACCATCAAAGTTTTCAGTCCATTCAAGGATATTTTTCTTTTCTTTACATCCTCCAACTCATTTGTAATTAAATTTATCCGCTCATTTGTTTTGTCTACTTTTACCCCGGTTATTTCTTCAATAAGACATTTCATATTTCTCACATTCTTTATGTTTCCCATTTATATACCAAGGCTGATTACATCTCCACTCTTTGGTTGGTTATGCTGGTTCTATCATTTATAACATCGGTAAAAAGATGGTGGTAGCCTATTAAAATTCCCAACCCAATATCTTAACACTTATACTTGTAACCATAAGGGAGACAATTGATTCCATTCCCTAAAATATATTTTATCATCAAAACCTCCGAATGCTTTCTTGTTTATCTCTTCTGTATCTATCTATAATTCCAGCATGCTGTGTGTCTGTGCGTCTGTGTGTTTGTGTGTCTGTGACCGGTTTCTCGACAACCACTGTGTGATGATGACCAACACCAATCCTGCCAGGAATTGAGGAGTCAACTGAGGATTCTCGAAATATACGGTTTATTGAAGTTGCATAGCACACTTGCAAGCGGAGGTGGCACAGGAACCAACCACAGCAGTCAGAACTGTACCACACTAAAGGTTACACTCAATAAGTTTCATATATAAACCTATTCCTAGGCGGAGAAAAGCAAGCAAAGAAAGAAACAAAGATGCAGTGGGCTTTTTTCCCCTCCCTGCGGCCCTCGGGGAGAATTAGCAGTAAACAGCTCCTTTCTCACGCTTCAGACAGCGAGAAAGCGCCGGCACATATTCATAGACAGGAACAATCCTTTGTAGTTCTCCAAGACTGTTGACACTCCACTGGAATTCATAACAGCCTGCAAAAGCTGCTCTCTGGCAAGGCCAGGCTGGCTTGTAACCCAAATTGTAAAATGAAGACAAACGTTTGGAGCGACACAATTTGAAGCAGCCAGGACAAAGGTTTGAATCCAGACACCTGATTAATGCAATTGATGAATGTTTAAATAAGTCAAATGTACAAATTTGGCCCAATGGGGCCATCACCTAATATATCATAACAGTATTCCCTCCTTTGGCCACATTGTGGCCATATTTGGACATCAAATGACATAATTAAATATTCTTGAGCAAGGGGAAAAACATCACTAACAACAATTCGATTTTATAGCCAAAAATTAAATTTATAAAACCCCCAATGATTATCTCACCCGTGATCACCATACCCTGTTCCTAGAGGAGATAGATATGCATTACACCAGTCCAATTAACAATGGCAGTGAACGCTCAAGAAATACAGTCGAGGCACCCCCGTTGACCTGAGGGGAAGGTAGATATTTTGCAGGCAAGAACTTGGGCTCGTGGCTGGGTTGAAGGTGATGAGAAAAGATCAGAAGGTGACCAGAGTCCCAGCCGAGTTTCGGCCCCTTGTAGCAGCAGTTCAAAGAGCTATGCATGTTGGATACAGTCACGGTGGCTGCACAAGCCCCAGCCGCACCACTGAACACATGTTGCAGGGGGACTCGCCGAGTGGCTGTCAGGGCCTTCGTTGTGCATTGAGGTAGCCACAGCAAGTGCACGATGTATTTGCAGAGCAGCACTCCGTGTTTCCACGCTTGCCTGGCCGGTCTGGCCTCACAAAACGCGTTGTCTGTTCTTGCCCAAGCTTTCTCTCAGTGGGGGTTATTATTATTTTTTTTTTCACATCGTTCATCTAATCTCCTCAGAAGGGGCAGTTTAATGATCATGTGTTGAATGCCCAATCACCAAATCTGGGTTCTCTCCATCGTCCAATCTTTTGGTTGAAATTCTTTCAAAGCTCCACTTGACGAAATCGTACAGTGCATCAAAGACTGCTTTCAACACTCCGAAACAAATTAAAGCATCAATTAAACACCAATCAACAAAACTTCGTGGGGTTATGTATTTCCACAAGACTGACAAAGGTTCTTACAAAATGCATTCAACTTGCATTGTTTGTCATATCAATATTTTATCCCTTTCCTTATTTTTTTTCCAAAACATGCTAAAATATACAGAATCTCACTTGTACGTATACTCAAAACATTCATCTCATTTGCTATTTCCATGTAAAAGCAAACAGTTTTTATCAGGGTTCCCAATTTGTAATCATAATTCTTTTCACCAAAAAATAGTCCATTTTCTATACAAAAAAATTAAAGTTAGCTACCTCTTTCAAGTACCGAATCAAACGCGATTCCATTTTTCACAGTTACCATTTTAACATTGCAATCATTATCTGCTAAACAACCAGTTTCATTCACAAGCAGTTCCAGAGCAACTGCCATTATTTATTTATTTTCCCAGTTAACTTTGGCACTTTTGTGCTGATGAAAGATGGTCAAGTCAGTGTTAGAAATACTTCAACTTACTTATGTAAACGTACAAGAAGTACAACTTAATAAAATCATGCACTTGTCCAATTAATCAGAAGACAGATAACATAGGTAATATTTAAATTGGCTTGTAGCATCATTGCACTCTTTTCAATAATATATATTTTATTTTGATCGATTTAACATTTATTTCATATCACATGGTCATGCCTTCTTCTAGCTCCGCATAATTCTTGTTTGTCCTTTTTGTTTGTCTTTTACAAATTGTAGAGTCATTTTATATTAAATTACAGTCAGGTCAGTATCATCTCCTAATCAGTGAGAGCAATACAGTTACAATACATGGTATAATTCCTATTCCATATTAATTGATTTCATGATTGCTGTTGTCTTGCCATTCTTTATCATTCTGCATTATGGTTATGTAAATACCATGTTTTCTTATAACTTGATTTCTAATATGTAGTGTTGACCAATCTGTCGATCAATTTAATAACAGAGACCTTTTCCAATATTATGTAGATACCTTAACTTAATTATTATTATTATCTTAATCAATTCTCAGTAACTTTTCTATCCCTCAATTAAACAGATTATAATCAAAGTCCTTAGGTAAAGGATTCTCAATTTGCAATCTCCAAAACAAAAGTTTATATCAATTATGACCAAAAGAAACATCATGGTTCGGTTCCATATGTAGTTCTTTTCCCCAATTTTCCTATTTTTATGAGCTTAGTCTGAAAGTAAACTAACACGGTTTCCATACACTATCTCCATTTTTTATGTATTGAACAACCAAATCCAGTAAAGGTGATGTAAAAATCACTTTTCTGATTAATATCACATACAAACATTATCATGAGTATCACTTGTTGGTTCATTGATCTCTAAGATTACCCCATCACCCACCATTACAGGTCAAACACACTGGTTGTGGACAAGTACCTGTCTAGGTGTTCGCAAAACATTGTGCAGAACACAACCTGTGTGTTCGGTTATCATAATTCACAAAATTTGATTCCAAAATAATTCAAAGATAAGTTATTCACAGAGAGTAATTAAACTAGAATATTCACAGCAATTTTCATTGTCGTCAAAGCGATTCTTTTGGAAGTCTTTTCGGGCTCTGCAAACCCCCCATGATGAGAGTTCCACGCCGTTGTTGTCGGCATGCGTCATTCGAGTTGCCGAGTTGTAGATCACACTTTGGCTGCACGGGGTCCATTTTTAAAACAAGAACTTGACAATATTGTCACAAAATTTCTCCAAACAGTTAAACAACACCAAAGGGTAACATTGTTTCATTATACGTTGATCAGCATCCATTTCTTTGTTTAGCCAATCTCTCTATTATCATTCCTACCATTTGTGACAATAAATAGAATTATCCGATTAAATCTAATGAATTTTTCCTGACAGGTAGATCTCATAAAAACACAAAAGACATGTTTTTCCTGTCCGTTTCCTGCACAGAAAAGCTAATGCAATGAATCTCAACGTTGAGGAGGCAATTAGGCCCATCCAAGCCTGCTGTAATCATGGGCGTTGGTGTAAGCTCCTCTATGCTTCATTAGTTCGCGGCTCTCTGGGGTTTGTTTCACCTCACCGCCGCCTCCTTCCTTCCAGATCGATGTCGTTGCTAAGCAACCATTCTTCTCTACATCCCATAATCCTCCAGCGCCTCGGTCTCGCGTCGCTCACCATCCAAACTGTTGTCCAATGTCGGTTTAAAACTGTACAGTTACACCAAAGCACGAATTTCGCAGATACGGTGGCCGTGAAGATATAAAAAAACGCGTTTTAAAATCCCAACTCTCATGCTGCCTTTCAACACATAGGTATCCAAGCCATTAAACCTTGCTGGGATATATCAACCAGAATATTATCTTCACAATGCCTGCAATAGCTCGCCTCCCTCAAATGGACTTCACTTTCAATCTCATCCCCGAGCTGAGCTGAGATTCAAACACATTGTGGAGAGGGTTGGCCAATCACATCACACCATTATCGTCACCACTGAAGCATATGCTCACCTGCACCCACCTCACTGCTCATCACTTTTCTTGCCACACCTCTCTCTAATTACTACAAACCATGGAGGTTTCAAAATGTACTAACATGAACACAAAACCTTCTGACAGGCATCCAACACCAGGAGCTTCACAATCCATAGCCCTCCCGTTCTCCACCGCATGGCCACCGAAGCAAAACCACTCCACATTCAACCGGTGTGATTTTAAAACACCTTCCATTAAAACTCCCTACTATGCATCCTCCATCAGTATCTGCTCCTCTTGGCACACCCAGACGTTACCACATGTGGAAACAGCAGACACTTTGTAACACCCACCAAACAACAAAAGATAAGCTCAATCGGCGCAACCGGCACACGAAGCACCATCCATTATCCTGGTTACATGCCATTAAAGTTCACCTTATATGTTTGATTTAATACATTATCTACTTTGGCGTTTTAAGGAAAATCCCACTGCACAAAGGGAACCTGAGAAGTGCACAGAGATAAAGTAAATAGCGAAAGGATTTATATGTGGCAAGTTATCGCGGGCCATTTGACCTCAGCATCAATATCAGCAATGCCTATATGGTATAGAATCCCGAGATATCTCGCCGTTCGCGCACGCGGAAGTGACGGTTTTTTTTTCTCCTCTTCCGCTTCACGACAGCCGCGAACTAACTCAAAACAAATAACATTTATTACCGCCTAAAGGATTGCCTGTGTCTCTATGTCCAGGCATATGCGCAATGCACTCGTTATGAAGTTCACCTTTCGTATACGATCAAAAATCGAAGCAATCCTTGGTTTTAACTTTTCAACATATAATTATTTTAATCATCTCGTAATCCAGAATGTAAATCGATTCGCCGTCCGTAGAGTGTAGTGCACTCACTAGCACTCACAGGCCCGTTTCGTTCTGTTTCATTCAATCACGAATAAATCTCGTTTTTTTTCCCTACACAGATTACGAGAAATACAATTGTATCCAAACAGGTGCTTAGAATGACCACAAAAAATGGAAAACAGAATTCTCAGAACTGACGTTTAAAACTGGAAAGCACGTAGCGTGATTCAGCCTTAGAAAACATGGGCAAAGGGTGAAAAGAACTGAATTTGAATTTAAGAATCAAAATTATTGCTCCGAGAAAATCATCATTTTATCACGACGCTCAGACGTCGTTGATTCAGTGTTCAAAACCCAAAACAGCATACAGTAGTTTAGTCGAACAATGAAAAATTCCTGAGCTCTCTTACTCATTTAGATCTACCCACAGGTTACTGAACCACGCACGTAGTACTGTGTGGAATTCTCACACATATCATTCCAAATCTGTCCGTCCAAGTGGTTAATTCCCTATTAGAGATACACACCACACACACACACACACCACACAACACACACACACACACACACACACACAACACATTCATCACAAACACACTACTCTTTTACTCCAATGAACATGTCGCGCAGTTACTTGATGAAATTAGCAGCTCATATCTCTATACAAACATAACAAGTGCCACACATGGACAAGTTTCAGGTTGGAAACACCACTTACATCTAACACCAAACTCAACCTTCCCACCACACATTGTATTCGCCTCCTCGTCTCAAGTTCACCTTGAGTCGTCTTCTGTCTCAGGTCGTGTAGACCCCGTCGCCAACTTGCTAACGCACCTCCAGATGTATTCATTCCTGTCTCGAGCATCACCACTCTGCCCTCCATCAACACCAGAAGCTACGGTCTTGTGTAATATCTGGATCTAAGGACCCGGTCAGTCGAGAAGGATCCTGTCTTCCCGCTGTCCAGTCACCCAATTCTTGTACTCTCTTTTACTCTTATCAATTCCATATTTATCCCCGAAACTTTCAAGCATTTCCCTCTGGTAACTCTGTGTTCCCTTGAATGAGATTATTCCCCATTGTATGTTCTTCAGTGTACCACCAGCCTGTAATAGCCTTTAACGTTATCTCCTTTATTGGACCGAAGTCCCCTTGTCTTCTCTGCCGACCTTAATAGCTCTCTTTTCATCCTTTAATTTTGCAGGTCAGGAGACCCGCTCTTTCGCCTCCGAGATTTGCCTTATACTATTTCTTCCTCTGAGGGGACTGCGTCAACCCTCCCAACATTACCCCGGTACTCAACCTGTGGTCAACAGGACTCAACCTGATACTTTACAGGCCCTCTAGAACCTGTATCCCCTGATTTCATCGCCGGCCTTTCTACCTTGCCCTCTGTGACCACAAAACAGCGTGTCTTCCTAACAGGCTGACGCCCCTATGCTCCTCAACAAACCGCACTCGACTCTTTCCTTACCATTACCGTTACCAGGTCTCGGCAACCGCGCAGACCGCGCGAGCTGCGCTCACACGAAGATTCCCTCCGGGACCGCTGGCGTTCAGCTTTTGCGTTGACATCCGAGACACGAAGTGCCCTGCCAGAGATCGCTAATGGCATTCAGAGAACCACAAATTAAAGATCCCTACACGG
>CM068960.1:121779263-121795292 GCA_035128595.1 Eptatretus atami | reverse complement strand
GCCTTGGCAACCCACTCTTGTGTCCTCTTGGGGAACACTGCATTGAACCTGGGTAATGCCTTCAGCTGTCCTTGCCTGAGACCTCTCCAGGTTGCTGTTATTGTCAAGAATGGCTAGTTCAGTTCTTGCAACCATCCCTCGATAAGAGAAGTGCTGTCTCTTTGGGCAGTACTTGGTGATGAGTGAGTGGTATGCCTCAAGGTGTCCTGTGTGTACTGCCAGAATCAGCTTTTGGATGTCCACAAGAACCTTTCTGTCAAGTACCACTTCCTTCAATGCCTTGTGAGATAGTGAGTGTGGTGTGAGCCATCTCTTCCTCCTACTTTCATCTGGGTTCAATGGAGGGTGGCTACTGGAGTGGAAGTGGTCAAACAAGCCCCACTCGTTCAAATCAGTCACATGGTAAATGATGCTGATCCACATTTATCTCAAAATGTTTGGATCGGTGTTGCAATTTTGGCAGAAAAACCACAAATGGTTTGTTACTGCCTTGATCTAAGGATTTTAATCAGAGCAACCCCTCTGACTTGCCTTTTTCCTCAGCTTATTCCTGATACTCTTTTCATTATGATACACATCATATTGGTGTTCAATGTGACTGTACTCCGTACGCATCAGCTTAGCCACACTGGTGCAGCTGTCTGTCCCAAGAACCTTGATGTTGACACCATGATCTTCAATTTCAGTGAGACACTCTTTGCAACTGTCTCTCTCCATTGAAACTGAAGAGATTGACTGACTGACACATGTCCAAGGGTGAAAGACAAAATTGCACCTGTGTCTACCTCCATCGATGAATATGTGCCATATTTGGCTGAAAAGCCAGGTGAGTCGCATCTTCCATCACCAATGAGAGTCGCACTCACCCAGACCAAAAGCAGCAGTGCATGCTTCTTTTTGTTGGGTGTATTGTGTGTGGGCTATGGGGAAACGGTACTGGTTCTGTAGAAGTGGTTCTCACAGATCAAAGGTACATGGAGAACAAAAAAAAATATTTCACTCTCTCATATGTGAGACCTGTGAATAGAATGGCACTTGAGAGGAGAAGATTCCTTTCAGCTGCCATTCAGCTGCCATTCCTTTCAAGACTGGTTGAGAGTACCACCAACCAGAGTGACCAGACTCACACTGGTACTGCACTTTCAGCAGAGTATCCCTTGTCTTTCTTGTAAGCATTGGTGTCTGAATTCTGGCACCACATCCGAGACACCGAGTGAACAAAGCCTTCAGACAATCCTCAAAAACTAGAAATTTCCTCTGCTGTGCAGGACCAAAGGAAGAGAAAGGTTGTGTGTGGGATGAACATGTATTATCGGATTCTGAGCTGCTTGTGTGGTCATTAGGTGTGTTATCAGATTCAAAATGTGTTGATTCTGAATTGTCATCAAAATAAGAAGACAACGAGTGTGACATCCTTCAGGCAGATGTTTATCTGGGGAGCATCTGCCAGCATGAGATGATAAATATTAAAGATCCCAGGGTCACCAAAGTGACAAACTATGTGAGTTATTGACGACTGCACCCTGGGCAAATCCCAAATTCCTGCCTTTATATCCGTGGAACAGCTGTGCCTCAGTAATGATGCAACCAGCAGGTTGGATTTGTAATTTAATCCCACAGTAATAAGTAATCATTAATGAAGACCAGCTCATTAAATAAAGAGTGAAGAACCAAAGTGGGTTTAGTTGTTTTTTTTCTACCCCCGTGGTTAGCACACCTCAATCAATGTCCTGTTTAATTTCATCCGTTGATGTACCTGTCTGTCGACACATCAACAACAGCCTTCAGCAGCAAGATTTGTCCTTCGTTCTGAATAATATTATTGTCATTTAGAGTTACACTATAATTGAGAATAAATTCAGGAACAGGCAGCTCAGAGATGAGCACACTTTCAAGCGAGTTATCCTGCCTTCCCTGATATTACAAAAATAATTTTATTCATACGAACCACACTTGCTTCTGCTTAGCTTCTGAGACTTGATGGGATTGGGTGTAATCAAACTGATAAGGTGAAGTTGAAACGTTTGACTTATCAGGTGTGAAAACAAAGAAATTATATTGTGAGCAATGGAAGAGGAAGCCTGGTTTTGATCAAAAAAAATGGACAGAGAGACCAGTCAGAAATTTAATAAACAACATCCCTGTGTCTGGAAGAAACGAATGTAAATTGAGATTTGTACAAAAAAAAAAAAGTCACTTGTCCGTTCTCCTGTCTTTGGGTTGGTAGGGTAGCTTAGACTAGAGGTGTGCGTACTCGGCTCTGAGCCGTCTCACCTGCGCTTGAATCCTGACCTAGATATAAACTGTCACCCTGGTGTCTCGCAGGCAGGGAGATTCATTAATGTGTGTGTGCCGTCCTTTGGATGGAGGTTAGACTGGGAGTTCTGCATGCCACAATCAGTTGGTGGACTTGAAAGATCCCACGATGTCCTTCGTGAAGAGTATGCGAGTTATTGCCGGAACCATGAACAAATTCCAAACTCCTGGTATAACCTCCAGGAGGAGGCACCGCATCAACGGCACTGCCATGTCCCTGGAAAAACTGATGCCAACCCACAACAACGTGCTACATACGGGTGACGACTAATATCCTCAGGAAAATGTAAAAAAATGGAAAAAATAGAATCAACAATTCCATTCCCTTCACAAGGGAAGACTGGAATACGCCACAAAACATCCACTTTAAAACAGCACAAAATGAAAATAATAACCTTCAATTTGTCCGAAATTGAAACTTTTTAAATATTTTGAACCTTCGGATTATTAAATAATAATTTGCACCAAAAATAAAATTTACCTTCCACTGTTGATCTTGTCGAATATAGATCAATATATCCAATTGCCGCTGCACTGAATTGATATTTTTCAATTGGAAGAAATTGCAGTAGTTATTTCATCATGTGTCATCGTTTTATTATTTATTTTTTCATTATTCTTGGACTCATGGAGGAATTTGTGCAGCAATGACATGCAGACCAAAGACACGAGTGGACATCAATGCCCTTTTCTATTAATGACTATGGCATTAGTAGACAATGGACAAACACATATGGTATGTGGGATTTCAACCCAGATTCTTTGCATGAGCCAGGGGGTCAGATGGGAACACTAACAGGTCGATAACGGATCGATTTGTTGCAATTCTTGTAATAACAATTGCTCTAACTTTGAAGGTTTTATTGTTGTTCTCTTTTGTTTTTTTTAATGGAAGATGCATTCTTTTTACAGGTTCAGACATTCTACAGTGGTTGATGAAGAACTTGCAGATTGATGACCAAGGTACCCCAATGAAAGCATCTTTTTGGTCTTGATCGCAAGCGGCTTTACTCCTGGGTTATGCGGTAACCACCGACACGCGTGGTCGACGTTGAGGAAATGAAGATGCCATGCAGTTTTCTTCGTTTCTTTGGGAACCTTTGGGCAATGACTCAGAAATGGAATAAGGCAGAGCTTCACACAGCTGCTAAAGACCTAATGAAAGCCTAGTTGATACTGGCTGACAGTGGAATCATTTTTAAAATCAAAAATTAATTATTGAAGCATTCAAGATTGGTGTTTTTTTCTTCTTCTTTTATTTGCTTCGTTGGACCAAGATATATGCACAGCAACATATACTAAATAAAACCTGCTCAGGAGCTAGAAAAGTAGAGATTTATCCCATTAGGATATTGTCCTAATGCAACATTTCTCAAAATTTTATTGTCGCGATTTGTCTCGATTATCAGTACTTATAGAGACTGTGCTCGAACAACTCATGAACATATTCAACATCCTCACCGTCTTTTCTGAGGCTGTTACTGGCTTAATGGTTAAGGTGGCTGACTTGAGATACTATGGACCAGGTGTGTTGATCCTTCTAACCAACCTTCTAAGGTTGGCAAAATGAGTACCAGCTTACTGGTAACAGGGGGCAATGCATCAGTGGCACAGCTGCTCCCCCAGAAAATGATGCAGTCACAGGCTGCATATGAATAAATTAACAAACCACCTGTGCTTGGCCAGCCTGCCCCCTTCCTCTGCATGATGCTGCCAGTCTTCCATAAACGTTTTGTGTGCCACTCATGAATCCTTTTTCTCATTGTCCTGAAGCCTCATTCCACGGATTTATGATTTGGTCTTGATAAACCAGGCAACACATGGCACCTTTTCTTGCGGTGACCGTTCACAGTAAACAGTCCCATGAAACACCTGGAAATGAAAAAAAGTCAACAAAACTTTGAGAAATGGTCTTTCACATGAAGCAAACCCAATCGTTGTATCCCATTTGATTGGTATAAAACTCCTAAACCTGACTTTAAGACTGAGATTAAGACTTAGGTTAAAGACTGCATTAATTTACTTGTGACCGTTCAATCTCAGTCTCTAAAGACCTGAGTAGCCTTGATGATGTCATCCCAGTTTGGAGGTGATGTGGTGGTTTGCATATGTGCACGACGCCACTGTCGTGTTGTATTCATAGTCAGAAGAGCCGATTTTTGTTATATATTTTTATATATATTATATGTATAATATATATAAATATATATTAATATATATAATATATAATATTGTTACGAATTAGCCGTTCGGACAGCCACCGCAGACCGACCTTAAGGCCCAACCGCAGTCGCGCGTCCGCCGAAAACCGGAATTCAGTCGTAGCTTCCGGACAACTCCGGAACCTGCTACGGGTGCCTTAACGCACCAGAAACTGTCAATATTCTGTCCACGCGGTACAGGGTTAATCGCCGAATCTCGAATACCGAAATTATCCGTGCAGACAGAAGTACCGAGAATTTATACCTCGACGAGACTCGTACGGAAACGAGCCGCTAAGCCCGCTCGTCCGTGTGCGATGCCGAGCGGTTTTAATCGCCAAGTTCCGTCGGACCAAATGACCACCTTTATTTGGCTTTAATAGCCGGCTAATTTCCCAAACGTGCCGTGGAAGTCAATGGGAGGAAATGACGCAACGAGCAGATTGACATTTAACAATGGGGACATTTATTATTACAAATGAGAAATCAATGGGGGAAGGGGACATGACACAAGCAAAGCCTCAGCCGATGTCTATTACACTGGGCTGCATTTGAAATATTTTTTTCAGAGGTCTAGGTTTTCTCAACGTTCTCATATGTTTTTTGCATGCTGAATTCAGAAATTTATCTAATTTCGCTCAATCAGGGCAAGTTTTTATGCTATCCCAATTTTAGGAAAATAATCAATTTTTTTAATTAGAATTTTTTAAATTCAAAATCAGACTTACATTGACAGAAAATGTACAAACTATATAAAAATGACACAAGTAACATTAATGTGGAAGAAAGTGCCTTCTCAATTACTTTCATTTCAATTTCAGAAAAATATAGATAAATCGTTGTTTCTGGCAACACCCAACTTCAGTCGCTCCAGCAGTCGCTGTTTCCTTCGTCTTTTTAATGTTGAATTTCACATTAACGGTACTTGTGCGTTATTTTATATATAGTTTGTAGATTTTCTGTCAATGTAAGTCTGATTTTGAATTTAAAAAACAAATTTTGATTATTTTTTTCCTTAAAATTGAGATAGCAAAAACTTGACCTGATTGAGCGAAATTAGATACATTTCTAAATTCAGCATGCAAAAAGCATATAAGAACTGTTGAGAAAACAGACCTCTGAAATGACGCAGACCAGTGTTATGTACAGGCACGCACTTAACCAACAATTCTACTTATAAAGACAAGTGCCACAGAACACTTTCATACAAACCCCAAAAAAGAAACGGGCTCGTGAGCCTTTATTCCAACTCGGAGCCTGGATGACGAGGCTCACAAGAGGCCGGGCAGGTTACCTGACCGCCCCTTGTGACGGCTCGAAGGTCTTTGGGTCTGTGACCCCTGGGTGTCTTCTTGGCCCTCGTGTCGCAACGCGCCAGTCGCTGAGCGGGTGGCGGCTTGGGCAGCTTGGCGAGCAGCTTGCTCGGTTCCCCTCGGTCGTCCGGCCTACACTGCGCCTGTCGGTCGGGCCTGGCCGGCGACGTGCTCGGAGGAGTGCACGGGTCTTTTGCTCTTTTGAAGTTGATGCTCTTTGGGCCCGTTCACTACCTCAGCGCGCTCGACCGTCTCAGGGCCGTTCACCCGGACCACGACGCAGCCTGCTCGACTCCACCGCAGCTGGCAGAACCTCTGGCACGCCTCCTCTCCAGCTGTTCTCCACGACCTCCGGCTCTCGTCGCTGCGCTCCCTTCTTCTCCGCCACGACAATCCACTGACGAAATCGTTGCTCCTTTTTTTACGAACTCGAGAGAAACCCGGCGGAATAATACAGCCAATCTCAATTCTCACAAGCAAGAGAATAGTCTAACTTATCAAAAATAGGTCGATCATCTCTTTCCATGTTGGAAATAATCCTCATCATTCATATTCAATTCTCCTATAGCTCAAATTCTTCCCTCATGACGAAATCTTTTAACAATTTGATGTTTAAGTATATCTATTGTGGAACGTGGAAGCATCTAAATTTTTCTTGAAGTTTTTAAAAGTGGTTAAAAAATTCTCTGTGTTTCTTTCAAATGCTCTTCACCTAGTTGTCTGTGGTTCTTCTTTATGTCTTCCTCTTTTACAACTTTTGAAACCCAATCTTATGTTCCTTAAATCTTCTGCTTCTTCTCCACCAATTTTTTGAAAATATCATTCTACATAATTAAATCAACAGGAAATTTCTTCTCATCATAACGTAGATGTGTTCAAAATAATCCTTTCTTAAATATTTCATCAAATCTTTATTAACATTAAACGAATTTTAATTCTTCTTCACTATACTTGATCTCTGCTTTTCATACGTTTGCGTGTTTCTTCATCAACATCAAAACCAATGATAAAAATCCTTCATCCACTCAGATTTACTAATTTGTCTCATTCCTTCTGGATAGTTTCTAATATCCCAAAGACCACAGATTTTAGTTCTCTAACTCACTCTACAATGTGAATATTTTGTTGCACCAAGAGAAACCTCCTCAAATATTGACCTTCATTCCTCAATCGCATAGTTCCTCCACTGAAATATAGTAATAATCTTCACCTTTACTTCACTGGCCGTCTATTGCTCTGGTTTTGCAGCTACAACCATCACGGGGTTTTAGAAACTATCAATATTTTAATTTGTACTAACAAAACCTTATTATGAAAGTTTTCAAGAAGCAGATTTACCCACAAGATTTATAAATAATAGTTGCCATTTTATATATGTAATTTTAGAAAAATAAAAAATATATCCCTGTAATATCTCATCTTGTTCACAACAAATAATTATATTTTTCAGTCGTGTCTTCATATAATCCCAAAATCCTTTTTACTACATAGATAGAACAATGTCTCCCAAAAATTTTATTATCTATGAATTAAACTTGAATGAAAAAAAAGATTAGCATTGTCAATGAGCGAACGAGGAGTTGAAAGTAAGATGACAAGATAAAAACAATTACAAGAAGAACAGTCTCCCTTGTGTAGTTGCTTCCATTACCGTTTGTTTTCTCCATTAACACAAATCAATAGATAACGAGGTTCTTTTTGATTTATCCAAATCTTGGGAACGAGTATATCATCCGTATTATCACTAAGAATACAAGTATCGTTTGATTCTTTTAATCTCTGTGTATCACAAAATAGTTAATTATATCTCCAATGTTATATATTTAGTTTTTTGAAGTTAAATAAACGATTATACTTCTTTTTGAAGACCAGCCATTAAACCCTTGTGAGAATTGATACTCGGTTGAAAAACTCGACTTTGTGAAAATTATAAATTATCATCATCTAAAAAGTTGTGAGGAGAGCAATCTTTAAAAGTAGCAGTTTTTCCACATCCGCTATGAACAACTTATGAACATCTTAATGAATTTGGAAATTTTATGATTGTTAAAAATTTTCTTATTTCCCAAATGGTAAAAATACATTCATTTATATATTTGAAAAACGATTATTTAATTTTTATTGGCTTTTTAGAACTCTTTTTTATCCTAAGTCAGGTTAATTTCAAGATATCCATTATTATTATTATCAATATCTTGTGTTGATATTCCCTGAAAATCAATCCTATGAAAAATATATAACAACAATCCTTTGAACATTTCTCTAATACGTTCAGTTCTTCCTCGCTAAGAAAGGCAGTTACACCCTCATAACTTACATTCACTTTCTCTAATCAATTCTTGTAAAGTAATCATTTTTTTGCGTGTAAAATCTAAAGAATTATTTTCCTTTATAATTTTTACTTATCATAATTAAGAGATTAATCCACAGAAATACATTGTTTATTAGCTTTTAGACTTCTGTGTTTACATCCCCGTCTTTCACACGCAGACCAATTCTCAAATTTGTTCATATGGAGAAGCAGGCGAACTTCAAAGGGCTCAAAATCAGTAAAACATTATATTTATTAAAGTAAAACTCACTTAAACCGAAATTCATCTATACCTTCAGTGCATTTATCGACTCATTAAATAAGCATTACCATCGATATCAATATACTTTTTTCATTTTACTAGATTCAACACAACATTCTTTATATAAAAGGTAATTTTAAATGCATCATTAACTACTATGAAACAAATGTCATTTCACCTGATATATTAACATCCTTTATTATCATCAGGACTTTACATCTTAGGGTTATTTAAAAAAATACAAATTTCTCCTTGCATATTTAGCAAGACATGTCTATATCTTTTCTTTCTAAAGCTTCATCCATAAGAGTTTTTGTTTTTTGAACTTTTCTTGTTCATGCTTTTTCTAGTTTTTGAATATAATACAAAAGAGAGGAGAAACTTTGTAAATACTCATTAATTGAGTTCTACCAACGTATACTAAAAGCCCTTCCATTGGAAAGAAAATTGAAAACTCATCTTCATCCCACCATAATTTATTATATCCAATAGTTGTAATATTTATCTTTGTTTCAATTTACATCCTGACATATTCTCAGTTATCTATTATAACAAATTGAAGAGAATTGATTGAAACTTGTCCTTTGTGTCTTAAAACATTAGAATTTATATTAGTGAAAAGTTGAGGATTAAATGGTTTTAAGCACAGATTTCACCTATAAATTAAACGAAATTTTCAATCAAGAAAATTTCTTTCCTATCATACCTCTGCATAAATATACCTCACCGTCAATCTAAATGTGAATGAGCGAAAAGAGCGCAATGATATATCCCAGTCTGTAATCACGACCGAACTATAATTCGACATTCGCCCTGTAATTAAATATAGAACACCTCAACCAAACAATACTATTTAAATTCTACTTTCAGCACAACTATCTCCTCTTGAGTTGAAAGAAAACATCTGTGATATAATTCCTCCAAAGATGTTTTGAAGTGACTAGGACCGGGTACACAGACGAGAGACATCTTGAATCCACCAAATAACATCCTCTAAACGCAAAAGAGATTACGAGTTAAAGCGAGATATTATATTGAAAACACGAGCGACATTAAGAGGGCACCATGAAGAACTATAGCCGATCCTATTTCTCAATTCCTCCGAACACCTCTCACCTGGTCTCATAACATGCAATAAATGAATCAATGACTCGATAGTGAGAGACCATCCCACTCGTTTGTAACACAAGTCTGATTAAAGGAGACCATTAAAAGAAATGAAAACGTTTTAATTTTATAAGGGTAGTTGCACAAGGGAATGAATCCTGTGATATGACAACCGTATAATGCAAAATCCAAGAACATAGCGGACCTGCTTGGACTAGTCTCAGACACAGCGTATCTTTCAGACTTTACCAATGGTGGATAAGTGTCACTTCAAGTAGCTATTCCTGAATAGTTTGAGATGGTTATAGTGAAGTAGAGCGAACTACAAGACAAGAGAGGATGGCTGATCGTTTATAAGATCAAGTGTGATGACGTATATGATAGGAGGTTTGAACAATGTGCCCAATATATATATCTATCTATATCTATTCATCTATAAGATCAAAATCCCTCTTAATATGAGGCTTCTCATGAGTATGAAAGTACGAAAATAGAAATAAGCTAACCCAGAATGAGAGTATGGTATGGGAAAGAATATAGACGGATACTAACATGATAATAAAGTGTATCTACGGTTTATTCTGGCCGTTGCTCGACAAATACTGATTTCGTCGAACCAAATATGTAATATTTCACGTATAGATAGAAACATATAGTATTGATAATAATGAGGATGAATGGACGTATAGCCTATGTTACTATTTAATTAATATTAAAGAATCCCATAACAATCTAACCACGACGTAAATATCACTAATAATTCTAAGCAGAAAAAAGAATAAATCTCCTTCGCTAACTAATTGTTTACGATCGAAACCGAATCGCCATACAAAACACAAACAGTTTCAAAGTGGATTAAAATTTCAAAAACAAACTAAAAAATGACAGAAAACACACTCTATCCTCCATGCTATTAAATACTATTTTCTGTTGCGACTAAATGAATGTCTTTGTACATAATATATCAAGACATACAAACACTATCACTCAAAGATCTAACCCCTTCTCACCGTTATAGATATACTAAAACATCGAAAACAATAATAAAGTCCTATGTCCAGTTAACGATAGTCTACGTTTCTTTAAGCTGTATATAACGATCTCACAAAGACCCTATAACACGATCGAGTATCAAACATTTGCGGAATACCCAGAAGTGTTGCCCAGATATAGTGCGATGTAAATACCGCTCGAGTACCATATCAATGCTAACCATACCTATGGTGAAAAGATTCTTTGTAGAACCCAAACACATAAAAACTATCCTATCACCACCTACCATCCCAAATTATACTTATATTCGCTCCTAACCATTTGTTTCAGTGTGAGCCGCTTCCTAAAAACATAGCCACAAAGTGAGCGTGCTTCTCCTAATCCGCACCCATAACTAATTATACATACATATATAATCACAAATAAATATGCAAAAAACAATATTCTCGTTTCTGTTAATTATATCAAATCATCTGATATGGTAGAATTAAAACAGATATAATAAACAACCAATAGGACCACTAAGATAGTAATGGAAAAACTCAAGTGTCGTCGACGAAAGAGTTTGTAAAACGAAAGGAAAAAAAGCGACAATGAAGCAAATAAATGTACCTTACAGTCAATAAGTGTTAATGAAAGGAATAAAGGATGAAGGCTCGCACTGAACCTAACCATATATAAGAAAGGCAAAAATGAGAGCTGTATCTATCTTTAGAGAAGAACAATATCTGGCCGTAATTCTCAAAAGGAATCCCACATATGATGCGTAGTTGGCTATGTACTTCACGGATCTTATTTTATTTGATTGCTCTACTAGTACATATGTCATGAAGAGGGCCACTCACCCTAAACCGGCTCGGCCGCGTAACTGCCAGCTTCCACTGTCCCATATAATTATTCTATGAATTAGCTCAAAATTAGCCGTCTTCATTGAGTGTGCCGAGTCCTAAAAATTGCCCTTCAGTACCATCCATGGCCTCCACTATATCTGAATGATACATACATACTTATTCTAGATAAATGAACTTTCAATAAGCACACACACAGGGAAGTATATCACCTAAAGCTACCAGAGACGAAGAGATACGACCAGAGTCAAAAGCTGACTCCCTAAAATCAGTCTCACAATACACACTGCATAGCCTCTACCTCCCTACGAGAGACCACCACTGAAACTCTGTGATTAAGTTACAATTCTTTACAAATCTAGATAGCCTAATATGCAAGAGAACACCAACTAAACCAAACTCGCATCGACCAGAGACTGTCCTACTGCCCAAGCCCCAGTGCCCTCTTACCCTCCAAAGATCGTAATTATATGAAATTCATTCTCCTCAGACGAAGAACGAAATCTAACGTTATATGGATGGCCAGGGGAAAATCCAGAATAATAAAGGAGCTAGCAAGGAGCAAATGGCGAAGGTCAATGGCCTAAAGAGGAACAATCTCATTAATAATGAGTCGAATAGGTTCAGAGACCAAGAGCGAACAGAGTCCCTAACTGAAGATGTAGAGATTGCTCCACATATGATAAAGAAAATTCAAACCAGATGATGTGAGATTGCTGAACTAACAGGATGTAACTTCTGTATTTGAAACGGAGAATAATCTCCTCCCATTAAAGTAGAAATTCTATATAGAGAGGAAATTCCAAACAAGAGATGACACCACTTCAACATTCCCAGAGAGGCCAGGACAATTCGACCTCATGTACAAGTAAGAATTTATCCTAATGATTATATGGATTTCATTATGAGCATAATTGATAAGTACACACCAACACAACTTCCTCAATATACGACCATGTTGCCCTCTGATAATAACGTCCTCTCATCTAAAAGTGTACCATTACCCACTCACTAAATTATGAGATCATAAACCACGCACTAGACCCAATTTGTATATAATAATAATTTCTCTTATACCTTTAAAACCTTGTGAATAAATTACTTCCATCATTGTACCTCTTAAATTTAAGCTCACACTTGTCTTAAGTATTGTAGACTTCCGATTGTGTTTATGGATCAGACTTTCTCCTAGAGTCACCTCCTCAACTCCATAACTAAATGTTTGCTCTAATTAGTGAGAGTTAGATAACTCGCGCGCGACAAGAAACTTTTGCTAGTCACCGTGCGCGTGTCGTAATAGCCTAGGAGCTCGTACATGATGTGTACCCATCATCCTCACCAAAGAAATCAACGTCCTCCAGAATGTAATACATTCCTGTATGCTCCCTATGCTTGTGTTAGATGATTGATCCACAAGTCTATGAAGGGGAATATCACAAAGTATGCTTCAAAAGAATATGCTAAAAGCAAATTCACCACGTAAAAAATAATGGGTGATAGGCAATGATTTTCGAATGGTGCGAACGGGGTACAATCCTTCCATGGTCAGCGGCGTGCACCTAAACCGTTTATCCACCACCCTTTTCAACCAGCCCCCGGGCGTACTCTGTTCACCAGACAAACAGCCCCCTGTTCGAACTACTTTGTTCCTATACCCCAGCCTGCCCGTCACCTGTGTTTGTGTCCCTTACATTTGGGCCTTGCCCCCTCCACGACTTATTCATTCTGTCCGTCCATCTGCACCTCCGGTCTAATCCCCCGGGGATCCAGTCACGGTGACCTGTTTACCTCACCCACAGGGACCAAAGCGTGCTCGCATTCATATGGCTCTCTAAGCCAAACGGCGTTCCATATTAGGGTCTCGAGAATCTCTGCCAAACTACTCGAAAGGCTCGACCCCATACGCGAGACAATTCCCAGGCTGCCTCGCCGCCTCCGCCTGCGCTATAAATCCTGAGCGCGAGGGAAGGTGCTTTCTCTCACCCTCGCCCATCAATGGCGACTCTCTCGCATACGCCTCACGCCGCTCGCAAGGGCCCTTAACGCGACCCACGCCTTCCATGCGAGACGGCCCTTGTCCCATACAGCGAGCTGTGCCCGTGCCCCACCACGGTTGCCCTTCATCGGTCGTGGGCCATTCGTCCCTGGTCACGGTTAATGATCCGCGGTTCATGTGGCGTCCCATCCGTTGCGCCAACTACGCCTAATCTAAAACCTAGCCCTACGTGTACAACAAGGCATCGTGAGAGCCAACGATAAGAAGACCGCTACGCCGAGACGGGGGGGAAAAGCAAGATCAACAAGGTGACCATTTTATGTGCCTTGAGCAACACGACACAGTTGTAGAGTCACCACAAAAGCCACCCGTAAAAAGTAACAGTCCCAGCCACAAATACCTCAAAAAAGTAACTGCAGCCCACAGTATACCAATAGAACAAAAACCAGAGTCTCACCGAGGATCGCACCCCTCCAAACGGTGGTGTTTCGCGCCGACCACTCGCACCAACAGCCAAAACGAAACTCATTTTTGGTAAATTTGGCTAACCACTAAAACTGAACCTTATCTCTGACCCCCGGGGTCCGCACATACGCGACGAGGACATCCCCTCCCCTCCTCACTGAACACTTGAAACACAATTGCATACTTCACCGTGAATACTAGGGTTCCTGCGCCGCGCCGACACACACACATTCATCACCATCAAAAACCCAAACAGAACATAGGTAAGTTTTCTCACCTCTATTTTCAAGACTCGATCCGTCCAAGTCCTCCCAGCACGCAACTACTGCTAGCCGTTGCCACATCTCCATAATTAAACGCCTTCCTCCCGAGCCGTAGGTACGCTCTGCTCCGTACGTATCCTTACACCTCCTCCGGCGCTTCCTTCTTAAGCATGCCTAAAACGCTGAGCTCGATAAGCTGCACCTGTCCGCCCCTCTCACAATACCTTATGTCCCGTCTCCACCAACCGTACTGACTTCCCCATTCTAATCGAGAGCACCCCTACAGCCCGTATACCCGGCTAAAAATCACGGCAGGCTGAGCGAGTACGTCGCGTAGCGCGAACCAGCACGAAGATATCAACGCAACCCCGCGAAGAAGCAGCAGCATCAGACGACGAAAGGGAGCTCAGCCTCAGCCCCTCCGCGTCTGTATTACGCCCCGCCCCCGCCCCGCTTCTCGCCCTTCCACCTCCTTCGAGCGCCTTCGAGAGGGGCTTCCTCTCGTTCCCTCCCACCTGCGTCTTGTGTGCGGCGAAGCGAAGCCGCGACGGCCTTCAGACCGGCAAAACGTCGCTTCTAGCACCGCCTGAGGATGCGTTCGTTCTGTCGCGTAGCGTGTTGAAGATAGTGCGCGGAGTTGTGAGGGTGGCGCTGCCACGGCGTGTCTAGATTGGGCGCTTGGTTAGCGTTGTTGTCTGTTGGTTTGCGTTGTCTTGACGTTGAAGTGTGGTTCGAAAATAAAGCAGAACAGAAAAACGCCTAAACTCAAAGGATCGCCAAGCCCGAATGAATCACATTATATCCCTCTCAGACAATGGTCATTGTAACTACACATGTACTAAGAAACTATTTCCTTCACCTACGACCTGGATGTGCAAGCGAATTCCACAGCCTAACCTACCCCCATCACCCATTTACAGACTTCGCCCGATCGTCAAATTATCGTCGTGCATCATGTGTAGTTCTCCCCTAGTATCTTTTACCACGGATCCCTGTATGCACACTTCTCGTTATCGTGTCCCCAAAATATAATAACCGAGCGCTGAGTAACTAACTAAACCAAACTCACTCAACAGACGCGTACCTAAATAAAATGCCGGCGCTAACAGACATGCCGGGGGCGCAACTCATATTTACAATACACCAAACTTAAGCCTTAGAAATTTACACTACTCCTGCCAGGCAATCAATTGGACTTCATGTAGGAAAAAGGAGAGTCAAAGGAAAACGTGCCACGGCCGCACTCAGGCCCCGTTGTTCAGCTGCCAACAGACAATTCCTTGCCAGCTTGCAACTGCTTGTGACATCCTGGCGCGCATGAAATGAAAGGGGAGCAAAGCAAAACTTAACGGACAAAACGCAGATAGTGGGCATGCGGTATGCCATGCAAAGCGCGAGCAGGCGAACACAGGGCCCCATGCGAAAAGGCCGTTCCAAGGCAAACCACAGCCTGCAGAACAATGGCCGTGCAGCGAACCACAGCCGGCAGACGAAACTGCCGACCACAGCTTGCCGATAACACAACAGCTGCACGAAGGATTGGTGTCGGCCCTGTGCCTGCAGTCAGAGTTGGGAGCGAGTGCAGGTCGTGCTGGCCACTCGGAAAGCGGCTCGGACCTAACCCTACGGTGCCTCTCCCACCTATCGCCTTTGCCATTCCACCTGCTCCATACCCACCCCGCTTAATTTGTCACAAAAACCAATTTAGCCCCAATTAATTTTTTGTTGTTTTATTTTCCCTTTTCCTTTTATAAATCGTCTCCCCAACCCCCTTTGTTGTCTTTGTCCAGCTAACCTATGGTCATCCTAGCCTACTCCCAACCCCTACGTTCCCTATTTTGGAGGGGAATAGGGAAGAACTAGTGTCCTGTCTCGAGGCCCAATGAAGCCTCAGAATGGCCTCCCTCAGATCTCAGCAATCTTTCACCCCGGTGAGTCCAGCGGCCCACCGAAA
>CM068960.1:121766032-121778462 GCA_035128595.1 Eptatretus atami | reverse complement strand
ACAACATTCACTCCATACACACTCAGGCCCGCTGGCCCATACTCACTCAACATGTTTCCTTTCAATTTTTCAACTCACTCCAACACTCCACACTGCCATTCTACTAACTAGATTCCCCTAACTATCTCGTGCTCCCTCGTCATCCCTTAAACTCATGCACGTTCCATTTAACTCTACGTAGCTAAGGCCTACGTCCCACTACTTACAATGTCTTCAAAAATCCCTTTTCCATTCTAATCTAACCTAACATTCCCACCAACTAACCAATCCACGGGCCCCATGAGGAACAACCCATGTCCCATGAAGCCGGTCTAACTATCACTAACCATCCTGCTAACTAGTGCTTCCTTTGCCCAAACAAGGGGTCTCCTACCCCCTGCCTGGGAATCCTGTTTACCCGAAGTGGCGAGGCTTGTTTTCTCTTCTCTTTTTTTTTTTCTCTCTTTGCGCACCAGCGCGGCAATTCACAACCTGCGCTCTTTTCCATGACGTCATGGCAGCTGTTCGAGCTTCGCGCTCTCGTCCCTTCCCTCGGACGGTAACATCCGGCAGGGATTTCCCTCCTGCCGATTCCAACCATGCGTGCAGCCATGACGTCACCCTGCGCATCACAAGCAAGCCTCGCGTTTAGAGGGATTCCCACGTGAGCCCGTGTGCTCCGCTCGCCCGTAACCCCGCTGCGGAATCCCCGATGACGTCACTCGCACCCGAACCACGCGATTTTTCGCACAAAGCTGGGGCACGCGTAACGTATCGAGGAAACTGCTTCGCGTGCTCTGCGAACAGAACATGTGGCGCAGGCCACAACGGAGCTCTATACACACGCTTGCCTGGAAAACTGTCCGATCCGAATTCAACAATTTCCAGCCTAACTTCTGTCCGTCCGCGGGGTTGGCTTATATCCACCGCTGACGTTTCCGGACCAATTCCACTTGCGTAGGCGCGCACGTGGTGCCTCGTGCAAGGCACGGCACGGACCCCGCGCGCGCTGCTGTGTGAATCCAGCGCGGTTCCCAAAACAGTTACGGCCACTACACAGCCCTGTCTCTCGTCTGGCGCAAGTCTTCTCGTAATTCCACGCACGCACTCCCGCGTGCCATGACGCTTACCCACTCGCCATGACGCTTACCCTCGCATGACACTCGGTTGTGGTTTCCCGCATACAACCGCCATTTCCCTTCATACGCGCCCTCACACGCCGGTCCTCTCACACAAGATGCTTCCCATACAGCCTTTTCACTCCAGCAACGCCATTTCACTCACGCAATGCGTACGTTTAACACGCATTTCGCCACACTGTAACCAACACACCGGGACAATCACTTGGGAATCGCACCACACAAGGGTCCCGGGGTTTCTATACCCCCCAAGCTGCGCGTGCACCCATTACTCAGCCATCCCCTCTACCTCGTTTGACGCGATCGGACACCTCGTCGCGATCCGCTCAATGGGCATATTTTCTCCCCTCGTTCCTGAGGAGGCCATCCTGCTCTCGCACTGGGTCCCAACACATTCCCCAAGCTCGACCCCATTGTCCCCTATTACTCCCACGTGTGTGTGCTCATCAATTACCTCGTCAATTCACCCTCTATGTGCGTGTCTCTGTTTTTATTATCTGCCAAAACGAAGTTTTGCAAGATATGTTGGTCAGCTTGTATGTTTTTTTTTTGTTTGTTTGTCTGTAATCACGTATAAAAATTCTGCAGAGCACAGTTTCATTGGAATTTTGTAACTTCGCATATCAGAGGCCTATAGAGGTCCCTTTCAGCGCATAATATTTTGAAGGTCAAGGTCAAAGGTCAAGGTCACTTTGTCGCAAATCAGGGGAGTCGACGAAACCCTTTTTTTTTGAGTAATTTTGATCGGATCGTCTTCAAACTTCATGGAATATTAGTTCATGGTCTGGCCTCAGCTGATTAATTTTTGTAGCGATGGCCTTGACCTTCATGTTAGCGCCTAGGTCAAACATATTTGACCCAAGGTTCAAATTTTCAAGTTTTAGGAACCATATCATGTAGTACCTCAATTGAACACCTCGATGAGTGGCTTTCTAGATATGTCAAGCTTGAGACATTATGACGTCATTTGGTGACGTTATGAGGCAAACGCATATTTTTCATGGTACTTCTGTAGAAACGATTCTCATCGAATCTCTCGTAGGCAGATATTCCTCAAGGAGTCGCTCCTGGTGGATAGCAGCTCTGTTCACCTCATGGTGACCTTAAAGAATGTCACACGTGGTCACCTTTGGCAAGATAAGGGTCACCCTGCGAGTGCATTGGTTATTTCCGTTTCTTCCTGGCTCTCCGTCTCTATTATTATTTGTGTCTCCGTCCCTCTTTTATTCCTTCGTCGTCTCCTCGTGTTTATTAGTTCCTCCCTTTGTCTCCTTTATCAGGTTTGCTCTAATTGTTGTTTCATCCGACGAGTGATGTCAATCAAGTCCCATGCCACTAACATTCCTCCCTGTGTGATATCACACATCTCGTATTATTGTGCTGTCCTACTTCCCTGGCTCCATTTCCTTTCCATTTGAGTCGTTCTTCCTCTCTGAGCCTTTTAGTTGTTCGTTATCTTTCCGGAGTTTTCCATCTCTGCGTACTCCAACCTTGCTCTCTCCTTTAGTTGGTCAGTTTCAAATTCATGTTCTTTTGTTCCTATCCCACTATCTCCTTGTTCTTCCTTCTCCAATCTCGTCGTTTCCCTCAATTGGTTGATTCTCTTTCCTGCTTCATTCCTTGTTCTTTTACTATCTCCGCGTACTCCAACCTTGCTCTCTCCTTTTGTTGGTCAATTTCAATTCATATTCTTTTTGTTCCCTATCCCACCGTCTCTCTGTTCTCATTCTCCAATCTCGTCGTTTCCCTCAGTTGATTGATTTCCCTTTCCTGCTTCATTCGTTGTTCTTTCACCATCTCCACGCACTCCAACCTTGCTTTGGCTTCTAACTGTTCGATCTGCACAGTGTGGTTCCTTATGTTTCATTCTCCTCCGTTTCTTCTCCTCTCTGAACATCCTCAGCTCATTTTGTAATTCCCTCTCTTTATTTTGGTGTTTTGTAACTCAGAAGCTCTTTCCACCCTAATTTCTTGCTCATCTCCACACCTCTTTTGCAGTCTTCCCTCCTCATTTCCTCCAATATCTTACAGTATTCCCTTAGTTGTTCCAGATCTTCCTTTTTTTCTTCTATCATCTGTTCTCGGATTTCTCTTATCTGATTGCATTTTCTTACCTCTTCCTTCAGTAGTTCCAATTCCAATTTTTCCTTTTCCAGCTTTGTTTTCCATTCTTCTTCCAAGCTCTTCCTATCCCGGGAGTTACTAATTTGCTCCTCCTCTATTATTTTGTTCAGTTTGCTCTTCTCATGTTCAAACCTACGGGTAAACCACTCCTCATTATGGGCATACCACTCTACTTTCGTCGTTTCTCCATGTAGTTCCTCGACTGTGTTGGCCAAGTCCTTTTCCAGCCCCCGGATTCGTTCCTGTGCATCGGCCAATTGGTGTGATTCCCTGTGCACATCATTTTCCTGAATCTCGTCTGCCTGCCGTAGTGCCTCGTCCAATTTAATTTGTAATTCCTCTATATAATTTCCATCACACCTCCTCTGCTCCAGGGTATCCCCCCAATCGTGCATGAAGCTCGTTAATGTACGCGTCGTCCTGCTTCGTTTGCCATGACTCATGCCGTGACCACATGGTTTGAACCGGTGGGCGGGAGCATTTTCTTCGTGCCGTGCGGTTCGTTGCGCTATTAATAGTAACCCGCTTCGTGTTGCGCTGAGGTGGTCCCGCGCCGCTATTTTGCGACTCCGAGTTTGGTTGCCGGCAAAGTTCCTGCACAAGCCGCTCCCACTGACTACAATTCGTGGTGCGGTTATAATTATAAAAATAACCAGATAAACGGCTTTGCCGCCTTTCCCAACCTTCTGGTACGGGTTTCTCCTGCATGGGGGTGTCCTGGACCATAGATCTTACATCCATATCTATTCCCTCCTGCCACTGCTCGCCTTGAGCAGCCATTTTGCATATCGGGAATAAATTTAAAACGCTCCCAATTTAGTGGAAACGGAGGGTTGCTTCGCATACCCTTGATCCGGCTTCCGTGAATTTTGTGTGGAGACGGAAGAGTTCTGGTCCCGCTCCTGACCACCAGTGTTACGAATTAGCCGAGAGAGATGGGGGCCCTTGTTGGGGCTTCTGGGGGGCCTTTTGCAGTAGTAGGCATGTCTGTCACATGTGGTTTTGTTGTAAGGTTGGTCATTTGCATCATATGGAAGTGATACCAACTGGTACTTCCAATGTTTGATCCAGCCAATTTTAAGGACCCCTTTGGAGGGTCACCAGGGTCCTTACGCAGAGGGTGGTACCCGGCAGAAATAACTTTCTATATGTCTTTTGATACTCCATTCATGCCCTGTGCTCAGATATTAGTACCCTCGTCGTTTGAGCTCAGGGCCCGGGCTCCCGGTCTAATACTGCTCGTTTATGAGACCTCACACCGAGGTTTTAATTCACAAAATTTTTTTTGTTGTGTTTGTTTGAAAACGTCATTTTTGAAAGTGTTTGTCAACCCCGAGTTGTTTGACAATTGAAAAACACACCTCATGTAACTTGATCAACAAAACTTAAACAAATAAAGCTGAAGCAATAAAGGTAAACAGAAGAACTAACCTTGAGAGAGAGAGAGACTTCGCGCTAGGAAGCACAGAGAAGATAGATGGACACCGTGCATGCGTCCCGTACTTGAGTCAGTCACTCAATGATACACGATCCGCCGCGTACAGGACGTCCACTAACCAGTGAGGGCGGTTTCACACTGGAGCCATATAGACATCGTTAAATACATTCCCTATGGTTGTTATAATTGTAAATAATATAAGAGGTTGAAGCCTCTATTAAATAACCAAGGAGTTTCCAACAATATGCTGTACGTGTATAGTAAAATTACGAATATTAAACAAACAAAAACTACTCAAAAATACATTAGCCTATTTATTACTGTTTCTCGCGGAACCCTAGCGACCTCTGCGGAACCCTGGTTCGCGGGAACCCCGGTTGAGAAACACTGGTCTAGACTCGTCCGATAAATCCGTCGTCCGTCCGACTAGGCCGATAAATCCGTCGTCCGTCCGACGAGGCCGATAAATCTGACAGCTTTCTTTTATTATTCTCTTTTCTTCATTGTTTTCTTCTCTCTCTCTCTCTCTCTCTCTCTTCTCTCTCTCTCTCTTCTCTCTCTCCTCTCTCTTCTGCTCTCCTTGCTGGTTGCATCATTGGTTGGGAGCGGCTATGCCGCTGATGCAGTGTCCCCCTTACCGGTACACTGGTGCTCATTTTGCCCCTCGGAAGGATGACAGGCTGAGTCAACCTCCTGGTGTATTTTAATTCAGCGGCAACGAGGCTTGAACTCAGGACCCTAGGATCCCAAGCCCCACCTTCACCACTAAGCCAACACCAGGCTTATTGTTTCTACTGGCACTACATGACAACAGTAGGAATAAAATAAATAAAAATGCAACAGAACGTCAGATATATCGGACTACTCGAGACAATTGTGTCACAAGGTGTGTTCTGCACACAAGTTTTCATCGTATCCGGACAGCGAGATTGCTTCGTTTTATGCGTGGAGAGAATACAGCCGATGACATGCGCTGGCCTTGTTTGTGATTCATTCGCCGTGCAACATGTCCGCTGCGCTGCGCTGGTCACGTCACCTCACTAAAATATTTCTGATATCGAGCAGTATGCAAGTCGAATTTACATTATTGAATTACGAATAGGATTTTGTCTAACCAGTTGTTATTTCCATCTTCCTTCGATGTCCTCCCGATCATCATGAACTCCGGGAATTTCATCGCCATTTTCCTCTGCTTGTCCTGCTTCGGGCTCGAACTGGTAAGGCTGTACTTCATTTCCAGCTGCCTGAACTTCACCTCCCGGACTATGTTATCCGACAATTCTCCATGTGGTTCAGACCAAAATCCTTCATTTCTCTCACACTCACTGTCGCTACCAGACAAATGAAAGTCCATGCCATCCATTATTCAAAACCAAATGTTCGATTTTTTTAAAGCAGAAATGAACGAAGCGATTGAGTCGACCAATCAAATGTGGAAACACACAGAAAGCCAATAGATACACGTAGACCCCACACCCGAGTAATTAACGTACAGCCTTTAGTTGACGTCATGTGGGTTACGCCCCTTTCAGGAGAATTTTTAGGGGCGTTCCCGAAGGTTTTTTTTTAATTTTACATTTTACAGAATGAGTATTGTGAAAAAACATTGTCAGATCTGAAATCACGATGGAAAACTCCTATAGGACATATATAAATGAAATTTCAGTACTTTTGCGTGTCAGGGGACCTTTAAGGCCCAACCGCAGTCGCGGGTCGCCGAAAACCGGAATTCAGTCGTAGCTTTCTGGACAACTCCGGAACCTGCTACGGGTGCCTTAACGCACCATAACTGTCAATATTCTGTCCACGCGGTACAGGGTTAATCGCCGAATCTCGATATACCAATTATCCGCGCAGACAGAAGTACCGAGAATTTATACCTCGACGGGACTCGTACGGACAGAGCCGCTAAGCCCGCTCGTTCGTGTGCGATGCCGAGCGGTTTTAATCCCAAGTTCCGTCGGACCAAATGACCACTTTTATTTGGCTTTAATAGCCGGCTAATTTCCCAAACGCGCCGTGGCAGTCAATGGAGGAAATGACGCAACGAGCAGATTGACATTCAAACAATGGGGACATTTATTATTACAAATGAGCAATCAATGGGGAAGGGACATGACACAAGCAAACCTACAGCCGATGTCTGTTATGTACAGGCACGCACTTAACCAACAATTCTACTTATAAAGACAAGGCGCCACAGAAGCTTTCTTACAAACCCCAGAGAAGAAACGGGCTCGTGAGCCTTTATTCCAACTCGGAGCCTGGGAAGACCGAGGTTCACAGAGGCCGGGCAGGTTACCTGAAAAAAAACCGTGCAGGTTACACACACACACACACACACACACACACACACACACACACACACACACACACACACACACACACACACACACACACAAACAACAGCTGTAATGGTCAACTGCCTCCCTGTGTCAGCTATGTTTCCAATTGACCTCAAAACAACTCCCTCTCCTTCAAAGTAGCCATTAACGTCAACCTACACGAGATGAACTGCTGATCTGGCCTGTGCCGGTCCAAGTGAGTGAGTTCCGCGTGGTGATGCAATTGCCGACTTCCTAATGCTGCTTTGCCCCAACAACAATTCCTGTGGTGAGGCAAATGGCCAGTTATCTCATTGCAGATTTGCCACACTGCGCATTCTAATGGCTTGAGCTGAAAAGCTCTCGTGTGCACTTTATATAGACGTGTAAACAGAGGAAGAGAACATGAAAAATGTACAGCCAGATGTTTGAATAAGGAGGACAAAACAATAGCGTCGGGGAAACAAACATCTTACTGTATATAGGCTAACGCAGCACAGCGTATATCCATTGGCATCCCCGCGTTAACGAAGTGGTGAAACCTTTATAACCCTTCGTTATGTGAACCTTCCTTAAGTGGGGATATCTGTGTTGCACAATTGTATGTCATGCTACTAAATGCTAAGAAATAACTATCATTCCACTAAACAGTTTATTACCCTAAAACCATTCCCAACTATCACAACAAAAAGATCAATCAGGGATTGTAGATACTCGCCGGGACTTCTTTCGTGTGGTGAATTTGTGTGACGTTTGTGTACAAGTGTGTTACTAATTAGTGAGACATAATTAGAACTGCCACTTTATAACTGCTGGCAGTGATGACCGGTACCAAGAAGTCCGCTTTGATCAACCCGCTTTGACCCTGAGCCTGACCCATGATGTTTTTTATTATTCATTATTCAATTTTATTATTCATTATTCAATTGAATTTAGAATGGGATTAAAATAAAATCAATTCAAATCAAATGGAAGACCAAATAGGTACAGTCCTGCATTAGAGTAATCAGAAGGAACCGCAAACAAGAAAAAGCAAAGATGAGTCATCAGGAGGAACCTGGATAGGATCGCATTTCAGTTGCTGCTCTTCTACCCTCAAACCCATCCAGGTACAGCAAGTGAGCCTTATTCAATATATATGCAGTCATCCCCGTTTATCGTGGGGGTTACGTTCCAACCCCCCCCCCCCCGCGATGAGTGAAATTGCGATGAATGGATGCCTCCCCAAAAAATGCCTAAAATGCCTATTTTTTTATAACACAGTGTATAAACAATTGGATTTGATTTCTATATTGCAATGTTAAACGCTGTGCGGTGTATTAACAACGATTGGGTTTGATTTATATCGAGTGAATATTAAACGCTGGCGGTTATAACACGATTGGGTTTGATTTCTCCATTGCGAATGTTGATGAATTTCTCCATTGCGAAGTATGAATCGGTGGTAAGGATGAAGGTTTTTCCAACATACATAAATGAAACGAGCTCCGACCTCTGCTCAATATAGTCCATGGGCCCAGGCATATATCGGTACCATCTGGAAACCAAACTTTAGGGCTACTAAGTTATTGGTAGGGACTATATGATTATTTCAATATGTGATAACCGTTCCAGAAGAGCAGCTTAGTGTATGTATTTTGCATTTTTACCATTTTACCATTCTGAGATATTGACGTTTTGGGGAAAATCACAAATGGACTATTGACACATCCCATGAAGATAATATCATTCAATAACAGCTCAGGATATCCAGATTTGTTTGCCTTTTCGCTTTCATTATGCGGAGGTGTGGGTACATTCCAGAGATGATAACTACCAATAAGCTGCCAGTCTGCAATGGTTATCACATCAAAATATGATCTATATATATACACCAATTCAAAATCATAACTGGGATTGGTTTCCTTAGATGGTACCGACAATGGAATTTCTGGCCTGGGCCCATGGACTAATATCCTGAACATATCTGCATTGTACTGGTCTGCAACAGATAGGGTTGGCAACCAGGTGCTGTGCAATGCAGATGAAGCAGGTACAGTGCCGGTGGTTGCTGGATATTTCTACATGCTCGTACTGGTTGTGTTTAACCCTCACAATCTTTCTTCGAATCGCAAGGGGATGTGTTGTTTGATCCGATCAGCCAATCTTAGTGTTGTGGCGCCCACGTACCGAGCTCCACATCGCACTTAAACTCATAAATAACATTGTGGTTTGGGAGGTGGGTAGCACATCCTTGTTGACTGACGTCAGCAAACGGCGAGAGGTAAAGATTACTCGGGTTGCACAGCCAGAAACGTGTTGACACAATATGTTTGATTTGTACTTCAAACCTTCGTGATGATTCCCTTTCCAGGGCATCCTGATATAGACTGCACATTTGTCCGGACCAATCTTCCGATCTTTTGTCATGTTTAGAAACTTGTGTATGTATCTCTTAACTAATGCTCAGGAAACCATTCTCACTGAGTATATTCATGATTTTGTCAATTTCAGCAGGAAGATTACAAGGTGAACAAATCCTCTGTGCTCTGTAACCAGGATATTGATCAAGGCAATTTTGTTTCTTGTGGAGCTGTAGGAGTCCCAGCGAGTATACTGCCCTGTGAAAGTCGGCTTCGGTAGACGATGTTGTGAACCAAGGTTGGATCTATCAACCAACACTCCAAAAACGGTAACGTGTTGACGATTCCAGCTCGTGGTAAACTTCAGCGCTGGATGGAGAGTGTTGGCCTGCCTGAAATTGTCACATGCCGTCCGAGACTCAAACAAAGCAAAAATGTCATCAACATACCGATAGTGTACGATGGGGGAATCGACCCCTTGCCGACCAGTCAGTTTCTGCATTTCATGATAGCCGACAAGATATTTGCAAGAGCTGGGCCTAATGGAGAACCCATGGCCACACCGTCCGTTTGAACATACATCATGTTGTTAAAACTGAATTACACCTCCCTTGTTGCTGTGTTCATTATTCCACGAAGACGTTTCCGAGATCATGGTTGTTCCAGATCGGTGTGTTACAGCAAATGTGCGCATATCTCGATCGTCTCCGTCAATGGTACATTCGTGAACAAGCTTTTAATATCAAAGGATGCCTGATGTTGTCCTCACTTGTCGGTGTTTTAGCTCTAATTGATTCTGCAAATCTGAAGGAATCCTTAACCACGAAATGAGAAAAGTGAATCCAATACTGGTTGCAGTACCTCTCCAACCACTTGGCAAGTTCATGTTGTGCCGGTCGCACCACGGACAGTATGCGTTTTTTGAGGGATATTCTCCTTGTGGATCTTCGGCAGGCCGTACATTCTTCGGCGTTAGGCTCCAACAGGTTTAATTCTGTCATACACCTCCTTTGATAGTTCTCGTTTGAGAAGCTGCAGCAGTTGTTTGACGATCTGACTTTCCACCTGAGGCGTGCGATCATGTTCCGTTACACCGCCCAGATATTTAAATTTGGTTTTGTCTTTCAGGATGTCCATCATCTTGTCGATGTAATCAGTCTTATTCATGATTACCACTCCGGTGCTTTATTCCATTACAGATGTGAATGGCAGCATTCCTACTCAATCCTTGTATTGCCAAGAGAACATCCCGCTGCATGTGAAAATCCGCGACGTCATTTGGGATTCCACAGTACGCGTACGGAGGTCCGATAGTCTAGCCCTCAGCGCCTGGTCTGCTTCGTTTGATACAGCCTGATGTGTTGATCGTTGAGCATACAGGAGTTCAAACTCGGCAAAAATGTCTTCCCTCTTGATATTCTGGTTGGGAATGCCGAAGTTAAAACCGTGCACCAACGCGAACCTTTCCGTGTCAGACAGCTTAAAGTCCGATTTATTGAGTACATGCTGGGATGAGTCTTTGATCAGGGAACCGAATCGTTTCACCTTCAACCAGTCGATTGTACGATCGCATTTCTTCTGCGCCGCCATCTCTGCACGTTGGTCAATCGCTGCAATGTATCTACATAACCGGATCGTGTCACACAGCGACATGAAACCACGTGCTTCATTCCAGGCATTGCATCGGACGCGACGTACGCTATCGGTATGTTGATGACATTTTTGCTTTGTTTGAGTCTCGGACGGCATGTGACAATTTCCAGGCATGGCTCAACACTCTCCATCCAGCGCTGAAGTTTACCACGGAGCTGGAATCGTCAACACGTTACCGTTTTTGGAAGTGTTGGTTGATAGATCCAACCTTGGTTTCACAACATACGTCTACCAGAAGCCGACTTTCACAGGACGGTATACTCGGTGGGACTCCTACAGCTCCACGAGAAACAAAATTGCCTTGATCAATATCCTGGTTAACAGAGCACAGAGGATTTGTTCACCTTGTAATCTTCCTGCTGAAATTGACAAAATCATGAATATACTCGGTGAGAATGGTTATCCTGAGCATATAGTTAAGAGATACATACACAAGTTTCTAAACATGACAAAAGATCGGAAGATTGGTCCGGACAATAGTCCAGTCTATATCAGGATGCCCTGGAAAGGGCAATCATCACGAGGTTTGAAGTACAAATCAAACATATTGTGTCCAACACGTTTCTGGCTGTGCAACCCGAGTAATCTTTACCTCTCGCCGTTTGCTGATGTCGGTCAACAAGGATGTGCTACCCACCTCCCAAACCAGCATGTATTAATGAGTTTAAGTGCCAATGTGAAGCTCGGTACGTGGGCTGCACAACACTAAGATTGGCTGATCGGATCAAACGCCACGTCCCCTTGGCGATTTGAAGAAAGATTGTGAGGGTTAGAACACAACCAGTGTGAGCATGTAGAAATATCCAGCAACCACCGGCCACTGTACCTGCTCATCTGCCATTGCACAGCACCAGGTTGCCAACCCTATCTGTGCAGACCAGTACAATGCAGATATGTTCAGGATATTGAGCCGAGGTCGGAGCTCGTTTCATTTACGTATGTTGGAAGCAACCTTCATCCTTACCACCGATCCAATATGATGTCGTCAAAAGGAATTGTACGATATCTGTGTTCTCTTTCAGCATGGAAAGATCAAGGGAAGTTCGGTAACAAATGGTGAATGGACCTTAGGGGAAACCCATCCCCCTCTCTCCAGGATGTGGTTGCAAACGTCAATCATCGACGAACTCTGCTCCAGCCAATGGGAGCTCGAGGTGAAGACTATGAGCCAATCAATGGGCGTTCGGATTAACTGTGACGTCATTACGGTTGAACCAATCAGCGTCACCTTATTGAGACCTGTGTAAAAGCACGCGCCTTCACTTCTCCACTTGCTACGATTTTTTTTCCTGAAGAGTGCAGCACGAAAAGCTTCGGTCACTATTATGTCGTGTTTGTTTGTATCCATATTAAAGTTCTGTAGTTCCAAACATCTGTTTATATATATATATATAATATATATATACACACACACACACACACAAACACACA
>CM068960.1:121754038-121766007 GCA_035128595.1 Eptatretus atami | reverse complement strand
GCTTCGGACAGCCCGCACGACCGCTTAAAGGTCCCCTGACATGCAAAACTTTCTGGTTATTTATATATTAACTTGACCTTCCCAGTGAAGAAATCACCTGTTTTTTTTTTTCAAAAATGGGATAATTAGAGCAATATTTTGATCATTTCTGGTGCTTTTCACAACTTGCTATGCCCCGCCCTAAAAAAAGTTGACTTCAGCGAATCGCAGCGTTTATCACATACAGAAACTCCACAGAGTGGATTGACTCGATCTCTAGAGTCTAGACCAGCGTTTCTCAACCTTTTTACCCTTGTGGAACCCTTGAAATAGTTTTCATGTCTCAGGGAACCTGCATAAAAATTATTATATACCATTATTAATATCTAGCTCTTTTATATTTTTATCGTAGTTCACGTGGTAAATATAATATTTTTTTTCGGATACCTGGTTTAAGAAAAAATGACCCCCTTTTTGTCAAATTTATTGGCAATGAAAAAAAACATATAGACCGGGAGCCCGGGGCCTGAGCTCAAACGAACGAGGTACTAATATCTGAGCACAGGGCATGAATGGAGTATCAAAAGACATATAGAAATTATTCTGCCGGGTACCACCCTCTGCGTAAGGACCCTGGTGACCCTCCAAAGGGTCCTTAAAATTGGCTAGATCAAACATTGGAAGTACCAGTTGGTATCACTTCCATATGATGCATATGACCAACCTTACAAACAAACCACATGTACAGACATGCCTACTACTGCAAAAGGGCCCCAAAAAAGGGGCTAGCTCAAACATTGAGGAGGTACAAGATAAAACCAGTTTTAAAATCATATATACATCCCACAGAGTGTGTAAATGTCCATTACCAGACAAATTGTCTGCTGCATTGGCCCTACCAGAACCCCCAAAAGTAAGCCCTTGAGACCCTTGATACAACTGGTCCAGCTCAAACATTGGAGGTACTCGATAAAACCAGGTTTAAATTCATATATACATCCCACAGAGTGTAAAATGTCATTACCAGACAATTGTCTGCTGCGTTGGCCCTACCAGAACTCCCAAAGTGAGCTCTAAAAAGGGCAAAACATTACAGTAGACCAAAAATACACAATTGGCATAATTTTGCACATTATGCCGGCACACCATTACCATAGGAAACATTTATTTTAACAATTTAACAAAAGAAACAAAATCTAATACGCTACTGGTATCACACTATGAACCAGTAAACTCGGAAAACTACAGGCTCTATTGTACTGAAACTCTCGGAAATATACGAAGACATAAATAGTTCTAATGTTTCCTAACTTCTCCGAACATTCTTTTCCGATTCGGAGATGTTATATTAGGAGAGGGCAGGGAACATTCGAACTGTTATTACTTCCAAAGATTTCGAGTCGGAGACGTTAGGAGTTAGGAAACATTACACAATATTTACGTCTTCTTATATTTCCAGTGTTTCAGTACATATGAGCCTGTAGTTTTTCCGAGTTTACTGGTTCATAGTGTGATACCAGTAGGCTTATTAGTATTTGTACTTCTTTTGTAAATTGTTCAACATAAATGTTTCCTATGGTATGTGGTTGCCGGCATAATGTGCAAAATTATGCCAATTGTTTATTTTGCTACTGTAATGTTTTGCCCTTTTTAGAGCTCACTTTTGGGGTTCTGGTAGGGCCAATGCAGCAGACAATTTGTCTGGTAATGGACATTTTACATTCTGTGGGATGTATATATGATTTTAAAACTGGTTTTATCTAGTACCTCCAATGTTTGAGCTAGCCCCTTTTTTGGGGCCCTTGTTGGGGCTTCTGGGGGGCCTTTTGCAGTAGTAGCATGTCTGTCACATTGGTTGTTTTTGTAAGGTTGGTCATTTGCATCATATGGAAGTGATACCAACTGGTACTTCCAATGTTTGATCCAGCCAATTTTAAGGACCCCTTTGGAGGGTCACCAGGGTCCTTACGCAGAGGGTGTACCCGGCAGAAATAACTTTCTATATGTCTTTTGATACTCCATTCATGCCCTGTGCTCAGATATTAGTACCTCGTTCGTTTGAGCTCAGGGCCCGGGCTCCCGGTCTAATACTGCTCGTTTATGAGACCTCACACCGAGGTTTTAATTCACAAAATTTTTTGTTGTTGTTTGTTTGAAAACGTCATTTTTGAAAGTGTTTGTCAACCCCGAGTCTGTTTGACAATTGAAAAACACACCTCATGTAACTTGATCAACAAAACTTAAACAAATAAAGCTGAAGCAATAAGGTAAACAGAAGAACTAACCTTGAGGAGAGAGAGACTTCGCGCTAGGAAGCACAGAGAAGATAGATGGACACCGTGCATGCGTCCCGTACTTGAGTCAGTCACTCAATGATACACGGATCCGCCGCGTACGGACGTCCACTAACCAGTGAGGGCGGTTTCACACTGGAGCCTATAGACATCGCTTAAATACATTCCCTATGGTTGTTATAATTGTAAATAATATAAGAGGTTGAAGCCTCTATTATAATAACCAAGGAGTTTCCAACAATATGCGTACGTGTATAGTAAAATTACGAATATTAAATCAAACAAAAACTACTCAAAAATACATTAGCCTATTTATTACTGTTTCTCTCGAACTCAGCGACCTCTGCGGACCCTAGGTTCCGGGAAAACCCGGTTGAGAAACACTGGTCTAGACTCGTCGATAAATCCGTCGTCCGTCCGACTAGGCCGATAAATCCGTCGTCCGTCCGACGGAGGCCGATAAATCTGACAGCTTTCTTTTATTATTCTCTTTTCTTCATTGTTTTCTTCTCTCTCTCTCTCTCTCTCTCTCTCTCTCTCTCCTTCTCTCTCTCTCTCTCTCTCTCTCTCTCTGCTGGTTGCATCATTGGTTGGGAGCGGCTATGCCGCTGATGCAGTGTCCCCTTACCGTACACTGGTGCTCATTTTGCACCTCGGAAGGATGACAGGCTGAGTCAACCTCCTGGTGTATTTTAATTCAGCGGCCAACGAGGCTTGAACTCAGGACCCTAGGATCCCAAGCCGCCACCCTCACCACTAAGCCAACACCAGGCTTATTGTTTTCACTGGCACTACATGACAACAGTAGGAATAAATAAATAAAAATGCAACAGAACGTCAGATATATCGGACTACTCGAGACAATTGTGTCACAAGGTGTGTTCTGCACACAATTTTCATCGTATCCGGACAGCGAGATTGCTTCTTTTATGCGTGGAGAGAACAGCCGATGACATGCGCTGGCCTTGTTTGTGATTCATTCGCGCGTGCAACATGTCCGCTGCGCTGCGCTGGTCACGTCACCTCACTAAAATATTTCTGATATCGAGCAGTATGCAAGTCGAATTTACATTATGAATTACGAATAGGATTTTGTCTAACCAGTTGTTATTTCCGATCTTCCTTCGATGTCCTCCCGATCATCATGAACTCCGGGAATTTCATCGCCATTTTCCTCTGCTTGTCCTGCTTCGGGCTCGAACTGGTAAGGCGTACTTCATTTCCAGCTGCCTGAACTTCACCTCCCGCGACTATGTTATCCGACAATTCTCCATGTGGTTCAGACCAAAATCCTTCATTTCTCTCACACTCACTGTCGCTACCAGACAAATGAAAGTCCATCCATCCATTATCAAAACCAATGTTGTTTTTTAAAAAAATGAACGAAGCGATTGAGTCGACCAATCAAATGTGGAAAACACACGAAAGCCAATAGAATCACGTAGACCACCAACCCGAGTAATTAACGTACAGCCTTTAGTTGACGTCATGTGGGTTACGCCCCTTTCAGGAGAATTTTTAGGGGCGTTCCCGAAGGTTTTTTTTTTAATTTTACATTTTACAGAATGAGTATTGTGAAAAACATTGTCAATCTGAAATCACATGGAAAACTCCTATAGGACATATATAAATGAAATTTCAGTACTTTTGCGTGTCAGGGGACCTTTAGGCCAACCGCAGTCGCGGGTCGCCGAAAACCGGAATTCAGTCGTAGCTTCTTGACAACTCCGGAAACCTGCTACGGGTGCCTTAACGCACCATAAACTGTCATATATCTGTCCACGCGGTACAGGTTAATGCCGAATCTCGATTACCTAATTATCCGCGCAGACAGAAGTACCGAGAATTTATACCTCGACGGGACTCGTACGGAAACGAGCCGCTAAGCCCGCTCGTTCCGTGTGCGATGCCGAGCGGTTTTAATCGCCAAGTTCCGTCGGACCAAATGACCACTTTATTTGGCTTTAATAGCCGGCTAATTTCCCAAACGCGCCGTGGCAGTCAATGGGAGGAAATGACGCAACGAGCAGATTGACATTCAAACATGGGACATTTATTATTACAAATGAGCAATCAATGGGGAAGGGGACATGACACAAGCAAAGCGATCTCTCTTTCACACACACACACACACACTGGTGTATTTTATTCACTAAAAGTTGATGAGAATGTTTACTGCAATGGGAAATGAGGTGACATTGACGTTTCAAGTGTTTGCCCTTCAAGAGCAAGTGAGGTGGGATGATAAATTCTCAATTATTTTGGAATTTGTCCAAGGTATGTTTTTGCTTTTTGATGACTTATCACAAAGTATCGGCATCTTTGATGTTCTTCACTTACTGAAAAGCAAATATGACCGATGGCTTAACAGCAATTAGATCCTTCTACACATTGAGTTTTTCGGCAAGATCCCTCCACACATTGAGTTTTAAAGCAAGACAAGACCCCTCCCGATGTTACAAACCTTGTGTGATGTATCGCATATTAAAATAAGTAATATGAATCTTTATCCTTATGTGTGTGGTGGTGGTCGTATGGCAGCTTAGCTGCCGGGGTAGCTATCATTTCTTGAAGCGCGACTGTGTCGCTGATGCAGTGCCCCTCTACCAGTACACACACTGGAACTGGTACTCATTTCGCCGACCTCGGAAGGATGACAGGCTGAGTCAACCCCCTGGTGTATTAATTCAGCGGCCGACGGGGCTTGAACTCAGGACCCTAGGATCCCAAGCCGCTACCCTAACCACTGAGCCAACACCAGGCTATCCTTATGTTCTCACTGCTGTGCAGCACAATGCCCGAAGCACAGCACCCTTTCCAAAACAAGGATAGATGTGCTTCTTCCATAGTAATTCCAGCTTCCATTAGATCCTTATCCGCTGTTTGTTTCCATCCGGTTCTCGGCCTACTTACTCGTCTTCCACTACTCATCCTGCTTTGACATATTATTTTCACCTGTCTTTCCTCCTCCATTCTTTCAATATGTCCAAACCATTTCAGTCTAGATTTGTGTATTCTCACACTCACTGGAATTTGTTCAAGTCTTTCTCTGATATCAATATTTAAGATAAAATAGTCTCATTTTATTGTTAGCATGTTTCTCAATGTACAGAAAATAAATGGGAAGAGAAAATGAAGTAAAATTAATGGTAAATTAAAGTTCTCCAAAAATCGATGTACACATAATTGAGTCAAAAGTCCACTTTGGGTATATGATACAAAGTTTGTGGCCATTTGTCTCACAAGACAAACCATACCGTGTTCTCATAACCGTCACCTGTAGACTGCAGTCACTTGCGTTGGACACCCTCGTGAAACGCAGCATATCTGACAAGCTCGATTCACTGTAAGAATGTTGCAGAGTTTCCTCGATGGTTTGCACAAATTGTCAGGTTGTCTTTTGGCAGAGGCTTTGCACCTGGGGTCACAGATTGCTGCGCACGGCTACTACTTCCCTATTGCTGACCACGTGCTGAGCCTCAAAGATGATGGCACCTTCTATCGTTTTCAGGTATGCAGTTCCACCCAGGAAGGGTATCTTGTTTTAGCCGACTACTGCAGTGTAAAATGTTGACATCATTATCCCAAATAACGAGGACGATTAGACATCATTTGAACAGGAATTTGGAACTTGCTCATTAAAACAGCAAAGTTATTTTTTAATATTATATTCTGGCATTTAATTACAAGCAGATTGGGAATGTATCCATGTGTGGCTGATATCCTCAACTGATATTTGTATCTTAACAGGTCATTTAACAGACCAATGACAGATGCATCATCTTGATGACTGGTGTGTCAAGTGGTTTCATTTTATTTATTTATTTATTTATTTATTTATTTATATATAACCAGGAAAGGAAACTTCTTTTCATGAAACTAATAGTTTACTTTGCATTACTTTTCCAAAATGTTGCAGCTGTGACATTCTTTTTCACTCAACTACAATGATATGGTGAATGAAAGTTCATCTGAAATTGTAAGGAAATATAATGAAAGCAGTTGTATTGGTTCAATCTTGATAGTTGGTTCAATCTTCAAGCTTGATACACCGACAGGTTCTTTCCCTGGAGTGTTTCTTTAAAGACAGCTCTTGATACACCTGTTTAACGTCATGCACATGTCAATTGAGACACTGCTAAACCACAGAACATTTTTTTAACTCGTTTGTATGCAAAGTCGAGGCTTGTGGAAGAGCTACAACACAGAATGGACCAGAACACAACATAACAAGAAGAACATAGGGGGGGGGGTTGGGACGCACCCAACAGCAAGGTAAGGGACACTACAGAGGGATACTTGGAGTAAGAATGGGCTTGGGGAAGAATGAGATCGAAGGGAGGGGGAGGAGGACACAAAGTGATCAGGCTGAAACAACCTCAAACACAACTTGTTATTACGTTTGTGGTTGCAGTGGTTAAATTTATCCACTAATTATTCCATACGTTGCTCATTTACCTATTGATCAGCCAATCCATCTATTGGTCGTTTTTGAGCATCAACCTCACACTTGTGGCACTTGTGTAAGGACTGATGTAAAGCCAGTATGTGCTTGTAGAATAATGAAGCTTTATAACGTCCTCTGATTGTGTCAAGCACAGTTTCCATGCTTTACCACATGAAATGTACTGTTGCCTTCTTTAACAGAACCCTTACTACTGGGCATCCAATGGCTGGGAACCAGACAACACAGATTATGGTATGATTATGAAATGACCTCTTCAGGAACTTCTAACCGAAGGTCTCTCTTGTAGCACAAAAAACAAAAACTCTGCCATATTTATTCCTCACATATCCCACCATATTTTGTGTGGTTTCCCTGCATTCTTTCAGAGGGTTTTGATAAAAAAACCTATATTTGTCCAAAATGCCACTGCACATGGCAGAGAAATGAAGCTGTGAGTTCCTTGTTCATGAAGATGTCACACTAATGATATTCATATGTTTACGAATTCTGGTCCGCCTGGCGATCGCCAGTACTCATCGCGACCGCGTCGCCCACCGGAACGGACAATTCAGTCTGACCCTCCCGGAACAACGCCGGGAGCTATCACGGGTGGTCTTTCGACCTCACCACAATCGTGCCAATTGGCCACCCGCGCAGGATAGGGTTGTTCGCCAAATCTTACCTACCTAAGTACCTGCGCGAGTAGTTAACCGGGCGATCGTACCTCGCCGCAGGCCGGCCTAAGACACGAACCGCTTAGCGTCCGTTCCGTGCTTCAGTGATAACCGAGCGGTGTTATCGCCGACCCCACGGATGTAATTCTATTTACTGGGTGCTTACACCTTTGTGTGTTTGTGTGCAAATGGCACTTTCAAACAAGGGAAAAGGACGCAACGAAAGGGAACAGTTCAACAAGCACTTTTATTCACACTCAGACAAGGCACGTATTTACAGCCATACAGTGAATCATGCACGTATATACAGTGATACAGTGAAAGCAAGCAATTGAAGAGTTACAACCGAATAAATGGGCTTTTATTCACACACAGTTACTTAGACAAGTCTACTTTTAAAGACGGCGCCACCCCAGCACTTATTACAAAGCAAAGAAAAGCCACCCTCAAAGACAAGGGTGGCAGACAGGTCCGTGGACCAAATGTACGTGGAGCCTGATGAGCGGCCAGGTCCACGAGACCGAAGGGTCTTACCGCGCCTCGTGCGCGATGGCGGGCAAGCCGCAATGTCAGCGTAGCGCGCCTGACTTTGTGCCCCTGCGTGGCCGTGAGCTCTCTCCGGCGTTCTCCGCGCAGCTCGCGTTCCCCTCCCCAACCGTGGTGCCGGCTGGTAACGGACGGGGTTACCGGCGCTTCTCAGCGCGATCGTCGGTAGGGGGGGAATTGTTGATGCCCGGTATGGGAGGGTTGTTGATGCCCAGTATGGGGAGGGTTGTTGATGCCCGGTATGGGGAGGGATTATTGGCTCTTCTTACACGTCAACGCTCTCCTGGCGAACGGGGTTACGGCGTCTCTCAGCGCAAAGCTCGGTATGGGACAGGGAATTGCTGACGCGCCTTCCGTGAGCACTCTGGACCGCACTGGCTCCAGCAACTCCTCCTGGCTGTGGCCTCCACGACGCCCCTTTCCGCGTGGTGCCCCACTAGCCTCTGGCTTGCCCCTGAGCCCTCTCCGCGTCCCTGCTCCGTTCACACTCTCGCTCTCCTCGCCTCTCACTTCTGACCCGAGCTTCGTCCTGTTCGTCCTTCCTCTCCATCGACCGGCCCCCGTCTGCCCCTTCTCACTGCTTCGAGCTCCGTCCTGTTCTCCGACCCTCTCCGACTGCCCCCGTTTCACTGCTTCGAGCTCCGCCTGTTCTCCGACCCCTCCCGACTGCCTCGAGCTCCCTTGTGCTCTCTTATATAGGCCGGGGGAGTGGAAAAATCCGACCCCTGACCTTTGACCTCCAACCTCTGGCCAAGCGTACTTGTGTTGAAATCATCGGCCGCCTGTCAGTGACCCCTGACCCGGCAAGCGTACGTGTTGAAATCACCAAAGCCTCGCCCTGTCAGCGTGACCCCTGACCCGGCAAAGCGTACGTGGTAGGAATCACCAAGCCTCGCCCTGTCAGCTCAGCTTCATCCCGCCAAGCTGATGGTGGTGTTTAGCCCGAAGCTTTGCCTCGACGCCGGTTTCGATCCGGCCGAGCCGATGTGTGTGTGAGTCTTGGCTTCGTCCCGACGACCATGGTGGTAACACACCGAGGCGCTTGCCTTTCGGCGCGGCTTCGTTCCGCGCCGGCGTGTATGTAAATCACGGAATCTCCTCGCCAATGCGGCTTTTTTTGCCGACAAGCCGAGGGTGTACACACCGAGGCGTTTGCCTTTCGGCGCGGCTTCGTTCCCGCAGCCGGCATGTGTGTAATGCATCGAGTCCGTCTGCCACGCGGCTTCGTCCCGCCGAACCGATGGTGTAATGCACCGAGTCCGTCCGCCACGCGGCTTCGTCCCGCTGAACCGATGCGTGTCATGCACCGATTCCGGCCCACCGCTTCGTCCGCCGATGCGTGTATGCACAGAGTCCGTCCCCACGTGGCTTCGTCCCGCCCGCCAGCACCGATGTGTGTATGTGTCTCGGGGCTTCGTCCCACCGAACCGATGCGTGTAATGCATCGAAGCTCGTCGCCGCGCGGCTTCGTCCACCCGACCAGCCGAGTGTGTGTGCGTGTTTCGCCGGGGCTTCGTCCGGCCTGAACCGATGCGTGTAATTCATCGAAGCTCCGTCGCGCCGCGCGGCTTCGTCCCGCCCGACTGATGCGTGTAACGCACCGAGTCCGTCCGCCACGCGGCTCGTCCCGCCCGACCAATTGTTGTAGTCACCGAGCTGCCTCTTGCCTCTTTGGGGCTTCGTCGTCGGCGGAGCGGACGTGTAACACCAAACGGCCTTAACAGCGCCGACTCGGCATTGACGGAGGGGCGACGTGGTAGAAATCACCCAAACGGCCTTGGACAGTGCGACTTCGCGTTGACGGAGTGGAGTGGGTAGAAATCACCAACGCCGCTTTAGAATAGCCGCGACTTCGGCTGTTGTCTCTGGGACGAAGCATGCCATTTGTGTTGTGGGGTGGTTGTGATGGTAGGGAGGGAGAAAGACGAAGGGTGGGGTGGGTTTGGTTGTGGTTGTTTGGGCGTTGTGGTGGTGGTCAATTGGTTGTTGGGGGATGATTGTGTCAAAATATAGAGAAGAAAAGAAAAAACGGCTATCTCAAAGGATCCAGGCCTGTGAACATGGAAATTCCTCTAAACAGCGGTGGGGAAAATCTAACTAATCACGGTATACATCGGATTTAATGACTGAGGACCTTTATGGTGTAGTGCAAATTTCCACAGCCGTAACAATATCATTTGATTGCCTGTTTTATGATGACCCACGGTGTCATGACGTCTGTGCAATAAAATGTGAGTCAAACTGCTTTTAAATGGGGTAAAGGGAACATCAGAGACAGCTGGATGCCAGGTATGCAATGGCCATGGATGTTAGCAAAGATTGTCATTATGAATTCCTTCAACCTGTTGCCTTCAGGAACAGTCGATACAAGACATCTATTTTGGAATGATCCTCCTTCACTAGTTCAAATTCAGGATTTTACAAGTTACAACAGTTCTCATTATTAATATACTTAAAATTGCTGATTAAAGCTGTTGATACTTCATTGCCACGATGACGAGTAACCATCACTCCAGGAGGGAACTTGATCTTGGCATGAAGACATTTGGGTAACCCTGTAGTTTCTAGCCATAAAGTCACTCTCTCAGCATTGCTCAATGTATTGTGATGGAACAGGGAAACTATAAGTAAGTAGGCAAGGAATTTAGAGGCAATGTAGACAGAGGCAAGGAATTTGGATTTGTCCAAGGCTTGGAAATGGGCATTACATCATAGAGTGCACCAACATTTCAAGGAAGTCATTCGGCCAGCTGTCCTATCTGCTAACACTCACTTGTGGATGTTGGATCGCATTCCACTTTTCCAAAAGAGTCGGCCATTGCATGCCTTTACTCTGGCCAAAGTACCCTGACTTTCTCTTTCTCTGTGGTTCTCTGCTTGCAAGCAGGTTCAGTGCTGTCCAGGCAGCCCATTAACAATAACTACACAGAGTGGCTGTCAGGGCAGGAATTTGGAATTTGTTCAGGGTGCCGGCAATAACACCCATTTTTCACAAAAGACACCAGTAGAGGATAAATGGGGTTTCTAAGGCATCCATGCAAATGAATGGGGAAAAGGGGGGAAACTCTCTGAATCAACCCCAGAAAAGCCCTAAACAGGAGACTGATTCTTCCCCTCCCATACAAATGAATAGGGGAAGCTCTCTGACTCAAGGCTCATTAGGTTAATACAGGAGAATGATTTTCTCTCCCCCCCCCCCATACAAGCTCATGTTAAATTGAGACTGATTCCCTTCCCTCCCATACAAGCTCATGTTAAATTAAGATTGATTCTCCCCCTCTGAATCTCTGACTCAAGGCCCATTGAGCACATGTTAAACTGAGACTTACTGATTAAAGTTTTTTTTTAAAGTGTTTTCAGTTCGTGCCGTGAAAATGAGGAAGTATTCTGTGAGAGACAAGGCCTCGTGGTTATATTTTAAATCGGAACACGAACAGGCTTTTAAACGTAAGTTTTATCAAAATAATTTAAAGAATTTTCATTTTCGTGTTAAAATCAGTTAGACTGCTCGAGAACCTCGCCCCTAGACCGTCCATTTCCCCTCTGGTATACACCGGGAAAACATTGTTGGAAATCTCCCATTATGCCTGACTCACAGTTTATATAAACAACTTGTGTGCTGAGTGCGTTGCATTCACAGAATGGAGCATTCAGATTCTTACGTAATCATTTTCACAAGATGACAGGTGAGATTTCACAACCCAATTTATTATTTATTGTTTAAAACGGAATTAAATCACTGTACGAACAATAATTATTGTATGTCTTTTCCTAACAGGATGTCCCCATCGTTCATTACGGCTGTGGAGAACGAATTATTTGATTTACATCACGAATGGATACAAATGAACGACTTTCTTGAAGAGATTCGGATTTTCAGGAATGATCTGATCGATATCATTACCGACTGGGAAGAATTACTGTCATGCCCCTTGACCCCAAGTCTAAGGTGAGAAATTATCACCTTGTCTCTCTCTATCTGTCTATCTATATGTCTCTCTGTCCATTTGTCTCTCTATCTCTGTTTGT
>CM068960.1:121729997-121740508 GCA_035128595.1 Eptatretus atami | reverse complement strand
TGATCAAACCCGGAAAAGCCCTAAATAGGAGACCGATTCCTCCCCCCCCCCCCCCCCTCTGACTCAAGGCCCATTGAGCACATGTTAAATTGAGACTTCTGATTTCCTTTTATATTTTCATTCCACTCAAAGAGTGATCCAACGAATATTTGTCCATGTTCTATTCGAGGTAATAAATTAATTTTCCGATTACATTCATCACCATCGAGTATATTCACAAATATTATTTTAGAACTTAGTTCTTGGTTTATATGTCTTTGTTGAGCAGAAATAAAATGATAAACTTCTCTCAATGCTCTTCTTTGACCACCTCCTGATCCACATATCATTTTGAGATTGTAGTAAATTGTTTTTCCATTGTTCAATTGATAACCATCAAAGTTTTCAGTCCATTCTAGGATATTAATTTTTTCCTTTACACTCCCCAACTTATTGGTTAACGAAAAAATATTTTTCACGAAAAAAATAAGTGACCACTATATTAGTTATTGTTGTGTGTCTGTCTGTGTCTGTCTGTCTGTCTGGTTGGTTGGTTGTCATATTATAGTGATCCTACCTCTCCGACCAAAAAATATTGTCATCCTACCTCTCAAAGTTTGGGCGGTCGTATGATTTTTGTCAAAATTCGAAATTTTCTAAGTTCGTGACCTTGTGACCTTGGGACGAAAATGAAAAATCGAGCTCCGTGGGGCTATGAGGTGCCATTGGGCTAACCAAATACCGAAACCACTGCCAGATTCAACAAACCCCTCGAGAAGATGGATTTTTATGTCAAAATTCGCAATTTTCTAAGTTCGTGACCTTGTGACCTTGACACGAAAATGAAAAATCGAGCTCCGTCGGGCTATGAGGTGCCATTGGGCTAACCAAATACCGAAACCCCTGCCAGATTCGACAAACCCCCTCAGAGAAGATGCAAATTGAAATCGGCTACCCCCTAAAAACACGTTTTTTGGGCGTGGCTCCACCCATAATGGGCGCCCCACGCCCATTCTCAGGAAAACACAACTAGATCATGATATAAACCTCCCACCAAAATTTTATCAGGATCGGATCAAAACCCACGGAGTTCTGCTCGGGACAGAACAGACAGACAGACAGAGACAGAGAGACAGAGAGACAGAGAGACAGAGAGACAGAGAGACAGACAGACACACAGACACACCAATAACGAATATAGTGGTCACTTACTTTTTCGTGAACCAATAGTAATACTTAATAGTCATACATTAATGACTTTGACAAGTCAAGAATTGATGTTCCCATATAAATAGGTTTATCCATTTCAATACTCTTTTTTCAAATGAATAGCACAAAAGTTCTCTGAAAACACCTCCGCTCGTTCAAAACTTGTCTATTAATTAACTTTGAAGCCTGTTTCCAAGATGTAGCAAGTCTTATGTTTTGTTGATTCCTAAATTTTCCATAGTCTTTCCAAATACAGCATTATTCATGAATTTATAAAAGTCCTCAAAATCTGTTTTTACTTCTGTTCTCCTTTTTGTAGTAAAATCAATATATTTCTTTAACCAATGACTTTTTAAATTTCAAAATCCGATGAATTTTCTCACTCTCAACCGAGCAGATAAATATTGTCTCAAGTTCCTTTGATGTAAACATAACTTTCTTTATCATTTAATGTTGTAAGTAGTTTTTCTGGAGATTTACCTTTATATTAAAGACTGTTGGCAATCACCTAACCATTCTTTTCTTGGACTTTCTTTATCAGGGGCATAAGTAGGTCTTTATGTTTGTTGAAGTTCTTCTGGATTTTTAAATCAACCTCAAAATAATATCCAACTTCAGCTTCATCCAATTATTTTGAGAGGAGATAACAATGTCAAGTAAAACTTTTTCATAATGTTTTTCTTTAACCCATTTAAGTTTTCCATAAGGTAAAGATTGAGACATAGCCCACCCATACAAATTGTTAGCATCATAATACATCAAGTAGAGTTGTCTCATTCTTATTATAATCAGGAAGATATTTGCTATTTGCTTTAGCATATCTCTTGGAACATACTTGAGATATTCCTCCTCTTTTAGCCTTCTCTATCAATAAAAGCATATCTATATTGATCACTGATTAATTCAAATTTTGTTTTGTCATTTTTAACATAGAACTCCAGACAAGCCGGGTTGTGTAATAGTGAACGGGGTCCAATCCATAATAACTTTTATTATGACAGACTGTTCTAAAAGTTTCAAACTATCAACCAATAACAATACATCAGTTTTAAGATACAAATTATGATATTCTCCAAGATCTTTATATTAAACTTCTCCCAAACCTTTTTAGCTTGTGTATAATCTCTATCGGAAATATGAGTTTTATTTAAATTTCCATAGAAACTTTCCCTTGAAGGAAGTTGTGTTTCTTTAAACTTCCCAAATGAATCCATATCGTCATACTTAATATTCCCTTTTGTGATAAGACATCAATCACTTCTTGAATTGAGAAATGTGATTTAAGATTCGGGAAGTTTTTAATATTTGATACCAAGTTAGATAATGGACTTGACATAAACTTGTATGTGTCAAGAAATCTGATATGGGTTATGGGGATGTATGAATTGTTTTTGTGAATGATGTATTTTTGATCTGGTTAGGAATGGCAGAAATATCACCAGATGTCTTTGAAAGTTCATTTATAAATAAATGTGTGTCATAGTGAGCGTAGTTGTGTAGAAAGACAGGAATAAAATTTGGAGGCTTGTAATTAAGATAACAACGGGAATGAGCTGGACCTCTATATTTACCAGTAAGATGACAGTGATCCCGAACCTTGACGTCTCCCTCAATTTTCTCCTCACAAATATGACAGATACTGTTCTTTCTAAATTCCTTTTTCTCTCCCTTTGTTAATAACATTGGTTTATAGGTTTTCACCATTGTTTCTCTTAGTCTTATACGGGTCTTTTTCCAATCATCTTACAAACTCCTCTGAGGATCTTCTTCGCTATAAAGTTCTAACTTGTTGTATTCATCACCAACAGATGATTTAATATAATAACAGAAACCACAAGGAGTATGTTTTTGATATTTATTCGTGTATGATTTATTTGGATTTGGAGAAACAGTATCTATCTTTTCAAGGCTAATTTCAAAATCAGCATATATCACAAACGGATGTTTTATAAGATTGCTAAAATCTTTGAATGATATGTTTGAACCTGCTTTTGGTAAATTGATTACGGTTGATTTATGATTACTACATATTTTCAAATGTTGATTTAATCGTTCTTTTGTGTGAAAGGAGTTGAGACATCTCTTACAAGGATACGTTTTACATTTTCTCTTATATAGTTGTGATTTGGTTAATCTGATAAATTTTTGATGAAAGCATAATGTGATTTTTCCTTTGAGGTAAAGTGGAGAAGGTCAATGTGTGTTTCATCATTTTTATAGTTGTTTGAATTTTTTAATATCTGAACTTTGTTTGTATCTGTTAATCCATAAACATTAACAGATAGATTATTCATTTTCTCAAATTTAGGAATATCTCTCAATGACATTGGAAACTTTAAATCTTTAACATTTAATGTATTCTCATATTTCTTATAATGTTAAACCTTTTCAGGATTCCATTGTGGAGGATGTAAGTGAGAAAGAACAGACCATAGAAAACATTTTTTATCTTTGTTTTGAAATATTATCAACCGCTTTCTTAAGTTTTATCTCTTAGGTAAATCAATATAAGAAGAAGCTTGAAGAGGATCTGATTTTAAGATGTGTATATCTGAAAAGATTATTTTTGTAATAGTAAATCCACTACCTACTACAGTGTTATCAACATCTTGTTCTTGTCTCTGAGTTCATCGTAAACATCACATCTTACAAAATCTTGAAATGATGAGATAAAGTGAGGGTTTGTCTCATATAGGGAGTAGTTTCATTGTCTTGTCTTACCATATTCATTTTTACTCCCATATGAAACTTAAAAGTTTTCATTTCACTTAATGTGTTTTTTAATTAGTTTCAATACTTTGTTTAACCATATCAACAGCTTCCATGATTGAAGATTGTTTCGTTTTCAAGACCCTGGACCATCTTATTTTTATATGCCCTTTGAATGCCCATCAGTGTTTTCAATGGAGAATTTAGCTTCCCTTTCTTCATTGTTCTTGTGTTTGCGTGATTGAAGGTGTTTATTATAATTTTTTTTGAAGAATATCATTATCACATCTATCACAATGTTTTGTTTCTTGGTCAAGTGGAGATATTTGTCTGAAAATATTGAATGTGTGTTTGTTGGTTTGAAGGTGTTTTTTATAATATTCATATTTGTGATTACAAACATCGCAGTGTGTTGTTTTCACCAATTTATATATTGAAACTTTCTTAAAATAAAATTTTATTGATGAAAATTTCGTTTAAATTTATAGGTGAATCTGTGCATAAAACTATTTTTCCTCCAACTTTTTTCACTTAATAAATACAATGTATTAAGACACAAAAGACAAGTTTCAATCAATCTCTTCATTTGTAAAAGATACTGATAAATATGTCAAGGATGTAAATTGAACAAAGATAAATACAAAACTATTGGATGAAAACAATTATGGTGAATATATGAGTTCTTCAATTTCCTTCAGTGGAAGGGCTTTTAATATATCTGGAAGAACATCAATTAAAGTAGCTCTAACAAAATTTCTCCTCTCCTTCTGGTAATATATTCAAAACTAGAAAAAGCAATGAAACAAGAAAAGTATCAAAGAAAAACCTTATGGATGAACTTTCGAAAGAAAAGATAAGACCATTGTAATATGCAAGGAGAAATTTGTATTTTTTTCAACAACCCTAAAGATGTAAATCCTGATGAAATTTAGGATGTTAATATATCAGGTGAAATGACATTTTGTTCAATAGTAGTTAAGGATCATTTTAAAATTACCTTTAATATAAAAAAATGTAGTAATTGAATCTGTTAATGAAAAAAAAGTAATAGATATCGATGGTAATTTTTTTTCTCATATTAAATACGAGTCATTATTCAACTGAAGATTTTGAAGATTATGAAGTGATGACAGTTATGATACCGAGAGTTTGTGTTCAAACGATAGTTATGAAAGTAGTTTTATAGATGATTGTGAAAGTACCAAAGATGATACCGAAGATGAATTTTAGTTTAAGTAAAGTTTTGCTAGATTTTGAGCCTCTTGAATTCCTGATTCTCCATATGACAAAATTTGAGAATTGTCCTGTGGTGTGAAAGACGGGGATTAAACACAGAGTACAAAGCCTATAAACAATGTAAATTCTGTGATTATCTTCTAATTATGATAATAAAATATAAAAAGGAAAATAAATTCTTTTATATTTACACCAAAATGAATTACTTTTACAAGATTGATTAGAGGAAATGAATGTAAAGTATGAGGGTAACACACCTTTCCTTTCAATGGAACAAACTGAACGTATTACAGAAATGTTCAAAGATTGTTGTCAATATATTATTCACTGATTGTCATTTTCAGGGAAATATCAACACAAGAATATGTATAAATAAAAATAATGGATTTATCTTGAAATTAAACCCAACTTAGGATAAAATATAGAGTTTTCTAAAAAGCCAATAATATATTAATAACCTGTTTTCCAAAATATAAATGAATGATTTTTTTACCCATTTGGGAAAATAAGATAAAATTTAACAACCATAAAAATCTTCCAAATTCATTAAGATGTCTCATAGTTGGTTCAAGCGGATGTGGAAAAACCTGCTTACTTTTAAGATGCTCCTTACTCCAACTTAGATTATCATAATTTAATAATTTTCACAAAGTCAAGTTTTCAACCTGAGTATCAACTACTCTCACAAGTTTTAATGCTGGTTTGCAAAAAGAAGATACAATTGGTTTATTTAAAAACTTCAAAACAAAAAATGATTATAACATTGAAGATATAATACAACTATTTGTTGATATCAACAGAGATACAAAAAGAATGAAAACCGATAACTTGTATTCTTAGTGATATACATCTGATATCCTTCTCCCCAAGATTGGAATAAATAAAAAGACCTCATTATCTTTAATGATTGTGTTAATGAGAGAAACCAACGGTAATGGACAGCTCAACCAAGAGGGAGACATTCTTCTTGTAATTGTATTTATCTTAGTCAATCATACTTTCAACTCCCTCGTCGTTCCATAAGAAACAATGCCAATACTTTTATTTTATCAAGTTAAATTCAATAGATATAAACAATTTTTGGAGAGACAGGTTGTCTACATTATGTAGTAAAAGGAATTTGGGATTATATGAAGCACACGACTGAAAAATATAAATATATTGTTGTGAAACAAGACGAGATATATTTTTTAATTTTATAAACAATTACATATATAAATGACAAACTATATAAAAACTTGTGGGTAAATCTGCATCTGGAAAAAAACTTTCATAAATCAAGGTTCTTGTATAGTACAAATGAGAATATTTTAAATATGCTTAAAAAACACCCCGTGATACGCATTGTATCTACAAAAACCAGAGCAATAAGACTTGGAGAAGTAGAAGGTAAAGATTATTACTATATTTCAGTGGAGGAACATATGCGATTGAGGAATGAAGGTCCAATATTTGAGGAGGTTTCTCTTGGGTACAACAAAATATTCACATTGTAAGAGTTAAGAACTAAAATGAGTTTTCCCCCCTTTTCCCCATTCATTTGCATGGATGCCTTAGAAACTCCATTGATCCTCCACTGACGCCCTGACCCTAACCCTTATTGATTTTTCTGTGCCTTGGACCCTGACCTTAAGCCTTGGACAAACCGTAAGATATTTAATGAACACCAGCTAATGCTAGCAGATGGGATACCCAGCTTAGTCCATCCGAAGGATAGCATGCCTTGCGAGGCAAAGCCCATCCTGCTTGCAAAGCACCAATCAGAGTTTATTGTGGGGTCGAGAATCAAATCCAGGCTCGACAGCTCAAAGGCAAGTGGGAGACCTCTGAACCATCCTGTCAGTCCCTACCATGACTATTATTCCAATTATTACCACCTTCACGTGGTGTTTACTGGGAAAGTTATTAGCTGAATTATATTTCAAACCAGCTGGGTAGGCTTGGATGCTGGAAAACGAATGGAAAGATCAGTCAAATTATCTGATGGTTAAAATTGCTTCTGCAGCTCCTAAACCAGCCACAGACGATGGATGATATGCACAATCTCTTTTGTAGAGGTACTGTTATATCCTCAACGTCCACAAATGAAAGCAAGTAATAAGAAACCCAACTCTGTATTATCTATAAAAAGTGTGGCTTACGCTACGATGCAGTTCCCTGAATGCAGAGTTCCATGTGGATAATTGTATTCATTTGGATCCTGTTCCATCAGAAAACTAAGAAAATTCGTCACTGATTTCATCTTAAACTTTTATTATATCACATTCAATTACAATAATAATCAGTTGTGTTTCTTTCCTCTTACTGTACAATAATAATCAGTTGTTTTTTTCCTCTTACTGTGTTGGTTGTTTACCTATTTATCTCTTGGATAAAATGATGTGTACATGAATCATTGAACATTTCAAAATGTCGCAGTTGCTCAGACAAATCATAAACTATCATCATGGTATATTGTGGGTGGGTTTCTCTGCAGTTGCAAATGGCTTTTCAGCATATCACGTTTCGTAATGAGTGTTTTCTGTCTGTGCGTTTACTGTGTCATGTACTTGCAGCGGTGTATCTTTGCAAGCGCACCATGCAAAATAAAGCACGACTGGAACTTTCAGACTATGAATCGGTGAGTCGAGTAGTTTTTTGTCTTTTGCAGTGAACAATGTTCTTGGAGGAATTATACAATGATAATTGGGGCTTGATAGACAAACTAAAGTACATCAGCCTGTCTTGTATTTTCTTATTGTTTATAATGTAATCTGTATTTGCTGTTTGTCATGGTTGTTTACAATCATGTAATACAAAGCTTGTATTGTGGTCAGTCAGTTCATCTGACTGCAGACAAAGCATCAGTGCTGTACCCAAGCAGTCTTATTGATGACAATGATTATACTGGGTGGTTTGCCATTGCCTTTCCAGCATTAGTTTGCATGGAATTTGTAAACTGGGTGCTGGTGACAACTCATGAAAGACAGGGTGGGATCTTTAACATCTAATAATATATGTTCGCAGATGAGCCACCCGATTTGATGTCCACCTGAGGGATGGCACATTTTGTGATGTGCTGCGAAACACAATTCAGACAGTTTGTAGCCATGTAGAAAATCAAAACAAGACTAGACAGTGATCAAAGTCAGTATGCTTTCTCTGCACCATCCTGTCTGATAGTTTGTATTTCCTTGAGGATGGATTTTTTATAGAATGAAAAATTAACTGTTTAAAATGTAATTGTATTTACTTGAAATTCAATGTATGTTTTGTAATGATAAATAAGATTTTTATAATGTAAATATTTGCATTTACTTGAAAGTTACGCAACAACAAATCAACTGTTTAAAATGTAATTGTTTGTATTTATTGAGTTTAACTGTTTGTTATGTAATGATAAATTAACTGTTTATAATATAATTGCTTGTATTTGTTTGAGTTTAAATGTTTGTTACGTAATGATACATATACGGTTTATCATAGAATTGTTTGTATTTGTTTGAGTTTATATGTTTGTTACGTAATGATAAATTGATTGTTTATAATGTAATTGCTTGTATTTGTTTGAGTTTAATGGTTTGTTTTATAATGATAAATTAGCTGTTTATAATTGTTTGTATTTACATGAGTTTAAATGTTTATTACGTAATGATAAATAAACAGTTTATAATATAATTGTTTGTATTTGTTTGAGTTTAAATGTTTTTACTTAATGATAAATTAACTGTTTATAATATAATTCTTTGTATTTGCTTGAGTTTAAATATTTGTTATATAATGATAGATTAACTGTTTCAAATGCAATTGGTTGTGACTGCTGAGTTTAAAAGTTTGTTACAGAATGATAAATTAGCTGTTTCTAAAATAATATTTGCATTTGTTTGAGTTTAAATGTTTCTTAGAAATGATAAATTAGCTGTTTATAATATCATTGTTTGTCTTTACTTGAGTTGTTTGTTATATTTGATAAATAAGCTGTTTATAATATAATTGTTTGTATTTGTTTGAGTTTAAATGTCTGTTACATAATGATAAATTAATTGTTTACAATAGAATTGTTTGTATTTGTTTGAGTTTCAGTATTTGTTATGTAATGATGGATTAACTGTTTATAATATAATTGTTTGTATTTGCTTGAGTTTAGATGTTTGTTATATAATGATAAATTAGCTGTTTATAATATAATTGTTTGCATTTGATAGAATTTAAATATTTGTTATATAATGATAAATTAGCTGTTTATAATGTAATTGTTTGTATTTGCTTGAATTTAAAAGTTTGTTATGAAATGATAAATTAACTGTTTATAATGTAATTACCACCCTGCATAAAAAGGTGCAAAAAACAGATCTCTGTAATGATAGACCAATCATCAGCAAGGTTATGGAATCCATCATCGCTTCAGACATTAAATCCTTCCTCTTCTCCAATGGCTTGATTTCCGATCATCAATTTGGATCCAGTTCATGCCACTCTACCCTGGATATGCTGCTTCTGCTCTCACAATAATAGATGGAGGTACTCAATGTCAGACATTAAATCAGAGCCATATTCCAAGACATATCGCACGTTTTTTTACACGGTCTGGCACCATGCCCTGCTCACCAAACTCTCTTCCTATGGTATCCAAGGCCATCACCATTCATGGATCGCAGACTTCCTCTCCTGTCGCAGCCACCGTGTTGCCCTAAATGGAGTTCTCTCATCCCCTCTTCCTGTCCAGGCTGGAGTTCCTCAAGGCAGCGTTCTGGGCCCTGTTCTTTTTCAGGTTTTCGTCAATGATCTCTCTGACTCTGGAAAATCCTCTTTCTCTCTTTGCTGATGACTCCACCCTCTGCCGCACCATCTGTCATCCCTCAGACCGGCAAGCAGCAGCTTCATTCTGCTCTCCTGTCAGCTGTGGATAAAAATCACAAACTGTCTAACACGTGGAAATGTCTTGTTTTTCAATCCTGACGAATCTCACTATGTCTCACCGAAAGGACCCTTTAGAACCCCCCCCCACATCTACTTTCTCAACAATCCTCTGGAAGAAGTCCTTTCATTCAAGCTTCTGGGTCTCACAATCTGCCATGATCTTTCCCAGGAAAGCCACATTTCCAACTCGGCCTCCGAAGCCAGTTGCCGACTGGGAATCCTCCGTCGTGCAAAGCCTTCCTCAAGCCACCTGATGCTCCTGACCACATACAAAGCTTTCGTCGACAGCCTGATGGAGTACTGCTCTCCCTCTGGGCTGGTGCTCCTACTTCTCACCTTTCTCAGCTTCACGCTGTGGAAACCAAGGCATTTCGGATCATTGGTATCTTCCACAATGAGGCTGTCTCTGGGCCTCTCACTCTTTCATCGCAGGCAGGTTGGTGGTCGAACTGTCTTCTACCATCTCCTCTCCAGTCTCG
>CM068960.1:121716309-121729590 GCA_035128595.1 Eptatretus atami | reverse complement strand
ACCCCTCTTGTCTTGTGCCCCCCTTGCTGTGCGTTGGGTGTTAGCTCTCATACAAGCCTTGACAATGTATCCAAAAAAAATACAAAAAAATTGTTTGTATTTCTTTAAATTTAATTGTTTGTTATGTTATGATATATTAACCGTTTATCATGTAATTTGTTTTGTTTGAGTTTTAATGTTTGTTACGTCATGATAAATTACTATTTATAACATAATTATTTGTATTTGTTTGAGTTTAAATTGAGCTGTTTGTAATGTAATTGTTTGTATTTGTTTAAGTTTAAATGTTTGTTATACAATGATAAATTAGCTGTTTATAATGTAATTGTTTGTATTTACTTGAGTTTAAATGTTATGTAATGATAAATTGTATGCCTGGTGTTAGCCTAATGGTTCGGGTGGTGGGCTTGGGATCCTGGGATCCTGAGTTCAAATCCCGCTCAGCTGTTTAATTAATACCAGGTGGGTTAACTCGACTGTCATCCTTCTGAGGTTGGCAAAATGAGTGCCAGCTTGCTGGTATCCTGTTGTCAGAGTGGTGACCCGTCCAGGATTGTGCCCAATAGCCAAGGAGACTGCTGAGGCAGCACCAATGCTCTGCACAGAGTATGGTCCCAATGGATGGATAGATGATAAATTAACTGTTTAACATAATTGTTTGTATTTACTTGAGTTAAAATGTTTGTCAGTCATGATGAATTATCTGTTTATCATTACTAACACATTTAAATTCTATCAAATGCAAACAATTACATTATAAACTACTGTTTATAATGTAATTATTTGTGTTTGAGTTTAAATGCTTGTTACATAATGAATAATTAACTGTTATGATGTAATTGTTTGTATTTGCTTGAGTTTCAATGCTTTTTTTTTTTATTTTAGTAATGTTTGTTATGTATGGAAGACTAGGTGGAACAAAACAGAACAATAGCAGGGTGGTGGGAGAAGGTAGACAGAGACAGAGAAACAAACAAGGATGCAGGTAATGGGAGAACACAAGGGGTGAACAATATGGATGCATAAGCACAATTTTGGGAGGGGTAGGGGTGGTTTTTATTATGTGCAGAAAAGATCATGGCTTTAGATGGCGGATGACCTGAGATGGTGGTGAACAGCTGTCTTGAAGACTCACAGGGAAGAATGAGATCGAAGAGAGTGTGGAAGGCTGTTCCACAGGCGAGAAAACAGAGGAATTAGTGAATGGAGATGAGCAGTGGTTCTGGATTTAAGCAGTTTCACAAGGAGGGGGTTGTTGGTGGACTGTGTGCATCATGTAGATACTTTGAGTGGACAGTGCACGGAGAGAGAGCAGAGGGTGTACGACCAAAAATGAGGTGGAGAGAAGACATAGACATCTGACCTGCCAGTGATGGTGAAGTGATAGGCCCATCGATTTGGCTTCATTGCGAGAGATTCCAATGATCTTGAAAGCCTTGGTTTCCATGGTGTCGAGCTGAGCAATATGTGAGACAGGGGAGCCAGCTCAGAGGGGAGAGCAATACTCTGTCAAGTTGGGGACAAAAGCCTTGTAAGTGGATAGGAGCTCAGGTGTGCCAAGGAACAACTTTGCACCATGGATGATGCCCAGTCAGCACTTGGCTTTGGAGTCCTACTTTGAAATGTCATTTGGCGGCGAAAGCATCATGGCTAAGAGTGAGATCCAAGATTTTGAGTGACTGAACCTCTTTGAGACAGTTGTTGAGAAAGAAGATGGGAGGGTTTCTGTAACGGTCCTTTTGGAGAGGGGGGGAGAGAGAGAGGGGTGTGTGTGTGTGTGTGTGTGTGTGTGTGTGTGTGTGTGTTGTGGTGGTGTGTGTGTGGTGGGTGGGCATTTCTCATTGGATTGAAAGACCTGTCCCAGGTTTTTATCATGTTTGTGATTTTTGTCAAGATCTGAGGAGATGGAAGAGGCTGCTGCCTGTCTGTCAGAAGGATGAGGGTTGTCACGACAGAGAGTGGAGTCATGAGCAAAGAGATAAAGAGAATTTTCCAGTCAGTGAGATCATTGATGAAGATTAGGAAGAGGATGGGGCCGAGAACACTGCATTGGGGTACTCCAGCCTCGACAGGGAGAGGAGAAGAAAGGTTTCCACGGAGAGCCACACGTTGGCTACATGTATGGAGGAAGTCAGTAATCCAAGAGTTGAATTTGCCTTGGATTCCAGAGGCAGACAATTTGGAGAACAAGGAAAGATGCCAGACTGTATTGAAAGCTTGAGATATGTCCAGAGAGGCGGTCTTGATCTCATGACTGAAAGTGAGGGCCTCCATCCATTGTTGTGAGAGTATTAGCAGCATGTCCAAGGTAGAGTGACTTGGTCTGAATCTGAATTGATGATATGATATGAGGCAGTTGGAGCAATGGAATGATTTTATGTCAACTGTGATGATTAATTCCATGACCTTGCTGATTATTGGAAGTAAGCTAATTGGTTGGTTGGTAAGCTTGCTGAGACTTGTAGTTAAGGAGATCCGTTTTTGCACATTTTTGTATAATGCTGTGATGTTGGCTGATTTCCAAGCAGATGGAAGATTACCTTGGGTAAATGACAGGGTGAAATTGGCAGAGAGAGGAAGTGCAAGAGCAGCAGAGCAGATTTTTAGGACACTTGAGCTGATACCATGCAGTTCTGTGGAAGAGTCAGAGTCAAGGGTTGCCAGAAACTTTTTCACCTTCTCAGGTGCAAAAGACACATAATTCAGGAGCAGTTGGGTGTGACTTGGAAGGTTGGGTACAGAGAGGGAGGAGTTAGGGACACAATCCTGTGTCCCTTTCAAGGGATCCCTTCAAGATTTTGAAGCAAACACTGAATTGAGGCATTTGGCCTTCTTACGAGCGGAGTCGACTGTGGTGCCATTTGAAGGAATGGAAGGGAAGCATACACCAGAGAGACTTGACAAGGCACCACTAGGTTTTAGCGGAGGAAGACATGTTTGAAAGCTTATTCCTGAGATTTGGCAGATGTTGTTCTTTGCTTGAGTTTATTTACTTGAGTTTATATGTTTGTTTTATCATTACAATCGAGGTATTTACAGTATAATTGTTTGCTAGAATTCTGGAATGCAGGTGGCTCCAATTTATACTCAGTTTGCCAGGGCTTTATTTCAGTATTTTTGAGGATTTGGAGTTGTGTTTGAGATTTAGTAGTTGCAGAGAATGCTCAAGTAGTGGAATTTTAAGTTCTACAAAGTTTCAATGAGTATTTTGTACAGTGGAGGTGGGGGCTGGGGTCAGGGGGGCAAGGTGAAAGAGATGTTAGTTCCACAATGTTAGGCCCACTAACATATTTGGTCACAACTGTTTTAACTTGAATTGTATACACCTATGATATGCAGCATCGTTTTTCAGAAAATATTGTTGTTTATTTTTCATAAAGTTGGAGAGTGGTGGAAGAGCAATATAACAGAGGTTTGAAAGGCAACATGCCAACAACAGAGTGGAGGGGAACAGGCAGACAAAGGAGATACAGATGGTTAAAGCTTTACCCATGGCTATATGAATCCACAAAACTGATCTGTGATGCTTCTCTTTTCCCTTTTTGCTGGAATACTTGTTCTTGCATGATGGTTGTCTCACTTCAGTCAAAACGAATCGCATTCAATTTTAAAAGTTTGATGGACACTTCAAAGCGCCACAATTGCTTGAGCTTGGCATCTGTGTGCTCTGCCCTTTGTCAGGAAAGCCTGGCACGGATGCAGAAGGCATTTGATCGGAAGTGGGAGTTCATTTTTGTACAGGCCGAAGCACAGGCAAAGTGAGAACATTGCCCTCAACACTAATCGTCTGCTTAAGTGGTGACTTTGTTTCAGGTTCCATAATTTCCCTCCTCGGTTTGGCTACATATTTTCACAGGAACATTGAGATGACCGTTTTAATGTTTGTGTTCGATATTGTTACAGTTGTGGAAAGACTCTGGGGTGTCACACTCAACACATAAGGGATCACTAGTTTTGATATTTCCTTTGTCATTCTGTTTAGTTAGGCTACCCTTCCCCTGGTAGCAGGGGACAGGAAAATGCAGTGTGTGTCTGTCTGTCTGTCTGTCTGTCTGTCTGTAGCAAGTTCGACCCCTTTGTAATCCTGCCCTTTCTAAAATCCCTCTCTTCATCAATCCCTTCTAAACCCCCTCCCCATCCCTCTTAAAACCTCTCCTTCCCTGCTCTTTCCTGCAACGTAACCATGCACACATTACATTACATTACATAACACACACATTCAAAGCCAGTTCACTGCAACAATCACCACCCTACAAGGCAAATCTTGTGTTAGGTGCATAATCCACACTGCCACCATGGTGTGTAATCCACACTGCGACCATGGTGTGTAATCCACACTGCGACCATGGTGTGTAATCCATACTGCTACATGGTGTCTAAATCCACACTGCTACCAGTGCGTAATCCACACTGCTACCCCACGGTGCGTAATCCACACTGCTACACGGTGCGTAATCCACCTGCTACCAGGTGGTAATCCACACTGCTAACCACGGTGCGTAATCCACGCTGCTACCACGGTGCGTAATCCACACTGCTACCACGGTGCGTAATCCACACTGCTACTATGGTGTGTAATCCACACTGCTACTCTGGTGCATAACACAATGTAACAAAAAAAAAAAGTTTGTTTGAGTGATTTTTTTGGTTGTTTATCTTTATTAGGTCGTAAGAATGAAGAAAAAGCATATATTTTATGTCGCTAATCGTTATTAAGGAAATGACAACGATTTTTTGAAAAATAACAAAAATTGTATATTATCATAAGAAAATTGCAGAAAAATGTATTTGAACATTAATGAAACTATACAACAGCGTTGAAACATGCAGGGATATGCTAATCAAAGTAAAACATAGCATACTGTTGATCGTTTTGTGATTTAGAAAATATTTTGAAATTATTTTGAAAAACATATGATTTTTCAAGTGGTTATTCAAGTATGATTTATATGATTCATTCAAGTAGTCATTTGATATATGTTACATTTTGTTTCCGTTCTTTCCTTCAACTCTCTTATTATATTTGTTCTTTTATTTACACATATTGTCTCATGATGGCTTCTGCTCGAGGTTCCTGCAAGCATGATCCTGATAACTTCTGCTATGTCTGCGGAGTCTTTCTGAATGTCAAGTCAGTCAAGTACACCATCGTTGAAGGGAACCTCTTCTGTTCGGCTTACAAGGCGTACTTTGGAGTTCAATTAGGGGACCAGGACAAGAGTTGGGCGCCACACGTGGTTTGCGGAAGCTGTCGGTCCACTCTGAGTCGTGGTACAGAGGGGAGAAAGAAAACTGAAGTTTGGCGTGCAAGAATCTGGCGGGAACCAACAGATCACTCAAACAACTGCTACTTTTGTATGGTGGTAGTGACGTGTCCACCAGGGGAAAGAAGACGGATGTGTTCGACTACCCCGATCTGCCATCATCTCTTCTCCGGTGATGCATTGTGAGGAGATTCCAGTTCCCAACCCTCCTCCGGTGATCACGAAGAATGCTTGCACAAGTTCCAGCAGCGAAACAGAAGATGCCCACGACGATGTCTTTGTTGCAGATGATACCCAGGCTATTCCGCATTTCCCAACCAAGCGGAGCTCAATGATCTTATCAGGGACCTAGGACTCACCAAATCAAAAGCAGAATTACTGACATCCAGGTTGAAACAGTGGAAGTTGTTGGACGAGAACTGTCGGGTAACAAAACAGAGACAACGTCATGACATATTCTCTCAGTATTTCACACTGGATGAGAAAGTGTGTTATTGTCACGACATCAACGGCGTTGTTTGAAGAAATTGAATTCCCGTATGATCCCAGCAACTGGCGACTGTTCGTGGACAGCTCAACTAGAAGCTTGAGGCGGTGCTGTTGCACAATGGTAAACAAGTACCCAGCATCCCTATCGCCCACTCTGTTCAGCTAAAGGAAGGCTATGAGAATGTGAAGCACCTGCTGCGCCTGGTGAAGTACGAAGAGCATGATTGGGAAGTGATTGGAGACTTTAAGATGATTGGCTTTTTGACAGGTTTGCAAGGCGGCTTCACAAAACATCCCTGTTTCCTTGCTACTGGGATAGCGAGCTACAGCGAGACATTATGAAACGAAGGACTGGCCATCAAGAACGGGCTTTGTCATTGGCGAGAAGAACGTGAAGTGGAACCGCTGGTTGAGCAGGAGAAGATCTTGATGCCACCCCTCCACATCAAGCTGGGGCTCATAAAGCAATTTGTGAAGGCACTAGTCATGAGTCCGCTGCCTTCAAGCATTTGGAAGCGGTATTTCCGAAGTTGTCGGAGGCAAAAATAAAGGTAGGCGTGTTCGTTGGGCCGCAAATTAAAAAGCTAATGAAGGACCCGGAGTTCTCCGGAAAGTTGTTGGCACGGAGAAACGTCCTGGCACAGCTTCGTTGCGGTTGTTCAGGGCTTCTTGGGTAACAACAAGGAAGAAAACTACCGCGAACTGGTCGACAATCTTCTCAAGTCCTACAGGGAGATGGGTTGCAGAATGTCCCTGAAATTGCACACGATGCATTCCCATTTGGATTTTTTAAAATCCATATGGGACTTACTCCGAAGAGCATGGTGAGCGCTTCCACCAAGATGTGATGGAATTTGAGAAGCGCTACCAGGGCCAGTATATTGAGCGTATGATGGGCGACTACGTCTGGGGTTTGGTCCGAGAAACCCAGCCTCTTCACCGAAGAAAGAGCAGAAAATCTGTGTTTTTCAATAAACAGTCTTATCGAATATGTAGTATGCTATATTTTACTTCTGATTGGCATATCCCTGTATGTTTCAACGCTGTTGTTAGTTTCATTTATGTTCAAAGACATTTTTCTGCAATTTTCTTATGTAAATATACAATTTTTTGTTATTTTTCAAAAAATATATGTCATTTCCTTAATAACGATTAGCAACATGAAAGATATGCATTTTTTTCATCTTACGACCTAATAAAAGACAAACAACCAAAAAATTCACTCAAACAAAATCTTTGTTACATTGTGTAATCCACATGCTGCTACTATGGTGGCATATCCACACTGCTACTATGGTGCTGGGAATTGCAAGATCAACCATCCCAGCAGCTATGGGCCACGTGCACCAATGAGAAAGCGGAACACAGGGGTCAGAGGATGCTGTGGTGACCTTCGACCTCAGCAGCCACGTCTCACCCAGGAGCCATAAAAGACAGTGCATTCAACGGAACTGAGCTGCTTGTGCCTGAGGAAAGGAACGAGAAGAGAACTGCCTTCATCTAAGAAACGGCACAGGACGAGCTGCACCCGGGTGAATCCCTGCGAGGGCGAGCAGGCAGGGCCCATGAGTCATGAGTGAAAGGGCAGCACAAGTCTTCTTCAAAAAATGCCCCGACTCATCCTCTTCCTCTATCCCCTTTGTCTAATTTTCCAGGTTGAATGAGGTGCGCCTGTGTTGTGTTTTTACTGGTAAGGCCAAATGTTTAAGGGGTTCTTTATGTGCAAGGGTTTCAGATTGTTTCTTTGTGACACTGCTACTTATAAATACTTGCTATAAATACGTGCCTTTGTTAAAAACAATGTAGACTTTCCAAACCTGCTCGCTCATCTGTTTCCTCCATTGGTTGGACATAGTGTGCAATAAATAGACAGGAGGTTGTTCCCCATTGATTTGCTATGCTAACCGAGCTGACGTCCCACTTCCGGTTCTGCTCAGCTGTGTGTAATTAATAGATAAAGGTGGGACATCGAGAGCGCAGTTACCCATCTGGGATAACTAAATCACCGGGAAGGTAATGCAAGATTTGGGCGCGGGGACCCTACCGGGTTTAGTTGTTTCAGATGGCATCAATGGTTGCATAGCTAACCGTTGTGCCGCAAAGTTATCTGTAGCTTGTCGGCTTCAGGGTCAAAGGTCGGGAAGAGAGGCCACTCATGATCTGGCCCGCAAAACCGTAATATTGTTACGAATCTGGCAGCCATGAGCACACAACAGACAGGTCCCCGTAGCTCAGTTATTTCGTTAAGTATATGTGTATAGTTAGAATCCATCCCCTGTGCTAATGGGTGATTAAATGTTTGTGCGCTGCGGAGTTATTTTGATAGTCAGGGTTTTCTTTTACATCTTCGCTTTCACAACAACACCTTCACCTTCGCTCCATCCTGACGCCATAACGCCCGTGGTGGGCGGAATTCAATGAAGGACTTCGCATTCTCTCTCTCAACCAATCAAGAGATATGTGAGCGAGTTTGCCGTCGTTCGGCCAATGGGGCCAACGCAGGACAATATTACTCATCTTCCTGTTTGAGGGGTGGTCCACCATGACGCCCCCCCCCCGGTCCAATAAGCGGACTTGGCGCCCCTTTTGGCCAATCACGGGGGCAATGAGTGGATCGCGCGCCAAAACCGTCCAGTAAGGGGGGGGGGTACGAGAGGGAGTCCCCCCCCCCGGACGGAGAGTGAATAATTGTTCGGTGCGATCCGACTGGAGCAGTTGGAGTTGGGGTTTGCCTGCCGGATCGTCTGGGATCGCCTCGCCTTGCCTGCTGGCGTCGCTGCCTTGTCCGCGCTCGTGCTGGTTGGCGTCCATCCTTCATCCTCCGTCCCTGGTGCTTGGAGTGGCATCGTTGTTGCGGGTTGAGTCCCGCCACTGAGCCAGATCGTCGAAGACCGCACGAGGCGGACAGGTCCAACACAGGCTCTGGCCTCCAGCTCACCTTTCCTCGAGCTGGAGCCCTTAAATAAAGACCCGACGGGTCCATTTCTGAGTATCTGTGTGCGCGTGTTGTGTGTGTGTGTGTGTGTGTGTGTGTGTGTGTGTGTGTGTGTGTGTGTGTGTGTGTGTGTGTGTGTGTGTGTGTCCGTGGGCCCCGTCTATAAGTAGAATTGTTAAGGGCTTTTGTTGTACATTATTTGCCTTGCTTAGTCGTGATAACTCTGCACTGTGTTCCCTCCCGATTATTCTTCCCTCGTCCCCGATTATTTAAATAAATTCCCCTTTTTGTTGAATGTACCAGCTTGTCCTTGTCCTTTCTATCATTGGTTTGCCGTGCTGCGAACGGGAATTAGGGGGCTTCATTGTTGCCGTAATTGTGCAATCGGCCGGCAGGAATCTGGTACTCTCCACTCGGGGTACGACTCGGATCCGGCTCGGTAACGGCCCGGATCGCGCAGATCCTGCGAGGGTGAATTTCCCCGGTAGTTTTGGACGACGTGGGTATTTAGGTATATTGAAATTGGCAATTGACCCTATCCCACGTGGTTGACCTATTGGCGATCTTCGGTCCAATAAGGGACCGGTGACCTTTCGGATTTATCTGAAAGGTACGACCTAAATTCCGGGTGTTCGGTGGAGCCGACTCTACTGCTCCCCTTGCGGTCGTGCTCATCGCCACCGAGACCTGGCCCCACAACAATATGTAATTTTGATTGAAATTCAAATGCGATAACAGTATCATGAATGCTTTTTGATCCCAAAAGCTGAATATCAAAGTGGAATGTCAGTGAATGTACATTTTATTTCTGTTCCCTGTAGAGTTGATCGGAAAAAGGAAAAGACAGAACGTAAGATAACGGATGGCCAAGAACGAGCCTTTTGGGATGTCCACAGAATTGCAGTAAGCTTTCTAACATTTGACACAAAAATAAGCAAAATGATAAAGCAATGTGGTGGAATGTATTTTGCCTCTGGTTTAGACTATACCAATGGCCTGGCAGGATAGTTGAGTGGGATGCACACTCGTTTTTGAACTGTCTTGCCTGGCTTTGAATCTAAATTCAGCTATAAGTTTTCATCCTGGTGTTTTGTATACAGGGAGAAGTATCAATGTGTTTGCTGTCCATCTAGTGGGGCAACTTAGCTAAATATAGCATAACAATTGTGCATTTTGTGAGGAAAGCACCAAATTTGGCACACTCGTAGCCTATCATATTATGAACAGATTTGGATATTGGGCCATCTCAAAATTTTTGATGGCAGTGGAAAATGGCTGCCACAGCCATCAGCGGCTGAATTTGAGATGGCCCAATATCCAAATCTGTTCATAATATGATAGGCTACTAGTGTGCCAAATTTGGTGCTTTCCTCACAAAATGCACAATTGTTATGCTAAGTTGCCCCACTAATCTGAGGCCTCCTAAGCTGGAGGACCTATCTGTTGATGCTAGTCATTGGTGGACCTTAAAGATTCCACAGTGATTTTCATGAGGAGGAGGTGACTTATCTCTTGCATGCTGAACAAATTACAAATTCCTGCCCAAAAATCTTCAATCTAAAGTCGGGCCTGAAAGATAAAAACGTTCCCTAACCAACCAAACTGGAAGCTGTGAATAATTTGGGCTATTGAAGCATTATACGAGTATGACAGGCTTCAAAAAGTTTGACACTGACATTTACCTTTTGTCATCTTGTGCAAAGTAAAATGGGCAACGAGCATTTAGGTACATTATTTTGTCAATGAACTAAAGACTGGAAACTTTGTGCAATGTAAGACTTGTTCACAGGAGAGATTCACTCAAACTGAAACAAACGTCAAATTTCAAAAATCGAATTGATAGATTTGCTTAATCCTCAAACTTTTAAAGAGGCAGGTTGCGGGTCACCAAACATGTTCTGAAAATTTATCAATATGATTATATGTGCATTAAATAGTTCGATGCAAACTATTGTGGTCGCCTAACTATTGGGAAATTTAATGAAATTTAACTCCGAAGTTGTTATTTCTCGAGGCCGTTGAAAAAACAGCCGCGTGCCCATATATGGATGGTGACGTCACGTTCTTCCAAAACAAAGCGGCGCTCACTCGCTCATTGAAGAAGTGTCCAGTTGAGCGGGGCGTTATTTTGCTTATTTTGAGCTTGCAACTGTCTATATTATCCTTTTTTATTTTGAATTATTGTAGAATAAAGTATTTGGATATTTGTACATCATGCCTCGTACGTGTGTCGTCATGTTGCGAAAATGGCTGGAAAACGGGTAATTCTCCCACCGATTCCCGAAGGAATCAAACATTCACCGGCAGTGGATAAGATTTGTACAAACAAAACGGGTGAATTTTCCCCCAAAGAAAACTGGTAAAGAGGACCCTTTGGATAGACTTGTCATTTGTGGTGACCATTTCACAGCTGAGGATTACGAAGGCAACGCAATGAGTGAGCTCGGTTTCAAAACAAATGTGACGCTGTGCCCCCATTCAGCCTTCTCCTCCTCAGCTGGCTCCTGCTTCATCTTCTCACACTGTCACCTCTCAAGGATTGGGGCATTGTGTTGATCTATAAATGCGCATAAGAAATCGAGAAATTATTAGAATACACTATCCGGAAGTCCATACGTTGTGACCTTTAATGGGGAACGCGGCTGAGAATCTCTTCCCCATCGGCCACGCCTACGCATCAACATGTCCTGTCATTGGTTGGTAAATAAATGGCCATAACTTGGGAACCACTTGTCCGATTAATATCAAACCTTGAAAAGCACATCCACAGGCCCCAGCAATATACCTGGCAAGTTTCAATTAGATCGGACCAGTGGTTATCGAGAAACAGCTGTCACAGACACACACACACACACACACACACACACACACATTGCTGGAATTATAGATAGATATGCCACAACAGTCTCTTGAAAGTTGGGTTTGTTCTAACTGTTCACTTTTGCTGGGGTCAAGCTCAGCTGTCAGAAAGACTTCAACGCCAAGGCTACGTGTATAATATATTTGGGTCCATTATGATTCATTCTATTTCTGACTCCTGAGTGACTAGAGGGTTGGTGGTGGTCGTATGGCAGCTTAGCTGCCAGGTAGCTATCATTTCTTGAAGCGTGACTGTGTCGCTGATGCAGTGCCCTCTACCAGTACACACACTGGAACTGGTACTCATTTCGCCGACCTCGGAAGAATGACAGGCTGAGTCAACCCCTGGTGTATTAATTCAGGCCGACGGGCTTGAACTTAGGACCCTAGGATCCCAAGCACCACCCTAACCACTGAGCCAACACCAGGCTACTAGAGGTTAAAAAAAATTATTATATCAAGTCACAGACGAATCAAACTTTACATTATTTTATGCATTGAACAAAAAAATGAAAATCTACAAACCAATCTGTCTGGTGGAGTCTGTCAGTGTGAACTGCCGGACAGTCAGTCCTGCCACTTGTACACGAAATAGGCCGTTTTCTTGCACTTGCAAGTGGCTCAGATTATATGGCTCAGGCCAGAAACTCCATAGTATAAATTCCCTCATCCTCCGACTCGTCCTCATATCGGAATAAAACACTCATTTCATCGCCGCTGAAATCACTCTCTGATTCGCATCTCGCCATTGTTTACAGTTACACGCTGTTTCCCAATGTTCACGAAGTTTTCGGAGAACGTGACGTCATCGCATCTTCGGTAACTTCCGTCTGTTTTCGATCACTGACAAAAGTTTTGACTTAAAAGTTAATTTTAGCATATTTTGAGTTTCAAATGTAAGAAAATAAAACCCAACGATTTATTAATGTGCTTACAACCTTCGAATCACGCGAAGTCATCAGCGACCCAAAACCTGCTCTTTAAGGAAAATAACAAGGAAAATTTGTCATAATCAGGAAAATAGACCTCATCAACATTAAACACAACTTGAAGATGAGGATGCTTGTATCCTCCACCAGGCTGAACAATTTACGTTTTGTATCTCACTGATAGGCCGGATCTTGATCCGGATCTGAACCAAAATCGAATCGCCTTGTTCTTCTCACCTAACCAACTCATGCACCTAGTTTTGTCATAATTCGTCCACAACTTTTTGAAATATCATGTTATATATCGTTTTTAGCCATAACACTCAATGGTGAAGAATCACTCAAAAAATTTCTTGGATTTTGATCCGGATCTTTACCAAAATCGAACCAGTTCTTCCTTGTCGCCCACCCAACGTGTCGTCCGAATTCGTCCATAACTTTTTGAGATATCGTGTTGTATATAGTTTTAGGGAGCATCTCTCAATGGTGAAGCATCACTTAAAAATTAAACAATTGTCATATCCGGATCCAGATCTTCACCAAAATCAAATCTATTTGTGCTCGTCACACACCCGACCTGTCCATCAAGTTTCGTCCGAATGCGTCCATAACTTTTTGAGATATTCTGCTCACAGATGGACAAACAAACAGACAGACAGGGGTGAAAACATAACCTCAGTCCACCTTCGGTGGTGGAGGTAGCAAAGACATGTGATCATCAATATATTTCCACCATATATTTGATGCAGGAACCGGGCGTAGTGGCGTGCGCCTGTAATCCGGCGACTCGGAGGCTTGGGTTGGA
>CM068960.1:121684420-121695958 GCA_035128595.1 Eptatretus atami | reverse complement strand
TAGGAAGAACAGTATCTGTCATATTTGTGAGAAGAAAATTGAGGGAGAGGTCAAAGTTGGGGATCATTGTCATCTTTCTGGTAAATATAGAGGTCCAGCTCATTCCTGTTGTAATCTTAATTACAGCCCCCCAAACTTTATTCCTGTCTTTCTTCACAACAACGCTCACTATGACACACATCTATTTATAAGTTAAATTTCAGACATCTGGAGATATTTCTGCCATTCCTAACACAGATCAAAAATACATCTCATTCACAAAAACAATTCATACATCCCCCATAAACCCATATCAGATTTCTTGACCTTCAAGTTTATGGCAAGTCCATTATCTAACTTAGCATCAAATATTAAAAACTCACTGAATCTTAAATCACATTTCTCAAATCAAGAAGAGATTGATCTCTTCTCACAAAAGGAATATACCGTATGACTATATGGATTCATTTGAGAAGTTTAAAGAAACACAACTTCCTTCAAGGGCAAGTTTCTATCGCAAAGTTGAATAAACTCATATTTCCGATAGAGATTATACACAAGCTAAAAAGGTTTGGGAGAAGTTTAATATAAAGAATCTTGGAGAATACACGATTGTATCTAAAACTGATGTGTTATTATTGACTGATGTGTTTGAGACTTTTAGAACAGTCTGTCACAATAAAATTCTTATGGATTAGACCCCGCTCACTATACACAGCCCCGGGTTTGGCTGGACTGCATGTTAAAAATGACCAAAATAGGATTTGGAATTAATCAGTGATATAGGATATGCTTTTATGAAAGAGAAGGCTAAAAGAGGAGAAATTATCTCAAGTATGTTCCAAGAGAAATCTCAAGCAAATAACAAATATCTTCCTGATTAAAATAAGAATGAGGACAATCTTACCTGATGTATTATGATGCTAACAATTTGTATGGGTGGGCTATGTCTCAATCTTTACCTCATGGAAACTTAAAATGGTTAAAGTAAAACTTTTCATAATGTTTTTCAAGACATTGCTATCTCCTCTCAAAAATAATTGGATGAAGCTGAAGTTGGATATTATTTTGAGGTTGAATTAATATCCAGAAGAACGTCAAACAAACGTAAAGACCTACCCATGCCCTGATAAAGAAAGTCAAAAAAGAATGGTTAACTGATTGCCAACAGTCATTTAATATAAAAGGTAAATCTGCAGAAAAACTACTTACTGCATTAAAATGATAAAGAAAGTTATGTTTTGCATCAAAGGAATTGAGACAATATTTATCTGCTGGGTTGAGAGTTTGGTAAATTCATCGGATTTTGAAATTAAAGTCATTGGTTAAGAAGTATATTGATTTTAATACAAAAGGAGAACAGAAGCAAAAACAGATTTTGAGAAGAACTTTTATAAATTTATGAATAATGCTGTATTTGAAAGACTGGAAAATGTTAGGAATAGGCAAAACATAAGACTTGCTCCATCTGGAAACAGGCTTCAAAGTAATTAATAGACCAAGTTTTAAGGCAAGCGGAGGTGTTTTCAGAAAACTTTTGTGCTATTCATTTGAAAAGGAGAAAGTATTGAAATGGATAAACCTATTTATATGGAACATCAATTCTTGACTTGTCAAAGTGTTAATGTTTGACTATTACTTTTCTAATTTAAAACCAAAGTATAAAGGATAATGTATTATTGTTATAATATGGATACAGATAGTTTTATATGAGAAATTAAGCAAGTGATGGACATGAGGATATGATTGATAATATTGATATATATGATCAAGTAATAATTATAAGTCAGGTGATGTGTTGTTTTCATCAAAGAATAAAAAGTTTATTGGTAAAGTTTAAAGATGAATTGGTGGGAAGGTAATGAGTGAACTTATAGATTGAGATCAAAAGTCTTATGCTTATAAGTATATTGATTTGATAATAATAATATTGGAGGGTGTGATGAGAAGCTAAAGGAATAAAGAAAAATATAATCAGGAAACAATAAACTTTAAACATTACTAGCATAACCCGCGCTCTGCGCGACATGTTGGGGTGGTGTGTTTGAGAAAGGAACTGATGCAGAGTATCAGTAGTAATTTTACTTTAAATGCAGTAATGGAATACGATTTCACTGTTTCAGAACCATTTTAATTACTTTTTTTTGTACCATGCACCTCATATGGTCTTTGAGATAATGTAAGCCGAATATCACGTTACTCGAGCGCAGAACAAAGTCGAAGATAGCGGCGACAACGAAACCACAAACTCGAAATAATATATAAGATGACAACTGTTTAACCTTAAAGAAGGAAGAGTAAAGAAAAATGAATACAATAACAAGTTTTTAACATCAATTATATACAGAAGAGGTAAATAAGAAAGCATTCGGAGCTTTTGGTGATAAAAGATATATTTTAGAGAATGGAATCAATCGTCTCCCTTATAGTTGTAAGTATAGTGTTTAAGATATTTAAGTGTTAAGATATTGGGTTGGGGATTTTAACAGGCTACTGCCGTCTTTTACTGATTTATAAATGATAGAACCAAGCAATAACCAACCAAAGAGTGGAGATGTAATCAGCCTTGTATTTAAATGGGAAACATAATGAATGTGAGAAATATCAAATATGTCTATTGAAGAATAACTGGGTAAAAGTAGATAAAACAAATAGCGGATAATTTAACGAACAAATAAGTTGGAGGATGTAAAGAAAAAAATTAATATCTTGAATGAACTGAAAACTTTTGATGTTATCAATTGAACAAGAAAAAACATTTAGCTGCAATCTCAAAATGATATGTGGTTCAGAGGTAGTCAAGACAGAGATTCACGAAGTTTATAATTTATCTATGCTCAGCAAAGATACTTAAACCAAGAACCAAGTTCCAAGTTATTTTGTGAATATACTTGATGGAAATGAATGTTATAAGAAAATTAAGTTATTCCCTAAAGTTGAACATGGAACAAATATAATCGTTGGTTTGCTCTTTGAGTATAATGAAATATGAAGGACTGTGAATTATGTTGGGGGGGGGGGGGGGGGGAGAAGTGCTTTATCAGTAAGTATCATTTTTCATTTGCTTGTATAGAGGGAAGGGGATAGGTGGGGAGGAAGTGAGTCTCCCATTTGAGCTTTGGGGCTTGGGTCGATAGTTTTTCCCATTCATTTGAATGGGTGTCCAGAAGCAACATTTATCACTTAACTCTGACTAGTCTGCCTTGATGTGCTTGCTCAGTTCTACCCTGGACAATTGAGTCATGAAACTTCAGATGATAAGGAAAGTAGGGGTAATGACTTGGCTCATCGGTACAAAATCAACCGTTTAAAAAAGGAAGAAACTCTTCACTGCATTTAATGCCATGGCAGTTGCTGCAGCTGGAGAATGAGGGTTCCCTGGAGTGCTAAACACACCACGCTCCTCCAAGTCGAAGGCAGTGCAGTGGGCAAAAAGCTGCAGGAAGTGATGGTTACCTTTTATTGATGAGTTTTAACAACTGCTCCAACTTCCAGACTTGTGCAGTCTTTAAAAAGGTTATGCAGACCATGCCAGTAAGCGCCACCGGCTTTCAACGACTTATCCCTTTTTTTTTTCTTTCACACACTCCTTTTAGAATAAATGGTCATCAACACTGTCATGTGCAACAACCAATGGATTTCATATATGAGTTAAAGACCGTCAAGCATCGACTCACAATGTACCATAACACCATCTAACAGATATGAGTAAAGAGTTTGTGGACAGGAAACAGGGCGATGCATCAACGTGTGCCTGTTCATGTGAAGGACGTTAAGCTGGAGAACTTCTCTGCTTGTACTCGGGTGAGTTGGCGGACATGAAAGATGCCACAGGTTTTCGATGAAGAGTGGGGCGAGTTATCGCCAGAACCCTGAACAAAATTCCAAAATTCCTGCCCGATTGATTGTTGGGAAGTGGAAGCCAATGGCAATACCCAGCAGAACCTTGCCCAGCAGACTACTTTGGCACAACCACTGCTCTGCTCTGTAAAAAGATTGATCAGGATTATTACATTGAGGAGGATGATATTTTTTTAATCCAAATGTTGTTAGAAAAATATTTTCTTCACTTGAAAAATCAAATTGTATAAGAACACTTGTTTTCACACAAATTACAAGGATGTTAGCAGATGATGCATCTGGGATCTCAAACTTCATGAGCCATGTTCTGAGATGAGAACGCCATGGCAGGTCAAAGTAACTCTTTCGTTAGTTTGCTTTGATGGAGATGCTGTTTTCTTTTTTCTTTTTTCATGCCATTGACAAATTGGTACAGTCATTGCTTAAATGGCTTTGAAATTGCTCGAAGCTCGAAACGTGCGAGCGTTTGCCTTGCAAATCCTCGCTCGATATCTCCTTTCTCTGTGTAGGGCGTCCTCGATCCCTGTGGAGTGCAGTTTAATCAAGGCATTGGTGGGCTAAGCCAATGTAAGAATCCTTGGCAAAGAGGTGGATGGATGTTTCATTGTGCAACTTTATTATTGAAGCAGACATGATATACTCTGCTGTCAAGAATTCAGAATCATTCATAGCACACCAACAAAAAATTTTTTTAAATAGTCTTTTGCTCTTGCTGCATACCATACCTTTTGTTTTTTCCTTCAACTCAAAGTAATAAAAGTTTCTCATTAAGTTTCACTGCCACCACGTTCCCCAGCCTGGCTGTGTCAGTGTTAATGGAGGAGGACATCAAGAAATCGTGCCGACCGAGGCACAGAAGTTGGCAGCAGGTGACTACTCGCATCGAACTCGGCCTTTGTTTGCGAAATACATGTAAAGGATGCCGATGCCACTAGAATGCGATCACTCGAACTGATACGTATCAGTTTTGGTATGGATCTGGGGGTTGGTAGTTTAAGAAGAAAGTGTCGAGCAATGTCCAAAATAAAACTACCAAAAACTGCAGTTCATTTGTTGACCAACAAACGGTGCATTCAGAAGGAATCAAATTTTCCATCCTCTACTGAGATATCCCATAATGAAAAAAACGCATCGAAACCTGGTGTTGGCTTAGCAGTTGGGGTGGCTATCTGGGATCTTAGGGTCCTGAATTTGAGCTCCTGTCTGCCAATGAATTAACACCAGGTGGGGTTGACTCAACTGTCATCCTATCTGAGATTGGCAAAATGAGTACCAGTAATAGAGGCATTGCATCAGTGGCATAGCTGCACCTCAGCAGTGATGCTACCAACAGCCTTGTGCTGGCATACAAAGGAGGAGAAGGATAAGCATCCACTGTTGTCAACCTGCCAGCTTTGAATGTTTCTTGCAAAGGCCAAATCATATGTTAAATGAATACCACCTGCTTTTTTACACTGATCATAGCAAGGCTTCTAACCCCCCCCCCCCTTTTTTCCCCTTGCTGCAGTCAGTATACGGGACCCAAGAAGATCAGATAGTGAAGATGCATCTCCAATCTCTCTCCACTCCTGATGATGTCGAATCGCCAACAGTGGGTGAGATGCGGCGTAAGGTAAGCTCAGCTTTGTACCTGTGTTATGGCTATCACTGCAGTTGAAAGCTCACGCACACTTCCGGTGGCTAAACAGCATCCAGCACTTCAGCTAAAGTCTCTTGTTGCAATTGTCCATAATCGACATATAGAAATCAAAATAACTACAACACCAAATATGTATGCTGAGCAGCTATTGTAACGTACAAAGGGGAAAACCTATTTTTTGGCATACACAGATGTTTCCTTCTCTTGTGCCCATACTACCTTTCTTCTTTATCACCTTCTCTAAAAACATTTATCACATCTCTCTCCATTCCCAAACTCTTTCTTTTCCTCTCTCCGCCACAAACAGTGGAACTTAACAATGGTGAAAATGATTTTTTTTGCCCCCTCTCCTTTACAGAGGTGGAGCCTTGTGGAGGGTGGAGCACATACACAGCTTACCTTGCACAGACATATAATGGAAAAACGAAATGCTCACAGTATGAATGGACTGATTGGGTGGCATGAGACACACATATTGGCGAGATTAGAGCGAAGGATGAGAAAGCTTGAGTGTGGGCATATCGACAAACTGATGATGAGCTACATGAACAGCACAGTATTGGTAACTGAATGGCTTTCCCATCTTCAGACGGTGCTGAAGATCTTGTGTTCCAAAGCTGTAGATTTTAAAATTTCTGGTTTTCATCAATGATCTGTTGACTCTCTGAAAAAATCCTCTTTATCTCTTTGGACGACTCCACCCCCGCTGTACCATCTGTCATCCTCAAACCCGGTAAGCAGCAAGCTTCTGCAGATCTGGGTAAAATCCACAAAGTTGGTCCAACACGTGAACATGTCTTCAATCCAGACAAATCTCAACACTCTCACTAGGTCCTCCGAAAGGACCGTTTAGACCCCCCCCCCCCCATCTACTTTCTCACAATCTCTTGAAAAGTCTTTCGTTTCAAGCCTCTGGGTCTCACTATCTGCCATGATCTCTCATGGGAAACCAACATTTCCAACCTGGCCTCACAAAGCCCAGTCGCCGACTGGGCATCCCTGTTGTGCAAGTCCTTCCTTGGCACACCTGAGTCCTGACCACATACAAGGCCTTTCACCCACAGCCTGATTGGAGTACTGCTCTCCCTCTGGGCTGGTGTTTCCACCTTTCACCTTCTCGGGCTTCATGCTGTAGAAACCAAGCCTTTTTAGGAATCATTGGTATTCTCCCGCGATGTACGCTGTCTTTGGGTTTCCTCAATCTCACCGCAGGCAGGTCGGTGGTCTTTTCTGTCTTTCTACGTCTCCTTCTCCGGCCTCGCCCCTCCCCCCCCCCCCCCCGGTCGGTCTGTTGAGGTAATGTCCCCCCCCCCCATATTTCCGGCAGAGCGCTCAAGGTCCCGCCAGCAACCCCTTCTTGAATAAAACTACAAAATCACGAATCACTGCTGCACTTCACTCTTCATTCGTCCTTTTTCCCTGCCTTTGGAACAAACTCCCAACACTCTTCAGATCCCATTCTTCCTCCAGGTCTTCCAAAAACAGCTGTCACCACCATTCTTATCTTCCCCATCCAAAACCACGATCTTTCTACCCCCGTTAATCACCCCAAACACCATCCTCTTCAAATTCCCTGCTTCTTTCTGAACAGACCCTGTGGTGTCCATCTGTTTACCCTGTGTACCCCGCCCACCATCCCTCTCCTTTCGCACAGATTCCTAATGTCCTCTGTTCCCCACTGGTTTTTTTCCTTCGTCTTCTGCTCCCTGTTGTGTACTGTTCTCTGTGTACGTCTCCTTATAGGAATCTGTATGAGATACGCATTATCTGTTTTCACTGTCATTTTCGAGATATTTACTCATTGTTTTTTTATTCAGTGACTAAGTTTGTCAATAGACATATTCGTTATATTTATGACATCGCAGTATTAATTGAGATTTATTTGAGTTCGTTACTACCGAGGCTCGACTGGTACCGGTAACACTGGATTAAACGTTGGGCACGAGGAGTCAACATAAACCATCTCGGCTCCTGTTGCTCACACACGAATGGTTTCCAAAATGTATTCTTCTTTTCAAACTTTATCCGACATATGGGCTGACAGGATCGCTCGGAATTCGGAAGTAGTGTACTTGTCTTTCACTTGTCATCATACGGGTTCGAATCCTTGACTGATGAATCTATCCAAATTTGATTGCTTTGGATTTTGTAGAAGACAAATAATTATTGTAAATAAGATTATGAATTATACATTACTTTCTCTCAGGATCATTTGATAAAATCTCTTGCTGTAATGCATTATGTAAATTGATGACTTTGATTCGAAGGTTGGTGAAATGCATGAAAGTGCAAGCAGAGTGATGGTGGTGCTTCTGGAGCTCTTTTCAAAGTTAAACATTTTTTCTAGATCTTGCACCAGACTAACTCCATTTACTTACATCTCAGAAAGACTGATTAGTTTTTGTCTCTTATACCATTTAGATCAAATTTCTGGCAAAAGCAGTTGGACCAGGATTGCCTGCAGGTCTCAAAGTTGGGCAGAAAGGTAGCGTCTCAAATCGTGTCGTCATCATAGTTCAATATGCAGCACGTGACTACGGGTTTGCATCCAGTTATTGTTGCAGGGACATGGTTGGTGCCACCAATGAGTGCCCTCTGTATGTTGGAGCAGGAATTTGTTTTCGGGAGCCAGGATGCTTGCCTATAATCTTCGCGTAGGATCTTTAAGTCCCCCAACTATATGAAAGCAGACTCGCCAGTTTTATGTCAATCCGAGGAATGTGGCAGCACATTTATGCTTCACCCTGCGTGCAAAACACGGACGCACAGCTCGTAGCTGAGTCGAGTTTATACCTGGGCTAGAACACGAATAGGGAGTGCGTGTACCTCGAGGCACCCTACCTGCTTTCCGAAATCGCTATAGTCGGCCCTACTCAGTTTTATTAATCTGTAAGGAGACCTGGCCATGTCTGCCATGTCACTATTAGAATTCCTGCAAAATCCCTGTTGGCTGTTAATGACTTTGAGGGAGGAACCAATCTGTCCTGTTCTGACCTGATCTGTTATTTTTTGTGTTACCAGTGGCACTACTTTTTTGCCGATAGCGAAGAGAGCTACATCATGCTCAACTGCTTAATGTTCGTGAAGGCAACTTGTGATGGGCAATGAATGTCAGGGGTTGTACACAAAGTATGTGGCTTCTTTGGCAGTTTTTTTATACCTTAACTCTCCACCCCCTTCCCCAACCCCCCACCCCTAAGACGCCCACCCTAAAGAAATAACGGATTAACCCCAACACAGGCGAAGCAAAAGTAAGGGTTAAACAATTGGTTCCCTGTCTGTCCATCCATCTTATCGTTATGATCAAAGGAACAACTTATTGAAATTGGAATGTTAATATTTTGAACACTATTCGGAACATGAATAGGCAAGACACGTTTGCCGTTTAGCGGTATTTTTGCATCTAAATTTTTTCCAGATCGCCATGTGCAGAAGGAAGTGAGATAATATATTTTCACTTTCTCTGCCTGCCTGGCATCAAACAAAATTGAAAAATCAATCATCCAAACATGAAACTTAAATTATTTTTAAGGATGTTTTCAAGGACACAAACAACAGCACAAAGAACATATGTAACGTGTTGGAGAGGGTGGTGGCAATAGACACTGGGTAAAATTGGCGGTAATCTCTGGAATTAATTTATTTATATGCCCTTAAACCCTTTTAAACCTCATTAGCCCCGTTTAGATTAGTCCGAAACGGGGGCTCGTGTGATTTGTCTCGATTTTCATGTCGCTGCGTGCGTGCGTCCGCACCAATCTCGGACAAGTGTGGACGATTTTATTCATACTTGGCAGAGACAACACATGATGGCTTTACATCGACACGGTCATTTTTTTTTTCCGACATCAGATCCAAGATGGCCGACTGGAGCCAATTTCAGTTGAAAAAAACCCAATGTTGAATACGTCCTCAACCATTTCTCGGCACATGCCAAGATACCGAGCTGTTTCAACTTGACACAGATAAAGAATGATGGCTTACATCAAAGACGCCGACTGGTAGACCTGGTGGGCCAATTTTAGTTGTCATAAATATGCGTTGGCTATGTTGGCCTATGACATTTTAGTTGGCTATGACATTTTATGTTTTTTACTTGTTTAAATTTAATTATAACATTTGAACATGAGAACACATAATCGCCTTCATAATACTGTCAGTCTCCGCTATTCAGGTGGATACATTCCTGAAAATGCCCGCGAAATGTCGGTGGTCCACGAATGTTCAGGGCATTGGTTTTGAAAAAAAACCTTTTTTTTTAACATGGTCTAGACTCGTGGAAGAGTGATTACACAGAACAAATCAGGACACAACAAACAGGGACAGCAGGAGAAAAGGGAAAAACAATAGCAGGTGGGAAGGAGAATGTCGAATGGAGACAGACAATGAGGGAATGCAGTAATGATGAGGGGATAGAGAAGAACATCAACAGGGTGGACATATTGGATACATGATAAAATTTTTGTTTTGACCAGTTTGTGGATTTTGTCAAGGTCTGAGGAAATGGAAGATGCTGCTGCCTGTCTGTCAGAAGGATGAATGGATCTTCATGCGCAGAGAGTGAGTCTCAGCAAGAGATAAAGAGGATTTTACAGTCCAGTGAGATCATTCATGAATTCGGATAATATGTGGTCTCTCCATTGGAGTGCCTCTAGCCTCGGCAGAGAGGGGCGACGATGAAAGGGTTCCGTTGAGAGCCACAAACGTCATCTATGAGAGGGGCAGGTCAGTAACCTCTCAACGAGTGGAGTTGGCCTTGGATTCATAGCAGACAGTTTGGAAAGCAAAGAAGGATGCCGACTGTATCAAAAGCTCAAGACATGTCAGAGATGGCCCTGATCTCATGTCTGATATTGAAGGGTCTCCACCATTCGTTGGGTGGAGGAAGAAGCAGCATAACTTCACGGTACTAACCAGGTCTGATATCCAAGTTGATGATCTGAGATGAGCTGTTAGACGCAAAGGAATGATTTATGTCAACTGGTGAATGATGGATTCCCATGACCGCTTGCTGATGATTGGAAGCATATAACATAGAGTTAAAATGGGCTTCTTAGTTCAGGAGATTCTGTTTTTGGCAAACCCTTTTAAAATTATGTAATTGCTGTGATGTTGGCTGATTTTTAATTTCCAGGTGGATTACAGAGACCAACGTGTGAAGTGTTAAAATAAATAATAATAAATGAAACCGGGGGCGGGGGGGGGTCGGCAAATAGCGAATAGCTGTGTCTGGCCTGTACTGTACTGTCAAGAACCTCCAGTTTTGCAGTACTTGGGCGTGATCTATAAGGTGGTGTATTTAGATTAGTAGCCATGAAGCGTAGCCCCTGGGAAGTGGGCGTGGCATGTGAGAGGGTTACAGTGTCAGGGTGAAGAAGAGACTGCTGACATGGGCTGTGTATGATGCCGATTGATGCTCTGCGTTCTGTGGTCTCGACTCCTAAACTGTGACTCAACATCGTCCCTATTACAGTGTATAAAATGACTGCTTTGAGCAGCGCTAAACTTTCGGATTTTTCAAAAAAGATCATTAAAATCATTTTTTATTAAATTGAAGTAATATTAAACTTTGAACACTGTGTGAGGGTACTGTGTTCCATTCACTCTCTAGTTAACCTCAGCCATCCTGAAGATGGAATGGAGGTTACTGTTTCCACCACTTTCTGTTTTGGTTTTGTTTTGTTTGTTTGGGTTTGTTTGTTTTGTGAACAGTATAATTTACGGAAAATAACTCTTTCATTTTCTACTTCCTTCCGACGGGATTTCGACGAACACTTGGTGGGGCGGGGTTTTAGGGGTATGTCCAAGGATAAACATGCCATTTAGAGACCATGGGTTGGGACTTGGTTCCACAATCCAATATGGCCCGACCAGCTAAATGGGCGGGGGGGGCCGGGGGGGGGCGCTGGCCATATTTTTGAAGAAAAATTTGGGAAAATTTTTTTTTTTTTTTTTTTTTTTTTTTTTTTTTTTTTTTTTTTTTTTTTTTGGCATTTCTATTTTTCCTTCCTTATTCTAAATTTCTTATATTCTCTATTCTAAACATGTTTTAAAAGTGA
>CM068960.1:121648211-121664561 GCA_035128595.1 Eptatretus atami | reverse complement strand
ATAAAAACCGGACACGTGCCGAGGCTCAGGGTCTATTGTGCCTGAGGAAGCCGGTCTTTTTGGAAGATCCGATATTCACTTGAAGGAGGAAAGAGGAGTTCATTGAGAAACCACTTGCAGCTGGGTCACTCGTTTTAACTATTACATTTTCATATTGATTGTCATGTAACAGGTCTTAACACAGCCTGTTACGCCCCCGAAGACATCAAGAACTTTTTCATGCATAACAAACTGTTATCATTATTTTTGGTGAACCCTGTTTGTTGGGCCTCGTGCAGTAAACTTACCCTTGTGTCCATAATCCAGGAGTCTGGAGGCTGTTGGCATGTATGTATGATATGTATATATATATATCTATTATCCCTGTGGCGACGCAGGGTTGCGTCAGGAAGGGCATCCGGCGTAAACATGGCCAAATCACTATGCGGATCATACGGATGATCCGCTGTGGCGACCCCTAGCGGGAGCAGCCGAAAGAAGAAGAAGATATATAATATATATAATATATATATATATATATATATATATATATATAAGGGTGAGTCAGAAATAGCACCTGATTTCTGTCAGTTGATTGTTGTTTGCATTTGTATACAGTGTACAAGAAGGTAGAATAAAATGAATGACATGTTATTCTAAATTTATTCAAGAAAAAATTATTACGGAACTGTACCAAGCTGTTTTACTTGCTATTTTCAAAGTGCCCTCCTCGTGATCGATGCACAATGCAGCCGAGCAGGCACAGAGGCGGCACACACGTCTGCAGAGTTCGATATCAATTTCCTCAACTTTGCAGTGATTTGAGCCTTCAATTCCTGAATGGTACGAGGCTTTTCACGATAAACAAGGTCTTTCATGACCTTGCAGACAGACCACGCTTTGGTTCCCTAGCAACAACCGAAAAACCTTCAAAATCGGTACCGTTCACGCGAAATCAATTCCGAGTCATTATCCCACGTAGGGTTATGAAATTTGGCACGAATGATCTACAGGTGATGCTCTATCAAATATATTCCGATTTTTGTGATATATGGAATACTTTACCGCGCAGCGCCCCTACAATTAGGGTATGCGCGAAAATTAAGGCCCCCTAGCGACCAGGTGAGTGCATCGATACGAATGAAACTTTGCAGGTTCATGGTACTTAGAGTACTACAACTTTGCCTCAGGACATATTGACCGATTTCGCTTAGGTCAGGGGTCAAAGGTCAATTAGTGCAAAAATCGATAATATGCGAGAGTGGAGGTGCCTTCGCGCCAAATGCTACTCCTCCTAGGGTATGGTCGGACGGTCATGACAATTCACACTAATCGTCTGGAATACATTGTGCACAAACGATTGAGCCGGATTTTCGACTTAGATCTTTGTTCACCCACCAGCACCCCTCGAACTTTGGGGATTTCCGATTTCAAACCGCATTTTCGGTACTTTTCATTCAAATGGATACCGAGTAGTTATCAGTAGATGGAACTGGATGAGATATGATATGCATAATCTTAAGGTGATTCCCTATCCGCTATATGACATCCATTTTGCTCTTTATCTTATAGTTTCCATGCTCGGCGACCCATCGCTGCCTACCGGCTTGTATATATATTATATATATATTTTTTTTAATATATATATTTTTCATATATATTTTTTTTCTATATATTTATTTATTTATATATATTCAGTTTTTTATATATATATATAATTTTATGTATGCATGTACTGTATTATTATATATATTTATGCATGCTATCATATATATATATATATATATATATTATACATACATACATGCATGCACCCAGTTGCCTTTTTTTTGGTTTTATTCTCAGACTTGATATTTATTATTTTACTCCTCAGCAATGTGTTCTTTGATTCCCGTGTGTGACTTTCTTATTCCCAGGATTAGAGAGACCATACATCAACAACAAAGGAGTGTTCCAGCTGTAGCCACATGTTGCGTTATCGGCATGAGCCTTTGAAGTTTAGCTATATTTAGTTTAGCAAATTCTATGCCTTTTAAACTTTTGTTTTGTGATAACGACAGAGTTCTAAAATCTCTATCGCTTTCTTTCAGCACACCATCCAAATGTAAAAATCTGTGCATCAGCTTGTGGATGTTAAAGATCCCTCTTGATCAAAAAATAAAAACATTCCATTGTGTTCCCGTGTCTTCATCAAATTCTTCAATTGGGGTTATCTGTATAACTTGCACGACCTGCTGTAAATAGGAGCAGTGTGATGTGGATACGGTGCAGGCATCACTGGACCTTTATCTGTGGCTTATGAGTCAATATACATAACGTGAAGGCTTCGTATATATACATATGGACCTAAATATACATAAAGGCTTCGTAATAAATGCTTTAAAGTACACCTACCACAATACTGTAAGGATGAAGTACAAGTTTTCCTGAAAACCATAATCAATGGCAGTAACAAACATAACCCATTCACATATCAACCTGTTTTTAAGGAACACATTTTCAAGCTGATGAAGAGTGACAGCTACACCCGGTTTCTCCGCTCCAGTGATTACCAAGAGCTGCTGGTAAAGAAAAAGGTAAGATTTTCTTTCACTTCTCCCTTGATCATGTTGAAACCGAGTCAATATCAACGGGAACAGGAGAGGATTTTTGCCATTCCACAATTTTTTTTTAACCAATAGTATTTAGATACCTATTTCTGCAATGTCGTTGACAAGTAGTACATCTGGAACTTTGAGTTGATACAGTCCGTGTGAGTTGTGGGCTGACATGGTAGACAAGAGGATACGCACACTCTCCTCTGAGCAGTCCAACCTGGGTTTGAATCCAAACCCAGCTATAAACTTTCATTCTGCTATTTTCACAAACAGGGCGAGGCATCAATTTGTGTGTGCCGCCCTCGATGTTAAATTAAACTGGCGTCCCATCTGCCGGTATTAGTTGGTGGGCATTAAAGATCTCACGGTGTCCTGCACAAAGAGTAGGCGAGCTATCGCCAGTGCCCTGAACAAATTTCTGCTTTAAGTCTAACCTACAAGGGGAACTACATCAGCGGCACAGCCACACTCCCAACAATGATGCAAACCTGTAGTCACGTGCTGCATAAGAAAGAAGAGTTATCATAAAGCTGAATAATGGCTTTTGTGCATTTCTGATCCAGCTCTGGCTTTCATCTTCGATCTTCCAATATATCGATGTTGATACTGCAATGCCTGAATTTGCTCATTTTAATACATTACTTACATTTTGTCTTTCAAAAATCTGGACAGCACAAAATGTATGGACTTCTCGTAATAAAGCATTCCTTTCATGCTGAGGCACATACTTGGACTGCCAAGGTATATTCATTTTGGTTAAGGAGTACAATCCTCGACTGGTCACCACTCGACACAGGGTACTCGAATGGCTTATTGTCCCAGTAAGCTGGTGCTCGTTTTACCGACCCCGGAAGGTTGACGAGCTCAGTCAAACCACCTGGTCAACCACACGACAGGGGCTCAAATTCAAAATCCGAAAATAACATATGGAGACATGACAGAAGTAAATAGACACCATGATTTTAAAAGAATTTATTTATTTAACATTTGATCCATTTTAATAAGTACACCAGTATTTTGTCGACTTGCTATTTGCAGATTTCAATGCTTTTACTCTTTCAGGCATAGAACTAACGAGTTCTGAAATTTTCTCTTGTGGAATTTCTGCCCAGGCTTCACACAAAAGGTTGAGGAATTCTGCCCATGATGTTGGTTTCCTGGACTTTTTCCGCACAGCTCGATCAAATATGGCCCAGAGGTGTTCAATGGGATTCATGTCAAGAGACTGACTTGGCCATGGAAGTTGCTTGATCCCATTTCTGTCCTGCCATTCTTTGGTCTTTTTTGGCAGTGTGGCATGGAGCTCCATCTGACCAGTGGAGAAGACGGGGAGACGTCCATCCTCAAGGATAGAAATGTGTATCGTAGTGTTGATGTTGTCTACACACTCCACAAGCTCTGACCGACCAGTGCTCCAGATTGCTCCCCACATCATCACTGAAAAAAAAAACATCGTGTTTGACAGTTGGCTGCAATTGGTTCAAAGAAAACTCTTGACTGGGAAGTCTGCAGACCCATACACGTCCACCGTCAGAAAATTGAGCAAATTGGGACTCATCTGAAAAAATTAGTTTGCCAAAACTCCAAGGGTCTGTTGGCCATCTTGCTTCTATCTCCTTTGAATGTTGGTTGGTCTAAGAAGAGGTTTTCTCCGTGCTGCTCTCCCATAGTAACCCAGTTGATGAAGGTACTGCACGGCATTTCTTGAGCTAACTTGGACCTCCTCTGCAACATCAGCTGCCTTGCAACGGGGAGTTTTCTCAATGGACCGCTTGACAGCTCGAAGACACCTTTCTGAGGGCCCAGATCGACCAGAACGGGAAGCTGTGGATTCCTTGCCTTCGCTGGTGAATTGCACAATCACCCGATTGACCGTAGAAAGCGGAATGCCAAGGTTCTGAGCGATCTGATGCTGGCTAACTCCACCTTCGAATTGGCCAACAATTCATCCTCTTTGAAAAGTGGAAAGTTTGAGTGTTCCCTGGATTCAAGGCAGAGTTAATTGTCATCCAAGACCCAGGAACTCGTTTCTGCAAAGAAATAGTCGAATATTAGTACAAATCATTGAGTAAAACTGCATTATACAGATGAAATGAAGAAATTTAAGGTGGTGGTGAGGTGTCTATTTCCTTCTGTCATGTCTCTGAAAATCTTTAACATAATTTGTCAAGAAAATAACTTCTTGCACATTTTAAAGTATTGTTTTTCTGATTGACATTTGGTAAATGCATCTTAAGGCTGGTGCTGGCTTAAGATCTTATGGTCTTGAGTTTGAGTCCCTGTCACGCCGTTGAAATAACACCAGGTGGGTTCACTCAGCTTGTCATCCTTCCGAGGTCAGCAAAGTGAGTCCCAGCTTACTGGGGCAATAAGCCATTCGAGTACCCTGCGACGGAGTGCCGACCCATCCAGGACTGTACTCCTTACCCAATGAAACTGCTTCGGCAGCCCTATGTGCTTTACGACGTGAAAGGAATGGTTTATTATTTTAATGCATCTTTGAGACGTTCATTGGAACCTTTGTTCTTCCAAAAAGGTGAACGTTCATTCCATGGTTTGCAAGATATGTGTCACTCGTGGATATACCCGTCCAGGATGGGTGATGGGATTTGATAAGCAGGTGGGCACAGAGGGCCAAAGAACAATCCCATGACAAACGGAGTAAATGGAGATAACTCCAACAACAATTCCATGACCGTTGGTCCTAAAATACATACAATATTCTGGAATGTAGTGACGTCATCCTGTATGGTACATGCTTCAAGAAAAGTCTACTTTCGACTTCTTTCATGTACAACACAAGACTACAGGGTAACATCAGTGGCTGAGCTTCTGATGCATGACCTCTGCAAGCGAAAGCAGGAATTTGGAATTTGTTCAGGGTGCTGGTGATAGCTCACCTACTCTTCACGAAGGACATCATGGGGCCTTTAACATCCACCAACTAATGCTGGTAGATGGGATGCAAGTTTAAAGTCCATCCAAGGGATGGCACATATTGATGAATCACCCTACCTGTGTAACACCATGATGAATTTATAGCTGGATCAGGATTCAAACCCAGATGAGACAGCTTGGAGGTGAGCATGTGTTCCTCTTGGCCATGCAATAAAAGGAGTGACGTGTAAACTTGGATGCTTCAATTGGCAATGCACCAACGAAGTTTGGCGACGGTGTGTGCATGCAGAGCGGGAATGGAATAAGCCAAGGATGGACAGACACCATCCTTTTATTTATTTATTTATCTATCTATGTAGATTAGTGTGCCACGCAATTGGGGATTGAATTGACTGGTCGAGTGTTCTCGTTTACTGGCCTCTGGTGGATGCCTTCAGTGTTTTAATGCCGAATTCTCCCAATGCCTCCTAACAAATTATGTCCCTTTCGCCTGAAGTCTGAACAAGACCAGGACCGGAGAACGTCCTTTGAGAAATTCACACGAAACGTCGTAAGTACTGAACGCAGAAGGACGTCTCCGTGGGTGCCCCTTTCCCATTGTACTTGAATGTGACACCCATGAACAGCAAAAGCTTCATATTATTTGACAGCAGTGGAGTAATGTTGCAAACCATGAGCACAGCAACAAAAAATGTACTTATCATCCTTGCCCACAGAAAAGTATGAACTTGTTTTGACCACGAAAGGTGATTGGTAAGAGGTTAAAAAGTAGTTTAGTCTTCCATTTCACGGCTTTACCATTTGTACCAGGCAATCCTCTTGTCCTCATCATTGTGGGAATTTGCATGACAATCTTTGATGAAAAAGCTGAACGTGGGACCAGCAGACAAAATTCCATCATTGCTCCAAAGTTCAGATGTGATTTATGAGGGCAGTGCCTCTCAACGCAATTAATAAGGTGTGGACTTAAAACATACATGCGTGCATACAAATGTGAACTGGATTTATTACATTATCCATAACTACTTCAAAAATGGAATACTTTCATATTTTCCATCAAATGTCATGCAAATACTCCATTGATGTCACATCACCCCAGTTTAAGAAAGGTAACTGTTCAAGCTGTTGGAATGACTTGGTAAAATGAATCACACTGCTGTGTGAAAATAATTTGTCTGTGGGGTGATGTGCAGAACACCAAAGCTGGTTTTGATTGGCAAAGGGCTGTTTAGAAGTAGTGCTACAACAATGCTGGAACTCCTCCTCCTCCCATCATTCCATACTCCTGCAGCCAAAACGGTGCAACTTCTAATCAATGGATTAGTGTTGGAATTTACATCAAACTTAATTCTACCTCAACCTGTTCTAGGAGATGCAATTCAAGCCCTGCCGGCAAAAGCACTCGTGCTCTGCATTGGCATGCCCGACCGAGCTCGAGGGAGAACCTTCACCTCTCAAGGGCCCTGGTGCGAAATTAAAATGATTTCAAGGTCAACTTTGGAGAAAGCAGTTTATATACAACTGGCATGAATGTGATTTGAAATGTTCCATCCACTACTTGTCAGGAGTTGGAGTACTTTAATGGATAATTATTCTGCAACAAACATTTTCAGAAAGGTGTGAAACAGGTGTATAATTTAAACTCTACAATTTCATACAATCCTGACCATGTCACTTTGCTATTTTCTACATTATCCATGCAACATTCCTTTATTTTACTTCTGACAGTTTGTAAATAACTGCATTTACAATAATAAAGTTACCTGTTAAAAGTTGTATTTTCTCCCAAGTTTTTATTTTTGAAATGACAAACCTTAATCCTTCAAAGCCGATTTACGGGTCACAATTCAAATCTCCACATACCTGAGCGGTCAGATTTTTCTCAAGGGAGCCAAAAGTCCAAGGAGCTCAGGGTTCAAATGGTTAAGGACAGCGAGTCTCGGCTAGTGTAAACTTGTTCTGACCCACATCAGAACATCCCGTCCTTTTGATCAATGCAAATATTTGTTTCAATCAGTTCTGCAAAATTATTTCACTTGTATCTTATAAAACAGGAGGGAGAACTTTCACCACTCAAGGTCCATGGTACGAAAGGATATTTCACTTCAGTACGCAAAACTGTGAAACCTTTTAAACGGAACAATATTGGCTCAAACGGTTTCAGCAAAGTAGGACCTGTCCCTACCAGTTTTGATTATTAAAATAGCATTTTGTTAACCGATCCATCACCATGTCACTTGGCTGAATGTTGGTTCTGATAATTATTGTTTGCAGAGGCCAACTGCCATCTCCACCACATCTGAATATATATATATATATATATATTCATTCTGTGTCGGCCAAGCACCTTGCTAACTAAAGATGAAGGCTGGAAGAAAGTTTCCTCATTAGCAAAGTTGAATCTGGATGTTTTCAGGAAGGGAGTTCATAGAACACCTTACCCCAGTCTTGAGGAGAAAAAAAGAAACAGGAAGGGGCCTGTGAGCAACAAATTTGATTGGTGGGATTATGTAAAGTGTTCAAATGTATAATTCATCTGAAATAAAAGATTTTAAAGGTTGTAGAAAAAAAAAATTCAGAAGTTTACCACGTTACATTTGTTCTTTGTGCATGCTTGCATCCTTAAAAACAGTAAGTTTAGTGTTTGGAATGATTTTCAATTTCATTTCACTGCCAGGTAGGCACAGAGAGAGAAAAAAATCTTATTATTTAATTACTTTTTGTCTGCACAATTTGCCAAGTACTGCTAAACTGCAGATTAATGTTCAAAAAAAGATAAATGTCACATTCAATGAAATTCAGTTGTTGCCTGATCATAAAATGCCATTTGCAGAGACAGAGTGAACCAATGACTTAACCCCCGCTTTTCACTTCGTGTAATTAAAAGCAACAAATTCTACCTTTGACATTTTCTATTCCGTGAGAAAGGCTGTTAGAACGTTTAGCCTGAACAAACCATCTCAGCTTCTCTGAGGTTCCCAGATTTCGACATTTAAAAACAATGATGATTCACAAAGGGAAATAGAAACTACTTAATCACTTTATGGGATCTAAAGAAAGGGCTGAGCACTTGGACGAAGATGACATTCTGATGAAGCAATGAAAGCACTCTGCACCTGCACAAATTCAGGTACAACACCCATTATAAAAATAAAAAAACCCATCAAAAATCACCGAGGAATGCTCATGCCAGCTACGAGGCAGATTCATCTTGTACAGGGCACAGATATTAGGCAAGTTGTCCCTTTGAAGAGATGATGGGGAATTTATTTTGGAGGTTTCTCTTTATGGTTAGATTTGATGCACTCATACTGCTTCTCTATGTATTCACAAAACAGCCATGTTGGAATAAGGAAGAAAACTCTGTACTCATCACCCAGAATTGGCACGTACCTGTACAAGCTTCAATAAAGGTTGCTAGCTGGAAGAAAATCCTGCATGTTATTCTTTCAAATGAATTAGTGATAATAAAGTGTATGGGTATCAAATTATGGCAACAAAGGAAACCTCAAGAAAGGTTGGTTGGATTCAAATTCTTGATAGGGAGAGAAAAAATAAAATTAAAACTAGAACTGCCACTTTATAACTGCTGGCAGTGATGACCGGGTACCCAGACCTCGGCCTTTATATAGAAATGAGATGACAAAAAATTTATATTCTGCTTTCAACTGTGTAGTGGAACATGTCTGTGAAGTTTCGTGTTGATCGGAAAGGTGCGTTTTTCTATCCAAGATGGCCGCAAACTATGTGACTTGTGACGTCATTTCTAACATGTATGCAGACGTCATGGGGATGACAGTTGCAAATTTTTGCTTCGATAGGTTAAGCCGTTCCAGAGAAAACATTATTTAATATTTTCTTAAATCCAACATGGCCACCAAACCATGTGACTTGTGACGTCATAATTTTTACATGTATCAGAATTGATGGAAGATGGCATTTGCAAATTTTGCTTCGATAGGTTAAGCGTTCCAGAGAAAACATTATTTAATATTTTTCTTAAATCCAACATGGCTGCCAAAGATGTGACCTATCAATTGAAAATAACAAACTTGAATTCCCTACTCATGTGCAATATGTACGTGTTAGTTTCCCTTGATCAGATCAGCCGTTCTGGAGAAGATGTTTGAAGCTTTTAGGGTAAATTCAAGATGGCCGCCAAACCATGTGACAATCAAGAAGAAATTAACAAACTTGAGAGAGCACCTCATGCGAATAAATGTGTAAGTTTGTCTCAATCTGTCTGGCCGTTCTGGAGAAGATTTTTTAAATTTATTCATTTTCAATCCAAGATGGCTGCCGAACATGTGACCTATAACATCATAAATTTAAATTAGCTCCTATCGGGGACCTAACAAGTGTGTAAGTTTCGTGTAAATCGGATAAGGTCTATTTTTCTATCCAAGATGGCCCCAAACCTTGTGACTTGTGACTCATAATTTTTACTATGAATGCAGACTCATGGAGGATGATAGTTGCAAATTTTCGTTTCCATAGGTTATGTGATTCCAGAGAAAACATTTATTTTTTTTTTGAATCCAACATGGCTGCCAAACATGTGACTATCAATTAGAAATTAACAAACTTATATTCCCTACTCGTGGGCAATAGGTTTGTGAAGTTTCCCTTGATCTTACGAGCCGTTCTGGAGAAGATGTTTGAAGGTTTTGGGTAAATTCAAGATGGCCGCCAAACCGTATGACCGATCATAAGAAATTAACAAACTTGATAAAGGACATCATGGGGAATGTGTGTGTAAAGTTTCGCCTCATCTGTTTAGCCGTTCTGGAGAAGAAGATTTTTTTAAAAATTCCCAAACAAGATGGCTGCCGAACCAAGTGACCTATGACACATAATATATTTTTCTACGGTCAATTGTTGTGCAGATGAGGCTCAAGAAATTTCAGATTTTTCCGATGCAGCGTTGTACCTAACGAATTTTGACCGGCACACCTCACGAAAAATCACCCTGTTCCCTTGAGGAGCTTATTCAAATGTATGAAGCGAAAAATTTTCCATCGCACCGTTTCAGAGATACAGAGGTCAGAGGTCCAAAGTTTTTCGGTTTTTTCAAGATGGCGCCCGTACCACGTGACCTATGACGTCACAATTACCAATTAAGTTTGCTCAAAAAAGATACTATGGTGAAAATTTCGTGTCGATCGGACTTACCGTTCCTGAGAAAATGATTTTTAAAGCGAAAGAAACCCGCCAAACGTGCCGGCGGAAAAAGAATAAATAATAAGGAAATAAACAGAAGAAAAACAATAGGGTACCCTAATAAAAAAGCTCAGATGAAATAACCACAATCTTTTATATGAGCATTTCAAACAGCTTGCTCCAAGAATACCAAAATAAAGGTGTTGAACTTTGGGACCAGTAAACAGTGATTTTTTTTTTTTTTTTCAAGTAAATAAACCAATAACCAACCCTGGAAAGTGCACAATACTTGGTACAAGGGTGACCACAAAATGCAGATTTTAACCGATTGAGAGATGAAACATCGCAAATTTTGAGGTGTGCATAGGTGAGAACAGCAATGGAAAATGTAAATGAGTTTAAGCTCAAAATACAAAAAAGGTTCTTACCTGACCATAAAGTCAATAGTCTTGTGTCAAGTTTTAGCAAAACGTCATTATTCAACAGTCAGAGAAGAGATGACGTACACTAGACTCGGAGTCTGGGAGGTTGGCCAGTGGTTCAAACGCCGGCATTCATACCAAAGACGAAAAATGGTACGTGCTGCTTCCGTATTTGACACTCAGAATTTAGGACAGAGCACGGCCAAACAAGTATAGGTTGGCAACCATTGCATCAGCTTTGAAGGGCCTCATTGCCACCTCCTGTGTTAAAGTTCCTTGTCAGGGAACATGTATTTTACCACAAAAAACATGCATACTGAAAAATGGTTCGTTTTACATTTCATCTCCACCTCAGTTGTACTGGGAGCTCGCATCGAGCGGTGTCATGTCGTGCTCAAAGGATAGCATAATGGTGGATTTTCTTGTAAAGTGCAAGTAGTTCATGCTCATTACACAACAACTTCCTGAATAAACTATTTCTACAATCCAGAAGTGCAACTTTAATGCCCTTCCAGCTTCAAAACAGGAAAAAGCCTTACAAAATCGGTTTCTGTGATGCGAAACAGAATGTTCGAGGAAACGGGGCCTTTTTCTTTATTTATTTATTTTACAGTTTGCGCTCATTTTGTTTGAAACATACCAACAAATAAACAAATCAACTCATGGGGCCAGCAATGAGAGGGTGTAGTGAAGCTTTCTCCCCCAAACCAAAAAAGGTATGCAAAAAAAAAAAACAACGGCTAGCAGTGTGTGCGTAGTAAAGCAATTTGTATTCCGGGTGGTCAGACGAATCCTGCCCCTAATGATGAAAAGCCAAAGTTTTCAGCATGACCAAAACAATATTTTTTTTAAAAGGGTACAGCAAACAAATCCAGAGATGGCATCTGCAGTGTTTATTTTGCAGCAACCAGCAGTTACGGCACACGATTATTGACATCAGCTCGTTACCTCGAAAGTTAAGGTCTCTTATTGAATGCACAAGACGTAACCTGCACCCCCTCTTCAACCATTATGTCCATTGGGCAAGAATCGAACCTTCAACACCGGTTAACCACAAGCTCGTTTGCAAATATAATGGAGCCATTTAAGTTCTCCACAAATTAGACTTCTGAGTAACATGAAGATGTGCTTCAATAAAGATCAACAAGGTTTAAAAATGGCATAGATTTAACATTTGTCATTATATGGTGGGAATTTTTTTCTTTTTCTTTTTTATAATTTTGTAAGAATGTGCATCTGTATTAAAAAAAAAAAATGACAAAGGCCAACAGCGAATTAAAATTAAAAAAATAAACAGGGTTTGACACTGTTACATCACATGATTCCCATACAAACAAGCGAATTAAAAATCGATGCGCAAAAGGAAGTGAGACATTGGAACAATACGAGGCTCAGGTTAGTTCAGTCAGGGCGGTTAGACTTTTCAGATAGAAAAAATAAAAATATTAAACACACTATATATCGGTACTTCAGAATGTATACTTACCCTTACAAAATAATATACCTGAATGGCTAACGAGTAGGAAATGTCTGTGTTGCATACTTCTCTTCTCGCTTGCTCCGAGTACCCTGATTGTTAATGGAGCGTAGGTGAGCAATTTTTTGGAAAAAAATACCCTCTTTATGCCTTGTTCGTGAAAACCGAAGCTCTTTCCTTAAGCAGTTCCAAACAAAGGTGACAACTCCAACTGCCTGTAAAATAAAGTAAAATAAAAATACAGAACAAAGCCAAACTGCATAAATGACAAAAGGTTATTAAATTAGTGTTTTAAATGCATACGTCAAAAAGCTATACTAACTGGCATCCCATCCTCCGGGTGGGAGAACACTTCTCAACCCACTTTGGGTGCGCAATGTGCTGTGGTACACATTCTGGGAAATGCACTGTAATTGTCATTTTTGGAAAATTATTTTATTAAATTCACAAGATAAAGGGACATTATTTATAATACGGGCTACAACCAAAGGTGGCGCTATTTCTGCCACATTGTCAGTTTTGGTGACTTCCAAGTTTGCTCCATTATAGCAAGATTTATGTATTGCATCGTGAAGGCTGGTGGATGATGCATGGGATGTTATGATTGGATTGGAGCACTGGCACAGATCTCGTTTTCAACCAAATGTCAACAAGCTCAAGTTGTACATTTATTCTTCTTCTTCTTAATCTCTTTAAGCCTACCAGTGGACAGTCTTCCCAGCATTGCATACACACCACCAGTGCAAAATATCTCTGGAGGATGAAAAGTACATACATCATATTTTTCTTTCCTTCCTTCATTCATTCATTCATATACAAGTCGATTTGGAGTACAAGACAAAGTCAGATCAGTGTGTGTGTGTACTGCCTGGACGCAACTGAGGTTGTGGATCTCGCGATGTAGGTAATCCACTTATGTGGATATGCCGCTTGGGGAGGTTCTGGGCTGAAAGAATCGAAACCTCGAAGAAGAAGAACTGTGCCCAGCTAATGATCCGTGCAGTCGGGAAACCATTCAATTGCTTACAGGTTAAGGTTCTTACTTTAGGTAAGGGAACCATGTTTTGAGGTGGACAATTTAAATGAAGTTGAATAGAGGATGTTGTGAAATTAACATCATTTACAGCAATCCTTTAAATTATATTATATTATATTTTATTTTAGGAATAGCTGATACTGTACAATGTGTGTCTTCGCATGAAAAGCTTTTTTTTTTTTTTCCTCTGAAACCACTTGGCCGATCAATGAAAAACTAAGCATAGGAGAGACTCCCCATGGAGAATACTTTGATAGCTCTGACATCACAAGTTGCATGTTATGGCAGCCATGTGGATAAAGGGGAAAAATTGGGACATATTCTTTGAAACTGCTCGACAAAATTTTTTTTTTTTTTAACTTGCCATATGTCAACTCCCCATCGGGTATGTAGGGTGACAATGATGACATTCGTGAAATGGTATTCCGACAATAATTGGTTGAATCAAAATCCTTATCCAAAAAATCTGATCTACCACCTGATGAGTGAAGAATTAAATTTATGATGTCATCGATCATTTGGTCTGACAGCCATATTGGATTGAAAATAAAAACGTTTAAAAAAACTAAAAAATTCTCCAGAATCACTTAACAGGTCGATGCAAAACTTCATACATATTTTTGTAGTAATGGAAAAGCCCTGGGGAGTTGCATCCAGCACAAAAGAACCCTGGAATTTAGATATTTGCACCGTGATTGTTTAGTTAGGTTACCCATCCTCTCATTTCAGGGGAAAGGGAGATGCATTGTGATTATCGGTAGAACCTTTCCATTTGTTCTCTTCCTCATTTACAAACCCTTATTTTCCAACACCAACGCTCAAATGCTTAGTTTCCGACACCCAGACTTGAACCCACGTTTTCATGCTTCATTCTCAAACACAGATCATCAAACCACGTCACCTTTAGAGTATTTTAGCGAGATAATCGCCAATCCAGCACTGTAATGGCCGTGACTCTTCACCATTCCAGAATCGGATCAACAGAGGAACTTCCTGAAGCGCGGTAACCAATCCTAGCTGCTGGATCGCAGCACACCTTAACCAATTAGGTTAGTTTCCGAAAGCGGACGTCATTGGTGACACCATGGAGGCAACAATAAAAACCCGGCATGTAGTAGTTGTGGAGGACTTCGCACACCAGGTAGTTGGTGTTCAGGTCTGTCACAGTCCAAATCCAAGAAGAGAGCAGCCCAGATCTTGAGTAAGTTTGCGTCCAGTCCGGGGTGAACACCAGAGGCACAACCAAGCAGAATGAGAGAAGGTGCGAGGTGAACACTTCCCAGCGATACCCAGCAGAACAGGGTGCTCGTCGGGCACTCCTGATGGAAAGAAAAGGTGCGACGCCCAGAGCTCTCCAAACTGCAAGGCGGGATGAGCACTGACCAACCTGATGGAACTGATTTCTTACACGTCTTTCGCACACACAAACACACCATATAACCTCACACCTTCCAGCGAATACACCTCAGGGCCTGTCTGTTGTGGAACATCAATGAACGACACGAGACACCCCCCCCCAACAGTTATTTTCAGAGACAAGCAACACACGATACCGCACCTCCTACTAACTCCTCTCACTCACCTGTAATGATGCCTCGTTGAGCCCCACGGGGCCAACCTGCTCACATATTGGCTAGGAAGGGTTCGTCAATACGCCCTGACTTCTCCTTTCTTTCTGTCCTTTTCTAATTTCCCTGGATGAAGGTGGTGCCTGTCTGTTTCATAAGGCCGTTTGTACAAGGGGTTTCTTTGAGTGCGAGAGGTAAGGAGGTTTATGTGACACTGCATTTTTGTAAATACATGCCTGTTTATTGCATGTTTTTATTTCTCGATTGTCGCTTTCCTTCATTGGTTACACATAGCGCACATAAAAAATAGACAGAACGTTGTGCCCCACTGATTCGCTGTGCTCGTCTAGCTCGCAGCCCACCTACGGTTTCGCTCGACTGTATATAATTAATAGACAAAGGTGGGAGGCCAAGAGGTCTCTTTTTGAAGTAACTAGGTCAACGGTAAGGTAACGCAAGTCTTGGAACGGGGACCCTGCCAGACTTAACCTTCTTAGATGGCGTCCATTGTTGCAAAGCAACCTGCCGGGTCCCGGAGTTATCTGTGGCTTGCGGCTCAGGGTCGCAGGTCGGGAAACGGGTCCAAGAAGGGTCACTCGTGACCCTGTGACAGCCACAATATGATATGATCGACTAGTCATGGGGAATATAGTTTGAATTTTTCTTAATATTAATCTTCATTGACACAATTTAGCCTTCATGTGCACAAAAGTGGTCATACAATATCCTCATAATCAATAATGAATAAAGCTTCAGATAATGGAAATGTATGTGACATAATAGGATGCATGAATACAGGTGTATGGGCCATAATAGTAGCATTTTCAGTTAATGATTGGATTTTTGTACAGAATGAGCATGTGTAGCGTGACGATGTGCTCTTCCGAGTGTCTTTCTAGTTGTAAAACAAGCACTCAATGTTTTTCCACCTCGCTTTGCAGCGACGATTAGCCTTCTTCGTTTTCTTGGTAGTCCGTAACGTATCCTTCGCTTTACGCCAGTCCCGAACACATTTCTCGCTGACAACGTATTTCTTGTATTCGTATTCCCCCAGTGCTCTGATCACACCATCTCACAGTACCAGTGATGACTTTTACGCTCCGAATTCTCCGTGCGGCCCGTTCAATCAGAGAATTCTCTATTCCAGATTCGCCACTCGACTCACCCGAAAACCTGATCAGGGCAAGGGAAGCACCATAATCGCTCTAAGTTT
>CM068960.1:121594497-121619046 GCA_035128595.1 Eptatretus atami | reverse complement strand
GTTAATTAGTGTAAACTGCTTGAGTGAATTCCTTAACAACATCTGATTCTGTCACTTTTGGGGTTTTATGTTTTCTCTCTGAAAGAGAAGGCTCATGGAAGAGCAAGAATTTGACTTGCCCATGCGCCGCAATTTCAGCATGACGTGTAACATTAAGGAGAATCTGTAAAGTTAGTCATGTCTGCAATAACAATTCAAGCATAACTGACATGAATTCAATTAAAATTCTAATTACCTTCAAATCTGCTGCAGCTGCATGTCAAGGAGCAAAGCAAATTTTGTACTTAATCTATTTTGGCATTGGTGTAAGCACTGGATGACATTTGGTTTCATTGTATCACACATTTAAAGCAATGACTGACTGATCATGGAATTAGTTAGCAGCTTTGTTTGTGCAAGTATAATCATATTTTTCAAAAACAAAATGCACCTAAAAATGAAAAAAGAGAGAGAAAGAAAGGCAAATAAAAATAGATTTTTCTTCATAAAATGTTGAATGCGAAAAATGTTTTAAAACATAAATTTAACCAAATGATCGAGAAAAATTGTAACCATTTTGGGATGCTTTTTTTTGCTATCTTAGTTATGAAAATATGTCACTATTAAAAGGAAAAAAGGGGGGGGGAGAGAGAGAGAGAGTGTAGATTGATGTATAACTCAAATATCATGGCATCCCATTTTAAGGGTACAATTAGAAGGACCTTACCCGTGTATTTCTGTAACACGGAGCCTTGGGTTCCGGAGGAGGAAGTCTGCGTCTCTTGCGCCAGCGTCGAGCAGGTAGGTGTACAGCTGGCCAGGAGCAACCCTGCCATGCACAAAGCAATTTCCAAGGCACACTTGGAACCAATGATCCAGGAAGAGTGCAGGAAAAAAAAAAGTCCGCACAGGACACCCCATCGCACCTTAAAAATGGGATGTGTCGATTTTACATTTCAATTATAACTAAATAAATAATATAAAGTGGCATGTTGGTAGCAAGGATAGCAAACTGTATGTAAATAAATAACTCAAGGCAGATGGTGCAGATGAAGAAGTGTATACATAAATAATTTATTTAAGAATGGTAAAGTGTGTAAATAATTAAATAAATCAAGGTTCCATACTGCTCATTAGGTGTATTAAATAAATAAATAATCCAAGGTTGTGTATCAAACAGTGAGATGGTAAGCGTAGAAAACCAAAATGGTTCCCCAAAGCATATAGTACAATCCTAGACTATTCTCTCCATTATTTATATTTTTTTTTTGCCAAAGCTCCAAATCATTTGATGGCCTCATACCCAGATGTTATTGCATACATATGCCAAAAATGAAAGAAATGCGTCTAATCATTTTCGAGTAGAGGCTCTGACGGAGGCACGAAGAGACAGGACCCAAAATATAAGCCTCGAGCTAGACTGATGCTCAGATTAGGGATAAAAGACGAAGACGAAGACACAATTGCTGGAACTAACATTTGAGAAATGGGTTGACATTTTGAACCATGTAAACAAAATCTAGACTTGAACCGAGGCGAAAGGCCTTTGGTAAGAAAATATAAATAAAAATTATATTCCTGCAAACCAGGTCTCGGTGCCGTTTCTCCATCCATATGTAGCAGTTGTTCTGTGCAACACCCGTTTGAGAGTCGAGGAAAGGCAAGCGAACACTCCGTTCAGCGCATAACCTTGCATTGTAGTTGTGGCAGTGCTCGATCGCCTCCCGATAAAACTGCTCACCCAAGCTGTGAGCAAAAGCATCACAATTTCAAATGTGCACACACCTACAGAACCTTAGCAAGAAACATGCAAATGATGAATAAATAACACCAATGCTGGGAAGGCAGTGGCAAAAAGCCCAGCAATCCTTGCCCTGACAATGCTTTGGTGGCACCAACATGGTCTGCAAAGTGGGATGAATCACAACACTCATACAAAAGTTCAGCATGAGAAAGCAACATGCAAGAGTTTCAACTTGTAAGTGAAAGTTTTCAGCACCTTTGGATGCATGGTGTCCTTTCAATTCAAGTCAAGGTTGATTTATTTTCTTTCTTCCCCCCCCCTCCCCCTCCCTTCACATGATCAAAGTTTTGATCTGACGAGGACGCCATTTTAAAAGACACAGCAATGCCCTGAACTGTTCACCAACAACAAGTTTTCCAATGCAAGTTTGTTGAGACATTAGATATAGTTTGTGAAATTATTTCATATGAAATAAAGATTTTTTTTTTTTGATTACTTAAGAAACATGACAATCTTCAACAACTTATATTTTAAGTCGATATCGAATAGTCTCTAAAATTGAAAAATATGGAGAAAATGGAGCCGTTAACATAAATGCAGAATATTATGAAAACTAGTTAATAGAATCAACTTAACAGGATGAAAAAAATTTAAAACACCTTCTACAAGCTTGCCTCCATTACTTTGACTCAAAGCTGGAGGTATACCGCCATCTCATGTCATTTCCCCTTCATTGCCGACAATATTTTCTACCTCAATAACCCTTCCGAACCTAACCCTCATGACGATTCACACCAAATGTGGTGATCCAACAGTCTATTTAAACGTTCCGAGACAAAGCTATCAGCACTGCTGAAGACCTTTTGGCAGTGAAAAAAAGCTGGGTGGTTTTGCTGATTCATGCCTTAGTCAGGGCCAATTCAATAGTCATAAAGGTGGGAATTTCTATTGTGGCACACAATGGCCTATTATTTCAAAAGGTACATGGACCTTTAACATTCACTTGGCAAGTGCTAACAGTATTGGATTAAACCAGCCAAGTGAATGGTAAACTCACTGCGGAGAATCATTCAAAATTTGTATTCAAGTGCTGTCTCAACTCACATTAGACAGTTCAAACGCAAATATGTAACCTGTATAGTACAAAGGATTAAATCAACAGGACATCGATTGAGATATGCTAATTGCCGTGGGAAGCAAGGAGAAGCTGGCATTTCGGGGGGGGGGGGGGGTTCACTGACAAATGACAAACAAATAAATATTTAATATAATCAGTTGGAAGGGCTGCCGGTGGACACAGGGGGCAGGAATTGGTAAACATTGATTAGCGTCGACTTGTTTCACATTCTCATTTGAATACTGGCTCATGATGATCAGAATCCCACATACAGTATGTATTGTCCAGTCTACGAATGGCCTTGGAATTGGCATTAAAATGAAATGTCTAACAACGCTTTGCCTACATGTCAATGATGTACAAACTTCACTACAACCCAAATCAATGCAAAGGATCTTTCTTTCTTTTTTTTTACGTTCACAGATTTAGCTGACAACACATGGACAATCTTAGGGTTTTTAAAGGACTGAAGCAAAGATCATGAAGATGAAACAAGGACAAATTCCACAGATGAGGGGAAATGAGGGACAGAGGTGAAAATAAGCTTAGATTTGGTGAGAAAGCAAAGAGGAGTGGGCTTTTGGATGCATGGATGTTACAGAGATGGGATGGAATGGGATGGGATAAGTAAGAGATGACAGGAGAGGCAATACCAGAGGAGCAGAAGGCGACAGATCTGTCTGTTGTTAGGAGCAGCCCTATGCCTCAGCCTATTGCCAATTAGCTCGAGTGCCTTGGATTCCACCTTTGGAGGACAAGGTGAATCCCATAACACAGCTCACGGAAGAGGAGCCACTTCAAAGGAACATCTTGTACACTGTTACAAGCCAAGATTGATTAAGGACTTTTTGTAATACTGTACAGTATTCCAAGGCAATACCACCCATGGAGGCCATTTTGTAAATATAATCAGCTTAGGATTGGTTAGATCATGAGAGCAAATACTGCAGCCGAACAGCTTAGAATGTGTTCGATACAAAACATATTAGCAGGTTTACCAGCTGACTTTGTGAACGGACAGCGAGTTATTACCGTTATTTGGAAAGTACAAATCTCTTCAAAGATGTGTTTGAAGGAAGGAATTACCAAATAAATAAAATATATACAATTATTCATGAAAAAGAGAAGAAATCATTCATTTTGAAATGATGTAGGTTGATTAGTCATTGGCTTTCAGAGAGTTAATGACATTTTTGAGCATAGAGGAGGGTTGATGAAACTCCATTTCAGAATCTTAAAAGTTGTCAAATAATGCAGTCGAGACCAAAGTAACATTCAAACAATTAAAACCACCATTACTACAAAGACAGATCAAATCAAAATATTAAGCAAATGTAATAATATTGAATAACGGTCAAAAACTTAAAAAGGGAATGAAGCATTTCAAGGAATTGGAAGATATTTCCAATTGTGAATTGGACGAAAAGACAGTATCTGGCAAATGTGGGAATGGCTCGCCTTTCAGTAACAAGCCGTGGGTTGTAACAATAGTGATTTCAGCACCCTTTTAACGAAAGAGAAAGGCGCGTACACACAAGAGTCTGTCCACTTCTGCAATTTTCGATGAATGTTGAAGTACTTTTGGCAAATAAATACACGAAAAGGGCAACACAAAAACATAACAAAATAGTTTCAGCCACAAATATGATAAGGCGCCCTCTATATGTAGTACCAGCAAACTCCGCAAACAAGCGCCAAGTTTATCGTGAGCATACAAAAAAACGAGACAGGAGAGTTGACCAACGTATCAACAAACTTACGTCTTCAAAGGGTTCTGAACAACAGCCGCCATCTTGGCGTCTTTGTGCTGTGCAACGCTCTCGCGAGATTTTGACTCAACGAGATGTGATTAAGTCGATTATTGATTAACGTGTCATGTCGTTGTTGTTGTTTAAAGCTTTTAAGTTCACTGCAATATAAACGGTCATTTTGTCATGTATTCCACTTTAAATTGTTATATAAAGCAAATAGACACAATGAAAAGGCATGCAAAGAGACATCACAAAACTGCATTATATAGTTGAATGACATCCAATAAAGATAGAGGTTTGGTTGGAAAAGTTTACTTTTTACAGTTGTTAAATGTAACTAAACCACACATCATCTTGGGGTGAAAAGAGGATTTTCATATAAAAAGATTAACCAATCACAGTTACACATTTATACACAACTGTCACTTTTTCTATGAACTTACTGTACAACAATTGGGATATATTGTTGTGGGCCGGGGTTCGGTGGCGATAACGACCACTAGGTGGAGCAGTGGAGTCGTCTCCCAACGAAACCCGGAATTTAGGTCGTGACTCTCGGATAAGTCCGAAGGTCACGGTCCCTTAGCGGACCGTGGTTGCCAATATTTTGACGGCGTGGGGTAGGGTTAATTGCCTAATTTCAACATACCTAAGTACCCACGTCGTCCAACTACCGGGTAAAACCACACCCTCGGCAACTCTGTCCGGACCGAGTCGCAGGTACCGACTCGGATCCGGCGTAACAGAGTGGAGTTACCAGAGCCGCGCCGGTCCCAATAAACAATCCACAGCACGAACGGCCCTACCAATTCGCAACACGCACCATGATAGGCCAATGGAGGAAAGCACAGAAAACGAGCGTTTGCATTTAACACGGGGGGGTTTATTTTACAATAATAATTGGGGAGGGGAGCACACAGAACAGAGTTATCACGAATAAAAGCAGGCAATGTACAATGAGCAAGGAAAAAGCACTGAACAATTCTACTTACAGGACGGCAAAAACACACACACACACACACACACACACACACACACACAACACACACACACAACACACACACACACACACAACACGGACCTCGTGGGTCTATTTCGGTAGCGCGGGTACCTGCCTGCCTCGTGCGGTTTCACCGGACCCGCACTTGTGGAGCTCGGAGTCCGTGGACGGGAACGGGGATCCAGCTCGAGCACCCCACAGCAAAACACCATGGTGGGACTCGAACCCACGACCCAGACCAAGCCACACTCGCCACCAAGACCGCAATCGCCACGATCCTGCAGAACGCACTCGCCACGATCCTGCAGAATGCACTCGCACGATCCTGCAGAACGCACCCTTGTCTGCCCAACACTGGTCCAGACAACCACTCTACTCTTCTGAGGTGGGAGAGTCTCTTCTCCTCCACTCCCTCCTGATTGGATGAGGAGTTTGTCGGATGACTCGTGGTCACCTCCCGATTGGCTGAGGCGTGCGTGTCATGCTCGCCCTTGGCTGGAGGGAACGGTCCATGCCCTTCCTTGGGATGAAGTCCCATCTGAGGCGTTGGAGGCTCCGCCCAAGCCTTCAGCCGAAAACACGTGGGCAATGGCGACCAGTCGAATGCGGGACGGTGGCGTTGTTGTAGTGGATTTGTAGTAGTTGTTGTTGTTGTTGTTGATAAGGAAAAACCTCACTAAAAATATACTCATAGCCACACATGTAATCCCCATTAGACAGAAGGAAGGAGTCTAACTATAAACACATACTTATCGAAATAACTGAACTACCGGACTGCTGACTGTCTGTGTGCAGATGGCTTCCAAATCCGTAACATATATTGTTGCGGCTGTGGAAATTCGCATTACACCATTCAGGTCCCGAGGTGAGATATCTCTAAGTACATGTGTAGTTAGCCCCAAACCCGTTGTTAAGAGGAATTATTGTGATTCATTCGGGCTGCGATCCTTGAGATAGGCGTTTTTCTGTTCTATCTTTATTTTGAACCAACCAGCTCCAACCCTCAGACAACAACAACCATGCCACCGCCACCATCTCAATCCCGCAAACATCATCGCATCATGCATTCCACACGGCACCATGACCATTCCCGCAGCACCTGTGAACACTGAGCGTCGGGCTGTCCTCGCTCGTTCAGCGATACGCACCGAGCCGCGAGTGCAAATAGCGGCCTTTCCGAGGGAAAATTCGGATTAGGAACTACACGCCCACCTCTGATCCGTCCAATTAGGAAGCGCGGGGCAGCTTGCCCCGCCTCCAGGCGCATCTGTGTGAAATCGAGATATGCAAATTCTAGGATCAGGGGAGGTTCACGCCCCCTTTCCTCCGACCAATGGGCGAGCGTGGCTCGCCCCCGAGGTATCCTGATCAGAAATTTGCATACTGGGTTCTCCTGCGGCCTATAAAACGCGAGCGCGAGAGGTTTTGAGTCAAGTCAAGTCAAGTCATCGGGTTGGAGAACGGAGTCGAGTCGGGTGGGGAAGGCATCGAGTGGTTTCTGCAGTCGGCTGAGGAGAATTGGGGGAAGAGGCCAAGGAGCTCGGGTCCGAGGCAGGAAAGACGGCGGTCGGCGACGAGGTCGCGGTGGGATCGCTCGTCGCGGGACCCAAGCAGCCAGCCATTCTCCTCCCCAGGGCATCAACAATCCCCCTTTTCCCCCGCGCGTGAGAGAGTGCAAAAAGGGGGCCCCGTTCCCACCCCCTCCAAGCGGTGCCAACCAAATCCGCGAAGGAGCACGAAGTTGGGGCACCGCCGCGCAGCGACATTTGCGGCTCGTCACGAGGACGTGGGTAGGACCCCCCCGGTCTCGGCGGGCCTGGCCGCTCTTCAGGTCACGCGCACATATTGGCCCACGGCCCCGTCTGCCCCCTTGTCTTCGAGGGTGGCTTTTCTTTGCTTTTGAGTAAATGTTGGCGGCGCCGTCTGTAAAGTAGAACTGTATAAGTGTTGCCGAGTGTTCGCGTATTCGTAGTATCTCTGCGTCATTGTTTCTTTGTTGTACTTGATATATGTGCATCCGATTCTGTTTGGCTGTATATGTGTGTCTTTGTGTCTGTGTCTGTGTGTGAAATAAATGTGCATTATGTTGAATTGTTCCCCCGTTTCGCTGCGTCCTTTCCTTCCGTTTGAATCTCCATCTTGCTTCACGTAAAAGGTTTCGTAGTGGGCTTGATACGCCCGATAATTAATTGGAACCGTCGAGGCCGACGATAACACCGCTCGGTTACCGATAGCATGGAACGGACCGCTTAAGCGGCCAGTGTCCGGAGTCGACCTGCGCGAGGTGCGATCGCCCGGTTACCATCCGCTGGGTACTTAGGTAGGTCGAGTTTGGCGAACAACCCTATCCCACGCGGGGCCGATTGGCACGATCGTGGTGAGGTCGAAAGGCCCACCCGTGACTGGCTCCGGGCGATAGTTCCCGGAGGGTCACGACAGAATTGGCCGTCCGGTGGGCGAGGCGGCCCCATTCGAGTCACGTGGCCGTTCGCACGCCGGCGGGCGCGAATTCGCAACACTCGGCAACACTTATACAGTTCTACTTACAGACGGCGCCGACAACATTTACTCAAAGCAAAAGAAAAGGCCACCCTCAAAGACAAGGGGCGAGAGGGGCCCGTGGGCCAATATGTGCGCGTGACCTGAAGGAGCGCCAGGCCCTCGCGAACCGGGGGGTCCTACCCGCGTCTCTGTGACGAGCCGCAAATGTCGCGGCGCGGCGGTGCCCCAACTTCGTGCTCCTTCGCGGGTTTCGTTGGCACCGCTTGGAGGGGGTGGGAACGGGGCCCCCTTTTTGCACTCTCTCAGCGCGGGGGAAAAGGGGGATTGTTGATGCCCGGGGGAGGAGAATGGCTGGCTGCTTGGGTCCCGCGACGAGCGATCCCACCGCGACCTCGTCGCCGACGCCGTCTTCCCTGCATCGGACCCGAGCTCCTTGGCCTCTTCCCCCAATTCCCTCAGCCGACTGCAGAAACCACTCGATGCTTCCCCACCCGACTCGACTCCGTTCTCCAACCCGACTTGACTTGACTCAAAACCCTCTGCGTTTTATAGGCAGGAGAACCCAGTATGCAAATTTCCGGATCAGGATCACCTCGGGGGCGGAGCCACGCTCGCCCATTGGTCGGAGAAAAGGGGGCCGTGAACTCCCCCTGATCCTAGAATTTGCATATCTCAATTTCACCGATGCGCCTGGAGGCGGGGCCAAGCCGCCCCGCGCTTCCTAATTGGACGGATCAGAAGTGGGCGTGTAGCATTCCTGATCCGAATTTTCCCTCGGAAAGCCGCTATTTGCACTCGCGGCTCGGTGCGTATCGCTGAACGAGCCCAGGACAGCCCGACGCTCAGTGTTCACAGGTGCTGTGGGAATGGTCATGGTGCGTGTGGGAAATGGCATGATGCGATGATGTTTGCGGGATTGAGATGGTGGCGGTGGCATGGTTGTTGTTGTCTGAGGGTTGGAGCGTGGTTGGTTCAAAATAAAGATAGAAACAGAAAAACGCCTATCTCAAAGACGCAGCCCGAATGAATCACATAAATTCCCTCTAAACAACAGGTTTGGGGCTAACTACACATGTACTTAGAGATATCTCACCTACGGGACCTGAATGGTGTAATGCGAATTTCCACAGCGTAACACTACCCCTCCCTATATACAGCTCGTCCGCGAGTCGTCAAATTCTCGTGTGCCATCATGTGTAGTTCTCCCTAGTACGTTTTACCTTCGATCCCTGAGTGCGACATTCATGGTATTCATGTCCCCAAAATAATAAACCTGAGGGCTGAGTAACTAACTAAACAAACCCACTCATACGGACGACTTAAATAAAATTGCCGGCGCTAAACAGACATGCCGGGGCGCACTCATATTTACAGTACAATACATCTTAACCTTATAATTTACACTAAACCATGGCCCAGGATCAATGGACTCTGCAGGGAGAAAAAAGTCAAAAGTCAACCGGCGCACGGGCCGCCACTGCAGGCCCGTGTTGTAGCTGCCAACAGGACAGTTCTTGCAGCTTGCAAACTGTTGCTTGATGATCCTGGCGCACATGGCAATGAACGGGGGGGCAAAGCAAAATAGAACGGGGCAAAATGACGAGGGCAGTAGGCATGGCATGGCAAAGGCAGGCAGGCAAGGCATGGCATGACAAGGCCGCTGTAGCAAACAGAGCCGGCAGATGAACTGGCCGGCACAGGCCTTGAAGCAAAACAGCCGCAGTGATGATGACCGGCACAGGCCTTGCAGAAAAAGCTGCAGACGATCCGGCCGGCACAGGCCTTGCAGCAAAACAACAGCTGCCGATGAAGTGGGCCGGACTTTGCCTTGCAGTGGAGGGAGTGCGGTGGTGCTGGCCACTCGGAAGGCGGGCTCAGACCTACCCTACGGTCTCCCTCCAACCTATCGCCTTTGCCTGTCCATACCACTCCCTTAATTTGTAAAACCAATTTAGCCCCAACTTATTTTTTTGTTGTTTTTATTTTACTTCCCCACTATAATTTCGTCCCCTAACCCGTTTACTGTCCTTGTTCGGCTAACCTATGTCCCTCAGCCTACTCCCAACCCTACATTCCTTCCCGGAGGGATGAGGGAGGGCTAGCGTCCTGCGCCGAGGCCCAATAAAGCCTCAAGATGGCCTCCCAGACTTCAGCGATCTAACCCAAAGTGGGTCCAGCGGCCCACAACGAGAGCGAAGGGATGGATGGTGCGGAGGGTACATCTCCTATCTACCCTAACCATTAACCTTTAAACTACCCCGGGGCTTTCAACAAGCGCCTCTCGCTTACACTATTGGTTCTAACAACCCAGATTCCCGTCGCCTGCGTTGGTGTCCTCAACAATTTGGGGCCTCGCCCCCAATTTTCTTCCCGTGCCCTCACACGGTCTCATGGCTGGGACGCGTGGCTCCCCTTGGCAGGCACGACCCTCTGCCGATTCTCCAGCTATGGCACCCCCGGCACTACACTGCCTCAGAGCCTACCAGCTCCCTAAACACGGGGAGTGCCCTCCCTGGCAACTCCCCTGAAACGCTCACGTGGCAGCTGGCCTCCGGCCCTTTCCGAGGGTCACCCATGCCCACAACACTGCCCACGCGGCTAATGGCGCCCCGGCCCCCCGCATCATGCGGGCACACCCGTGCCCACTACGCTATCCGGCCCCCCCATGGGCCTTGGCCTACCACGGCCGACTAGCCTGGTGCCCGGGGTACCCACTCAGCGATACTCACCTTTCGCAGCCATGCTCCCAGCCTGTCAACAGGGCTCCTGCACCCCAAAAACAGGTTTCGAGCCTACACTCCCACCAACAGCAAAACGACCTCCATTTTTCAATTTCGCTAACCACTAACTCACTTTATTCTGACCCCGGGGTCCCTTGGGCGGGAGTCACTCCTCCCCCAATCACTCATCGCACCATGCATTCCACAATCGCTCCATACACAACAGACCCGCTGGCCTCACTCACTCACCAAGTACATTTTCCATTCCATACTTCTCAACTCACACCGCTGAATCCTGCCATCCTTCTATCTACATCCCTCAACTAACTCGTGCTCCCACGTCGTCCCTTAAACTACAGCACGTTCCTTTTAACACTACGTAGCTAAGCTACGTCCCCACTACACATCCAAAGTCTGTCACCGTCCTCAAATCCTAAAAATCATTTCCCCTCCTAAATCTCAACTAAAACCCTCACTAATCCATTCCACGGGCCCCATGAGACCGGTCTAGCTAAGCTAACCCTTCCCCTAACTAGTGTCATCCTGTGCCCAGGCAAGGGGGTCTTCCACCCTTACCCGGGAATCCTGTTCACCGACGAAACGAGGCTTGGTTTTGTTTTAAAAAAAAAATTTCCAAATTACGCGCAGCACCAGCGCGGCAACTCACAGCTCGCGCACTTTGCACCTGCCCGTGACGTCATGCAGCTGCACGTGTACCTCGTCCCTCTTGGACGGTACCATCCGGCAGGATACCCTCCTGCCGGATTCCAACCCCACGTGCAGCCATGACATCACCGGCGCACCACAAAAGCAAACCTCGCACTCCGAGGGCTCCCCACGCGAACACATGTGATCTGCCCGTTGGAGCTTAACACAAGCTCGCGTGGAGAACCCATCCCGGTCCAAATCCGAAATCCTGCCTAAACTTTGTCCGTCGCGGGATCGGCAAATCCACCGCGTGCGTTTCCGGACCGGGTTTCACTCCCGCAAGCGAGCACGTGGCGGCCTCGTGTGTTGCACAGCACGACCTCGCGCTCGCCGCTGGGTGAACCCGGCACGGTGCCCATTCCAACTACGGCCGCTACCCGGCTTTTGTCCCTCTGTCGCTGTCGTTGTCGCCATTCCACCCACGCACACCTGCGTGTTCGAACGCACAGACTCCACTCCATTAAACTCACACCGGGAGACGCGGCTGCATGTTCGCACATGCCCACCGTCATCTCCCTTACGTACCGCGACCTCACACACACGGTCTCCCTCACTCGTGCCATTCCCTCACACACGTGGTTCCATTCACACACGGCCGTTCACTCGCACCCGTGGTTTGTTCCACCACGGCGTGCTGGGAGGCACGCACTTCGGCTCACTCGCGACACACCACTCACACACGGGGTCGCACTCACACACAGCGTGCTGGGAAGCACGGACTTCGGCCCACTCGCAGCCTCGCACACCATTTTACTCACACACGCGGTCCCTTTCACACAACGCCTTTCACCCACGCTTTGCGCACGTTGCAGCACACATTTCGCCACGCTCGTGTACACACACCTCGACACCACACACGCTGGACAACACGCTGGGGATTCGTGCCACCTCAAGGTTTCCGGGCCTCTATACACCCAAGCTCTCCGTGCACCCGTCCGCAGCACTCCGTCACAACTCCGGAAAGCACGACCGAACCCACCTGGTCGTGATCAGCTTCAAGGGGGCAACTCCTCCCCTCGTTCCTGGAGAGGCCATCCAACTGCTCACACCGGGTCTCTAACCAGTCCGCCAGCTCCCCTCATCGTCTCCACCAACTCCATGTGTGTGTGCTCGTCTTAACCCCGTCCAATTCACCCTCTATCTCCCGTGTCTCCACTATTTTTATTTCCGTCTCTTCCCTTTTATCTCCCTCGTGCACGTCTCCGTCACCCAATTAGTTTTTCCCTCTCGGTCACTGTCACTGTTGCTCTCTCCGTCACCTTCACACTCTCGCCCAACACGTCCCCCGAATTACTTTGTCCTCACCCGCCTCCACTGCGGGCCTGAAAACCGTTGCACCCCTCCCAGCTCGTTCGCTCCCACACGTGGCGTCGCCATTATCGCACTCCCGTTATTGCTTTCATGCCGCCTGCAGGCTTCGGCCCATTTGCTGCATCCTCACCCCGCATTTCTTTCATTTCTCCTTCATTCCTTGCGCATTTTGTTTCCATATTCGTTTCATTCATCCTTCAATTGTTGTGCATTTGTTTTCATTTCGTTTGTGTTGTTTCCATGTCGTTTTCATTTCGTTATTTGTTTCGTATTTCCATCCATTTTTTTCGTTCATTTGTTGCGCATTTCCATCCATTTTCGTTTTCATTTCGTTCATTTGTTGCGTATTTCCATCCATTTTTCCATTCAGTGCCGCCAGCATGGCACATAGCTGGGCCATGTCGGGCGCACTCGGCGGCGCCGACTCGGCCAGGATCGGGGGGCTCTGGCGGAGGGGGAAGGGGAGGTGTCATACACCGCGGCTGCCGCCGCACCCATTTCGGGCTCTGGGTCGTTTGGGGGGAACTGTTCCTGCACACCAATGTCCTGCTCGGGTTTCCATCCTGAGCCATGGATTCTAAAAATCCTACATCCATTTCTATTACCCCGGCTCCCGCTCGCCTTGAGACTCCATCTTATTTCTCGTAACGGGTTAATTTTTAATCGCTCGTAATTTGGAGGGAATCGGGGTCGCTCCTCTCACCCCTGAACCGATTCCCCGTGAATTTAACTTGGAGGCGGGAGGGATTCGAATCCCACTCCGGACACCAGTGTTGCGAATTCGCGCCCGCCGGCGTGCGAACGGCCACGTGACTCGAATGGTGGCCGCCTCGCCCACCGGACGGACAATTCTGTCGTGACCCTCCGGGAACTATCGCCCAGAGCCAGTCACGGGTGGGCCTTTCGACCTCACCAACGATCGTGCCAATCGGCCACCCGTGGGATAGGGGTTGTTCGCCAAACCGACCTAACCTAAGTACCCACGCGGATGGTAAACGGGCGATCGCACCTCGCCGCAGGTCGACTCCGGACACGGGCCGCTAAGCGGTCCGTTCCGTGCTATCGGGATAACGACGAGCGTGTTATCGTCAGCGCTCGACGGTTCCAATTAATTATCGGGCGTATCAAGCCACTACGAACCCTTTTACGTGAAGCAAGATGGAGATTCAAACGGAGGAAAGGACGCAGCGAAACGGGGAACAATTCAACATAATGCACATTTATTTCACACACAGACACAGACACAAAGCACACATATACAGCCAAAGAATCAGAAAGCACATAATATCAAGTACAACAAAGAAACAATTACGCAGAGATACTACCGAATACGCGAACATCCGGCAACACATACAGTTCTACTTTACAGACGGCGCCGACAACATTACTCAAAAGCAAAAGAAAAGGCCCTCAAAGACAAGGGGCATACGGGTGCCCGTGGCCAATGTGGCGCGTGACCTGAAGGAGCGGCCAGGCCCGCGAGAACCGGGGGGGTCTACCCCGCGTCCTCGTGACACCGTACGCAAATGTCGCTGCGCGGCGGTGCCCCAACTTCATGCTCCTTCGTGGGTTTCGTTGGCACCGCTTGGAGGGGGTGGGAACGGGGCCCCCTTTTTGCACTCTCTCAGCGTGGGGAAAAAGGGGGGATTGTTGATGCCCTGGGGGAGGAGAATGGCTGGCTGCTTGGGTCCCGCGACGAGCGATCCACCGCGACCTCGTCAGCCCTGACCGGTCGTCTTCCCTGCATCGGACCGAGTCCTTGGCCTCTTCCCCCAATTCATCCTCAGCCGACTGCCAGAAACCACTCGATGCCTTTCCCCACCCGACTCGCTCCGTTCTCCAAACCCGACTTGACTTGCACTCTCAAAACCCTCTCGTTTTATAGGTGCAGGAGGAGAACCCGGTTTAGTATGCAAAATTTCCGGATCAGGATACCTCGGGGCGGAGCCACGCTCGCCCATTGGTCGGAGGAATGAGGGGGGCGTGAAACCTCCCCTGATCCTAGAATTTGCCATATCTCGAATTTAACACACAGATGCGCCTGGAAGGCCGGGGCCAAAGCCGCCCCGCGCTTCTAATTGGACGGAATCAGAAGTGGTCGTGTAGCATTTCCTGATCCGAATTTCCCTCGTGAAAGGCCGCATTTGCCACTCGCGGCTCGTGCGTATCGCTGGAACGCACCCAGGACAGCCCGACGCTCCAGTTGTTCACAGGTGCTTGTGGACTGGTCATGGTGCCCGTGTGGGAATGGCATGATGCGATGATGTGCGGATTGAGATGGGGCGGTGGCATGCGTTGTTGTTGTCTGAGGGTTGGAGCGTGGTGGTTCAAAATAAAGATAGAACAGAAAAACGCCATCTCAAAGATCGCAGCCCGAATGAATCACATTAATTCCTCTAAACAACAGGTTTGGGGCTAACTAACATGTACTTAGAGATATCTCACCTACGGGACCTGAATGGTTAATGCGAATTTCCACAGCCGTACACTACCCCCCTCCCCTAATATACAGACTCGTCCCGAGTCGTCAAATTCTCGTGTGCCATCATGTGTAGTTCTCCCTAGTACGTTTTACCTTCGGATCCCTGAGTGCGACATTCATGGTATTCATGTCCCCAAAATAAAATAACCTGAGGCTGAGTAACTAACTAAACAAAAACCCACTCATACGGACGACTTAAATAAAATTGCGGCGCTAAACAGACATGCCGGGGGCGCACTCATATTTACAGTACAATACATCTTAACCTTATAATTACACTAAACCATGGCCCAGGATCAATGGACTCTTGCAGGAGCAAAAAGTCAAAAGTCAACCGGCGCACGGGCCCCACTGCAGGCCCGTTTGTAGCTCCAACAGGACAGTTCTTGCAGCTTGCAAACTGTTGCTTGATGATCCTGCGCCACATGGCAATGAACAGGGGGGGCAAAGCAAATAGAACGGGGCAAAATGACGAGGGCAGTAGGCATGCATGGCAAAGCCAGGCAAGGCATGGCATGACAAGGCCGCTGTAGCAAACAGAGCCGGCAGATGAACTGGCCGGCACAGGCCTTGAAGCAAACAGCGGCAGTGATGATGACCGGCACAGGCCTTGCTGAAAAAAGCTCGCAGACGATCCGCCGGCACAGGCCTTGCAGCAAAACAACAGCTGCCGATTGAGTGGGCCGGACTTTGCCTTGCAGTGGAGGGAGTGCGGTGGTGCTGGCCACTCGGAAGGCGGGGCTCAGACCTACCCTACGGTCTCCCTCCCAACCTATCGCCTTGCCTTGTCCATACCCACTCCCTTAATTTGTAAAACCCAATTTAGCCCCACTTATTTTTTGTTGTTTTTATTTTTTACTTCCCACTATAATTTCTTCCCCTAACCCCGTTTACTGTCCTGTTCGGCTAACCTATCGTCCCCTAGCCTACTCCCAACCCCTACATCCCTTCCCGGAGGGGAATGAGGGAGGGCTAGCGGTTCCTGCGCGCAGGCCCAATAAAGCCTCAAGATGGCCTCCCAGACTTCAGCGAATCTTAACCCAAAGTGGGTCCAGCGGCCCACAACGATGAGCGAAAGGATGGATGGCGGAGGGGTACATCTCCTATCTACCCTAACCATTAACCTTTAAACTACCCGGCGGCTTTCAACAAGCGCCTCTCGCTTACACTATTGGTTCTAACAACCCAGATTCCCGTCGCCTGCGTTGGTGTCCTCACAATTTTGGGCCTCGCCCCCAATTTTCTTCCGTGCCCTCACACGGTCTCATGGCTGGGACGCGTGGCTTCCCCTTGGCAGGCACGACCCCTCTGCCGATTTCTCCAGCTATGGCACCCCCGGCGCATTACACTGCCCAGAGCCTACCAGCTCCCTAAACACCGGGGAGTGCCCTCCCTGGCAACTCCCCTGAAACGCTCACGTGGCAGGCTGGCCTCCCGGGCCCCTTTCGAGGGTCACCCCATGCCCACAACACTGCCCACGCGGCTTAATGGCGCCCCGGGCCCCCGCATCATGCGGGCACACCCGTGCCCACTACGCTATCCGGCCCCCCCATGGGCCCTTGGCCTACAGCCGACTAGCCGGTGCCGGGGTACCCACTCAGCGATACTCACCTTTCGCAGCCATGCTCCCAGCCTGTCAACAGGGCTCCTGCACCCCTCCAAAACAGGTTTCGAGCCTACACTCCCACCAACAGCAAAACGACCTCCATTTTTCAATTTCGCTAACCCACTAACTCACTTTATTCTGACCCCGGGGTCCCTGGGCGGGAGTCACTCCTCCCCCCAATCACTCATCGCACCATGCATTCACAATCGCTCCATACACACAGACCCGCTGGCCTCACTCACTCACCAAGTACATTTTCCATTCCATACTTCTCAACTCACACCGCTGAATCCTGCCATCCTTCTATCTACATCCCCTAACTAACTCGTGCTCCCACGTCGTCCCTAAACTACAGCACGTTCCTTTTAACACTACGTAGCTAAGCTACGTCCCCACTACACATCCAAAGTCTGTCACCGTCCTCAACTCTAAAATCATTTCCCCTCCTAAATCTCAACTAAAACCCTCTACCTAATCCATTCCACGGGCCCCATGAGACCGGTCTAGCTAAGCTAACCCTTCCCCTAACTAGTTCATCCTGTGCCCAGGCAGGGGTCTTCCACCCCTTACCCGGGAATCCTGTTCACCCGAAAACGAGGCTTGGTTTGTTTTAAAAAAATTTCCAAATTACGCGCAGCACCAGCGCGGCAACTCACAGCTCGCGCACTTTGCACCTGCCCGTGACGTCATGCAGCTGCACGTGTACCTCGTCCCTCTTGGACGGTACCATCCGGCAGGATACCCCTCCTGCCGGATTCCAACCCCACGTGCAGCCATGACGTCACCGTGCGCACCACAAAAGCAAACCTCGCACTCCGAGGGGCTCCCCACCCGAACACATGTGATCTGCCCGTTGGAGCTTAACACAAGCTCGCGTGGAGAACCCATCCGGTCCAAATCCGAAATCCTGCCTAAACTTTGTCCGTCCGCGGGATCGGCAAATCCACCGCGTGCGTTTCCGGACCGGGTTTCACTCCCGCAAGCGAGCACGTGGCGGCCTCGTGTGTTGCACAGCACGGACCTCGCGCTCGCCGCTGGGTGAACCCGGCACGGTGCCCATTCCAACTACGGCCGCTACCCGGCTTTTGTCCCTCTGTCGCTGTCGTTGTCGCCATTCCACCCACGCACACCTGCGTGTTACGACGCACAGACTCCACTCCATTAAACTCACACCGGGAGACGCGGCTGCATGTTCCACATGCCCACCTCATCTCCCTTACGTACCCGACCTCACACACACGGTCTCCTCACTTGTGCATTTCCCTCACACACGTGTTCCATTCACACACGGCCGTTCACTCGCACCCGTGGTTTTGTCCACGCACGGCGTGCTGGGAGGCACGCACTTCGGCTCACTCGCCGACCACACCACTCACACACGGGTCGCACTCACACACGGCGTGCTGGGAAGCACGGACTTCGCCCACTCGCAGCCTCGCACACCATTTACTCACACACGCGGTCCCTTTCACACAACGCCTTTCACCCACGCTTTGCGCACGTTGCAGCACACATTTCGCCACGCTCGTGTACACACACCTCGCACACCACACACGCTGGACCAACACGCTGGGGATTCGTGCCACCTCAAGGGTTTCCGGGGCCTCTATACACCCAAGCTCTCCGTGCACCCGTCCGCAGCACCCGTCCCCTCAACTCCGCGAAGCACGACCGAACCCACCTGGTCGTGATCAGCCTCAAGGGGGCAAACTCCCTCCCCTCGTTCCTGGAGGAGGCCATCCAACTGCTCACACGGGTCTCTAACCAGTCCGCCAGCTCCCCCTCATCGTCCTCCCCCAACTCCATGTGTGTGTGCTCGTCTCTAACCCCGTCCAATTCACCCTCTATCTCCCGTGTCTCCACTATTTTATTTCCGTCTCTTCCCTTTTATCTCCCTCGTGCACGTCTCCGTCACCCCAATTAGTTTTTCCCTCTCGGTCACTGTCACTGTTGCTCTCTCCGTCACCTTCACACTTCTCGCCCAACACGTCCCCCGAATTACTTTGTCCTCACCCGCCTCCACTGCGGCCTGACAACCGTTGCACCCCTCCCAGCTCGTTCGCTCCCACACGTGGCGTCGCCATTACGCACTCCCGTTATTGCCTTCATGCCCGCCTGCAGGCTTCGGCCCATTTGCTGCATCTCACCCCGCATTTCTTCATTTCTTCCTTCATTCCTTGCGCATTTGTTTCCATATTCGTTTCATTTCATCCTTCAATTGTTGTGCATTTGTTTCATTTCGTTTGTGTTTGTTTCCATGTTCGTTTTCATTTCGTTCATTTGTTTCGTATTTCCATCCATTTTTTTCGTTCATTTGTTGCGATTTCCATCCATTTTCGTTTTCATTTCGTTCATTTGTTGCGTATTTCCATCCATTTTTCCATTCAGTGCCGCCAGCATGGCACATAGCTGGGCCATGTCGGGCGCACTCGGCCGGGCCGACTCGGCCAGGATCGGGGGCTCTGGCGGAGGGGGAAGGGGAGGTGTCATACACCGCGGCTGCCGCCGCACCCATTTCGGGCTCTGGGTTCGTTTGGGGGAAACTGTTCCTGCACACCAATGTCCTGCTCGGGGTTTCCATCCTGAGCCATGGATTCTAAAAATCCTACATCCATTTCTATTACCCCCGCTCCCGCTCGCCTTGAGACTCCATCTTATTCTCGTAACGGGTTAATTTAATCGCTCGTAATTTGGAGGAATCGGGGGTCGCTCCTCTCACCCCTGAACCGATTCCCCGTGAATTTAACTTGGAGGCGGGAGGGATTCGAATCCCACTCCCGGACACCAGTGTTGCGAATTCGCGCCCGCCGGCGTGCGAACGGCCACGTGACTCGAATGGTGGCCGCCTCGCCCACCGGACGGACAATTCTGTCGTGACCCTCCGGAACTATCGCCCAGAGCCAGTCACGGGTGGGCCTTTCGACCTCACCACGATCGTGCCAATCGGCCACCCGCGTGGGATAGGGTTGTTCCCAAACTCGACCTACCTAAGTACCCACGCGGATGGTAAACCGGGCGATCGCACCTCGCCGCAGGTCGACTCCGGACACGGGCCGCTTAAGCGGTCCGTTCCGTGCTATCGGGATAACCGAGCGGTGTTATCGTCAGCCTCGACGGTTCCAATTAATTATCGGGTATCAAGCCCACTACAACCCTTTTACGTGAAGCAAGATGGAGATTTCAAACGGAGGAAAGGACGCAGCGAAACGGGAACAATTCAACATAATGCACATTTATTCACACACAGACACAGACACAAAGCACACATATACAGCCAAACAGAATCAGAATGCACATATATCAAGTACAACAAAGAAACAATTACGCAGAGATACTACGAATACGCGAACACTCGGCAACACATACAGTTCTACTTTACAGACGGCGCGACAACATTTACTCAAAAGCAAAAGAAAAGGCCACCCTCAAAGACAGGGGCATACGGGGCCCGTGGGCCAATATGTGCGCGTGACCTGAAGGAGCGGCCAGGCCCGCGAGACCGGGGGGTCCTACCCGCGTCCTCGTGACGAGCCGCAAATGTCGCTGCGCGGCGGTGCCCAACTTCATGCTCCTTCGTGGGTTTCGTTGGCACCGCTTGGAGGGGTGGAACGGGCCCCCTTTTGCACTCTCTCAGCGTGGGGAAAAAGGGGGGATTGTTGATGCCCTGGGGGAGGAGAATGGCTGGCTGCTGTGGTCCCGCGACGAGCGATCCCACCGCGACCTCGTCGCCGACTTCCCTGCCTCGGACCCGAGCTCCTTGGCCTCTTCCCCCAATTCTCTCAGCCGACTGCAGGAAACCATCGATGCCTTCCCTCACCCGACTCGACTCGTTTCTCAACCCGACTTGACTCAAAACCCTCTGCGCTCGGACGTTTTATAGCGCCGCAGGAGAACCCAGTATGCAAAATTTCCGGATCAGGATCAGCCTCGGCGCGGCGGAGCCACGCTCGCCCCATTGGGTCGGATGGAAAGGGGCATGAACCTCCCCTGATCCTAGAATATTGGGCATTCCGATTTCACACAGATGCGCCCTGGGAGGCGGGCCAAGCCGCCCCGCGCTTCCTAAAATTGACGGATCAGAAGTGGGCGTCTGTAGCATTCCTTGATCCAAATTTTTCCTCGGAAAGGCCGCCTATTTGCACTTCGTCGGCTCGGTGCGTTATCACTGACGAGCCTAGGACAGCCCGACGCTCAGTGTTCGCAGGTGCTGCCGGATTGCGTCATGAGCCATGTGGAATGGCATTGATGCGATGATGTTTGCCGGATTGAAGATGTGGTGCGTGCAATGGTTGTTGTTGTCTGAGGGTTTGGAGCGTGGTTGGGTTCAAAAATAAAGATTAGAACAGAAAAACGGCCTATCTCAAAGGATCGCAGCCCGAATGAATCACATAAATTCCCTCTAAACAACGGGTTTGGGGCTAAACTCCACATGTACTTAGAGATATCTCACCTACGGGACCTGAATGGTGTAATGCGAATTTCCACAGCCGTAACAATATTATATATATAAATATACATAACATACATGTATGTAATCAATAATAATAAATGTCGGTGTGAGTGTGTGTGACTGTGCCCTCCATAATTCCAAAACCATGAAACCTAGCTGCATGAAACTTTGCATGCATACGAAGGGAACTCCAAAGGAGTGCATTAATGAAGATTGGGTGTTTTGGGTTGATTGAAACATCGCCTTTGAAGATAATTAACAGCGTTATTTAATTATCCTTTAGCAAGGCTCATATCCTTGGGTCACCTCGCTGGGGTCTTAATTTGCCATTTATTTTGGCCTGCTCAACAATGCCTTGACTTGGAATAGGCTACGACGATTTCTAAACGAAAGAGTGCTCAAAATTGTTTTTTCACTTTCCTCCCTCATATCATTGAATGCCTCATCTTCATAACTTTGAATCAGTTATAAACGTGAGGCTTATTGAACATTTGAATCGTGACACCAGTGTCTGCGGCTTCATTTCATTTCCGCACGTACGACAACCTCTAGAGTCTAGAATCTCTCAACCTTAACCTTTTTGTGTGATCTGCTTTCATTATCCACCCGTCACTTCGACATCGATCCATATAAAATAAAATAAAACATACAGTACAAATCTCACATCAACCAACTGTGTGGGGCCCACGGTTCCGTGAGGTGCCTTGCCCGCTGAAAATGTTATGCAATTTAATTTTTGGACGACATCGCTTTGTTTAACATTTTTCGTCTGATCTGCTTTCATTATCCAACCATCACTTTGACATCAATATATAACGATGTCCATTGACGTCTTGTTTGGAAATCTTCCATGTTGGTTCGAGCTGTAAAAAGCATAGACTGACATTTTGTATTCTCTGTGGCTTGATTTTTTTTTTTTATTGAATTTCACTAATATTTCACTTGAATTCCATATTTACCTCTGCCACCGAAGGTGGTTGACCGGTGTTACCTCAATTATCATTGGAGTCAGCTTGATGGACACAGCTTCAGCAGCTCCTTGGGCATGGTAACAATCAAAGTGACCAGACTAATAGTAGGTTTAACAACTCGCCATGATCTCACCACTATCTGGTCTCCGAACCTCAGAGAGTGCTGCAATAGCGATGTTCAAATGCTGGAGCTCAGTTGATGAGACAGGTGATGATCCCCTCTTAGGGAAAGGACATTCAGGCACCCACCTGAAGGGACCGCCTCAGGTTAACCCAAGGAGACGCCGTCTGGTGGACGACACCTCAGCACCACTCCGCCACACCACCATAATTTGACACAGTAAGTTTACTCTGTGCTTTCCCTCCTATCAAGGAATGGGGGTCCATAGCCTGGTGTTGGCTCAGTGGTTAGGGTGGTGGCTTGGGATCCTAGGGTCCTGAGTTCAAGCCTCGTTTCCCACTGGAATTAATTCACCAGGGGTTGACTCAGCCTGCCATCCTTCCCAGGTCGGCAAAATGAGTACCAGCTTGCTGGGATGACTGAGTCATTCGAGTATCCTGCGTCGGAGTGGCGACCCGTCCAGGATTGTACCCAATAGCCAAGGAGACTGCTTCGCAGCACCAACGCTCTGTACAGAATATGGTCGCATGGGGGGGGGGGGTCCGAAGGCTTTGCCCCAATTCCGTCATCCAGTGAGCTGCCCTGTAAAGGGCAGCAACACAGGAGGTAATCCCCTTGAGTGGGTTTTCAGTTTTCTTTGCATTTGTAGGTTTTGCGAAATTAAGTGTTTTATGGTGGCCACAGTGTAAATCCTACCACCAACCTCCTTTAAATAAAATAAAAAAGGTAACCCAACTGCAGGACGACACCGTTGGGCACTAGATATGGATGGCCGTTGGCACACAAGGAGTTCCTCCGCCCTTTGACAGATTTTGTTTTTAATCCTGCTGGGTGTCCATATCCATAAAACCCTCCTCACCAGGAAACCTGGTGGTGGAGACAGTTTAATTGCCGACAACCAGACCATGAAACAGGTTAGTACAGGCTTACATGGTACCTGAAGCAAGACACAGATCTGATATTGCCTGACCTGACAAAAGCTTATTCCCTTGCTTCAAATTCATATGAGTGGGTTTACAATGGCACCAAGGAAGCACCTTTCAACTGAACAGTGTGAGAAGATTTGAACTCTGCAAGAATAAGAGCACACTATGAAGAAAATAGGAGAAAAGCTGAAGACTTCCTTCAATGGTGTAAGGTACACTTTCCAAGGTCTGAAGGAAATTAGCTCAGTACAAGACAAGAAAAGGTCAGGCAGACATAGAAGAACCTGCCCAAGGCAATAAAGGAAAATCAAGCCAGAAGCTGACAAATGAAATGAGAGCAGTCCGAAACATCAACATCTCGTCCAGCACTCGTGCACAGAAGGTCGATTCCGGCAGGTCTCCATGGCAGAATTGCAGCAAGGAAAGTCACTGCTGAGACCACAGAATAAGGTGAGAAGACTGAAATTTTCAAGTCAACACCAACATTGGGCGACTGAACAATCTATTCGAGTACTCTGGTCTGATGAAACGAAATTTGAACTTTTTGGATCCAAGAAACGCCAGTCCGTATGTTGAAGACCTGGATAATGTTCTGGGGTTGTATCGCAGTTTTGGTGTAAGAAAACTTGTTAAAATTAGAACGGCACTTGGTAGAACATGTACCTCCACCAAGCTGAACAGTTTACGTTTTGTATCCCAACGCAAAGCCAGATCCCGACCTGAACCAAAATCTAAATCGGCTTGTTCTCATCACCTAACCAACTCATCCACCTATTTTTGTCTTTGCTCATCCACAATTTTTGAAATATGTTATTTATCGTTTTTGGCCCCATCTCTAAATGGTGAAAAATCACTTTAATAATTAAAAAATTATCGCATCCGGAACTTCACCAAAATCAAATTGATTCATCCTAGTCACACACCAAGCCGGTCCACCCAGTTTCGTCCGAATCTGTCCATAACTTTTTGAGACATCGTGCTATGTCGGTTTTGGCTGTATCTCTCAATGGTGAAGAATAACTTTTAAAATTCTAGCATTCGGATTCGGATCAGATCTTCAAAATCTAATCATTTAGTCGTCGTCACACACACACCCAACCTCTCCATCAAATTTCGTCCAAATCCGTCCACAACTTTTTGAGATATCCTGTTCACAGACAG
>CM068960.1:121580566-121594487 GCA_035128595.1 Eptatretus atami | reverse complement strand
AGACAGACAAACAGACAGGGGAGAAAACATAACCTCCGTCCACCTTTGGTGGCGGAGATAATCAATGAGACGCTAACAAGAGAGAAGTACAAGCAGTTACTGCAGCACCATGCATTTCCTAATAGAAATCGTTTAATCGGAAGAGGATTCATTTTCCAAGATAATGATCCAAAACACTTCCATTATTGTAAAACAGTATTTGGAGAACAAGGTTACAGCTGGTGTGCTCCAAGTGTTTGAATGGCTACCCCATAATCTGGGCATGAGTCCCATCAAAGTCATATGGGATTATCTAGAAACAGAGAAGAACAAGAGGAACCCAACTAAACCTTACTGAAATGTGCAATTGTACAGGGACTGTCTCTCCCCCCACTCCCCCCCCCCAAAAAAAGTGGGCCCTCAGAAAAGTTTAATTACCTTCACAGTTTTCATTCACTCTTTCATTTTTCAGGAGGTCTGAACTGAGTTACGGGAGAGTGTATCTGCCAAGTTTCTTGAATCTGTGATATTGACACCATGTTGTGGACACCTGAAGAAAAGTCATATAATGTGGAAAACAATCTGCAGACAAATTCATTCTTACAGATAAAGCATCTGTTCTACGCACATTTTGCAACAAGGAAAGCACCCAGCAAGTCTCAAATTCAAAGGTTTGTGAAAACAATGAGACAGCATGGCACAGTCTTGGATATGAATTCACCAAACAGAGGAGGCCACTCTGGCCAACAAAAATCAGGAAGGTCACCCAAAAATATTGCTGCCACGGCTGACTCAATCACCCACAGTCCCCCAAAAAAATCTCTTCAGCACCGTTGTAAACATCAGCAAAGAAAGCTTGAGAATAATTCAGTGAATACAAGTTATCAACAACTTTGCTCGAAATGTGGCCCTCTGTATTGAGTGAAATGGAGCACATCAAACATCGACGTCAGTAATTTAATTGAAAAATTGTCAAATTTATTTGAAGACAACTGAAATTTTCAGTGTTATCTTGACTATGAGTGAGTAATAGGACTGCAAGTTTTGTGAAGTTTGATTGTCTATTAAAGTTATTAAACTTTTCCTCAGGACAACGTTTTTAGGGTCACCCTGTACTACAGGATATTTGGCACAATATTCCTGCAAGAATGCTTCAGTTGTATATCGATGGCAAAAGACAGATGGGGAGGGGCAAGATGAGATGCGAGACAAGAAAGAAGAAGATGGGGACATGTTGTGCCCCTGCACACCATACGCTAGCCCGGTTGTACTACAGATGATCCTACAGCCCGGACCTCCTTGCACTCCGCTTTCGAACATTCCTCTGTCCCGCCAACGCGCTGCGCCTTTCCATGCGCCCAGTGATGAATTATGCATGTATGAACTCTATGCAGACTTTTTAGCGGGAAAACGTTTGGGGTGTGCAAGGCGAGGTGGGGTCCAGTGAGGCAGCCAGATGGCGAGAGAGTAGTGCCCGGGACTCAGTGCAAAGGCGAGAGGTGAAGGATGTGTGCATGTGAATGAAAGGATAGGTTGAAGATAAAAGAATGAAAGGCGGTGAAAGAGAAGAGCGAGAATGAGAAGAAAAGTGAAAGGGAAGACAGGGAGGAAACCCAGACAGACAAGAGTGTGTGCTGTAAAAGCTTCCGGATAAAGCCCAAGAAAAGAACCGACCAAAGAGGCTCTCAGACTCCAGAAGCTCTGTGCGCCTGTGTGCCCCTCCCCTTTGATGGCATTTCCTCCTCCCCCCCCACCCCTTCACCTAGGCCCCCCACCACATCCATGGGAGGAGTCGTGGAAGTCGGTGAGGGTTTCTCCCCTCACCTGATCAGCATGTCAGAGCCCCGCATTTTGGGATTGGCCCCGTGCTGTGGTTTGTTGGATTCCGGGTTTTGGCATGCTGTCAGGCTTGGTGGATGGGGCCATCTGCTGCGGAACTCTGATAAACCAATAGCCATTATGGAGCCAGCAAGGGTTATATTGTTGTGGGGCCAGGTCTCGGTGGCGAGCACGACCGCAAGATGGAGCAGTATCTACTTTATCTACAGTATCTACCGACTCTAGAGTTGGCTCCACCGAACACCCGGAATTTATAGGTCGTCATCCCAGATAACTCCGGAGCCGACGGGTCCCTTATCGGACCGAAGATCGCCAATAGGTCGACCACGTGGAATAGGGTTAATTGCCAATTTCAACATACCTAAATACCCACGTCGTCCAAACTACTGAGGAATTCACCCTCGGCAGGATCTGCGCGATCCGGGCCGTTACCGAGCCGGATTCGAGTCGTACCCCGAGCGGAGAGTACCAGAATCCTGCCGGGCCGATTGCACGATTACGGCAGCCGGGTATCCTAATTCCCGTTCGCAGCGCGGCAAACCAATGATGGAAAGGACAAGGACGAGCTGGGACATTCAACAATAGGGGTTTTATTTACAATAATGGGCAAAAACCAGGAAGGGAGACAAACAGCAGATTACAACCGAATATATTCCAATGTACAATAACGCAAGCACTTAACGATTCTACTTGAAGATTCTAACGGGCCCACACACAACGCACACCCAAAAAAGAAATGACCCGCCGGGTCTTTATTCGGCTCTCCAGCCGAGGAGGATAGTTTGGCTGGGAGTCAGGAGGATGGCTACCTGCCGCGAGCGTGCGCTGGTCGTCCACCCTTCCGGAGCTCCGGTCACCAAAGGACGGACCAGGGCAGCCGAGATGAGGTGGTGTCCCTTGATTTAAAAAATCGTCGACCGCTCGCTGTAACGCGCCAGACGAGACACCACCGAAGCGCGGGATGCAGTCTGCCGCAAACCCAGGCAACGCGCTTCGAGACACACGGGAGCAATCTCCTCACGCTCGTCCCGACAACCACACTTTCTCTTTAGGAGGGGGGCCTCTTCTCCTGGCCACTCGCCTCCTGATTGTCGACCCATTGCGCGATTCCCTGCCGTCTTCCATTGGACAGCCCACGGTAGCGGGGCAACTCCCCCTTCTGGTGGTCCCGATCGGAGGCGTTGTAGCTCTGCCTACCTCCTCACCTCGGCCACGTGCGTAATGCGATGGTCTTGAGTGGGGGGCGGGGGCGGGTGAGACGCCCGCTCCTTGCCGATTGGCCAAAGAGGGACGCCATGCTCAGTTAAACTCCGCCACGCACGCGCTCGCTGGTGAGCGCGCGAAGAATGCTGTGAGCAGAGTGTTTGTTGTGAAGATGTAAAAAAAACCCTGACTATCAAAATAACTCAGCAGCACACAACATTAATTCCCATTAGACTAGGGACGGGACCCTAACTAGAAACACGTACGTACGATATAACTGATCTATAGGACCTGGCTGTTGTGTGCTCATGGCTTCCAGATTCGCAAACAATATAACCCATGTGGTACTTCAAATAAATAAATAAAATATTTACTTGCTGGATTTTGTAATTATAAATGCACCAACCAAGGGTTACATTCCATGTGATAAATATGAGGACAGTATGTAAATTTGAGAATGGTGTGAGGATGGTAGACTTCCTGTGTGATGATGATCAGAATGACTGACACACACACACACCACACAACTATTGCAGCCCATATATATAATTGTAACACTATATAATACGGTTTTCACAAATAATAATTGTCAATCAAAATAAAACTCTCGAAGCATGTAAATACTTTTTTTTGTTTTTTTAGTACAGAAACAAGGAATAAACTTTTTCATCGTTTTAAAATGTGAAAGGATGTGCGGATCCATGCCAAAAGTATGCACAGGTAAATGAGGTCACACGAAATGATCATGTGAACCAACCGACATCTTATTTGAATGGCTGCTCCTCGTCCATCCCCGCCATCACATTTCTAAAGACGGTGATCGCCCATCGTTTCCGTAACAGTATGAATCGACCAGTGGACCATTCAACAGTTTTAAAAAAAAACACGATTTTAATTTACCATGACCATTGCACTAGGCCGAACACGAACTGTGGAAATCAGGTGTAAATCCTACTCACGTGTGTGCTGACACGGTGCCTCGACGAATGCAGACGTCCCATGCCAGATACCTTCCACCGAGTGAAAAAGACCGATTTCCTGAGATTCAGTAACAACAAAAGCTCTCGAGTCTGCGCCGGAGGCTTTGGCGCGAAAACGCATCGCAAAACTCGAGTCTCAGAGGAAGAAAATACGAACGCGCGGGCTTACACGAGGTGGTGAATAAGACGAATATTCACACAGTAAAGTCATCCAAAGCTGAAGAATACAACGCGCGGCCACGATGTTAAAGCGAAATTCCCAACAGAAAGTCATCCAAAATGCAAGACACGAACGCCCCGGCCCACACACGCACAAATAAAAGCGAATCCACCACAGCGACGGTATCCGAAACGAATGGAAGCAATGCGGAATTCTGCAGCGCCGCAGTGGAAGAAATAGAACGAGAAATACAAGAGTTGTTGGTCCACCGCAGTAACTCGGACAGTGAGGATAGACTGGGTGTTGGAAACAAACGAGTCCAAATGGTAGCCGGTTAAATCCCAGTAAGCGTCTTGCAGCTCAGCAACAACCCCTCACGGGAGCCAGGAATCTTCTTCTAAAATCGATGCGAAGGGTCATGGAAAATACCGGGACCAGGAGGAATCTTCTTCTTCAAAATCGTGCGAACGTCGTGGAAAAAGTACCGGAGCCAGAGGATCTTCTTCTTCAAAATCTGGCGAAGGTCATGGAAAAGTACCGGAGCCAATGTTGTTCTTGCATTTAAACCACGCCCAGTTATATAAACGAATGTAGAAATTTGTTTGTGAAAAAAAAGCATCCTGAGACGCCCACGTGTCAGATTCTTTAATAAAAATAAATACAGCGGAGGTTTAATATGCTTGGCTGGGTTCGTCGTGGATGAACGGATGTTGATGCTTAGAGAGCTGCTGAGAGTAGATTTGTTGATAGTTTTTTTTATTTCTCCTCAAGATCCTCTATAAAGCACGAGAGCGCGACAATGTAAAACACGATCCCAACAAAGCTTGTTGTTCATCACCTTTCTCCACCAATTAGAAGCAAGCTTCATCATTACCAGGTTCTTATGCGTTGTCGGAAAGTTCATGATTCTTCTTTGGGTTGACGTCACTAAACTCATTGCATACAACCACGTCTCGGCCACGATGTGCACAGTCGACTACCCATGCCGCTTGAATTTTACTTGCAAACATGATTAGTATGTTTTCATGTGTATTAAATTTTTTTAATTATTACATCTATGGCGGGCGCAAGGAAAGGTCGCCCGGATGACCAAATACTCTGTCATTGCCCCTGTAGTCCAGGCGTTTACACACATTTGAGGTTTAATCACTCTATATGTTAAAACACTCCAAGTGCAGCGGAAACCTGCTTTCTCTACACCTTGTTCTGCCACACAGGGAAGAGCCACCTCGAACCCCTTCCTGCGGATGATGATCAACCATGGCGGAGCATAAAACATGTATGAGACAAAAAACACAAATGTGCATGAAGAAAAACATAAATATGCATGAAACAAGACATGAATATGCATGAGGCAAAACCATGAACATGCATGGAGGGTAAAACATGCAATATGCATGAGGCAAAACATTGAACATGCATAGGCAAAAACATGAATATGCATGAGCAAAACGATCAACATTGCGATGATCAAAACCATGAAATGCAGAGCAAAAACATGAACATTCATGAGAAAACATGAACATGCATGAGCAAAACGATGAACATGCATGAGCAAAACATGATATGGCATGAGCAGGAAAAAACAGAACATGCATGAGGAAAAACTGAATATGCATGAGGGAAAACATTGATATGCTGAGCAAAACATAAACATGATGAGCAAACAATGAACATGCATCGACAAGGAAAAAACATGAACATGCATGAGGAAACATGAATATGCATGAGGCAAAAATGATGAACATGGCATGAGGAAAAATATGAACATGCATAAGGAAAAACATGGAATTATGCATGAGGAAAAACATGAATATGCATGAGGAAAAACATGAATATGCATGAGGAGAAAAACATGAAATGCATGAGGAAAAATATGAACATGCATAAGGAAAAATATGAACATGCTAGGCAAACATGATATGCATGACGAGAAAACATGAATATGCATGAGCCAAAACATGATATGCATGAGGAAAAACATGAAGATGCAGAGGTAAAACATGAATATGCATGAGGTAAAACAATGAAATGCATGAGTAAAAATATAAACATGCATGAGGAAAATATGAATATGCGTGAGGAAAAAACATGAATCATGAGGAAAACATGAACATGCCATAGTAAAAACATGGAACATGCATGAGGAAAAACATTGAACATGCATGAGGAAATATGATAATGCATTGAGGCAAAATGATGAATATGCATGGGAAAACTGGAATATGCATGGCGAAAAAAACATGAATATGCATGAGGTAAACATGAACATGCATGAGGTTAAAACATGAACATGCATGAGTAAACACATGAACAGCATGAGGTAAAACATGAATATGATGAGGTTAAAGCATGAACATGCATGAGAAAAACTATGAACATGCATGAGTAAAACATGAACATCATAGGTTAAACATGAACATGCGATAGAAAAACATGAATATGCTAGGTAAAACTCATAATATGCATGAGGTAACATGAACATGCATAGGAAAACATGAATAGTGCATGAGGAAAAACATGAATATGCATGAGTTAAAACAATGAACATGCATGAGAAAATATGAAATGCATGAGTAAAACAGGAATATGCATGAGGAAAAACATAATATCATGAGGTAAAACATGAATATGCATGAGTAAAACATGAACATGGCAGAGGAAAACATGAATATGTATGAGTTAAAACATGAATATTGCATAGGAAAAACATGAATATGGCATGAGGTAAAACATGAATATGCATGAGTAAAACGATAACATCATGAGGAAAACGAACATGCATAGGTAAAAACATGACATGCATGAGTAAAAACATGGAATAGCATGAGGTAAAACATGACGCATGAGGAAAAAAACATGAACATGCATGAGTAAAACAGAACATGCTGAGGTAAAACATGAATAGGCATGAGTTAAAACCAGAACATGCTGAGGAAAAAATGAATATTGCATGAGAGTAAACATGAATATGCATGAGAAAAACATGAATATGCATGAGTAAAACAATGATATGCATGAGGTTTAAAACATGACATGCAGAGGAAACATGACTGAATATGCATCTGAGGTAAAACTATGAACATGCATGAGTAAAACATGAACATTGCATGAGGAAAAAACAGAATATGCATTGAGGTAACATGAACATGCATGAGGAATATGAACATGCATGAGTAAAACAGAACATGCATGCAGGTTAAAAAGGAATTAGATGAGGTAAAACATGAACATGCATGAGAAAAACATGAACATGCATGAGGTAAAATGACATGCATGAGGTTAAACATAACATGCATGAGTTAAAACATGAATATCATTGAGTAAACATGAACATGATGAGAAAAAAAAAACAGCATGAGGTAAACATGAACATGCATGAGGTAAACATGAACTTGCATGAGGTAAAAAATGAACATGCATGAGGAAAAACATGAATATGCATGAGTAAAACAATGAAATGCATTGAGGTAAAACATGAACATGCTGAGGAAAAAAAAAACATGCATGAGGTTAAAACATGAACAAGCATGAGGAAAACGATGAACATGCATGAGAAAAATTATGAATATGCATGAGGTAAAACAGAATATGCATGAGGAAAAAACATGAAATATGCATGAGGTAAACATGAATATGCATGAGAAAACATGAACATGCATGAGGAAAACATGAATATGCATGAGGTAAAAACAGAATATGCATGAAGCAAAACATGAATATGCATGAGGCGAAACTAACATGCATGAGGAAAAAACATGAACATGCATAGTAAAACATGAATAGCATGAGAAACAGGAAATGCAGAGTAAAACGATGAACTATGCATGAGGTAACAGAACATGCATTGAGTAAAAACATGAACATGCATGACGTAAAACATGAACATGCATTGAGGTAAAACATGAACATGCATGAGGTTAAAAACATGAACATACATGAGGGTAAAAATTAAACATGCATGAGAAAAATAGAACATGCATGAGAAAAATTATGACATGCATGAGTTAAAACATGAACTGCATGAGGGAAAACAATGAATATGCATAGGAAAAATGGTTACTCTTCCAGCTTGATTTGACAATTGCTCATTTAAATAATCACCCTCAAAGGTGGGCTTCCAATTCTGTGATCAAATGCTGACAGACTCCCGATTTGTCCTGTATGGCCATATTGAAATTTGTGGGAGTTCAGCATATCACTCTAAAGTCTCAAAGCCTGCATGGGTATGGTTTGCGTCACAATGGGTTATCACAAACGAACAAACAAGTGCATACAGTTCATAAGTCCTCTGAACATCAGTGTGTAGTTGTGTTATAGCGTAGTTGACGAGATGGTACTGAACATGTTGCTCTCGCAGTCGATTGCATAACTGACCCAATGTCGTGGGGTTGACGAGGCACAACCATATTGTTCCTAGTAATTAAGGGGTGATTACCAATAAACAAGTTCCACTGACTTACATTCCAATATCCTTTCATGTAGTGCGAATGTCCAGTAGCACCAGGGGGGGACATATTCACACCACCACGGTCTGATTGAGCTTTCAAATCTGCTTTCAACTTGACGATGGAACGTTCAAACCAATTGCCATTGCTGCTGGTCATAAGCAGCGGTACGAATAACGATGCTGCATACCTTGGTTCGTCAACCAGCTCGTCAACCTCCAGTGAACAGGTGGAACTCAAAAAAATTGCCGACCTCTGTCGTCCATGTGGATGGTTGCCATCTTGAAATCCAATGTTACTCATGCTAGACTGTCTTGGCTTGATGTCATGTAGAGAATACATCAGGCCCCTGTCAGCATCAATGCAGTGAGCATTGTAACTGTACCCACATGATGATGGTGTCCCACAAGATTGATTAATGTTTTGAATCTTCACATTCTGGCCCGAGCAAAATACCTAAAGCAGACGTACATGGCGATGGACCTTAGCTTCTGACATGGAATGCAATTTCTTTGCCCACCATGGATATAAGTCATTCATGCTTATGAAGACATTTCACACCAGATGATCGATCTGAGTAAGTGGTACTTGCCAAACGACATGAAGAAGATGGATTCGTAGCGTCACAGAGCCCTTCATCATGCTTCTGATCAGCTGGCATTTGATTGTAATTCAATGAGAAGAACGTGAAGCCTGATTGTCCTCAGTGAATGAGATATGAGTCGAGATGACAATCCCCTTGGTCAGTGTAAGGCATACACCAAAGGGTTTTGGTCGGTTGTAGATGATAAAAGTCATCCTCCAGGTATGTCTGAAGTGCTGACGCGTGAGATACATGGCTAATTGTACGCCCCTACAAAGTACGCAGAAGTCTCAGCCTGCTGCAAAAGAAGACGATGGCTCCATTCTCCGTAACCAGCTGTTGGAGTATCCCACTAATGCTCACATTCGATGCATCCAGTCACGAGGCATAACAGGGTGTTTGGCTTGCGGTGGAACATAAGGACATCTCAACCAATTGACTTTTCACCTTTGAAAGGCTGAAAGCCTCGCTCACCAAGGTGACAGAACGGTTATAAAACCAGGCCCAGTTATCTGAACAATGTAGAAATTATGTATGCAAAAAATAAAACCACTACCGACCTTCCAAGCCGAGGCCTGTGGACCCGCTCTCAGAGTGAAGTGCCACCAGAAAAGCCAACGCACCCCGGCTGCCCCCAAAAGCTGATTGAACCATGATAATACATCCCGACAGGGGGCCCCAAGCCTGCCTGCCGGAGTACCCCCAACCTTTCAAGCCGGGCGACAAGCTCAGCTGGGCGCAAAACACGCGCTGCCCAGCAAATTAAGGAGACCATGAATAGAGCTGCACAAGTGAAAAAAAATGTCTTGTGCCAAACCTGTGGGATCACAATACACATTAGAGATGCCCTGAATTCCAAAGAGGATGCCTCAGTCCAACAGGTAAACCCAAAGGACAATGATCCGAGTGCTAGCTACCCTAAGGTTCCCCACAATAAGTCCCCAATAAAACTGAGGTCAACATTAAGACCAAAACTGATGGCCAGGTTAAATTATTAACACCATCAAGTGGGGTTCAGACCAATTGGAAAGACAAGAAATGCCAAACTGAGTTAATCACGCTGTGTGTGAATTCAAAATGGGGTCAGTCGTAAAGTCACAGCATGCAAAAAGAATCGAGAAAATCAATATAATTTCCCCGCCAGCCATCAAAACACCTGGGTTGGGAGTAACTTTTCCAAGGAGGATAATAAGATATTCAACCAATGAGGTCATAACAACTAAGTTCAGATTCCAACAGTCCCAGACATCCCCTGCAGACATCAATAAGAATGATCCAATGGAATGCAAAAAGCTTAGTTGGCTCGTGGCTCTTGAGTTTACTGAGTGCATCAAGGATCTCTCAACCCCAAAGGAGATTAATCTTATTGTTCAGGAAACCGGTTAAAATGTCACAACTAATTCTTAACATCCTGGTTGTACCTTCACGCGCGAGGAAAGAGCAAGTTGATGAAATGGAGATGGGTGTGGCGGTGTTTCTCAAGCTTTGATTTCCCTTCTGGTGATGACTGGAATGTAATCGAATGGAAAATCCCTATGCACAAGGAGACTGCCACAGTTATAAATCTGACAACCTGGTCCTGGACCAACCCCAGATCTAGGAACACACTCCAGGAAAGATCCGAAACAGGGCAATAGGCGTGATCTTCGTGAATTTAAAACCCCAACCCCTCTGGGCCCTTGCAGACCTCTGTGATCTAAATAGGAGTCGCACTAACAAAGAATGAGGCATCGTGGAACCTCTCCCCACCAAGAGGAGATGTGCCATCAGGTGTGCCACCCTTTTTGGTTAAGATCTGGAAACAGGTCAATATTGGGATCTTCCGGTGGAATTTGAACCCAACCCCTCTGGGCCCGTTCAACCTCTGTATCAAATAGAGCCGCTCTAACAAGAATGGGCAATTTCAGGAACCTCTCCCCACCAAGGGAGATGGTCCTATCAGTAGCACCCATTTGGTTGAATGCTCCGTCTCATTTCCTCGACTCTCCCGAGGAGACCGGTGATCCTCTACAGGCCCAGACTCGGACATTGAGCTCTAAACGACTATTATATCGATAGAGCGTTTCTCCCCAAAAAGTGCTTCTGTAGCGGTTTGTAAGTTGCCGGAGGTTTGATCACATCTTCACACAATGCCCTCGTACGGGCGTATAAGAGCTCGGTAGCTCTGAAAACGCCAGTTTAAAAAAAATAAAAATAAAAATGGAAGAAAGAAAAGAAAAATTACCATGACGTCAGCGTTCCACCGGATGCGTCTCACAGTCGTCTCTTCCGTTCATCATGCAAAACCAGACGACGAGGTTGATGTTTGATTGTTGTTGTTTTTTTTTTGATCCAGCCACGTCATCGCGGGCATGTGCTCATTTAACCCGGGTTTTTGATTTTGGTCGTTTCTTGTCATAATTAAGTTACTTGACCCAACGCGGTATCATTCGTATACTTGTATGGCGTTGCCGTTTGTTCACACAGATTGCTGGGGAATCTCCTGCATTGACAGTAATGGATTCCGCTGCTTAACCCCTCCAACGTGCTGACTGACATTCTCCGAAAGGAGCAATCCGCTTCTACGATTCTTGTAACAACGAATAGTTGTGAAGATGCAGCGCTGACCTTGATCAACTCAAGATGTGTTGACTTGCCTCGTTTTTATATTTCGATTTTTTACGAGCGCACGTAGTCCCGTACCCACGGGTGTGTGGACATTGGCCCATATTTCCTGAACCAAGCTCAAAATGTAGCTAAGATCCTCTCCTCTTAATTTGACGTCATTAAAAAGAATATGCACTCCATATTGATGTATTAGGTTTGTGATAAATATTATCCGTGCTAATGCCCGGCTCGATTCCCGCAAACAAAATTCAAAAAGCTGGCCTAGTTTCTGGAATTTAATGTATAGCGATTTCCTAAATATTTGCGTGCGATGATATTTATGACGTCCAACCTTTTTTTTTTGTTTTTTTTTTCTAGAAAATTTCCAAAATCGTGATCTAATGTTGTTTAACAATGTGCTACACCCATACTGCCTGGTTACTGCGGATACCACCAACATATACGCTTTAACATACGACTGGCTCTTGAATGCAATGTTGCATAGCCACTTTGCATCACTTCTGGACCTTTCACATAACTGCATGCGGCTCAGACCGTAGATCAAGTACCAATAGAATTTGTCCCGCTGTTGGCGCGCTGCGCGTGGAAGGGGTGTTATCCTGAGACTTGTGCCTTATTCAGATCAGGCCTTTTCCTCTACGTGAATCATGCAACTAATAAATCCGTACGGCAGAAGAGATTTTCACTTAGACCTACAATCTCGAATATTTCAAAAAACTCTTTCAGTCGTCAGTACAGCTGTACATCGTGAAATATCAAACAATACATAAATAGACCCTCTGCAAAAACCAAATAAAGCTGTTGAAAGTAACATTGTGGGATGCGCAGAGACATATAAATGAATTTGCCTGTGCTTGCGTTGTACGAACGTCAATACTCGAACATCAAGGGTTAGTTTTGTGGCGATTGGATGGTTGTGCACCCAAGCAGTCGTTGAATCACTCCCAAATGCTATGTATGGTCTTGTATGAAGGGGTTGTTCCAAGAACGTTGTGTGAAAACGTAATACAGCCAGTTTTGCGTGTGTCGGTTTTTGTTAATTCTACATTCTGAACTGCCTACGCTAATCCAGATCTGTCCGATGTCTCTCGACACATGCAATGACAATTCAAAAAATGTGTGTTTCACTGATTTGAGACGAATTGCTGACTTTTCAGTGGAGATTAATAGTTTTAGTATATGAATCCCACAACGTATTTTTCGCTATTTCTTCAATGCGGAGATTCATCTTATTTGGAATCTGATTCGTGCAATATGTTATGTGCTTTTATCTCGACGTGAACTACGGTGAATTTCCTTTACCTCTTATATCGCTAGCATCAGAATCGGTGCGAGTCAAAAAATAGTCACAGAGATCACAACTGTATTCCTGGTGCGGCCCAGGGGAAGTTTTTACATTTATTTACGTCCAAGTTCTGGAATAAGTTTCGATGAAAACTGTTAGGGCCGACTGTGGAGTTGTTGAAACAAAGAAAGTCACAAACAAGAAAGATGAAGAACCATACTAACTGATTACCTGGGCAGACTGACCTGCAGTAATCTCCTCCCCGATGACTCTGCTTATCAAAATCCTCTCGTCGTCTTCGATTGCTCTGCATCGTCTTCTTCTTCTCTCTTACGATCTATTCCATACGATTCTCATCTCTATCTCTCTCCTCTGGAGATGTTCTCTCTCTCTCTCTCTTTCTCTCGTTCTCAATTTTCTCTCGTTTCGTCCATTGCGTTTCCATTGCGTCTCGGACTTTTTCTCGTCTCCCGGTGTCGACTGTTCTGTTAAACTCATTTTCCCTGGCCATCTATCTCTGTTCGTCCTAAACACAAGAATGTCTACAGAGGTATCCTGACTAACTAGATGGTACGAGCTATGCCATTAGTAAAGCATTCACGCTTTCGTTCATCCGCGGTGTACTTTCCGTTCTCATCTGAGAGGGATGCTTTGGATTAACCACAAAAAATATGACCTCTCACGCATCCATTGAATGAATCTCCAATACCTGACCAAACACCACCTAGTGGTTGAGAGAAATCTGTCCTGTCCCACGAAGACTCCCCCTTTTAATATACTGCACCTGTTGCTCGTCTCCAGGATCCAATAGTGTTCACGATTCCCAGTCGTAATTTT
>CM068960.1:121553810-121571699 GCA_035128595.1 Eptatretus atami | reverse complement strand
TTAAAACCCCAACCCTTCTGGGCCCGTCAGACCTCTGTGATCTAAATAGGAGTCGCACGAACAAACAATGGGCAATTTCAGTGGGAGACCTCTCCCCACCAAGGGGACATGGTGCCATCAGGTGCACCCTTTGTTTGAATGCTCCGTCTCATTTCCTCGACTCTCCCGAGGAGACCGGGTGATCCTCTACAGGCCCAGACTCGGACATTGAGCTCTAAACGACTATTTATATCGGATAGAGCGTCTCCCAAGGTGCTTCTGTGAGCGGTGTAAGGTTTCCGGAGGTTTGGATCACATCTTCACACAATGCCCTCGGTACGGGGCGTATATAGAGCCTCGTAGCTCTGAAAACGCCATTTTAAAAAAAATAAAAATAAAAATGAGAAGAAGAAGAAGAAGAAGATTACCATGACGTCATGACGTTCCACCGGATGCGGTCTCACAGTCGTTCTGCTTCCGGTTCATCATGGCAACCATGGACGGACGAGGTTGATGTTTGATTTGTTGTTGTTTTTTTTTTGATCCAGCACGTCATCGCGGGATCATGTGGCTCATTTAACCCGGTTTTGATTTTGTCCGTTTCGTTGTCATAACGTAAGTTAACTTGCGCCAACGCGGGTATCATCGTATACTGTATGGCGTTGCCGTGTTCACACAGATTTGCTGGGAATCTCGTGGCATGACAGTAACTGGATTCCGCTGCTTAACCCTGCCAACGTGCTGGACTACTTCTCCGAAAGGAGCAATCCCTTCTACGATCGTTCGTGTAACAACGAGTTTGTGAAGATGCAGCGCCAGACCTTGGATCAACTCAAGTGTGTTGACTTGCCTCGTTTATATTTCGATTTTACGAGCATCGTAGTCCGTACCCACCGGGTGGGTGGGGACATTGGCCATTATTTCCTGAACCAAGCTCAAATGAGCTAAGATCCTCGTCCTCTTAATGATGACGTCATAAAAACGAAATGACGTCATAGTGATGTATTAGGTTTGTGATAAATTATTATCCGTGCTAATGCCCGGCTCGATTCCCGCAAACAAATTCAAAAGCTTGCCTAGTTTCGGAGATAATGGTATAGGCGATTTCCATTAGCGGCGATATTATGACGTCAACTTTTTTTTTTCTAGGAAGAATTTCCAAAATCGGAGATGGTTACTGCCTGCGCGTGGGCTTTCTGCATATACATGGCAAGTTTCACGAAGATCCGATGAAAACTCTGGGTTGTGAAACAAAAAAATGTCAAAAAATAGGAATGACGTCATAAAATTGATATGACGTCATAGTGATGTATCATATGTGTGGTAATTCATCCCTGCTAATGCCCTGTTCGATTCCCGCAAACAGAATTCAAAAAGCTTGCCTAGTTTCGGAGATAATTTTTTAGGCGATTTCCATTAGCGGAGATATTTTGACGTCATAACTTTTTTTCTAGGAGGATTTTCAAAATCGGAGATGGTCACTGTCTGCGCAGGGATTTTTACATATATACGCCAAGTTTCAGGAAGTTTCGATGAAAACTGTAGGCTGTGAAACAAAAAAGTCCACAACAAGAAGATGAAGAACAACAACGTGAGTAGACTTGGAAGATCCTCCAGGAGGATGTAAAAAGGTCGATGCTGTACATTACAATAATACTCTGGAGATGTTTACGTGCTGTGCCTATGGAGGTCGAAAAGGTACATTCAAACAGTACGTAATTAATAGACACTAGCCGAAACCCCGTCACAGACGGATTCCGTTCCATGAGCCCAATATGACAACCAGTGGCGGCTCTTGTAAGAGCCGGATCCCAGTCGATGTACTCCATGGCCTTACCTAATGAGGCCTACAAAACGTCCTTGTACACGACATTTTTGGTGTACATACTCCTTGTGAAGAAGTCCCCTGATTTGTGCACGTGTCTACTTTGACGTACAAACACCGTGTCAAAACTTCTCAGGTCACAGTACCGAGAAAAACGTGACGCGACCGCTCGGAGGAGCACAAAATTGGTCCTTCAGTATTAATATATAGATACTCACGTGGGTCTAGGGAGGGAGGTGTCACCGTCCGCAGTATGCCACGCCCACTTGAGTGCTCATTTGGTTTCCTCCAATCAGATGCAGGGAACCTCAGCCATGCAACTTGTGAGTGAGCTTCTCTACTTCAGCCCTGTCGGTGTATTCCAGTGGAAAGTAACTTGCTGCCAAAACAAAATGGGGAAATGAAATTATTGCTTTAAAAGCATCGTCGTCCTTTTCAAATCCAGCGGCCAATCGTCGTTTCGGTGAATCTTGTTTGCTCGCAGGTTGCTGTGGATTGTAGAGTTTACATGTGCACATGATTATGTGGAACCTTTGCTTTGAAGTGGTTTATTGAGCATTTGTTTTTATTTAATTATTTATTTATTGAATTACTTATTTATTTATTTGCTTGCTTGCTTGCTTGCCCTTCCCTCTTCCTCCCCCCAGCACCATGACTGGCTTGGAATACATTCTTCTTCACGTTCAGGAACCCATTCTATATATTGTCCGAAAGCAGCATCGCCATTCTCCCACACAGGGTAATCGAGCTTTCAAGTGCTGTTCGAATGGTTGCTATTAATGAACACGATTGATTCCTGATATATCTATATATATATATCTGTGGTGCTCTGACTGAAGGCAGGTTGTGTTGTCAAAGTACCTCCATGACGAGCATTACACCGGGTGGTTGTCCTTCACCTTCCCCGACGTAGTCAGCACAGGAATTTATAATTTGGTCGTGGTGCCAGAGATAACTCACCGACTCATCGTAAAAGACACCGTGAGATCGTTAACATCCACCGACTATTGCTAGCAGGCGGGACACCCAGCTTGACGTCCGCACGAGGGATGGAATACTTTGTGACGCAACGCCCCACGTGTGAAGCACCAATTGATCGCACACTATGTTTGTGTTTTCTCGATACAGAGAATCAGTTCTGCCGAAGCAGTTCCTTGGTTCGAATTGGAATGCTGGACGGGTCACCACTCTGACACAGGAAGTTAGGGCAAGAATTTGGAACTTTGCCAGGGTGCTGCCAATAACTCGCCTACTCCTCACAAAGGACCTTTAACGTGGGATCTTTAACGTTCACCAACTAATGCTGGCAGATGGGGCGCCCAGTGTAACGGCCATCCGAGGGACGGCACCCACGTTGATGAATCGCCCGGCCTATGAAACACCGGGATGACAGGTTTATAGCTGGTTCGGGATTCAAACCCAAGTTAGACAGCTTCGAGGCGAGAGGTTATGGGTACACACAATCTCGTGTTTCTCCTGCCAGTACCTTTCCAGGGAGACCGTTCCATGCATTAACTACTCTGAGTGAAAGACCCTTTCTCATTGCAAGTCATTTCTTTCAAACTTATTGTGCTCATTGGTGACCGACGTCGGTAATTTTCCCCAAAACTGCAGCAATAGTATATTCCAGTCGTACGTACAATGTAAATACGTATCTGATGTACAATTGTAAACTTTTTTGTTGTTGTTGTTGCAGTTACACCACTAACCGACTACTACATCATAGCCGGTGTGGTTTATCAGGCACCGGATATTGGATCTGTAATCAATTCCAGAATAGTACGTTTTCATCCTTGTGGAATTAAGATTTAAATGATTCAAGCTGTGATGATAAGCAGGGAATGTAACGTTTTTTTTGTATTTTTCCCCCCAAAATCGAAGCTCAATGCTGTCCATAATATCCAATCGGCATTTGATGAGACGCTATCATATTCTCGGTACCACCCATCAAAAGGCTACTGGTGGCGCTTCAAAGAGCAAGAAGAGAAAGGTAAGAACGAGCAATTCGATGAGAAACGATGTCATAGTTTGGCTGCTTGACAATCTCGGCCTTTATTCCGAATCGGACTGCTGTCCAGTCTGATTTTAATCCACAACCTCTGTGAGGCCAATCTGTCAGTGCTTACTACTATCCCACGCTCGTCATGGCTTTGTAAGCATTATGATACAATCACAATGGTTTTGAGATTTCTAACTTCAAAGTTTGGTATTTTCTTGGCATACTCGTGTTTACCATGTACGTTCCAGAAAAGGTTGCACCAAAAAGCAAGAAAAAAGAAGAACCAAGTTCTTTGTTCCAGCGTCAGAGAGTGGACATGCTTCTTAATGAACTCTGCCAAAAGTTTAGCCCAAAGTTTTATCAGGTTTGTGTGTTGCTCATGTGATTGTCTTTCCACATTTTGCTCCATCACCCATCGTGTCGAAGATCCGATTTATGGTTTTTGAACCTCCTTCATAAATGGACATTTTCACTTCCTTCGGCTTTGGTTAAGAGTTTCGACCATTAAAGGCAAGAGGAGGGTTTGTTTGGAAATGCTATAATCTATATCTTCTGTTTCGCAGACTGTAGGGTAAGGAGCGATTCCAGGAATGTGTTTAACATGTTATGTAGATACAGCCTGTGTGTTTATAAGCAACATACAGTGCTGAATACTGCCACTAAGTGTACCTAATGCAATGGCAGCACTCGTATGGTGTTTCTTGTGGGAGTAGTTTTGGCAGTGTTGGTGCACTCTTTGTTAATCCCAGCGGCAGCACTGGCGTGTATTTTTTCCTAACTTCCTTTTTTTTTTTTCCCTGCCCCTCCTTTTCCCCCTTCCCACTCCCTATATATGTACATGCATCACAGGTGAAGCCTGGAGAGAAACCTGTGCCAGGTAAGATACCAGATATTAATATTTGTGTTAAATATTCTCCTCTTGGTTTTGTACATAAATGGACACAGTTTCCGCAATGAGTAACCAAAGTTGATGCTCTGCACGGTGTAGGCCACACGGTATAATTGCAGAGACCTCCGGCCTTTTAGTGCTAAGGATGCTTGTTCCTCGTCCTCCTGCTCTGCCATGTTTTGTGTGTTAACCAAGACTGTGTATGTTGAGCTAGCGATGAAAATGGACATTTAGATCACAGGACAGACGTGGTATTGCATCCACTCGTTTACTGGCCATCGCAACACTGTTTAAACGACACGGTCACCTTGTCCACATATTTGCAGTGAGCATCGTGCTTGGCGGGCTGGCAGGATGGCCAAGAGGTACGCGCACTCGTCTCTAAGCAGTCCAGCCTGGGTTTGAATCCTGACCCAGCTATAAACTGTCATCCCGGTCTTTTACAGGCAGGGTGATTCATTAATGTGTGTGCCGTCCCTTGGATGGACCTTAAACGGTCGTCCTTTCTGCCAGCGTTATTTAGTGGACGTTAAAGATCGCACGGTGTCCTTGGCGAAGAGTAGGCAAGCTATCGCCGGCACCATTAACAAATTACAAATTCCTTCCCTAACTACTACTGGGAAGGCAATGGCAGACCCCCCCCCCCCCTCCCCCAATATAATCCTTGCCAAGAAACTGCTTCGGCAGCCCCGACGCTCTGTCACAGAGTATGGTACATCAGCATCAGAATGGCTCTTGACATGTGGGGAAGGTTGCAAAGTTGATCCCTACTGCCCTCAGGCCTGTCCATCCCTTGTACCCAACACGCCACTTCAAATGTTCATAAAATATTCGACATTATATAAAGATTCACCCTGTATCCATCCATTGGGACCATACTCTGTGCAGAGCGTTGATGCTGCCGAAGCAGTCTCCTTGGCTATTGAACACCATCCTGGACGGGTCGCCACTCCGCCACAGGATACCAGGAAGCTGGCACTCATTTTGCTGACCTCAGAAGGATGACAGGCAGGGTCAACCCCACCTGGTATTAATTCAACATGAGTGGGATTTGAACTCAAGATCCTAGGATCCCAAGCCCAACACTAACCATTAAGCAACACCAGGCATCCTGTATACTTGTGTTTATAAAACAAAAGTTGCAAAATATTCAACATTTCAAAAAAATGATGAAGGTATCATGAAACTTGAGGTGATAGGGCTGGAGGGTTTTTTTTGTTTTTTTTAAATAATAAAAAAGCAAAATTGACCAGAAAACTTACCAGTTGCCAGAAATCTGTTAGTTCTATTAAACATTGCATTATCTTGTATTACCATGCCTCCATTTTGTACTCGTGCAGCTGAATCGGCAAAGGAGGGAGAGCAGCCAAGTGAGTCTGCAAAGGCTGATGAGAAGGACACAGCCAAGACCTCGCAGCAAGTTCCAGCAGTCAAAGCCCCTCCTGAGAAACGGGCACGACTTGCCTAGAGCCAGCCTACGAGAAAAAGCTCAAGTATCAACAGGACACGAGTCAAACCTAAATATGAAGGCAACCAACATGATCGTTAATTTATTGCTGTCAATCTGCCCAATCAGTGGATGACATACATTTGAATTAAAGAAAAAGGGAACTACGTAAACTCCACTTCCGACAACTCTTGGTTATCGTCGTGGCAAAGATGACACCGAAAGGTGATGGCCAAAAATGCTTTTACATTTCATGGCCAAGTCGGAGCAGAAGTTGACAAGTACTCTTTTTGAGCTCTTGAACCCTTGACCAATGTGATTTGGTTGTAAATGGAACACACGTTTGCTCGTGCCAGCACGAGAATTGGTACAAACACTACTTGATGGGTTTCATGATGCACAGTGAGCAGTGGTATGAACAAAGTGCAAGAATTGCAGCTTACCTTTGGCATCAAACAATTTACTGTATGTTGTATCTTCTATAAAGAGCAACTCAATGTTGTGTATAGATTTTAATGATGAGCATTTTGCATTCACCTATTTTATTCATCACAAGGTTTAGGGATCAGAGGACATCAAAAACGGATACCATTTGGTGTTTTTTAAATTTCACTTTAACGTGTGGTCTTGGTGCTGGCAGGGGTGTGCATACTCATCTTCGAGCTATATAGCCTGGGTTTGAATCTTGACCCAGCTTTAAATTGTCATCCTGGTGTTTCACAGGCAGGGTGATTCATCAATGTGTGTGTGTTGCCCCTCCAACAGACGCTAAACTGGCATCCTGTCTGCCAACATTAGTTGGTATACGTTATAGTCTGGCAGCCAGGTCCTGAAATAGCGTTTCGTTTCACCCCCAGGGTAGACAAGGTTTGACACTTGTATATGGAAGGGGAGGGTCTCTGGAGTATTTTAAGACCAAGTGGAAGCATCTACTGAATCAGCAAGGTACTTGAAATCTCAAATCTGTGAAGGTACCACAAGGTGACTCGGCTGCCTTACTTTTGGGGAGCTCAAAATATCGTCGCGGGGAGAGCCACGAGGGAGGGTCTGTCCCTGGTTTCTCTCCAGATTCACCGGGAATCGCAGGCTGTCGCACACGAATAATTTTGTGTCGCGGCAGGTCGCTAATCGACTGCGAACGCCAATAACTTGACCACGTGACCCAGGGTGCTCCGTCTGACAACCGTTTACCTAGGAACACGTGATCGCCTTATCGGGGAATCACGCCCTCTGCGTACTTGCGTTACTTTCCGTATCAGGTGCAGCTGAGCGGAGTTTCCAAGTACGCACCGGTTATTTAAACAGATTTTGGGGAATAATGTCCCGGCTAAGCTCGGGGCCATGCTCGATCAATGGAGGAAAAGCCAAAAACGAGCTGAGTACATTTCTGACAGGCACATTTATTTAAACGACAGTGAGGAAAATTATGTGGCACAGTAAGGGATTTATTGCAAATGTACAGCAGGGAAAGCAAGGAATTTGTGGGGTGTGACAAAAGACATACAATATTCACAAAAGAAGAAGACACCGTACAGAGTTATACGAAATATTCTTAAAGAGTCTTAACTTATGCCACAATAGGCGCCATCACACACACACACAAACCCGAGGAAAATTAGAGATAGCCAAGAGAGGGATAGAAGCAGTTGAGGATTAGCGACCTCTCAATACCTGGCACGGTCGGTGGACCTGCGCATCCCAAATTGCTTAGGAAAGGGGAGGAGGGAGAAATACTGAGGGTGTCTAGGGTGCGTGAGTGAGAGGTGCGAGTGTAATGTAACGTGGGGTGTAGCGTGGTGCAAGAGAAAGAATGTGAGGTGCAGGTCAAACTTACCAGTTGACTTCTTGATTTTTCATTTATTTATATTTTCATTTACGGATGCTTTCCGACAGTTCTGTGATTATTTTTATTTTTATTTTTCCTGGTGTATCGGCTTCGATGTCCATCGGCACACAAAATTTCAGCTTTCTACGTCACCCAGAAGGTCCCGATCTTTAATATCAGTCAGTCAGAGGTTAGAAAGAGCTTTATATTTTAGATATATATCTCGATGGTAAATGTTAGTCACCTGGAATACACCCTTGTTGTTTTCCAATCGTTTTTGACACATCAGGTATCTTATCTCGAGAACTGAATTAAACATGCCTCTGCTGAAACAGCTCTATTATGGACATCTTCATGTATGACGGCCAAACTTTCATGTTTGTGATTTGCAGTGGTTCATTTAGTTACGCTTTAAAATTTAAATCGTTATTCTGAACAAACTGGGATATATTTGATCTGAGCTTATGATGCAAGGGAGGCTACTTGTTGTGCTGCACTCGGTAATGTTCTCATGGATTGATACACCGTTCAACGTAATATACGTGACGTCACATGGTAAAATGGCAGTTCTCAGAAGACTAAAGCTGTATTGTTTTCAGGAATGTAACATCATCTTTCTTGAAAGGCAAGTTGATCTAACTGTTCACTTCCCTCAGGAGCCTTTTATCCTTTTGAGAGTTCTTTTTTTTTTGTCGTCAATGAGATTATCTGGAAAATCCAAACTGATCGTCTTTTGTAGACTTCTGTTCAGTTGTTTCAGGCCTTCCAGCTCTTCAATAGCGACAATTTCTGCTCGATTAATAATGAACGCATTTGCTCTTTCAGGATTTGCAGAAGAAAGCCGCATGACATTCCAAGTTCCCTTTGTGTGCAGCCTTTTTGGCTGCTGGTTGCATCATTGGTTATGGGTGCAGCTGTGCCGCTATTACCAGTACACTGGTGCTCATTTCACAGACCTCGGAAGGATGGCAAGCTGAGTCAACCCCTTGGTGTTAATTCAGCAGAAAACGGGGCTCAAACTCAGGAGCCTAGGATCCCAAGCTACCACCCTAACCGCTAAGCCAATGCCAGGCTACACATTCCAACTGATCCAACTCAACAAAGATTTTGTCGCATGAGAGCTTCCACGAGTGCCTGTTCTTATGGTTATAGGTGTGTAGGCGTCCGGCACGTTGTTTTCTATCAATAAACTGACGTCTGCTTCTATTGTGGGTATTGCTATGTCTCTCAAATGTGACCAATGGTGGATACACTTTTGGTAACTCGTTAAGGTTTTCCATTTACAAATCTCCCACGACCAGTCCCTGAACTGCATAAGTCTACATTGCATGCAGAGCGTTCATCGTTTCAAGAGCTATCTTTATGGGTTTTCCACTACCCCCAAGCTTTCTGAGAAGACCCTCTGTACAGAATGATGCGTGCTACTTCCAGGATCCAGGAACGCATAGGTCTGCAGTATTCACACCATTGTTATTTCAACAGTTACTGGAACGATAACCATAGTACAATCTCCTTCCCTGAATTTCAAGCCCTCTTTTACATCGCTAGCAAAGCTGGCACATGCTTCCATAGTACCTGTGTCATCATTGTTGTTTACTGAGTTCCACCCTTTTCTGTCCAAAGGTCTGAGGAGGTTTACCATTGACATGACACATGGAAGGATGCCGTCCTTCACAATGCTGACGGGTAGCTTTGTATCGACCCCGTTTTTGCTGATGGCCAACCTTGAAACAACCAAAGCATAGACCGTTGACTTTGAGTTTATTTTATCTTGGTATGGTAATTGTTTCACATTTTTTGAGAGAACGTTCTGTATTCTTACAGTACAGACATGGTGGAGTAAAGGCGACTGTTTTCTTCATGTCGTAGCTTTCATTGGAGTTACTCAACTTTTCTGGCTGTCTATCACATTAATTATCTGGTTGTTCAGACTCACCCTGGTAGAAAAGCTGTTTTTGGAACTTTCTTTTGAGAGTCTGTGGTTGCTCATTAACTTTCTTAGATTCACTTTTAACAAACTGGACCAACTGTGTAAATTTCACCTGCTCAGATGTGATCCTGTTTTGGTGAACAATATTTCTCCATTTATCATGTGGTAGAAATAGGGCAGCTTGTGGACCGACTTCTTTAGGTTGTTCGAATATTCCAAGACCTTCACAGACTCGATGCTATGGATGGCATGTTCACACTCCACTAAAAAAAAAAAAATACTAAACCCATCCAAAGCCTTTGGATTGTCCGGTTTGATTGTGGGCCAGTCAAGGGTGCGTTTTATAAAGGCGTTAGCTAACACCTCATTGCTGCCGTAGCGCTCTTCAAGCTCTAAGTGCTGACAGGGAACCAAGGTTAGTGTCCATGTAGCTAAAACCACTCAGGATCTTGTAGGCTTTGTCTATCATGTACTGCTCCAAGTTGGAGCAGATCTTGAGTTTGATCTGTGGCACGTTCTGTTGCTGAATAGTCAGTTCAACATCTCCTATGTTCTTGTATAGCTGAAGGGTCTCAATATGAGGTTTTAGTCTCTCATCGACCTCATCAACATGAGCAATAGCTGAATGTCATTCTCCTCCATGTTTACAACTATCTTCGAGTTAAATTGCCAAATAAGCCTTTTTAAACTCAAGTGGATTTCCACCACACATTGATTTCTGGAACAGGTTCCGCATCCGATGGACAACAGACTATTTGGTTTTGACTGGTGAGTCCTGACGAGCTGAGACATGAGGAACAGCTGGCGTCTGGCTGACTGGTATTGTGGGAGCCAGGATTTGGACATCCTGTGTTAGGCCCTGAGCCCATGCGTTGGCTCCATTGTTTTTGGGGTCCTTTGTACTTTCGTCAGAGTTGACCTCAGTGGTTTTTATAGAGGTGGTAGGAATTTGGAGTTGGTGAAAATCAATGAAGGCACTGGTCGAATTGTTGTGTACATCGATGGCAAACATTGTGCTTAAATTTTCCCGACTAGAAAGAGCGTCACCAAGTCGTAACAGACATGCAAGCTCTCTGTATCCCATGCAATAATCCTTGTCCCAGATGAGTTTCTTTAGTTAAGCTGAGAGAACAAAATATTAATGATTGAAGAAGTTCATGAGTGAGTGTGGCTGGATCAATTATCTGAAGATCTCCTACATGTTTAACATTCCACTCAGCTCTTGAGTTTTGATCTGTGACACGTAAGTAAATGTGCTCGCCATGGTTCAAGTGTTAAATGTTTAATGCAGTTTGAAGTGTATATGTGAAATTGAGTGGTAGAACCTAATATAAGTAACCCAAAAGTGAAGCTAAGGATTATAAAGTTCTGTTAGCAAATATTTAAAGCAGGTTCCATTCAATGTGGAAGCAAAGCAGAACAACGAGCACCAAGGTGTGGGTGTAGTCTTGAATCATTGAAGTTGGTCTTGATCGTCTGTTGGAGAGATCAGGTCAGGGGTAGAGTGGAGGTGGTTGAAAGCATTGGGTTGAGTGTCCTTTCCTCCCTTGGGGGCATGGTTCCTCTTGCTGGAAGAGAGTTTTGTTAGGTTAAAAAGGTCATCAGTGGCTGAAGCTCTTGTCTGGAATTTGGAGACAATGGCAGCAGAAGCTGGTTCTCTGAATTGATAATCAGCCATGATGTTTTCTTGCAGCAATGATCTATGTCCACCTGTTAGGCTAGTTTTGATAAACCATTTTCCTAATTCAGATAAATATTCTCTGGCTTCTGGATCTACTGTTCCGGTGGAGATTCACTTCCAAGTCTCTCCATCACCAGCAGGGTTGTGCAGGCATGTAAGTGTGACAACTGTCTTGCTCGTGTTAGTTTGACTGATCTCGCTTGCGAATTAATCAAAAAAGCCGACAATAAGTGAACCCGTTGGAATCCGACTGCAGACTGTAGCAGTCAGCGTAGCTTCCGTTCCAAACAACTGTTGCTCAATAGTCACAGTTCAACATCTCCTCCTATGTTCTTGTATAGTTGAAGGGTCTCAATATGAGGTTTTAGTCTCTCATAGACCTCATCGACATGAACAAGAGCTGAATGGTGGAATTGTTTGATACCACCACCTGTACCACCATGTGACAGTTTTCTCCAGTTGTTGTTTGACATTTCAAACGTGAATGAATTAGTGGTGAGACATGGACGTTTGAAATTAGTTGAGAGTGAAAAAGTCTTCTGATGTCACAGTTTCTTCCGATGAACTCTTGGCCATCCTGCTTGTCTTCAGCCTACACGGCTAATGCAGAGATGCCTGAAAGTACACAATCGTAGGACCCACCATAAGTTTGAAGACGTGGAACCATGTCCAGTCACCTTGAGTATTATTACCTAATAACCTTTCATAATATTCTGTTTTTCAGCAACCCTTTGCTCGTTCTGCGAGTGACAAGGAGTGTCTATACGCGTCATCGAACAACATTGTCATGCAACAGAACAGTGAGGGTATGGTACTCGTACTCAACTGTGCCCACGCTATCCCATATGTAAGTTTATGGAATAAGAGCTGCTGAACCACTGCCAATAACGTGGAGAGTTTCTCCTCGCCTTGGCTTGATTACACATTTCCTAAATTCTTACACCCGGTCTAAAAATACTCCAGACGCTCCCCTTTCATATACAAGTGTCAAACCTTGTCCACCCGGGGAATGAAACAAACTCAAAATGAGGCCTTGTTTGAAACCTGGCTCCCTAACTATTAAAGATCCCACGGTGTCCTTTGCGAAGAGTAGGCGAGTCATCACTGGCACCCTGAACAAATTACAAATTCCCGCTCTGACCTTCAGGGGGAACTGCATCGGTGGCACTGACGCACTCCTGCAAGAACTGCTGCCAACCCGCAGCCTTATGAACGACAACTTGTGATCTTTACCGTCCACTAATGATGACAGTTTGCTTCTCATGGCTCATTATAAGCTGTTGTGGTACTTCAAGTTGATTGCCCTCACCCTTTTATTTGCTTTCTGCATTCCCCATTGTATAGTGCTGCCTTTGTAAAATAAGTGTGCAAAAATATCAGGGTAAGGTAGGCCAAATGGCCTTTTTGTATTCCCATATTTGGTTTTTGTTTTCGTTTGATAAAATTAGAAGATAAGGATTTTGAATGTTTTTGTAATCTTCAAACTTTTCACATTTAATAAAATGAAGCGCTCGACAACCACCCCCACCTTATGAATATCCGTCCTCACACAATCTTCCCATCTCAACCATGGTCTACCTATTTTCCTCCACCTCACCACTTTCTTTGCCGTTCTCTCTTCCTCTATCCGAACCAAGTATTCAGCCCACTTCAGCTGGCTTTTTACCAATGTCCCTGTCAAGCACATCTGCACACCAATATCTTCCCTCAGGTAATCCATCCTTCTATCCACTCTCTTCACTCCCATAATCCTCCTGACACTTCTTCTCACAGACCTGCAGTCTCTGTTGTTGTCTCTCTGTCAGTGCCACCGTCTCTGAAACATAAAGGTAGGCCGGCGTTACACAAGACACAAAACTTTCCCTTTTAATTTCCTTGATATTTTTCGGTCTGCCATTACTCCCACCCTCCTCCACGCATTTGCACCGACCTTAATCCTCCGCACCTCTGCCTCTGAACTTCCATCCCCGGTCACTGTCCCCCCCCCCCTCTAGATACTCAGATCTACTTCCCTGCCTCTAACCTGATGTTCATTTCCTTTCTCTGCTGCCCAATCCACATCACTTCAGTCCATGCTTTCAAAATGCCTCCTTCCATTCCACCACTATGTCCTGCATCTCTCACTTGCTCTCCGTTACAACAGCAGGGTACAACATCCTGCACAGAATACCTTGCATTTTTACGCTCCTGCTTACCAGCTCCATCACCATGATAAACATGAGAGCTTCCCCATCTCCGACCAACCAAAACTCTTCCCTTCATTCCCTCGTACATTCCTTTCACCAACCTAACTCCTGCTTCCGGCACTCCCATCCATTTCAGTGTCGCTATCATCATCATCATCATCTCTCCCAGGACAATATCACAAGCCTTCTCAAGGTCCACAAATCCTAACGCCATTTCACCCGGCACCTCCATCAACTCTGTCAGCGTGAACATCCCATCCCTTGTCCCCGTACCATTTTCTAAACCCTGTTGCTCTCCATCCACCATGCATGGTTTCTATTCCCTGACAATGTACCCTTTCCTGAAGTTCTTCCACACTAAACGTCTGCAATTCCCATAAACGCCTCTCTGTACTTCTTCCACTCATCCTCCAAACCTTCATCATCCTCGTACTTGGCTCTCACCCTCTCCTTGTACTCTTATAGCGACGTTGTCCCTGCACTTCCCCCACTTTAACATCTTCCGACCCCTGCTCTTACTTTACTTCCTTTTCTGCATACATAAACAAATGCCACAGGCTTGGACCGGGTGGTGACCTGCTCTCCGACCACCGCCTTAGTCCTTGATCCTCCACAACTGTTTCTTCTTAACTACCACCAAATCCCATTCCATTTTGTGCTGTTTACTCTTGTAAGTAAATTTGTGGCTGTCCCACTTGTGGAAGAACGAATCAGCTCTGGCTAAACCATTTCTCTCCACCAGCTCTTGACCCTCTCTATTCCTAGTTTCCCATACAAATTGACCAACACATTCCTCTTCACCCAGCTCCGCTACTCCCACATGTGTGTTGAAGTCTCCCGCAATGCACAGCATTATCTCCAGCTCAACCATTTCCATCATCCTCTTCACTGTGTCACTGAACTCCGACCTCTTTGCCTCAAGACCTTCCTGTCTGCCCATATAATTGACACAACACACATCATTTGTTTCTGTATCATCAACCATGCCAGAAGTAACCGTCCATCCCTTCTTTTCATTCTGACCACATCCTTGCTGATCTGTTCTGTCACTATTATTCCCATGCCATTACTCCTTCCATCCCTTCCCACGTGCAGCAGCTTGTACCTTCCAACCAACCTCCTCGCCCTGTCCCCTTTCCATCTGGTCTCCTGCACACACAACACTTCAAACCTTCTCTGCAATCATCCCCATCACAATGACTCCTCTCCCCTCCATTGATCCCAAATTCAGATTACCCAGCTGGATGTCACTTCTGAATCGCTGTCGGGCAGAGCTAGTACCACCTTGTTCAGTTTGGGACGTTCTGGTCATCAATCAGCAGTGCTGCTCGGGCTGCCCTGCTCGACCTACTACCCAGCTGGATGTTATCTCGCGTATGCACTACACACACACACATTGCTCCCTCTCCACGCCAACCCACCACCCCCACCCCCCTTTTGCTCATTTCCCTTCGGATGTCAGGTCAGGCCAGATTAGATCTGTGACTTGCTACAGGTATCATGTAAACCTGTACTAACCTGTTCCATGGTCGGGTTGTCGGCGACTAAACCGACTCCCCCACCAGGTTTGTTGGTGAGGAGGGTGTTTGGATATAGACACCCAGCAGGATTAAAAACAAAACCTGTCAAAGGGCGGAGGAGCTTCCTTGTGAGCCAACGGCCATCCATATTGAGTGCCCAACTGTGTCTGCGGACGTCCTCCTGCAGTTGGGTTACTTCTTATTAGGAGGTTGGTGGCAGGATTTGCACTCCGGCCACCGTAAAACCCTTCATTCCGCAAAACACAAAAACGCAAAGAAATCTGAAAACCCACTCCGTGGGAGTACGTCCTGTGCAGCTTCCCTTCGCAGGGCAGCTCACCGGATGATGGGATTGGGGCAAAGCCTTCGGGACCCCAATCTTGATGATAGGAGGGAAACCACCGGGGTAACATTCCCGGGTCAGATTGCGGGAGAGTGTCGGAGTAGTGCTGAGGTGTCGTCCACCAGACGGCGGTCTCCTTGGGTTAACCTGAGGCGGTCCCTTTGGGTGGGTGCCTGGAATGTCCTATCCCTAGAGAGGATGATCACCTGTCTCTTATCATCTGAGCTCAAGCGTTTGGACATCGTATTGCAGCACTCTCTGAGGTTCAGAGACTGGGATGCGGCGAGATCATGGTGGGTGGTTACACCTACAATTGGTCTGGTCGCTCTGATGGTGACCATTCCCAAGGAGTGCTGTAGCTGTGTCCAATAAGCTGACTCCAATGATACATTGAGGTAACACCGGTCAACGAGTATTATGAGACTAAGGATTCATCACTCCTTGGGTGTCATTTCCCTGGTCTCTGTTTATGCTCCGACTGCGGTGAGTGATCTCACCGTGAAGGATGCATTCTACGCCACGCTCGAGTCTGTGGTTGATCAGTGCCCCAGAGGAGCAAGGATGTAGGCTCTTGACAGAGGAGTCCGAAGTAAAGGCCCGCTGGCGGTTACTTTGAGCGGTTGTACCAGGCTGATCCACCAGCTGTCGAGTTGGATGTCAGGGGTGTACAATCCTTTTGCTGACCCTCCAATAAACTGTGGTCCACCTTCGCTTGTGGAAACACAGGCTGCGGTGAACTGTTGAAATGGGGTAAAGCTCCAGGGATCTGTGGCATCCATGCTGAACTTCTCAAGGCTGGTGGAAATGCTGCATTCGTGTCATTGCATGCAGTTCTGTGCTTGCCTGGAACACAGGCATCATCCCAACTGACTGGAAGAGGGGCCTTGTTGTCCTCTCTGGAAAGGGAAGGGTGATCGCCAAGACTGCAACAACTACCCGGGAGTGACGCTGCTCTCAGTGCTGGCAAGGTCTTTGCTCGGATAATTCTTGATAGGGTTTGCATCATCTGCTTGAGCACAGCGTCCAGAGCAGTCAGGCTTTACACCAAACAGGTCAACGATTGACCGTATCCTTGCTCTTTGGGTCCTCACCGAACGCAGACGAGAGTTTCGGCAGGGGCTGCTTGCAGCCTATGTTTATCTCTGTTAAGCGTTCGATTCAGTGAATCGTGATGTCCTCTGGAGGATTCTTGGTCTTCGTGGGGTGCCACCAAAACTGATCAATCTGATGTCTGAACTATATTCTGGTACTGAGAGTGCTGTGAGAGATGTGGTGGTACCATCTCTGACTTATTTCCAGTTGTACTGGAGTTCGTCAGGGGTTGTGTATGCCCCCACCCTTTTCAGCACTTGTATGGACTGGATTCTAGGGAGATGTCGGAGAGATCAAGCTGCGGTGCATCGTTTGGAATGTCAAGATCTCTGACCTTGATTTCGCAGATGATGCAGTCATCTTTGCTGGGAGACTTTAGATATCCTTTTGGGGCCCTCGAGTGCTGAATGAGGAGTGCGGAGCTGCTTGGATTACGGGTTTCCTGGATCAAAACTAAGATCCAGGCTTTCATGACATTTTGGATGCCGCTATCTTGTCTGTACCTGTTTGTGGTGAGGATGTTGAGGTCGGGGAGAATTCACTTACCTTGGTAGTGATATTCATGTCTCTTGCCAGCTGTGAGTCAGAGGTCAATAGACGTCTGGGTCGGGCCTGGGAGTCATGGATTCACTGGATATGGGGTGTGGCGCTGTCAGTACCTGTGCGGGAGGACGAAAGTCCGAGTCTTCAGGTCCTTGGTGCTTCCAGTCTTGCTCTATGGATGCGAGACTTGGACTCTGACCAAGAATTGAGACTGAGACTTAATTCCTTTGGTATCAGGTCTCTTCGGAGAATCCTTGGCTATCGCTGGTCGGACTTTGTCTCCAACGAGCGTTTGCTGAGAGAGACTCAATGAGATTTGTTACCTGCATAGTCCGTGAGCATCATCTGTGGCTGTATGGACATGTGGCTCATTTTCCTGACGCTGATCCTACTCACCAGATTCTCTCAGCGAGGGAGTCTCGTGAGTGGAGGAGTCCAATGGGCCGACCACGTGCCTCGTGGTTGCAGCAGGTTGATCGGCACTCAAGGAGATGGGATGGGCCAGGCATCTGCCTGGGGATGGCGAGACGGAGGCCCCTGGAGTACCAGTGGAAAAGTACGCAGCGATGTGCTGCTCTGGCGCATGCTTCCATACCTGACCTTCCTTCCTTTTGTCCCACGCTCTCCCTG
>CM068960.1:121519588-121546923 GCA_035128595.1 Eptatretus atami | reverse complement strand
ACGTTGTTATTAAATTAATTATGCGCCTCTTTGGAAACCTTACCTCTTGACTGCCGCTTTTTGAAGACCCTTTAAGCCCAAAAAATCTCAGAAGATCCAAAATATCTTTTCCTAAAAGACTCCTCGTGCCGACCCTTTAAGACTCTTACGATAATAGGGAGAGGTGTGTGTGGTGGTGTGCGTGACGCGTGTGCGTGTGTGTCGTGGATTTAGAGTGTTCTGTGTTGTAATACGTCCAAAAATGGATCTATCACAGACTCTGTGCGTTGATCTCCGGCTGAATTGACTTCCGAAAAATTTACTCTTGCTATAAATGTATTTTTCCTTACATTTTTCTTTAATTTAGGAATGGCCTGGCTGGGTTTTATGAAGGACATATTAAGAAACGCACGCTTCTTAATGTTAAGGTATATATAATAGGCAGCTTAATTTGTGTCCTGGTACCAGCGCATGGTCATTCTAATTTAAAAATAAAATAATTGTAATAAACAATGTTTCACCGTAGAGGGAGGTGATTGTGGGTCTTGCCAAAAGTGACACGGTGTTGATTCTTTTTTAAGGCTCACACATGAGGTGACAGAGTTCTGCATATTTAGCCGGAGGACTCTTGAGGATTCTGCCTAACGAGAGATTCCGCTGAGAATCGTTCTACGAGTAACCATGAAATATCGGGTTATGATGTCATTTTGCGTTATATCACAGGAACACTTAGAACCCACCACACAGAGACGCACACGGCACCAACACACATTTCCATTGGTAAGTTTAAGGGTCGACCGGGGTTTTGGGTTATATTGGATTCTGTAGATTAATTGTGGTTTAGGGTCTTCAAAGGTGAGGGGTTCAAGTTCAGGTTCATTCAAGGATGCATAATTATAATAGATCATGTATTATTAAGACTACTACACCAACAGTGTCTTTTTTTACACACACCACAAACAACCATCTCGTATAGTAGATATATGCTCAACAGACAGTTTGATCGAAGAATGACAAACATAACGCCGTCACTTCATAGGCAGAGGTAATAAAATGATTGACAATTTGGAGAGAGAAAAAGCAGAAGAGAAGGATCCTAGTGTGGAGGGAGCAGGACAGACGGAGGGGAGTCTGGGTAGGCGAGGGGCGGGGTGTCCCCTCCCCAGGTAGAGAAATTTGAATTACCTCCGTCCCTTCGGTGTTAGGTGAAGGAGTTATGTTTTACCTCTCTGGTCTGTTTGCTCTGTCTGTGTGTGTACAGGTATCTCAAAACTTGTGAATGGATTCGGATGAATTTTTGAGGACGTTCGTTGTGTGGTAGGACAGCTGATTAGATTTTGGTGAAGATCTTGATCCGACCGAATCGAACTAGAATGGTTAAAGTGATCTCTCATTTGAGAATCGGGCCAAAAATACGATTATATATAATCACGAATATCTTCAAAGTTTTGGCGATTCGGACAAAATTGTGGGTAACGTTGGGTGTTGACACAACACTGATTCGAATTTTGGTGAGATCTCGAATCCGCATTGTAGTAATAATCTATTTAATTTAAAGGGATATTCAATTGAGAGAGAGGATCAAAACGGATGTTACGCAGATATTAATAAAATGTATTGGCCGATATGTTTCTTGTGGATCAGGCATGTTCGTCGCTGGATGTATGCGCTCTACTGAGTTGCTACTTCTTAGTTAACCTCGCATTCGGAGATCGGAGGTTACGGTCTGTTTTACCTCCTTTCGTTGTTTGTTTGTTTGTTGTTGAACAGATTGAGAACTTCTCTGACGTATTCGAGAAACTTGGGTGGGGGGGGTAGGTATGGTCCAGGATCATGCATTCAGAGGACTGTCATTGAAGAAACCCCCCGAAAAATTTGTACCGCGCACCGAAAAAGAAATGTTTGTTTTTTTTTTTGCATTCTTCATGTTTTAAGTGATTCCAACCCCCCCCCAAAAAAATATTGTTAGAGAAAAAAAAATTTTGCAACTTATTTTTTCAACAACATTTCGATTTCTTTTTTTTTGCATTTCTACATTGATTTAAGTGCATTAATTAAGACACACACACACACACACACACACACACACCACCCATTTATAGTAGATCATGCTCACAGACAGACAGAAGAATGAAAACATAACCTCCGTTCACCTTCAGTGGCAGAGGTAATAAAATAGTTGCCAACTTTGAGAGAAGAAAAAGCAGGAGAGAAAGGATCCGTAGTGTGAGGGAGAGGAAAGACCGAAGGGGAAGGGTCTGGGAGGGAGGGGCGGGGTGTCTCCCCTCCCCAGGTAGAGAAGATTTGTAATTACCTCCGCCACCGAAGGTGAAGGAGGTTATGTTTTCACCCCTCTCTGTCTGTTTGTCTGTCTGTGTGTGTACAGGATATCTCAAAAACTTGTGAATGGATTCGGATGAAATTTTGAGGACAGGTTCGTTGTGTGGTAAGGACGAGCTGATTAGATTTTGGTGAAGATCTTGATCCGGATCCGGATCCGACTACTAGAATTTTAAAGTGATTCTTCACCATTGAGAGATCGGGCCAAAAACGATATATATATCACGATATCTCAAAAAGTTGTGGACGGATTCGGACAAAACTTGGTGGACACGTTGGGTGTGTGACCACAACAAACTGATTCGATTTTGGTGAAGATCCGAATCCGGATCTGTAGTCAATAATTATTTAATTTTTAAAGTGATTATTCACCATTGAGAGAGAGGACCAAAAACGATGTACAGCATGATATTTAAAAAATGTATTGGGCCCGATATGTTCTCGTGGATCAGGCATTTCGTGCTGGATGTATGCGCTCTACTGAGTGCCCTTCTAGTTAACCTCCGCCATCGAAGATCGGAGGTTACTGTTTTCACCCCTTCTGTTTGTTTGTTTGTTTGTTTGTGAACAGTATTACGGAAAAACTCTTCGACGGATTTCGACGAAACTTGGTGGGGGGGGGTGGTATGGTCCAAGATCATGCCATTAGAACCCCCCCCCAAAAAAAAATGTTACCCCCCCCAAAAAAAGTTTTTTTTTTTTGCATTTCTTCATGTTTTAAGTGATTTCCAACCCCCCCCCCCCAAAAAAAAATTGTTAGAGAAAAAAAAAAATTTTTTGCAACTTTTTTTCAACAAAATTTCGATTCTTTTTTTTGCATTTCTACATGATTTAAGTGATTTCCAACCCCCCCCCCCCCCCCAAAAAAAAAAATGTTGGAGAAAAGAACTATAACTCTGTCAGCACTGTTGACATCATATTTAATGAATAAGATACAAGGTTCAATTGATTGACCCAGCAGTATTGCGGCGGAGGTTTTGCACTCTCCCGAGTGCTCCCCCTCTAGTTTAAGTTGTTTTCTTTTACATGCAACTCCTGAATGTTTTGAACTTTGCATTGTATATCATATTGTTGCGGTTTTGGAAAGACCCCGGGAAATCACATCCAGCACATAAAGGATCCCAAACGTAGCTACATCCATAGTAATTGTGTTTCGCTAAATTACCCCCCCCACTTGCATCAGTGAAAGGGAAAGATGCGTTGTGAGTGTAGTTAGAGTTACCCCATTGTCTTTTTCCCTCTTCTCAAACTCCATTGTCAAATCTCACTCTCAAACCACATTCTAAAAACACTTGCCCAACATAAATCCATTTCACCAGATCTTCGACCGTTTAAGCGGTGTTCCATTCACCAGCGCTTTGACCGTTTTAGCGGCGTCCCATTTCACCGAATCTGCAACCGTTTTAGCGGTGTTCCATTTCACCAGATCTTCAACCGTCTAAGCGCGTTCCATTTCACCAGATCTTCAACCGTCTAAGCGGCGTTCCAATTCACCAGATCTCAACCGTCTAAGCGGTGTTCCATTTCACCAGATCTTCAACCGTTTAAGCGGCGTTCCATTTCACCAGATCTTCAACCGTTTTAAGCGGTGTTTCCATTTCACCAGATCTTCAACCGTCTAAGCGGTGTTCCATTTCACCAGATCTTCAACCGTCTAAGCAGTGTTCCATTTCACCAGATCTTCAACTGTTTAAACGGTGTTTCCATCTACCAGATCTTCAACCGTTTTAGGGTGTTCCATTTCACCAGATCTTCAACCGTTTTAGGGGTGTTCCATTTCACCAAATCTTCAAACGTTTTAGGGGTGTTCCATTTCACCAGATCTTCAACCGTTTTAGGGGTGTTCCATCACCAGATTCAACCGTTTTAGGGGTGTTCCATTTCACCAGATCTCAACCGTTTTAGGGGTGTTCCATTTCACCAGATTTCAACCGTTTTAGGGGTTCCATTTCACCAAATCTTCAACCGTTTAGGGTGTTCCATTTCACCAGATCTTCAACCGTTTTAGGGTGTTCCATTTCACCAAATCTTCAACCGTTTTAGGGGCGTTCCATTTCACCAGATCTTCAACCGTTTGAGGGTGTTCCATTTCACCAGATCTTCAACCGTTTAGCGCCGTTCCATTTCACCAGATCTTCAACCGTTTAAGTGGCGTTCCATTTCACCAGATCTTCAACCGTTAAGCGGCTTCCATTCACCAGATCTTCAACCGTTTAACGGCGTTCCATTTCACCAGATCTTCAACCGTTTTAGCGCCGTTCCATTTCACCAGATCTTCAACCGTTTAAGCGGCGTCCATTTCACCAGACTTCAACCGTTTTCGGCGTTCCATTTCACCAGATCTTCAACCGTTTCAGGAGCGTTCCACTTCACCAGATCTTCCACCGTTTTAGCGGCGTTCCATTTCATCAGATCTTTACCGTTTAAGCGCGTTCCATTTCACCAGATCTCAACCGTTTCAGGAGCTTCCACTTCACCAGATCTTCCACCGTTTTAGCGGCTCCATTTCATCAGATCTTTGACCGTTTTAAGCGGCGTTCCATTTCACCAGATCTTCAACCGTTTTCAAGGAGCGTTCCACTTCACCAGATCTTCCACCGTTTAAGCGGTTGTTCCATTTCACCAGATCTTTGACCGTTTAAGCGGCGTTCCGTTTCACCAGCGCGTTGACCGTTTAAACAGCACATTCCAGCACTTCAATCATTTAAGCGAGTGTCCAATCACAGCAGGTGGGTATTCGCGTGGGCATGAGATGCACTGTATGGCCCTTCCACTCGCCCTGTCCTCACCGTGGCACCAAACAAGCCAGCTGCCCTGCTCATCGCGGGGACAAATCACAATAACTGGATCACAGTGTGCCAGCCAATTGGCGTGGCTGGATGCCTGAAAGCAGACGTGAGTGGGATAATGAGAGAGAGAGACAGACAGACAGACAGACAGACAGACAGACAGACAGAGAGAGAGAGAAACGAACCCTGTTCTGAAGAGCCAAGCATCAGTTCTGAGCGTCATTTCGAGGAGTTCAAGGTGAACCATGCCAGGTGCTTAGGGAATGCAATGGAATGAGCGCTGAGAAGTACCAGGCAGAACAAGAGCGGAGCTGCAGGCTTCCAGGCGTGGTTACCTTCTCCTCAGAACTGACTTCTCTCCTCACAAGTCTTACACACGCACCTTACATCTTTGCACCTTTCAGCATACACACCTCATTAACTCACACTGTTGTGGAGTATCAAGTGAGTCCACAACAGTTATTTTCAGAGTTCGTATTACACGCACCTCTCAATCACCCACACCTTACACCTTGTTCGTTGCACGTGAGCCGGACGGCTCACGTATGGGTGAGGCCGGGTTCGACAGCATACCCCACTTACTTCGCTTTATCTGTCCATCACCCTTGCTTATCTTGTTTCCTGGAGTGACTGAGGCACTTGTGTGGAGATTCATGTTAATGTGACGAAGGGGCGTGTGTGCTTATGGGTAAGATCTTTCTTTGTGACACTGTTTTGCCTGGAAACACGTGTCCTTTGCAAAATCTTATATAAACTTTCCAAACTGCTCGAATGGCTCTTTCTCCATTGGGTAGACACTAGTGTATAAATAGTGGATGGGAGTTTTGCCTCGCCATTTCGCTACGGTTAGGATTAGTCAACGTCCCCATGAAGGTGTCGCTCGGCTGTGCTAATTGGATAGGAGTGGGGCATTGAGAAGCACGGTTTCCTATCTGGGGGATTACTTTGCCGGGAAGGTAATGCGTAAATTGAACACAAGGACCCTACCTAAGTTAATCGTCTCGGAAGGCGTCCATGGTTGCTTAGCAACTCACCATGCCGCGGAGTTATCTGCAGCCCGTCGGCTTCAGGGTCAAAGGTTGGGATGCGGGTTCGAGAAGCCCCATGTGACCCGGCCACCGAACTCATAATATGTTGTAATGAGAAATATAAACTCAAATTTAAAGGTAAATATCGACCTGGCCATGCCATACTCTCCAATACAGACATTAGGTAGATCTACTGCAATGACATGTCACTGGGATGCTTGGGGACCCAGCACGAAGATGTCGGTGGGTCGCTCTCTTCGCCTTGACCAGTTTTGTGTGTGCGCATGTACTGTGCATGTGGCTAACGCAGCACAGGCATGATTCTCATTGGTACAATGTCTTGCTCTGAGTTGCATCGTCGGTCAACCAATGAGAAACATCCAACTCTTTGCGGGTCAATAATGCTTGTAAATGGGACAGCATTGTCCTTTGCTGCCGCATACTTTGAATAGCAGCTGTCGCCAATCAAATGCAATGAGAGTACGAATACGATTTTTCACACAGCATTGAGGGAAACAGCCCGAAGGCCGACAGCAACCTTGTCACAACATGAAAATCCATGAAAAACTTTGACATTATTTGGTCAAAGCGGTATTTTTCGATCGCTATTATTAGACAATAAAATCAGTCGGCTGTTAATGTGTGCAAAAAGCAGTGGAGTTGACAACGATGATACAATGAATTTGAATGCCCATGTCCATGATATTTCTGTTCAAACTCGTCCATGAACCATAGCCTTAGGTCAGCGTTGAAATTTCAAGTACGTTGCGACACTTCAACGAGTGGCTAGAGCTCGATTACAACTGGAGAGAAGGAAAGTCGGATCTGCACAGCGCATAATGGGTCATCGCCATCAATTTACTTCATACACATGGAAGACTGAGGGATGTCTGAGCCAATGCATACGTATGTGGTGCATTTGGTTGGTCCAGGCGGGGGGGGGGGGGGGGGGGAGGGGGAGAGGACATTAGCTAACATTAACGAGGAACAACAAGGAAATTTGATGCAGGAAGATGCCACTCAGCCCATAATATTCCTGCATGACACCAACACCAGCTTACATAAATCCGTGAAGCTAACATCGTGATTTCATGATGGGAATGGGGGGAGGAGTCGAGATGAGAAAAGTGTAGAAGGCTCAGGGACCTTCCCAGGGTGTTAAAAATAAATATTAAATTTAAAATGTTTTTTTTTTTGTGGAGTGGGGGAGGTGGGCAAAGGCGCCTTTCGGATAAGAAATGCACAAACACTGACGGGACCCTCTCACAGACATCACAATCAGCACAGTTGGACACAATCACCCATCCATACTCGAGCTCCCTACAAATCCTGCAAATATCCCTGTACCCCTTTTTTACTCTGACTCTGACCCCTGGGCCTATGACTGTCTATCCTGCTGAAAATCTCTTCTGCACTTATTTTGTCTTCATTATCTTAAACATCTCCATTACATCTCCTCGTAACGGCCTCCTTTCTAATATATAAAATCTTGTCTCCTTCAGCCGCTCCTCATAGCTGAGTCTAGCTAGGTCCGGAATCGATCTAGTAGCCCTACGCCGAACCCTCTCTATAGCAGCTATGTCCTTTGTCAGATGTGGTGATGACAACTGCACACAATATTCTAGATTAGGTCTCAGAAAATTCCTACATCATTTTCTTCTTTTGGCTGCTCCCGTTAGGGGTCGCCACAGTGGATCATCCGTCTCCATTTCGCTCTGTCCTCCACATCTTCCATTGTCACACCAACCACCCACATGTTCGCCTTCACCACATCCATAAACCTCCTCTTTGGTCTTCCTCTTCTCCTCCTACCTGGCGGCTTCATCCTCAGCATCCTTCTCCCGATATACCCTGCATCCCTCCTGTGCACATGTCCAAACCATCTCAATCTCACCTCTCTCACTTTGTCTCCAAACCGTCCTACCTGTGCTGTCCCTCTAATATACTCATTTCTAATCCTGTCCATCCTCGTCACTCCCAACGAGAATCGCAGCATCTTTAACTCTGCCACCTCCAGCTCCGCCTCCTGTCTTTTCGTCAGCGCAACCGCCTCCAAACCATACAACATAGCTGGTCTCACTACCGTCTTATATACTTTCCCTTTCACTCTTGCAGATACCCTTCTATCACAAATCACTCTTGAAACTCTTCTCCACAAACTCCATCCTGCCTGCACTCTCTTCTTCATTTCTCTACCACTCTCTCCGTTACTTTGGACAGTTGATCCCAAGTATTTAAACCCAACCACCTTCACCACCTCAACTCCTTGCAACCGCACCATTCCGCCACCCTCCCATTCCGACATACAGTGTTGAAACTACATATTTTGATTTATAATTTATCCCCCTACCGTTAGCTTTACCCAGAGCTGCCCGGCACTGTCCTGTCTGCTTACCTCCCCATCCCCCGTTTCTATTACCACCCCCAGATTCTTCTCCTGTGTCACACGCTCCAAAATTTCCTCTTGCATCATTGTAATCTCTATTTTCATGATTCTTACCCATCCCCAGCACATTACATTTCTTTATGTTAAAACTACATCTGCCAATCTTTTGCCCAATCTATTAAAGTATCTAAACTTTCCTGAACCTGATCACCATCCTCTCTGCTATCCACCTAACCTCCAAGCTTAGTGCCATCTGCAAATTTGGAAAGCAAACTCTTGACTCCACAGTCCAAATCATTGCTGTAAATTATGACTAATAGTGGTCCTAGTACTGATCCCTGACATACCTCCGAGCAAGACATCCTCCCACTCACAGCCACTCTTTGCCTCCTACCACGAAGCCAGTTTGCAATCCAATTAGCTACCTGACCAGCCACTCCACAAGCCCTCACTTTGGCTAACAACCTCCGATGTGGTACCTTATCAAATGCCTTCTTAAAGTCTAGATATACTATGTCCACTGCCTTTCCATCATGCACCCAATCAGACACCGCTTCATAGAACTATGAAATATTTGTTCGACAGGAACTACCTTTGGTAAACCCATGCTGACTACCTTTAATTAGTTTGTATTTATTTAAATGGTTCCCCATATGATGCCAAATTAACATCTTCAACACCTTCCCTTACAAATGAAGTTAAACTAACAGGTCTATAGTTCCCCAATTTTTCTCTGGATCCTTAAATAACGATGTTATATTTGCTACTCTCCAATCCCCAGGTGCCTATTTTAACTCCAATGAGATGTTAAAGATATCTGTTAACATCATGCGAGTCCACTCCCCCAGCTTCCTCACTACTCGTGAATGCATATTATCTGTCCCTCCCTTGGAGCTTTGTCTTCTCCACTTTCCTAGCTGCTTCTTAACATCCACCAAATGCACGTCCTCACCTCCTTGATAGATACTCTCAGATACTGGTAAATCCTCCGACTCTTTTTGTGCAAAACATTATAATTTTTTTTTGTTTTTTTTGTTCTCGTTTTTCAGATTCTTCCACCAATCATACATTTAGTTATTTATTTGAGAATCCTGATACGTTAGTTTCCCATTCAGTAAGAGCAGATAGCAGAGGCAGTGGTGATTGAGCCGTGAGAACCCTGAACTGGCAACAGAGAAGATATGGGTTCAAATCCAGCTGAAGGCAGAGATATTAAGGATTTGGCTTTGAAGCTTTTGAAAAACCAGGAAACAAGAGAAAACCCAGTTGGCTCATTATGATCTTCAGGAAGTGGGTAATCTGCCAGTTGTTCCTGCTCTTGTTGCCAGGAGTTAATCCAAATATTGAGGTTGAATCTGAAGTCTATGGTCTATAACGCTGCCATCGCAGACAGCTCGGTGGTCTCAGTCTTCTACCACCTCCTTTCTGGTCTTGCAACTGCTTTGGGCAACTTGGGAAAGTTCGGGAAAGTGCTACCTGTAAATACGTGCCACGAGTAACATCACCGCCCCATGGGGAAACACTGGTACTGCAAATGTATAAAGAGCAGTAGGGGAATGGAGCACGGGGGTAGGGTCCCGGTTTCAGTCAAGACTTGAGAGCCAGTCGACAAGTGTAAGGTGTGCAAGGGGTCCGTCTTATCCCCATCGATTTGTTTTTTCTTTTTGTATTTATTATTCATGGTCTGGGCTCATGGAAGAGCTAAGTCACAGAACAGATCAAGACGCAACATAACAAAAGGAACAGCAGGAGAAAGGGGAAATGCTATTAGGGTGGAGGGAGAAGGTACACGTACAAACAAGGGATGAAGGTAATGATGGGAAGGGAAGAACGCAAGGGGTGAACAAGAGGGATACACAAGCAAAATTACGGGTGAGGTGGGGATGGTTTAATGGGTGTAGAAAAGATCATGGCTTTGGAGAGGGGATTTTCTTTTTTTTGTAATCATTGTCGATGCTCGTATAGGAGCTAACACACAGAACATGTAACAAGGAGAGCAGGAGACAAGAGGGGTGGGAGAGGGAAGCACAAAACAGTGGGGAACAGACATGAGGAGATCTGTGGAAGGGAGAGGGATGGGGCGGGGAACACGGGGTATACAAGATGGTACGATCGGGACTTTCAGGAAGGAAAACAGGGAATTTGAAGGTGGGTTTGGGGTGGGGGAAGATAAGAGATGGTGGTGAACAGCTGTTTTGAAGACTTGGAGAGAAGAGTGGGATTGAAGAGTGTGTGGGAGTTTGATCCAATGGTGGGAAAAAAGAGAAATGAAAGAGTGAAGGTGAGCAACGATTCATGATTTTGGTAATTTTACCAGAAGGGGATTTTTGGTGGACCTTGAGCACCCTGAGGAAATATAGGGGGTAGAGAGCAGGGGGGGAGGAGGCCGGAGAGGAGACTGTAAAAGACAGAAAGACCACCGACCTGCCTGCAGCGAGAAAGTGAGAGACTCAAAGACTCAGCTTCATCATGGGAGATACCAATGATCCTAAAAGCTTTGGTTTCCACAGCATGAAGCCGAACTAGGTGTGAGGCAGGAGCACCACCCTAGAGGGGAGAGCAGTAAATCATCAGGCTGCAGATGAAAGCTTTGTATGTGGTGATGAGCTAAGGTGTGCCAAGGAAGGACTTTGCACGACGGAGGTTGCCCAGTCTGCGACTGGCTTTGGAGGTCAACTTTGAAATGTGGTTTGCCCAAGAAAGATCATGGCAGATAGTGAAAACTCAGGAGTTTGAGTGACTGAACTTCCTCAAGATGATTGTTGATGAAGTGGATGGGAGGATGGGCTTGGGGAGGGGGGGGGGTTGCCAGATGGTCTTTTTGGAAAGAGACAGAGAGACTTATCAGGGTAATGGGAACAATGTTGTTATTGAAGGCTGACTTGAACTTGTCCAGGTCAGGGTCATGTGAAAATATGTAATGTCCCTTGTGGTGCACTCCACCTCAACACAAATATTGAAACCTATGGTCTATCTTGCCTTCACCTTCCAGGAAAAGTGAGATTTTTTTTTTCAGACATCATCATTAATAGGCATTCTTTAGTCGTCAAAGAGACTCAAGAAAGAAGAATTTGACGAATCATCGAATCTTACCTTATTTCCAGTCGTGGTGTCAGGCTTACATTCTGCACCTAAGCGATCAAATACTGAATTCCGCTGGAGCACTTTGCCTGCAAGTCCAACACAGTGGAGATGTCAAACAGTTAATAAACAGCCTTGTACCACATTGAGAAATGAAATTTTTTACTGCATATTCTCAATTTTAAAAAGACAATATCAATAAAGCTTTGAGGACAAAAGCATCAGACAAAGGGACTAGCCACACAACTTTATATTTGATCGGCGAACCACTCCACCCAATGACTGTAACAACACAACCCCAAACGTGGTAGCACTTACTCTGGATTTTCTGCTGCTCCATGAGTTTCTTTGTTTTTGCCGTGATTCCCTTTGGCATGTTCACCACATACTTGCCCTCAGTCTCTGCCGTGACACGTCTGTTCTTCTTCACTGGCACTTCTTCGAATGCTGTGCTGTCCACCTCGTAAGACACTTTTCCATCGCACACCAAAGATGTCATTCCGTCATCGACAATCGTGCTCAGTTATTGCATCCTGAATTAATTTAGTGTTAAATGAGTTTGTGAGTTATAACCAAGTCCTTTCCTACATACCAATGCTCTAAGAGTACATTTGTGCCAAAACACCTGAGCTGCAACAATAACTCTTCCCAAAACGAATCTCACAAAGACAAGGCAGGAGAAAGATATTAAAAATAAAACAAAAACCTTCCCTTTCAGTGAAGGGGTAGGGTAAGGCCTTCCTGTTTGATAAATTTCCTGCACAGAAGGCAACGATAATGTGCATACCACGTCCCTCCCCTCCCTTTCTGTCTACGTTGCCTATTTCACATCATTCACCTGGTTCGAGCCTTTTCCCCAGTGTATTTGACACCGTGACAGACACCTGCCGTTCCTCTGGCTTCACCCTCAATCGGCCAAAGGTCAACTGATCCGAAAAGCTGGACACGGTTGTGTCGATTGCACTGCATGGTGGAGCATCGCGAGGGAGGCTGCTGGTGATCATCCTGGAGGCGACTGCAAGTTCAACACAACCCGTGCCAACTCATATTAATTTATGACAATTCACTCAAACTTTATATTCCTTGATTTATGCAACTTCCTCGTAAAAGACAGCTCACAGCCGAAGACAAAAGGACCTCGGAGCTCCATTGTTGAATCTTAGGCAAGAATTCTCAACGTTTAACTATTACCTTCATAACAAACAGGCTCACCGTTTGACCACAAAAGCATCTATCGATTGGGACCATACTCTGTGCAGAGTGTTGGTGCTGCCTAAGCAGTCTCCTTGGCCATTGGGAACAATCCTGGACGGGTCGCCACTTCGACACAGGATACCAGCAAGCTGGCACTCATTTTGCCGACCTCAGAAGGATGACAGGCCGAGTTAACCCCACCTGGTATTAATTCAACAGAAAAGTGGGATTTGAACTCAGGACCCAAGGATCCCAAGCCCACAACCCTAACCATTACGCAAACACCAGGCATGTAGAACATTGTATCCGATCTGTATAAAAATTGAGGGTTATCTTGGGATAAATTGGTCGACAGGAAATAACTGATGTCAGAGGTCACGTGGTTCAGCAGCCATATTTATTTATGTATTTATTTATTTTAAACATTAAAAAAAAAAACATCTCCGAAACGGCTGAACAGATTGAGGTGAAACTTTACAGGTATGACCGCTAGGACACTCAAAAAAAATGAATGCCAGAAAAAGATAACCTCCAACCCACCATTCGGATGCACTAGCTTCACAAATGTTACAGTAAGTTTTTTTTTTAAAGTTTTTTTAATCATTATTATTAATTTTTAATCGAATAATATTTCGAACTTTCACAACACAATCAAAGTTTCCTTATATGTCCTCTATACGAGCTACATGTCCTTTTGTCATGTCCATTGTCCATGTAATTATGACTAAACCAGATTACGATATAACTAATAAAATGTTCAAGACATGTATTTTCGATACTAATAAAAGGCAATAGTAAATAAAACATCCTCAAAACAGAAATGATATTATCTTTCACATACAGTGGGGAGAACAAGTATTTGATACACTGCCGATTTTGCAGGTTTTCCCACTTACAAAGCCACGTAGAGGTCTGTAATTTTTATCATAGGTACACTTCAACTGTGAAAGACGGAATCTAAAACAAAAATCCTGAAAATCACATTGTATGATTTTTAAATAATTAATTTGCATTTTATTGCATGAAATAAGTATTTGATCACCTACCAACCAGTAAGAATTCCGGCTCTCACAGACCTGTTAGTTTTGTCTTTAAGAAGCCCTCCCATTCTCCACTCATTACCTGTATTAACTGCACCTGTTTGAACTCATTATCTGCATAAAAGACAGCTGTCCACACTCAATCAATCAGACTCCAACCTCTCCACAATGGGCAAGACCAGAGAGCTGTCTAAGGACATCAGGGACAAAATTGTAGACTTGCACAAGGCTGGGATGGGCTACAGGACAATAGGCAAGCAGCTTGGTGAGAAGGCAACAACTGTTGCCGCAATTATTAGAAAATGGAGAAGTTCAAGCTAACAGTCAATCTCCCTCGGTCTGGGGCTCCATGCAAAATCTCACCTCGTGGAGCCTCAATGATCATGAGAAAGGTGAGGGATCAGCCCAGAACTACACGGCAGGATCTGGTCAATGACCTGAAGAGAGCTGGGACCACAGTATCAAAGAAAACCATAAGTAACACACTACGCCGTCATGGATTAAAATCCTGCAGCGCACGCAAGGTCCCTCTGCTCAAGCCAGCGCATGTCCAGGCCCGTCTGAAGTTTGCCAATGACCATCTGGATGATCCAGAGGAGGAATGGGAGAAGGTCATGTGGTCTGATGAGACCAAAATAGAGCTTTTTGGTTTAAACTCCACTCGCCGTGTTTGGAGGAAGAAGAAGGATGAGTACAACCCCAAGAACGCCATCCCAACCATGAAGCATGGAGGTGGAAACATCATTCTTTGGGGATGCTTTTCTGCAAAGGGGACAGGAAGACTGCACCGTATTGAGGGGAGGATGGATGGGGCCATGTATCGCGAGATCTTGGCCAACAACCTCCTTCCCTCAACAAGAGCATTGAAGATGGGGCGTGGCTGGGTCTTCCAGCATGACAACGACCCGAAACACACAGCCAGGGCAACTAAGGAGTGGCTCCGTAAGAAGCATCTCAAGGTCCTGGAGTGGTCTAGCCAGTCTCCAGACCTGAACCAATAGAAAATCTTTGGAGGGAGCTGAAAGTCTGTGTTGCCCAGCGACAGCCCCGAAACCTGAAGGATCTGGAGAAGATCTGTATGGAGGAGTGGGCCGAAATCCCTGCTGCAGTCTGTGCAAACCTGGTTAAGAACTACAGGAAACATCTGATCTCTGTAATTGCAAACAAAGGTTTCTGTACCAAATATTAAGTTCTGTTTTTCTGATGTATCAAATACTTATTTCATGCAATAAAATGCAAATTAATTATTTTAAAATCATACAATGTGATTTTCAGGATTTTTGTTTTGGATTCCGTCTTTCACAGTTGAAGTGTACCTATGATAAAAATTGCAGGACTCTAACGTGCTTTGTAAGTGGGAAAACCTGCAAAATCGGCAGTGTATCAAATACTTGTTCTCCCCACTCTATGTGGGTATATTAATTGTTAGCAAACGATGGGATGCATGAAATACCATTTTGAACATAACTGTGAATGGCAAGGATCACCTATTGAATTTAAACCACTTTTTGATACATGTTATATACAGTGCCTCTTGAAAGTCTACACCCCCTTTTCAAAATTTTTCACCTTTTGTTGCCTTATAGCCTGCAATTAAATTGCAGTAAATCAGACTTTTTTTCACCTTTATTTACACATCGTAACCCACAACGTCCAAGTGAAGAACAAATTATACAAATTTAAGAAAATTAATTAAAAATGCAAAACTAGAATATCTTGGTTGGATAAGTGTACACCCCCCTGAGTTAATACTTGGTGGAAGCACCTTTGACAGCAATTACAGCTGTGAGTCTGTTTGGATCGGTTTCTACCAACTTTGCACATCTTGATTAGGCAATATTGGGCAATGCTCCGTGGTGCGTCACCTGCCAATGTCGTGCGGCTCGTTCCACGGTCACACACGTGGAGACCGTGCCTGCGAAGGAGCCCGGGTTGAGTGGAGCGGAGTCCGAGGCGGGGATCAGGGCTGCAGACGACCCAACGAGAGATCTGGTCAAGGTCGGGTTGAGGTCTTCCCAGCTCTCTCACACTCAAACCGAACGACCTCCAAAGAGCGCAACCACTCTACGACCTTCCTCCTTTCTTTCGCTACCAGCCGACGAACTGTCTCACTCCAACGCTCTTCGCTCTCAGGGTTGCTTCATAATTTATAATCTCCCTCAGCGGGGAGGGGCCTTGGTGAAGCTGACGTCACTGTCCTCCCTGATTGGACGGGGCTTCCATGGGTCCGCCCTTTCTGGGCAGAGTTTCGGCCATGCCGGGAAGCCCGCCCACTCCACGCGTGTCTGGATTCGCCAAAAAGGTACTGCACAAAGATTTTGCCTCGGAAAGCGAGAGGAAGGTACTGTGGTTCAAAATAAAAGGGGAGAAATGATATATATAAACCTAACTAAAAGCCATCGCAACGCACCCCCTTTTGCTTTCCCACTACACACAAGAGGAGGGATTCTATCTGACATATACTAATGACATAACTAACTTCGGGACAACTGTATGTTTGTATGCATACGGTTCCGAGAACCGTAACAATATATATATATATATTGTTGCGGATCCGGGGTGGTGGGAATCTGACCCGGTCCCTGGTGCCACACTCGCCACCACCGTCTCCGGGAGTCTATAACGCCGGCCAGCTCGGCACAGGCCTCGGGTCACGCATCTTCAATCGCGATACCAACGTACTCCTGCACCCTACCAGTTGGGGAGACAGAACCCCCAGCCACAGACTGGCCTTGTCAGTGACCGAGCGGAGTCTACCAGTCTGTAACCATTTTGATCTTATATGCCAATCAAACGGATCGTTCCTCGACGCGACACGCATCAATCCATAGCGGCAACTTCATCAGAATTAACCAGATTTATTGGGGACATCAGGGATCACAACACAAGCAATAACACGACAGTGGTTTTATTAACAATCAACCCGTTCTTAACTAGGGAACCACGGCTAATAGGTTTCGAGGGGATTACTACGAAATATGTCTTATACAACACGTGCAAACAAACATGCATGCAGGACAAGACAGAGTACTTGGTGATGGCTCATGTTCGAGAGGACCGTGTCCCAAAAGCACGAAGGTCGCTCGTAAAAACCAGCGGGTTCCACGGGTTCGAACTCCCGCTCGAACGTGCCGCGCAGCAAGAAATGGCGGCGCAGCACTCCAGCTCCCGCCCAAGTCACCGCGTGCGCGGTTCTCCTCAGCGCGCTCTGGCTCCGCACCACGTCGACGATGCGAGATCGCCGATCTCTCTCCAGGGTTCAGCACACGAATCCCAGCCTGGCCTGTTCTCCATACAAGGTCTCAGCGTGAGGTCCGAGTTCCGCAGGCGGATCACAACGTGTCGAGCCGTGAGGTGAGCAAGGACCGTCAGACGCTCCGGCGCTATCCTCTCCGCCTCCCGCCTCGAAGCCCGACTCCCGCTTCGTCCCCTCAGTTCCTCTCCGTCGTCAATCACCGACGTGCAGGTCGGTTCAGCGTCTCTCCCGGCAGACCCAACACGGCCTCCTTCGTTCGCTCGTTTCGAAGCGACTCCGAGCACGCCTCGAGAACCCGGCCGTTCCTCACACACAGCACTCCTTCGTCCCCTTTTCTTTCTCCTTCGAGTCGTGAGGTGATCGATGTGCAGGTTCCGCTTTCTCTGCCGGCCGATTCACCACTGCCTTTTTCTTTTCTCTCTCGCCTCGACACGTGAGCTCCTTCGACACACGTATGTCTCGGCGACTCCCTGACCAAAGGCTCCTCCCCTTCGCGTCACTTCCTGTCTAGGCCACACCCTCGCTTAGGCCACTCCTCTCAGCCGACTGGGAGGGGCCTATTCCGGAATGAGGAAGGAATAATAGCGATCTCTCGTTTCACCACCATTGCACGAACACAAAAACAGTTGTTACACCTCCCGACACACACATATCGTCCCTTATACCACACAACCTATCTATACATGAATTTAATGGGGGAACTGAGCTAATTCTATATTTAGTATTCCCATAAGGGCCATTTCCGTAACAATATGTATGAAACATTGTGGTTATATAGCTCGGATAATTCAATTGCACCACCCCTCTTACCAAAGGAAGAAAATCCAAGATGGGTGCATACAGTACAAACAATAATAATACAGTCCATACAGTAAGCAATTATAAAATGCAATACAGTTCAGTACAAACAGTACAGAGTGTGTTGTACAGTACAAACAATGGCGGCGGGTGTGTTCACTCAGCGAGCGTTGCGTGTTATGGATTTTGTTCTTTTTTTTAAGCAAAAAATTTCTCCACGGCAAGAGCTCCATAACGCATCACCATTCTACGGGGCAGCGTTAAGCGAGGTATGTGTTGCCACAAAATGAACTTTTTCGTTCTGTAATCAGTCACTTATGGAACTCGAGTTTCTGGATTTCATCTCACTATCAGCTTCAACTTGTCCATTCCTGAACACATATCCAAGCTGGTCTCAAAAGGCTGATTCTGCTTCTGCTTTCGATGACAATTCGGAATTTTGCTCTTTTCTTTTTTCTTCAATGCACTCCAGAAACATACCATTAAAATAAAACATGCTTCTCCATCGTTGGCCATCGTCCTTGCATCTCAATCCTGGAGCTGCTCAATGCTGTCAAGTCCAAAGCCTTAAACTACAGAATGCTTCGTGAAGCTTTGGTTTCAAGCAACTCTCATCTGGCATGCTTCTTAGAAATCTGACCCTTTCTAGTTTCGATCAGCCACAGGTGATATCTATTCCTACTCATGGTCAGCATTCACAACTCCAAGCTTTCCACTGACATCTACTCATCTCCTTTTTTTTTTTTCTTGGCCGGTAAAATTGCCTCACTTCGTCAATGTAACAGCACTGTCCACACGACTCCTCATTTGCTGGTGGCTATCGGAATTCCAAGTCGTACCTCAGAACGATTCAAAATCGTTACTCATCCCACTGAGTTTATTCATCTGTTAATGCTACGTCTGCCCATTTCTCTGTTGATTATCAAGACAATGACTTTACACCTCTGTTGTTGAATTATATTTTCCACAAATATTGATGCACATTGAAATCTTTGAAAACTTTATCTTCACAAAGAAAGACAGAAGTACTGTCATAAACTTTGTCAAAGTTACATTTAAGTGTGCAGTAAATTATTAAAGGATCACCAAAGTAAACTTGGCACATTCATTTCTTTCAGAGAAACATCAGAACGTAACATCATGTCACCGGAAGATAACTTAAAACGTGATAAAGATGAATGTTGTGTAGAATTATCAGCATACTACTCCAATAACTCAATTGGTGGAACCATACCGGCGTGAGGACTTCGCTTCAGTGTAGTCGGCTTTGGCATCAAATCGCTGTACAACCCTTGCACCCCAACGGCTTTTCCAACTTCCTGCAATAACCACACAAGGCAGCACAAAGCTATTTTCCACTACTACTACTACTACTACTACTACTACTACTACTACACACGTCATCTAAGGGGTGTAGTTGACCCCCTTGTGGTTGACTGTTTTTCACTTCATTCCCTTGGGACAGGGGAAATGCGAGGTTAGGGTGGAAATTTGGAATTTGTTCAGGGTGCCGACGATTGCTCGCCTACTCTTCACGAAGAACACCTTGGGATCTTTAACGTCCATCAACTAATGCCGGCAGACGGGACGTCGAGTTTAACGTACATCGGAGGGAGCACACCCACATTGATGAATCACTGTGAAACACTGGGATGACGGTTTGTAGTTGGGTCTGGATTCAAACCCAGGGTAGACAGCTTAGAGGCGAGTGTGCGTGTACCTTTAGACCATCCTGTCAGCCCTTACTACACCAGTTGGGTTTTAACCAATTCATTGATCACTCTTGACACCTCTATTTTATCACTGGGCCTTGCTTTATGATGTCCTCATATTCACAAGATAATAAAGGCCACAAAGGGCAAGAATACATATCCTCTTCCATGGCCCACCTATTTTCAATTGATTAGTTGGTAATGAATGAACATTCGGTAATGAATTAGTTGGTAATGATGAATGAACATTCATTACGAAAGTAGAGCAATGATTTTCCGTTTCAAAAGAGTACCTTCTACGTTTACAAAAAAAACCCCCGAAATTCCATTTTGTGTTATCAATGGAAAATAAGTATTAATTGTACACTTTGTTTGGAAAAATTACAATTTTCCTCAAGTCTAAATTCTTCCAGTTCTATCCTGGGCGGTGCATTGTGCCATCAGGGTGAAACAATCGTGGGGAATAATAGAATTATCAACGGCAAGTGGGAAAAATGTGGAAACTGGATCCATGGGACGTGGCACTTTAAACTAAACGAATCTTAACTATGATGTCCGTGTCTGCTCACCTACAAAGGAAGTACACAGATATGTTAGTACTTATACTCACGTAAGCACACCAAGGTTTATTACCTCTGCCACCGAAGGTGGACGGAGGTTATGTTTTCACCCCTGTTTTCTCTGTGAGCAGGATATCTCAAGAGGTTATGGATGGATTCGGACGAAACTTGGTGGACAGGTTTGGTGTGTGACAAGGATGCAGTGATTAGATTTTGGTGAAGATCCCAAAACAAATCCCGATCAGAAATTAAATGTTTGTTTTTTTTTCATGTTTTTGATCATTATTTTTGGCCATATAGTTTAAGAGAATTTGTGTGATAACATCTGTATTTCAAGGATTTTTCAAGGGTTTCATAAAAAAAAATAATAAAGTTTCTCCAAAAGTTGCCTGTATGTGTATTGCGATGATCGACATTTTGATTTTGCCGGCAATCGTATTTTCAGGGAATATTTTCACCAAATTACCAATAAAGTGGGGCGACTTTCAAAATAGAATTTCACTTTGACTGGACTCGCCAGAGATTGTTGGATGGATTTTATTCAATACTTCGTGCGAGCAATGAAGACAGCGATTCACAGCGACACTCGTCCGAAGCAGCTGCGATTGGCGTGAGTGGAACCAATGGCTGTGCTTGAGCTCCGTGTATCGACAGGAAACCTGGTGCATGGAATTTCGGTGAATTTCTTTAACGAATCTTCATAATTGCATTGTAGGAATTAATTCTGTGGGGGGGGGGGGGGCACTCACACACATTATTTCTAATTCAACCTAATTTTGACTTTTTTTCTGGAATTTACGACATTCCATTTTTTTTCCATGTCGGATTCAGTTTTACATTTCAAGTCACCGATTCCATGAATTCCGTCTGTTATTCCACGATCACGGAACATCTATGGTTCTACCAAGGCAGTTGGAAGAATGTACGTGAAAGCATTATGGCCAGAATTTGTACAATAAATCAGTTGCATTTTTTTTTGTCGCATCGGTTACCGCTACGTTGTCTTTTTACTGCAGCAAGAGAGTGGCAAGGAGTTGAGGACAGCTTCTCATATATTTCCTTTATGAGAAGTTTGTTACAATATTTATATTTGAGCAATCATTTCCGTAACTTTTTATTGTTAATTGTTATTGTGTTCAGAGAGCCTCTAAACATGATGTCAGCTACCATGTAATGTTCGTGAACAAAATATGAGGGACGTAATATCTGCGTAAACTGCAGTTACCACTACATCTTAAAATAAATACCTTCTATATCCATGACTCTTGCTTGGTAGTTCTTAGTAGTTCTGATCATTGCTATTAGATAGCACCACTCTTGGCATCAACAGGACCTAAAATGTACTTGATTCCACTTCCGGTTTCATGTTTCCTGGAGGTCCATCGAGATTATGTCATCTGAATGCTGATTTAAATCCTCATTCATCCGTGCCAATAGGGTATGCAATTAATGGTTTTTGTGATTTCCATCTCCGTAAGCATTTGATTTCATAACACATAGTCGTCTGACTTGGATAAAGAGCTCAGTGTTATGGTATTCAGCACTCTGCATCCCAAGGTGATTGTGTCAGACAATCAGACCAATGTCATTGAGACTTTGCTGGCTAACAATGACCAGGTGCTGGAAGACCAGGTGCTCCGACTGTCCAAGTGGTCTCTCTGTAGTCGGATTGACCAGCACCGCAAATCGAGAGCAGCAAAATAACAGTAGCCATTCCTTCACTTGAAGCGGAGCACAACATCACCATTTGAGAGAATTTCTTTGCAACCTCACATGGCAAATTCCTAGTTGACAAGATAGGTGGCACTATGAAATGGCAAGTTTAGAGAGCAATACAGTCCAGGAAGCATAAATGTTGCGGAAGCAGCCATCCTGGTTATGGATGTGGAGGTAATCGAGATGCCTCAATCTGAAATCGATCAATGGAACAAGTCTCTGGACTTTGAAAGAGATTTTGCTTATGCTGCTGCTGTTGTCTGTGGAATGTCTCATATGCATCATCTTCAGGTAATTGATGGTAAAGTTGTCACCTTTACATTGGCCAACGATACGACATATCTGCAACTTCCGGAGTCGGTTGAAACTGGTGCTGATTTCAGAGTTCACAATAACATTCAGATCAACAACTGGTGTGTTGTGTGCAGTACGATAGAGAACTCTTTCCTGGAGAAGCAAAAGCTGTACGGGGCACGAGGAGGTGTCCGTCACGGTAAGCGCTGGTCACTACAGGAAGTAGCCCGGTCAAAAAGATAAAATTTGTCACATAGAGGACAAGGTTGTGAAAACGCTGGTTGCCCCAATTACGGTCAACTCCCAGGAATGCTACAAGTTCTCCAATTTCCACTGATTGTAAACTGCTGAACTCCAGTGAATCAAATTCAAATTGAATTTGTTCAGGTTGAAATTAGACTTTTTCATTTATCGCCTGTGTTATCGGTGCTTTCGATGCCTGGTGCGGATATTTCACCAAGTTGCATTGAAATCTCGTCAATGTATCCGTGCAGAGAAGAAAACCTGAATCAATTTGCTCATGCTTTTGTACACTGCATGCATGTTGGGCAGTACAATGAGGAGAACATTGGTTACTGAGTTCCGTCAACCCTTAAATATCGCCTGGGGTTACCTTCGTGGAAAATGCTGCGATATTCAAAACCGCGATAGTTGAAATCAATTTCCTATGGGAATAAGGGGGTTAGGTTCCTGGGCTTCAAGAAAATATAGAAGAGGTCGGCGGCAGCTAAAAATAAACACATCACAATTGAAATAAACATGGAAAATAAATATAAATCGGCTTTGTGATCAAGTCTCTTGCTCTGTTGAAGCAGATTAAATGTTCAGAAGTGATTAAACTTGCCCCCTTCCCCACCATTCCTCTCCCTATTAATCTTTTAAATCGTTTTCCTTTGTAATCTGTTGATGTGATGTGTTTTTTTTAAGTCGTTCTGCAGCTCCATAACGAGTGAATAAATGAATGAAAACAATCACTTTTGTCTATCTTTTACACTTTTGCGCCATTCCCATTATTAACGATGAACGAGAAACAGCAAAAGCGAGATAACCGTCACAGCTCAGCTCAAAATTAAGCCCACGGTAACTAAATCGGACATAAAGCGGTTACCCGCGATTGGTCAAAACTACGATATTCAAACCCACGATATTTAAGGGTTACTGTATTATTTACATATTGTTACTGATTAAGAATAAATTTTCACTCATTATCTGCACGTTTTCACTGTAACATGACATGTACTTTATGAACAGAAAACTGAGATTCTAGGAAAACGTTTGAGGCCAAAATGAATTTAAACCGACAAGTGGAATTTTGTCACGTACATGTCATGCAACGTCGGTTACCAAGGAATAATGGACTGTCCTGTACAGATGACATTGCATCGAATCCATATTTTAAAGTCATCCACTCGGTCTCGGGCCAAGTATGCAAGAACCGAAAGTTCACAAGTTTAAATGAATGTTCGATAGCTCTGGAACTGAGAGTGGTCAAAATGTAACCTCTGTTACCGTGGAATTGCCATTGATGAAAATTTGTCTTTTAAAACCGATATTTATTAAATAAACATGCATTTTGTTGAATATGACGAGGTGTGGTAGACATGGCTTTGTACAATAAATATTGTATCGAAAATAAAAAGGTTAGAGCTTAATACAGGTGCTGCCTAGTATTCAAAATGGAACGAATTTAGATCACGATGGGTATATGCACTGGCTGAGTGGTGGTCAATGTTGTGTTTATCCCAGTTGGTAGCATGATGGTGAGGGCGTACACTCTGAGTCTGGAGGGTCGGAGGTTCGAACCCCGGCAGAATCACACCAAAGGCTTTCAAAATGGAACGTGCTGCTGCTTCTTGCTTGCAGCTCAGCATTTAGAGGATACAGTAACGATAAACCCTACGGGTTGGCATCCCATGTGGTGGGGAATGGTTGGGAAATTTTCTCCTTAATTTACCCACTGATTGGGAAGAGAAAAGTGATGTCACAAGATGGCGGCTGCATCTGGACCTTAACCAAAATCTAATCGGCTTGTTCTTGCCACCGAACCAACTCGCCACCTAGTTTTGTCAAAACTCGTCCACGACTTATTGAGATATCGTGTCATATGTCGTTTTTAGTCCCATCTCTCAATGGTGAAGAATGACTTAAAGTTTTAGTATTCAGATCTGGATTGGGATCGTCACCAAAATCTAATAATTTCGTCCGTCTCACACCCCAACCTGACCACCAAATTTCATCCGAATCCGTCCACTTTTTGAGATATCCTGTTCACAGACAGACAAACAGACAGACTGACAGACAGACAGGGGTGAAAAAATAACCTCCATCCACCTTTGGTGGCAGAGATAATAACCTTTCTTTCACAAATGCAAATTCCTTTGATTCCACTGCATTCATAAAAGCAAGTCAAGCATTAACTTGCAAAAACTTCCAACGTTTTTTGTTTCTCCTCCAATTAGTTCAAGACTTAAATTGGGAATAGAAAAAAAAAAACAGCACACCATGATACTATAGCAGACAGAAATGCACCAAAGCGTTAGTCAACAATCCACAGCCGAGTCAAACCAAAAGGTCTGACTATAGTGCATGTACCCTCGTCTAATCGGAAATCAAATATGAGGATCATTAATGTGAAGTGCTTACCAGCTGATGAACCACCTTGGCATGCTTGATGATTGCGATCACATCTCCCACCACTGATATCCCCATTTCATGCAGTACCTCTCTCGTCAGGTCTAACAGCATTGACTTATTGATCCTGCAGCAAAATCACAATCAAACACAGGTCATCCATCAAATGACAAAGCATTTCATAATATAATGCAAAGCCCGTCCACATCTGGTTGTATTCGAAATGAACTTGATGAAATCTCCACACGTGGGTAAGTTTCAGGAGATGGAGCGAAGACCTACCAGGTCTCAAAGTATCCAGCTACTTATACCACCCACGGCATAATGGCGGTGCAACATCAGGCAGTGGAGGTTCAATTTGTCTCGAGTGTAGAATATCCTGGTTGCGAAATAAAATTTGGCATCGGCATTATTCATGCCTGTTCTCCAGTCAATTGAAAGTAAATGTTGAGCTTTGCCTGCAAGCACACCTTTTGAAACGCAACGTGGGAAGCGGCCGGCGTAAACGGGAGACAGACAAACGCACAAGACACCGTGGTTTGCAATTTATAGTTATTTGTTCATAAGAAATGTAGCCTACTTACAAGCTATCTTCGTGAATATGCTTGGAAATGAGAATAATCTTTGATGTTGCCGTCGGAGTTCTACAAATCGGAATTTCCATCTTTGTCCTGTCATCACTGGCATCCGGTTCGAGGCGGTGTGGTTGGATTACCGCTTCAACAGCACAATTGTTATTTACACTGTCACACTCAAATTCTAAGCCATCGTCCTCAATGTGCACCGAGCGAACGCTGCTGCTACCATTGACGTGGCAATCGCTCGGCTCGCTCAAACCCGTTTCGGACCAACACTTGTTACGTCACGAATGGGCGGTTACGAGATGCCGGATTTGGAGGGTTACATTTTTATTGGTAAACTTTATAAATGCAGTCATTTCCCTTAGGAAAAGGACGTATTCCATCAAAACTGGAACCAGTACCCAATTCATTAAAAAAAGACATCTCGGGGCGGCTACATGAGTCCTCCAACACTCATCCCATTTACTTGACTTAATCCTCCAAAAATAAACAAATAAATATTCAGAGAATTAAAAACAAAAATAAACAAAAAGTCAACAAACATGCACGTAAAACAAAAAAACATACCTGTTATCCACAAAGGTTAAAGCATAATTTGCCGAAGGTCCAGGAGGAATTCCAGCACCCTCGAAGAACTTGACCCATTCCGGAACCGCCAATCCTGCACGAGTAAACATACGAGACACAGCAAGTTCAACCGCCCATTCCTTCAGTCGAACAACTTTTCTCACGGACCACACATTGAAAGAATAATTGTTTTGTTCAGAGATTAACACACAAAGTACAGTCGCTGAGCAATGCGCGTAAAAGAGACAAGGGGTTAAAAAAAGACAAGGTGTCTCTTAAAAGAGACACCGAGTAGTGGCACATCCCACCATAACGGTCTCATATGCCATACACAAGTCCATAAAAGCCACTCCTGCTTTCAACTTTCATTGGTATTGGCATCGATACGAGATGGCCACAAGTACTGCGACTTGATCCAAATCCAGCTTGCTCCCTGAGAATAACTGCTTTGAAAATTGTGCTCAGACAGGAACACGAAGGTAAACCAATGTTGGTGCATCGTGATCATCCTCCTCAACACGATTATATAGCATTAGAAGGGTCAAGCCTGGTGTTCGCCGAATTCAGATCTTAGAAATCTGAGTTCGAGCCACTGTCAGCCGTTAAATTGACACCAGGTGGGTTGACTCAGCCTGTCATCCTTACGAGTTCGGCGAAATGAGCACCAGTGTTCTGGTAACAGAGGGCATTGCATCAGCGCACAGCCATGCCCCCAGAAAATGATGCAACCAGGAACCACATGTTTCACACGAATAGTGGTGGTAGAGGTGTCTACATTACTTAGAATCAAAGGAGGAGGTATCAAATTGAGTCATATAAGGGAAAGCGAGATGATGGGAGAGAGCAAGTATGGTAATAATAAGGGAGTATGAGAAGAATGGTGAGAGAAAATAAAGGAATATGGGAAAAATGGAGTAAAGGGAAGTGATGGATGGAAGGAGAGAGTAGGAGCAGGTAGGACGAGGAGCAATTCGAGGAATTCAAAAACTTAACCAAATTGCATATATAACTACAACGGCACTCGGTCGAGCGCGTACCTCCGCCAGGCTGCTCAGTTTAAGTTTGGTATTCCACTGATAGTCTGGATCTGGATCCGGACCTGAATCAAAATCTAATCGGGTTGTTCTTGTCACCTAACCAACTTATCCACCAAGTTTTGTCATAATCCATGCACAACATTTTGAGATATTCTGCTGTATATCATTTGGCCCCATCTCTCAATGGTGAAGAATCACTTTTTCATCCTCGTCACACAACCAACCCGTCCACCAAGTTCCGTCCAAATCAGTAAATAACTTTTTGAGATACCCTGCTCACAGCCAACAGACAGAACAAACAAGGGTGAAACTATAACATCCGTCCACCTTCGGTGATGGATCTCCT
>CM068960.1:121491552-121514776 GCA_035128595.1 Eptatretus atami | reverse complement strand
CTCACACACATTATTTCTAATTCAACCTAATTTTGACTTTTTTTCTGGAATTTACGACATTCCATTTTTTTTCCATGTCGGATTCAGTTTTACATTTCAAGTCACCGATTCCATGAATTCCGTCTGTTATTCCACGATCACGGAACATCTATGGTTCTACCAAGGCAGTTGGAAGAATGTACGTGAAAGCATTATGGCCAGAATTTGTACAATAAATCAGTTGCATTTTTTTTTGTCGCATCGGTTACCGCTACGTTGTCTTTTTACTGCAGCAAGAGAGTGGCAAGGAGTTGAGGACAGCTTCTCATATATTTCCTTTATGAGAAGTTTGTTACAATATTTATATTTGAGCAATCATTTCCGTAACTTTTTATTGTTAATTGTTATTGTGTTCAGAGAGCCTCTAAACATGATGTCAGCTACCATGTAATGTTCGTGAACAAAATATGAGGGACGTAATATCTGCGTAAACTGCAGTTACCACTACATCTTAAAATAAATACCTTCTATATCCATGACTCTTGCTTGGTAGTTCTTAGTAGTTCTGATCATTGCTATTAGATAGCACCACTCTTGGCATCAACAGGACCTAAAATGTACTTGATTCCACTTCCGGTTTCATGTTTCCTGGAGGTCCATCGAGATTATGTCATCTGAATGCTGATTTAAATCCTCATTCATCCGTGCCAATAGGGTATGCAATTAATGGTTTTTGTGATTTCCATCTCCGTAAGCATTTGATTTCATAACACATAGTCGTCTGACTTGGATAAAGAGCTCAGTGTTATGGTATTCAGCACTCTGCATCCCAAGGTGATTGTGTCAGACAATCAGACCAATGTCATTGAGACTTTGCTGGCTAACAATGACCAGGTGCTGGAAGACCAGGTGCTCCGACTGTCCAAGTGGTCTCTCTGTAGTCGGATTGACCAGCACCGCAAATCGAGAGCAGCAAAATAACAGTAGCCATTCCTTCACTTGAAGCGGAGCACAACATCACCATTTGAGAGAATTTCTTTGCAACCTCACATGGCAAATTCCTAGTTGACAAGATAGGTGGCACTATGAAATGGCAAGTTTAGAGAGCAATACAGTCCAGGAAGCATAAATGTTTGCGGAAGCAGCCATCCTGGTTATGGATGTGGAGGTAATCGAGATGCCTCAATCTGAAATCGATCAATGGAACAAGTCTCTGGACTTTGAAAGAGATTTTGCTTATGCTGCTGCTGTTGTCTGTGGAATGTCTCATATGCATCATCTTCAGGTAATTGATGGTAAAGTTGTCACCTTTACATTGGCCAACGATACGACATATCTGCAACTTCCGGAGTCGGTTGAAACTGGTGCTGATTTCAGAGTTCACAATAACATTCAGATCAACAACTGGTGTGTTGTGTGCAGTACGATAGAGAACTCTTTCCTGGAGAAGCAAAAGCTGTACGGGGGCACGAGGAGGTGTCCGTCACGGTAAGCGCTGGTCACTACAGGAAGTAGCCCGGTCAAAAAGATAAAATTTGTCACATAGAGGACAAGGTTGTGAAAACGCTGGTTGCCCCAATTACGGTCAACTCCCAGGAATGCTACAAGTTCTCCAATTTCCACTGATTGTAAACTGCTGAACTCCAGTGAATCAAATTCAAATTGAATTTGTTCAGGTTGAAATTAGACTTTTTCATTTATCGCCTGTGTTATCGGTGCTTTCGATGCCTGGTGCGCGATATTTCACCAAGTTGCATTGAAACTCGTCAATGTATCCGTGCAGAGAAGAAAACCTGAATCAATTTGCTCATGCTTTTGTACACTGCATGCATGTGTGGCAGTACAATGAGGAGAACATTGGTTACTGAGTTCCGTCAACCCTTAAATATCGCCTGGGGTTACCTTCGTGGAAAATGCTGCGATATTCAAAACCGCGATAGTTGAAATCAATTTCCTATGGGAATAAGGGGGTTAGGTTCCTGGGCTTCAAGAAAATATAGAAGAAGGTCGGCGGCAGCTAAAAATAAACACATCACAATTGAAATAAACATGTAAAATAAATATAAATCGGCTTTGTGATCAAGTCTCTTGCTCTGTTGAAGCAGATTAAATGTTCAGAAGCGATTAAACTTGCCCCCCTTCCCCCACCATTCCTCTCCCTATTGATCTCTTAAATAGTTTTCCTTTGTAGTCTGTCGATGTGTGATGCGTTTCTTTTTTAAGTCGTTCTGCAGCTCCATAACTAGTGAATAAATGAATGAAAACAATAACTTTTGTCTATCTTTTTACACTTTGGCGCCATTCCCATTATTAACGATGAACGAGAAACAGCAAAAGCGAGATAACCGTCATAGCTCAGCTCAAAAACCGTGATTGGTCAAAATTAAGCCCAAGGTAACTAAATCGGTGCATAAAGCGGTTAGCCGCGATTGGTCAAAACTACGATATTCAAACCCACGATATTTAAGGGTTTACTGTATTTTTTACGTATTGTTACTGGTTAAGAATAAAATTTCACTCATTATCTGCACGTATTCACTGTAACATGACATGTACTTTATGAACAGAAAACTGAGATTCTAGGAAAACGTTTGAGGCCAAAATGAATTTAAACCTACAAGTGGAATTTTGTCACGTACATGTCATGCAACGTCGGTTACCAAGGAATAATGGACTGTCCTGTACAGATGACATTGCATCGAATCCATATTTTAAAGTCATCCACTCGGTCTCGGGCCAAGTATGCAAGAACCGAAAGTTCACAAGTTTAAATGAATGTTCGATAGCTCTGGAACTGAGAGTGGTCAAAATGTAACCTCTGTTACCGTGGAATTGCCATTGATGAAAATTTGTCTTTTAAAACCGATATTTATTAAATAAACATGCATTTTGTTGAATATGACGAGGTGTGGTAGACATGGCTTTGTACAATAAATATTGTATTGAAAATAAAAAGGTTAGAGCTTAATACAGGTGCTGCCTAGTTATCAAAATGGAACGAATAAAGATCACGATGGGTATATGCACTGGCTGAGTGGTGGTCAATGTTGTGTTTATCCCAGTTGGTAGCATGATGGTGAGGGCGTACACTCTGAGTCTGGAGGGTCGGAGGTTCGAACCCCGGCAGAATCACACCAAAGGCTTTCAAAATGGAATGTGCTGCTTTCTTGCTTGCAGCTCAGCATTTAGAGGATACAGTAACGATAAACCCTACGGGTTGGCATCCCATGTGGTGGGGGAATGGTTGGGAAATTTTCTCCTTAATTTACCCACTGATTGGGAAGAGAAAAGTGATGTCACAAGATGGCGGCTGCATCTGGACCTTAACCAAAATCTAATCGGCTTGTTCTTGCCACCGAACCAACTCGCCACCTAGTTTTGTCAAAACTCGTCCACGACTTATTGAGATATCGTGTCATATGTCGTTTTTAGTCCCATCTCTCAATGGTGAAGAATGACTTAAAGTTTTAGTATTCAGATCTGGATTGGGATCGTCACCAAAATCTAATAATTTCGTCCGTCTCACACCCCCAACCTGACCACCAAATTTCATCCGAATCCGTCCACTTTTTGAGATATCCTGTTCACAGACAGACAAACAGACAGACTGACAGACAGACAGGGGTGAAAAAATAACCTCCATCCACCTTTGGTGGCAGAGATAATAACCTTTCTTTCACAAATGCAAATTCCTTTGATTCCACTGCATTCATAAAAGCAAGTCAAGCATTAACTTGCAAAAACTTCCAACGTTTTTTGTTTCTCCTCCAATTAGTTCAAGACTTAAATTGGGAATAGAAAAAAAAAAACAGCACACCATGATACTATAGCAGACAGAAATGCACCAAAGCCGTTAGTCAACAATCCACAGCCGAGTCAAACCAAAAGGTCTGACTATAGTGCATGTACCCTCGTCTAATCGGAAATCAATTATGAGGATCATTAATGTGAAGTGCTTACCAGCTGATGAACCACCTTGGCATGCTTGATGATTGCGATCACATCTCCCACCACTGATATCCCCATTTCATGCAGTACCTCTCTCGTCAGGTCTAACAGCATTGACTTATTGATCCTGCAGCAAAATCACAATCAAACACAGGTCATCCATCAAATGACAAAGCATTTCATAATATAATGCAAAGCCCGTCCACATCTGGTTGTATTCGAAATGAACTTGATGAAATCTCCACACGTGGGTAAGTTTCAGGAGATGGAGCGAAGACCTACCAGGTCTCAAAGTATCCAGCTACTTATACCACCCACGGCATAATGGCGGTGCAACATCAGGCAGTGGAGGTTCAATTTGTCTCGAGTGTAGAATATCCTGGTTGCGAAATAAAATTTGGCATCGGCATTATTCATGCCTGTTCTCCAGTCAATTGAAAGTAAATGTTGAGCTTTGCCTGCAAGCACACCTTTTGAAACGCAACGTGGGAAGCGGCCGGCGTAAACGGGAGACAGACAAACGCACAAGACACCGTGGTTTGCAATATATAGTTATTTGTTCATAAGAAAATGTAGCCTACTTACAAGCTATCTTCGTGAATATGCTTGGAAATGAGAATAATCTTTGATGTTGCCGTCGGAGTTCTACAAATCGGAATTTCCATCTTTGTCCTGTCATCACTGGCATCCGGTTCGAGGCGGTGTGGTTGGATTACCGCCTCAACAGCACAATTGTTATTTACACTGTCACACTCAAATTCTAAGCCATCGTCCTCAATGTGCACCGAGCGAACGCTGCTGCTACCATTGACGTGGCAATCGCTCGGCTCGCTCAAACCCGTTTCGGACCAACACTTGTTACGTCACGAATGGGCGGTTACAAGATGCCGGATTTGGAGGGTTACATTTTATTTGGTAAACTTTATAAATGCAGTCATTTCCCTTAGGAAAAGGACGTATTCCATCAAAACTGGAACCAGTACCCAATTCATTAACAAAAGACATCTCGGGGAGGCTACATGAGTCCTCCAACACTCATCCCATTTACTTGACTTAATCCTCCAAAAATAAACAAATAAATATTCAGAGAATTCAAAAACAAAAATAAATAAAAAGTCAACAAACATGCACGTAAAACAAAAAACATACCTGTTATCCACAAAGGTTAAAGCATAATTTGCCGAAGGTCCAGGAGGAATTCCAGCACCCTCGAAGAACTTGACCCATTCCGGAACCGCCAATCCTGCACGAGTAAACATCAGAGACACAGCAAGTTCAACCGCCCATTCCTTCAGTCGAGCAACTTTTCTCACGGACCACACATTGAAAGAATAATTGTTCTGTTCAGAGATTAACACACAAAGTACAGTCGCTGAGCAATGCGCGTAAAAGAGACAAGGGGGTTAAAAAAAGACAAGGTGTCTCTTAAAAGAGACACCGAGTAGTGGCACATCCCACCATAACGGTCTCATATGCCATACACAAGTCCATAAAAGCCACTCCTGCTTTCAACTTTCATTGGTATTTGGCATCGATACGAGATGGCCACAAGTACTGCAACTTGATCCAAATCCAGCTTGCTCCCTGAGAATAACTGCTTTGAAAATTGTGCTCAGACAGGAACACGAAGGTAAACCAATGTTGGTGCATCGTGATCATCCTCCTCAACACGATTATATAGCATTAGAAGGGTCAAGCCTGGTGTTCGCCGAATTCAGATCTTAGAAATCTGAGTTCGAGCCACTGTCAGCCGTTAAATTGACACCAGGTGGGGTTGACTCAGCCTGTCATCCTTACGAGTTCGGCGAAATGAGCACCAGTGTTCTGGTAACAGAGGGCATTGCATCAGCGGCACAGCCATGCCCCCAGAAAATGATGCAACCAGGAACCACATGTTTCACACGAATAGTGGTGGTAGAGGTGTCTACATTACTTAGAATCAAGGGGAGGGAGGTATCAAATTGAGTCATATAAGGGAAAGCGAGATGATGGGAGAGAGCAAGTATGGTAATAATAAGGGAGTATGAGAAGAATGGTGAGAGAAAATAAAGGAATATGGGAATAAATAGGAGTAAAGGGAAGTGATGGATGGAAGGAGGAAGAGTAGGAGCAGTAGGACGAGGAGCAATTCGAGGAATTCAAAAACTTAACCAAATTGCATATATAACTACAACGGCACTCGGTCGAGCGCGTACCTCCGCCAGGCTGCTCAGTTTAAGTTTGGTATTCCACTGATAGTCTGGATCTGGATCCGGACCTGAATCAAAATCTAATCGGGTTGTTCTTGTCACCTAACCAACTTATCCACCAAGTTTTGTCATAATCCATGCACAACATTTTGAGATATTCTGCTGTATATCATTTGGGCCCCATCTCTCAATGGTGAAGAATCACTTTTTCATCCTCGTCACACAACCAACCCGTCCACCAAGTTCCGTCCAAATCAGTAAATAACTTTTTGAGATACCCTGCTCACAGCCAAACAGACAGACAAACAAGGGTGAAACTATAACATCCGTCCACCTTCGGTGATGGAGGTAACAAGAATGCTGTGAACAACCTTTGGTGCATCACGAGTAATGACGGTTGTCGTCAAGTTTCATCAAAATCGTGTGCGTTTCGGAGAAGAGAGCAAATATCTGTTGCAGCCAACGTGCGAACACCTTGGGTGCATAAATTCGTGAGGGAGCTGCTGTCCACACAACAACCACACACTCATATAGTAAGCGTAAGTCTGGTGTTGGCTTAGCGGTTAGGGTGGCTGGTTTGGGATCTTAGGGTCCTGAGTTCGAGCCCTGTTGGCTGCTCAATTAACACCATGTGGGGTTGACTCAGCCTGTCATCCTTCCGAGGTCGGCGAAATGAGTACCAGTGCACTGGTGTAGGGGCACAGCATCAGCGGCATAGTCGTGCCCCAACAAAATGATAGCTACCCGGCAGCCAAGCTGCCATACGCAAGAAGAAGATACAGCAAGCGGTTTAACCTGGTGTAAAAGAATATGTCCAAGAAGACCAGATCACTTGCTACCTGCACGCACTTCAGGACGTGGATTTGGAATTTGTGCAGGTAGCCGGTGATACCTGGACTCCTTTTGAGCGAACTACTCAACGTCCACAAACAAATGCAAGCAGATGGGCCCCCAGTCGGTCTTGGGTAGTCGTGTAGTCTGTGTTCACGTGATCAAAACTATGCATCGTCTTAAACCCCTGCACCACATCAGCACGTTCACAGCTCCATCACAACGTCCAGAAACACCCAATGCTCTCAGCCGTGGCTTATCTATCTATAATTCCAGCAATCTCTGTGTGTCTGTCTGTCTGCCACGCCTGTTTCTCGACAACCACTGGTCCGATCTCATTGAAACTTGCCAGGTATATTGCTGGGACCTGAGTATGTGTCCTTTTCAAGGTTTGATATTAATCGGACAAGGGTTCCCAAGTTATGTCCATTATTGACCAAACCAGTGACAGGACACGGTGCTATGACGTCATAATTGACGTCACAATTCTTTTTATTTATTTATTATTTTATTTTTTTGCACGTACGGCCACGCACTAGTATATTTAAATTCCTTAACTCCTGCTGGTCTTGTTTATTTATTTAAGATATCCTTCTGGACTCAGGTGTGGAACAAGGAACTTTGGGATGCAGGAGGCCATTCAGCCCATCATGCTGTCTACACCAACACAGGACCAAACAAATCCGTCTCAGGCCACAGACCCAATCTTAGTGGGTACGGATTGGCGGTGGGGGGAGGGAGTGGGTACAGATGGGGTCGGGGAGGGAGCGGGTGAACTCTTCTGCACTCATTGTCGATACCCTTCATTATGTTCAACATTTCGATCATATACATATCCCCTCGTTAAACCAGCTCCTTTCTCATGTATAAATCCCTCTCTCCTTTCTCATGTATAAATCCCTCTCTCCTTTCTCATCTACTCCTAGCCGAGTCTTGTCCTGGACTCCCAACGTCGGGGTTCAAAAGAATGAACCCATTAAGAGTACGAGTTTCATTACAATGTTTATAAAAGGAGATACAATTGAGACTCACCACAAGACACAACGCCAGCAGCCATGACGAACAGAAGTACTTCCGGTTCCGGTTGTTGTTTAATGCTCCGCCACCATGGAGTTCACAAACCTCTTCCTGCGGTAATTGTTATTTTTTTTATGATTTCGATGTTATGGCTGTTTCGGGCCTCAGATTCCTCGCAATGACATCGAACGTCCTCTTCACGATAATTGTTGGTATTGTTTGAACACAATAAGCTCGATAATATGGATGAATTACGAGCCGATAAGAGTGCGTTTGCTGATGAGGCCACGCGGCCGCCATCTTGGGACTCCCTTACGACCGGAAGTTCCATCGGCAACAACGTGGACAAAAATCAAAGATTAGCATGTTTTTAAGTAGACTGTAAGTTTTAAAAGAGAGAGATTTAAGTTGCTGTTTTTCTGATGTATCAATACTTATTTCATGCAATAAAATGCAAATTAATTATTTTAAAATCATACAATGTGATTTCAGGATTTTTGTTTTAGATTCCGTCTTCACAGTTGAAGTGTACCTATGATAAAAATTGCAGACCTTTACGTGCTTTGTAAGTGGAAAACCTGCAAAATCGGCAGTGTATCAAATACTTGTTCTCCCCACTCTATGTGGGTATATTAATTGTTAGCAAACGATGGATGCATGAAATACCATTTGAAACATAACTGTGAATGGCAAGGATCACCTATTGAATTTAAACCACTTTTTGATACATGTTATATACAGTCGCCTCTTGAAAGTCTAACACCCCCTTTTCAAAAATTTTTCACCTTTTGTTGCCTTATAGCCTGCAATTAAATTGCAGTAAATCAGACTTTTTTTCACCTTTATTTACACATCGTAACCCACAACGTCCAAGTGAAGAACAAATTATACAAATTTAAGAAAATTAATTAAAAATGCAAAACTAAATATCTTGGTTGGATAAGTGTACACCCCTGAGTTAATACTGGTGGAAGCACCTTTGACAGCAATTACAGCTGTGAGTCTGTTTGGATCGGTTTCTACCAACTTTGCACATCTTGATTAGGCAATATTGGGCAATGCCTCCGTGGTGCGTCACCTGCCAATGTCGTGCGGCTCGTTCCACGGTCACACACGTGGAGACCGTGCCTGCGAAGGAGCCCGGGTGAGTGGAGCGGAGTCCGAGGCGGGGATCAGGGCTGCAGACGACCCAACGAGAGATCTGGTCAAGGTCGGGTTGAGGTCTTCCCAGCTCTCTCACACTCAAACCGAACGACCTCCAAAGAGCGCAACCACTCTACGACCTTCCTCCTTCTTTCGCTACCACAGCCGACGAACTGTCTCACTCCAAGCTCTTCGCTCTCAGGGTGCTTCATAATTTATAGATCTCCCTCAGCGGGGAGGGCCTTGGTGAAGCTGACGTCACTGTCCTCCCTAATTGGACGGGGCTTCCATGGGTCCGCCCTTTCTGGGCGGAGTTTCGGCCATGCCGGGAAGCCCGCCCACTCCACGCGTGTCTGGATTCGCCAAAAAGGTACTGCACAAAGATTTTGCCTCGGAAAGCGAGAGGAAGGTACTGGGTTCAAAATAAAAGGGGAGAAATGATATATATAAACCTAACTAAAGCCATCGCAACGCACCCCTTTTTGCTTTCCACTACACACAAGGAGGGATTCTTATCTGCACATATACTTAATGACATAACTAACTCGGACAACTGTATGTTTGTTATGCATACGGTTCGCGAGAAACCGTAACAATATATTATATATATATATATATTGTTGCGGATCCGGGGTGGTGGGAATCTGACCCGGTCCCTGGTGCCACACTCGCCACCACCGTCTCCGGGAGTCTATAACGCCGGCCAGCTCGGCACAGGCCTCGGGTCACGCATCTTCAATCGCGATACCAACGTACTCCTGCACCCTACCAGTTGGGGAGACAGAACCCCCAGCCACAGACTGGCCTTGTCAGTGACCGAGCGGAGTCTACCAGTCTGTAACCATTTTGATCTTATATGCCAATCAAACGGATCGTTCTCGACGCGACACGCATCAATCCATAGCGGGCAACTTCATCAGAATTAACCAGATTATTGGGACATCAGGGATCACAACACAAGCAATAACACGACAGTGGTTTTATTAACAATCAACCCGTTCTTAACTAGGGAACCACGGCTAATAGGTTTCGAGGGGATTACTACGAATATGTCTTATACAACACGTGCAAACAAACATGCATGCAGGACAAGACAGAGTACTTGGTGATGGCTCATGTTCGAGAGGACCGTGTCCCAAAAGCACGAAGGTCGCTCGTAAAAACCAGCGGGTTTCCACGGGTTCGAACTCCCGCTCGAACGTGCCGCGCAGCAAGAAATGGCGGCGCAGCACTCCAGCTCCCGCCCAAGTCACCGCGTGCGCGGTTCTCCTCAGCGCGCTCTGGCTCCGCACCACGTCGACGATGCGAGATCGCCGATCTCTCTCCAGGGTTCAGCACACGAATCCCAGCCTGGCTGTTCTCCATACAAGGTCTCACAGTCAGTCCGAGTTCCGCAGGCGGATCACAACGTGTCGAGCCGTGAGGTGAGCAAGGACCGTCAGACGCTCCGGCGTATCCTCTCGGCTTCCCGCCTCGAAGCCCGACTCCCGCTTCGTCCCTCAGTTCCTCTCTCGTCGAATCACCGACGTGCAGGTCGGTTCAGCGTCTCTCCCGGCAGACCCAACACGGTGCCTCCTTCGTTCGCTCGTTTCGAAGCGACTCCGAGCACGCCTCGAGAACCGGCCCGTTCCTCACACACAGCACTCCTTTCGTCCCCTTTTCTTTTCTCCTTCGAGTCGTGAGGTGAATCGATGTGCAGGTTCGCTTTCTCTGCGGCCGATTCACCACTGCCTTTTTCTTTTCTCTCTCGCCTCGACACGTGAGCTCTTCGACACACGTATGTCTCGGCGACTCCCTGACCAAGGCTCCTCCCCTTCGCATCACTCCTGTCTAGGCCACACCCCTCGCTCTAGGCCACTCCTCTCAGCCGACTGGGAGGGGCCTATTCCGGAATGAGGAAGGAATAATAGCGATCTCTCGTTTCACCACCATTGCACGAACACAAAAACAGTCTGTTACACCTCCCGACACAACACAATCGTCCCTTATACCACACAACCTATCTATACATGAATTTAATGGGGGAACTGAACTAATTCTATATTTAGTATTCCCATAAGGGCCATTTCGTAACAATATGTATGAAACATTGTGGTTATATAGCTCGGATAATTCCAATTGCACCCACCCTCTTACCAAAGGAAGAAAATACCAAGATGGGTGCATACAGTACAAACAATAATAATACAGTCCATACAGTAAGCAATTAAAAATGCAATACAGTTCAGTACAAACAGTACAGAGTGTGTTGTACAGTACAAACAATGGCGGCGGGTGTGTTCACTCACGAGCGTTGCGTGTTTGGATTTTTGTTCTTTTTTTTAAGCAAAAAATTTCTCCACGGCAAGAGCTCCATAACGCATCACATTCTACGGGGCAGCGTTAAGCGAGGTATGTGTTGCCACAAAATGGAACTTTTTCGTTCTGTAATCAGTCACTTATGGAACTCGAGTTTCTGGATTTCATCTCACTATCAGCTTCAACTTGTCCATTCCTGAACACATATCCAAGCTGGTTCAAAAGGCTGATTCTGCTTCTGCTTTCGATGACAATTTCGGAATTTTGCTCTTTTCTTTTTTCTTCAATGCACTCCAGAGAACATACCATTAAAATAAAACAGCTTCTCCATCGTTGGCCATCGTCCTTGCATCTAATCCTGGAGCTGCTCAATGCTGTCAAGTCCAAAGCTTAAACTAACAGAATGCTTCGTGAAGCTTTGGTTTTCAAGCAACTCTCATCTGGCATGCTTCTTAGAAATCTGACCCTTTCTAGTTCGATCAGCCACAGGTGATATCTATTCCTACTCATGGTCAGCATTCACAACTCCAAGCTTTCCACTGACATCTACTCATCTCCTTTTTTTTTTTTCTTGGCCGGTAAAATTGCCTCACTTCGTCAATGTAACAGCACTGTCCACACGACTCCTCATTTGCTGGTGGCTATCGGAATTCCAAGTCGTACCTCAGAACGATTCAAAAATCGTTACTCATCCCACTGAGTTTATTCATCTGTTAATGCTACGTCTGCCATTTCTCTGTTGATTATCAAGACAATGACTTACACCTCTGTTGTTGAATTATATTTTCCACAAATATTGATGCACATTGAAACTTTGAAAACTTTATCTTCACAAAGAAAGACAGAAGTACTGTCATAAACTTTGTCAAAGTTACATTTAAGTGTGCAGTAAATTATTAAAGGATCACCAAAGTAAACTTGGCACATTCATTTCTTTCAGAAGAAACATCAGAACGTAACATCATGTCACCGAGGAATAACTTAAAACGTGATAAAGATGAATGTTGTGTAGAATTATCAGCATACTACTCCAATAACTCAATTGGTGGAACCATACCGGCGTGAGGACTTCGCTTCAGTGTAGTCGGCTTTGGCATCAAATCGCTGTACAACCCTTGCACCCCAACGGCTTTTCCAACTTCCTGCAATAACCACACAAGGCAGCAGCAAAGCTATTTTCACTACTACTACTACTACTACTACACCGTCCATCTAAGGGTGTAGTTGACCCCTTGTGGTTGACTGTTTTTCACTTCATTCCCTTGGGACAGGGGAAATGCGAGGTTAGGGTGGAAATTTGGAATTTGTTCAGGGTGCCGGCGATTGCTCGCCTACTCTTCACGAAGAACACCTTGGGATCTTTAACGTCCATCAACTAATGCCGGCAGACGGGACGTCGAGTTTAACGTACATCGGAGGGACAGCACCCAATTGATGAATCACTGTGAAACACTGGGATGACGGTTTGTAGTTGGGTCTGGATTCAAACCCAGGGTAGACAGCTTAGAGGCGGTGTGCGTGTACCTTTAGACCATCCTGTCAGCCCTTACAACACCAGTTGGGTTTAACCAATCATTGATCACTCTTGACACCTCTATTTTATCACTGGGCCTTGCTTTATGATGTCCTCATATTCACAAGATAATAAAGGCACAAAGGGCAAGAATATATATCCTCTTCCATGGCCCACCTATTTTCAATTGATTAGTTGGTAATGAATGAACATTCGGTAATGAATTAGTTGGTAATGAATGAATGAACATTCATTACGAAAGTAGAGCCAATGATTTTCCGTTTCAAAAGAGTACCTTCTTCGTTTACAAAAAAAACCCCCCAAAAAATCCCCGAAATTCCATTTTGTGTTATCAATGGAAAAAAGTATTAATTGTACACTTTCTTTGGAAAAATTACAATTTTCCTCAAGTCTAAATTCTTCCAGTTCTATCCTGGGCGGTGCATTGTGCCATCAGGGTGAAACAATCGTGGGAATAATAGAATTATCAACGGCAAGTGGGAAAAATGTGGAAACTGGATCCATGGGACGTGGCACTTTAAACTAAACGAATCTTAACTATGATGTCCGTGTCTGCTCACCTACAAAGGAAGTACACAAGATTGTTAGTACTTAACTCACGTAAGCACACCAGAGTTTATTACCTCTGCCACCGAAGGTGGACGGAGGTTATGTTTTCACCCCTGTTTTCTCTGTGAGCAGGATATCTCAAGAGGTTATGGATGGATTCGGACGAAACTTGGTGGACAGGTTTGGTGTGTGACAAGGATGCAGTGATTAGATTTTGGTGAAGATCCCAAAACAAATCCCGATCAGAAATTAAATGTTTGTTTTTTTTTCATGTTTTTGATCATTATTTTGGCCATATAGTTTAAGAGAATTTGTTGATAACATCTGTATTTCAAGGATTTTTCAAGGGTTTCATAAAAAATAATAATAAAGTTTCTCCAAAGGTTGCCTGTAGTGTATGCGATGATCGACATTTGATTTGCCGGCAATCGTATTTTCAGGGAATATTTTCACCAAATTACCAATAAAGTGGGCGACTTTCAAAATAGAATTTCACTTTGACTGGACTCGCCAGAGATTGTTGGATGGATTTTATTCAATACTTCGTGCGAGCAATGAAGACAGCGATTCACAGCGACACTCGTCCGAAGCAGCTGCGATTGGCGTGAGTGGAACCAATGGCTGTGCTTGAGCTCCGTGTATCGACAGAAACCTGGTGCATGGAATTTCGGTGAATTTCTTTAACGAATCTTCATAATTGCATTGTAGGAATTAATTCTGTGGGGGGGGGGGGCACTCACACACATTATTTCTAATTCAACCTAATTTTGACTTTTTTTCTGGAATTTACGACATTCCATTTTTTTTCCATGTCGGATTCAGTTTTACATTTCAAGTCACCGATTCCATGAATTCCGTCTGTTATTCCCACGATCACGAACATCTATGGTTCTACCAAGGCAGTTGGAAGAATGTACGTGAAAGCATTATGGCCAGAATTTGTACAATAAATCAGTTGCATTTTTTTTTGTCGCATCGGTTACCGCTACGTTGTCTTTTTACTGCAGCAAGAGAGTGGCAAGGAGTTGAGGACAGCTTCTCATATATTTCCTTTATGAGAAGTTTGTTACAATATTTATATTTGAGCAATCATTTCCGTAACTTTTTATTGTTAATTGTTATTGTGTTCAGAGAGCCTCTAAACATGATGTCAGACCATGTAATGTTCGTGAACAAAATATAAGGGACGTAATACCTGCGTAAACTGCAGTTACCACTACATCTTAAAATAAATACCTTCTATATCCATGACTCTTGCTTGGTAGTTCTAAGTAGTTTCTGATCATTGCTATTAGATAGCACCACTCTTGGCATCAACAGGACCTAAAATGTACTTGATTCCACTTCCGGTTTCATGTTTCCTGGAGGTCCATCGAGATTATGTCATCTGAATGCTGATTTAAATCCTCATTCATCCGTGCCAATAGGGTATGCAATTAATGGTTTTTGTGATTTCCATCTCCGTAAGCATTTGATTTCATAACACATAGTCGTCTGACTTGGATAAAGAGCTCAGTGTTATGGTATTCAGCACTCTGCATCCCAAGGTGATTGTGTCAGACAATCAGACCAATGTCATTGAGACTTTGCTGGCTAACAATGACCAGGTGCTGGAAGACCAGGTGCTCCGACTGTCCAAGTGGTCTCTCTGTAGTCGGATTGACCAGCACCGCAAATCGAGAGCAGCAAAATAACAGTAGCCATTCCTTCACTTGAAGCGGAGCACAACATCACCATTTGAGAGAATTTCTTTGCAACCTCACATGGCAAATTCCTAGTTGACAAGATAGGTGGCACTATGAAATGGCAAGTTTAGAGAGCAATACAGTCCAGGAAGCATAAATGTTTGCGGAAGCAGCCATCCTGGTTATGGATGTGGAGTAATCGAGATGCCTCAATCTGAAATCGATCAATGGAACAAGTCTCTGGACTTTGAAAGAGATTTTGCTTATGCTGCTGCTGTTGTCTGTGGAATGTCTCATATGCATCATCTTCAGGTAATTGATGGTAAAGTTGTCACCTTTACATTGCCAACGATACGACATATCTGCAACTTCCGGAGTCGGTTGAAACTGGTGCTGATTTCAGAGTTCACAATAACATTCAGATCAACAACTGGTGTGTTGTGTGCAGTACGATAGAGAACTCTTTCCTGGAGAAGCAAAAGCTGTACGGGGGCACGAGGAGGTGTCCGTCACGGTAAGCGTGGTCACTACAGGAAGTAGCCCGGTCAAAAAGATAAAATTTGTCACATAGAGGACAAGGTTGTGAAAACGCTGGTTGCCCCAATTACGGTCAACTCCCAGGAATGCTACAAGTTCTCCAATTTCACTGATTGTAAACTGCTGAACTCCAGTGAATCAAATTCAAATTGAATTTGTTCAGGTTGAAATTAGACTTTTTCATTTATCGCCTGTGTTATCGGTGCTTTCGATGCCTGGGGCGCGATATTTCACCAAGTTGCATTGAAACTCGTAATGTATCCGTGCAGAGAAGAAAACCTGAATCAATTTGCTCATGCTTTTGTACACTGCATGCATGTGTGGCAGTACAATGAGGAGAACATTGGTTACTGAGTTCCGTCAACCCTTAAATATCGCCTGGGGTTACCTTCGTGGAAAATGCTGCGATATTCAAAACCGCGATAGTTGAAATCAATTTCCTATGGGAATAAGGGGTTAGGTTCCTGGGCTTCAAGAAAATATAGAAGAAGGTCGGCGGCAGCTAAAAATAAACACATCACAATTGAAATAAACATGATAAATAATAAATCGGCTTTGTGATCAAGTTCTTGCTCTGTTGAAGCAGATTAAATGTTCAGAAGGATTAAACTTGCCCCCTTCCCCACACCATTCCTCTCCCTATTATCTCTTTAAATGTTTTCCTTTGTATCTGTGATGTGTGATGCGTTTTTTTTTAAGTCGTTCTGCAGCTCCATAACTAGTGAATAAATGAATGAAAACAATAACTTTGTTCTATCTTTTTACACTTTGGCGCCATTCCCATTATTAACGATGAACGAGAAACAGCAAAAGCGAGATAACCGTCATAGCTCAGCTCAAAAATATGAAAGCCCAGTAACTAAAATCGGTCATAAAGCGGTTAGCCGCGATTGGTCAAAACTACGATATTCAAACCCACGATATTTAAGGTTTACTGTATTATTTACATATTGTTACTGTTAAGAATAAATTTCACTCATTATCTGCACGTTTCACTGTAACATGACATGTACTTTATGAACAGAAAACTGAGATTCTAGGAAAACGTTTGAGGCCAAATGAATTTAAACCACAAGTGGAATTTTGTCACGTACATGTCATGCAACGTCGGTTACCAAGGAATAATGGACTGTCCTGTACAGATGACATTGCATCGAATCCATATTTTAAAGTCATCCACTCGGTCTCGGGCCAAGTATGCAAGAACCGAAAGTTCACAAGTTTAAATGAATGTTCGATAGCTCTGGAACTGAGAGTGGTCAAAATGTAACCTCTGTTACCGTGAATTGCCATTGATGAAAATTTGTCTTTTAAAACCGATATTTATTAAATAAACATGCATTTTGTTGAATATGACGAGGTGTGGTAGACATGGCTTTGTACAATAAATATTGTATGAAAATAAAAAGGTTAGAGCTTAATACAGGTGCTGCCTAGTTATCAAAATGGAACGAATAAAGATCACGATGGGTATAGCACTGGCTGAGTGGTGGTCAATGTTGTGTTTATCCCAGTTGGTAGCATGATGGTGAGGGCGTACACTCTGAGTCTGGAGGGTCGGAGGTTCGAACCCCGGCAGAATCACACAAAGGCTTTCAAAATGGAAGTGCTGCTTTCTTGCTTGCAGCTCAGCATTTAGAGGATACAGTAACGATAAACCTACGGGTTGGCATCCCATGTGGTGGGGAATGGTTGGGAAATTTTCTCCTTAATTTACCCACTGATTGGGAAGAGAAAAGTGATGTCACAAGATGGCGGCTGCATCTGGACCTTAACCAAAATCTAATCGGCTTGTCTTGCCACCGACCAACTCGCCACCTAGTTTTGTCAAAACTCGTCCACGACTTATTGAGATATCGTGTCATATGTCGTTTTTAGTCCATCTCTCAATGGTGAAGAATGACTTAAAGTTTTAGTATTCAGATCTGGATTGGGATCGTCACCAAAATCTAATAATTTCGTCCGTCTCACACCCCAACCTGACCACCAAATTCATCCGAATCCGTCCACTTTTTGAGATATCCTGTTCACAGACAGACAAACAGACAGACTGACAGACAGACAGGGGTGAAAAAATAACCTCCATCCACCTTTGGTGGCAGAGATAATAACCTTTCTTTCACAAATGCAAATTCCTTTGATTCCACTGCATTCATAAAAGCAAGTCAAGCATTAACTTGCAAAAACTTCCAACGTTTTTTGTTTCTCCTCCAATTAGTTCAAGACTTAAATTGGGAATAGAAAAAAAAAAAACAGCACACCATGATACTATAGCAGACAGAAATGCACCAAAGCCGTTAGTCAACAATCCACAGCCGAGTCAAACCAAAGGTCTGACTATAGTGCATGTACCCTCGTCTAATCGGAAATCAATTATGAGGATCATTAATGTGAAGTGCTTACCACTGATGAACCACCTTGGCATGCTTGATGATTGCGATCACATCTCCACCACTGATATCCCATTTCATGCAGTACCTCTCTCGTCAGGTCTAACAGCATTGACTTATTGATCCTGCAGCAAAATCACAATCAAACACAGGTCATCCATCAAATGACAAAGCATTTCATAATATAATGCAAAGCCCGTCCACATCTGGTTGTATTCGAAATGAACTTGATGAAATCTCCACACGTGGGTAAGTTTCAGGAGATGGAGCGAAGACCTACCAGGTCTCAAAGTATCCAGCTACTTATACCACCCACGGCATAATGGCGGTGCAACATCAGGCAGTGGAGGTTCAATTTGTCTCGAGTGTAGAATATCCTGGTTGCGAAATAAAATTTGGCATCGGCATTATTCATGCCTGTTCTCAGTCAATTGAAAGTAAATGTTGAGCTTTGCCTGCAAGCACACCTTTTGAAACGCAACGTGGGAAGCGGCCGGCGTAAACGGGAGACAGACAAACGCACAAGACACCGTGGTTTGCAATATATAGTTATTTGTTCATAAGAAAATGTAGCCTACTTACAAAGCTATCTTCGTGAATATGCTTGGAAATGAGAATAATCTTTGATGTTGCCGTCGGAGTTCTACAAATCGGAATTTCCATCTTTGTCCTGTCATCACTGGCATCCGGTTCGAGGCGGTGTGGTTGGATTACGCCTCAACAGCCAATTGTTATTTACACTGTCACACTCAAATTCTAAGCCATCGTCCTCAATGTGCACCGAGCGAACGCTGCTGCTACCATTGACGTGGCAATCGCTCGGCTCGCTCAAACCCGTTTCGGACCAACACTTGTTACGTCACGAATGGGCGGTTACAAGATGCCGGATTTGGAGGGTTACATTTTATTTGGTAAACTTATAAATGCAGTCATTTCCCTTAGGAAAAGGACGTATTCCATCAAAACTGGAACCAGTACCCAATTCATTAAACAAAGACATCTCGGGGGGCTACATGAGTCCTCCAACACTCATCCCATTTACTTGACTTAATCCTCCAAAATAAACAAATAAATATTCAGAGAATTCAAAAACAAAAATAAAAAAAAGTCAACAAACATGCACGTAAAACAAAAAAACATACCTGTTATCCACAAAGGTTAAAGCATAATTTGCCGAAGGTCCAGGAGGAATTCCAGCACCCTCGAAGAACTTGACCCATTCCGGAACCGCCAATCCTGCACGAGTAAACATCAGAGACACAGCAAGTTCAACCGCCCATTCCTTCAGTCGACAACTTTTCTCACGGACCACACATTGAAAGAATAATTGTTTGTTCAGAGATTAACACACAAAGTACAGTCGCTGAGCAATGCGCGTAAAAGAGACAAGGGGTTAAAAAAAGACAAGGTGTCTCTTAAAAGAGACACCGAGTAGTGGCACATCCCACCATAACGGTCTCATATGCCATACACAAGTCCATAAAAGCCACTCCTGCTTTCAACTTTCATTGGTATTTGGCATCGATACGAGATGGCCACAAGTACTGCAACTTGATCCAAATCCAGCTTGCTCCCTGAGAATAACTGCTTTGAAAATTGTGCTCAGACAGGAACACGAAGGTAAACCAATGTTGGTGCATCGTGATCACCTCCTCAACACGATTATATAGCATTAGAAGGGTCAAGCCTGGTGTTCGCCGAATTCAGATCTTAGAAATCTGAGTTCGAGCCACTGTCAGCCGTTAAATTGACACCAGGTGGGGTTGACTCAGCCTGTCATCCTTACGAGTTCGGCGAAATGAGCACCAGTGTTCTGGTAACAGAGGGCATTGCATCAGCGGCACAGCCATGCCCCCAGAAAATGATGCAACCAGGAACCACATGTTTCACACGAATAGTGGTGGTAGAGGTGTCTACATTACTTAGAATCAAGGGGAGGGAGGTATCAAATTGAGTCATATAAGGGAAAGCGAGATGATGGGAGAGAGCAAGTATGGTAATAATAAGGGAGTATGAGAAGAATGGTGAGAGAAAATAAAGGAATATGGGAATAAAATAGGAGTAAAGGGAAGTGATGGATGGAAGGAGGAGAGTAGGAGCAGTAGGACGAGGAGCAATTCGAGGAATTCAAAACTTAACCAAATGGCATATATAACTACAACGGCATCGGTCGAGCGCGTACCTCCGCCAGGCTGCTAGTTTAAGTTTGGTATTCCACTGATAGTCTGGATCTGGATCCGGACCTGAATCAAAATCTAATCGGGTTGTTCTTGTCACCTAACCAACTTATCCACCAAGTTTTGTCATATCCATGCACAACATTTTGAGATATTCTGCTGTATATATTTGGGCCCCATCTCTCAATGGTGAAGAATCACTTTTTCATCCTCGTCACACAACCAACCCGTCCACCAAGTTCCGTCCAAATCAGTAAATAACTTTTTGAGATACCCTGCTCACAGCCAAACAGACAGACAAACAAGGGTGAAACTATAACATCCGTCCACCTTCGGTGATGGAGTAACAAGAATGCTGTGAACAACTTTGGTGCATCACGAGTAATGACGGTTGTCGTCAAGTTTCATCAAAATCGTGTGCGTTTCGGAGAAGAGAGCAAATATCTGTTGCAGCCAACGTGCGAACACCTTGGGTGCATAAATTCGTGAGGGAGCTGCTGTCCACACAACAACCACACACTCATATAGTAAGCGTAAGTCTGGTGTTGGCTTAGCGGTTAGGGTGGCTGGTTTGGGATCTTAGGGTCCTGAGTTCGAGCCCTGTTGGCTGCTCAATTAACACCATGTGGGGTTGACTCAGCCTGTCATCCTTCCGAGGTCGGCAAAATGAGTACCAGTGCACTGGTGTAGGGCACAGCATCAGCGGCATAGTCGTGCCCCAACAAAATGATAGCTACCCGGCAGCCAAGCTGCCATACGCAAAAGAAGATACAGCAAGCGGTTTAACCTGGTGTAAAAGAATATGTCCAAGAAGACCAGATCACTTGCTACCTGCACGCACTTCAGGACGTGGATTTGGAATTTGTGCAGGTAGCCGGTGATACCTGGACTCTTTTGAGCGAACTACTCAACGTCCACAAACAAATGCAAGCAGATGGGCCCCAGTCGGTCTTGGTAGTCGTGTAGTCTGTGTTCACGTGATCAAAACTATGCATCGTCTTAAACCCTGCACCACATCAGCACGTTCACAGCTCCATCACAACGTAGCACACCCAATGCTCTCAGCCGTGGCTTATCTATCTATAATTAGCAATCTCTGTGTGTCTGTCTGTCTGCGACCGCTGTTTCTCGACAACACTGGTCCGATCTCATTGAAACTTGCCAGGTATATTGCTGGGACCTGAGTATGTGCCTTTTCAAGGTTTGATATTAATCGGACAAGTGGTTCCCAGTTATGTCCATTTATTGACCAAACCAGTGACAGGACACGGTGCTATGACGTCATAATTGACGTCACAATTCTTTTTATTTATTTATTTTTTTTTTTTTTGCACGTACGGCCACGCACTAGTATATTTAAATTCCTTAACTCCTGCTGGTCTTGTTTATTTATTTAAGATATCCTTCTGGACTCAGGTGTGGAACAAGGAACTTTGGGATGCAGGAGGCCATTCAGCCCATCATGCCTGTGCTACACAACACCAGGACCAAACAAATCCGTCTCAGGCCACAGACCCAATCTTAGTGGGTACGGAGGGGTGGGGGAGGGAGTGGGTACAGATGGGGTCGGGGAGGGAGCGGGTGAACTCTTCTGCACTCATTGTCGATACCCTTCATTATGTTCAACATTTCGATCATATACATATCCCTCGTTAAACCAGCTCCTTTCTCATGTATAAATCCCTCTCTCCTTTCTCATGTATAATCCTCTCTCCTTTCTCATCTACTCCTAGCCGAGTCTTGTCCTGGACTCCAACGTCGGGGTTCAAAAGAATGAACCCATTAAGAGTACGAGTTTCATTACAATGTTTATAAAAGGAGATACAATTGAGACTCACCACAAGACACAACGCCAGCAGCCATGACGAACAGAAGTACTTCCGGTTCCGGTTGTTGTTTAATGCTCCGCCACCATGGAGTTCACAAACCTCTTCCTGCGGTAATTGTTATTTTTTTATGATTTCGATGTTATGGCTGTTTCGGGCCTCAGATTCCTCGCAATGACATCGAACGTCCTCTTCACGATAATTGTTGGTATTGTTTGAACACAATAAGCTCGATAATATGGATGAATTACGAGCCGATAAGAGTGCGTTTGCTGATGAGGCCACGCGGCCGCCATCTTGGGACTCCCTTACGACCGGAAGTTCCATCGGCAACAACGTGGACAAAAATCAAAGATTAGCATGTTTTTAAGTAGACTGTAAGTTTTTTTAATAGGGCTTTTTTATGTTGTGGTGAGTACCAAAAGCAGGTTTTTTTCATAAACAGATTTTTTTTTTAAAGTGGACTTTTTCATGTTGTGGGAGTACCAAGATGGCGGCAGGTGACCAGTTTTTTTTTCAGAAACCAGTGATCCAATTATATTTACATTAGTGTTTAAACCTCTCCCATCCTGGAGACGACATCCAACCCAAACATCTTCCTGCGGTAATTGTTGTTTTTAAACCCTCGAATCCTCAGGACGACATCAAACCACTGAACTGAAAAAAAAATAGAATGCTCATAACCGCTCAAAAGTGTAGCCGCCGTGAGCTCGATGTCACGTGACGGCGCCATCTTGGTTAGCACTTCCAAACACATTTCAAAGTTGGCCTCTAAAAACAGCCGCCGTGAGCTCGATGTCACATGACCGGCGCCATCTTGGTTAGCACTTCCAACCACATTTCAAAGTTGGCCTCTAAAACCAGCCGCGTGAGCTCGATGTCACGTGACCGGCGCCATCTGGTTAGCACTTCCAAACCACATTTCAAAGTTGGCCTCTAAAAACAGCCGCCGTGAGTTCGATGTCACATGACCGGCGCCATCTTGTTAGCAACTTCCAAACCACATTTCAAAGTTGGCCTCTAAAAACCAGCCGCCGTGAGCTCGATGTCACATGACCGGCGCCATCTTGGTTAGCACTTCCAAACCACATTTCAAAGTTGGCCTCCAAAACCAGCCACCA
>CM068960.1:121469338-121484529 GCA_035128595.1 Eptatretus atami | reverse complement strand
CGAGCCTATCATCATCATATCATTAAAAAATGTCGCTTACATCACTCCTCCTCGCGGGGCCTCATATGTTATTGTACATATGTAGTTGTTATTGTAGGTATATAGATGTGATGGTAAATGTAGGTATTATTGTAAAAATACATACATTTTGTTGAAAACGTAGGTATTATTGTAAATATATAGATGTTATTGTAAATGTAGGTATTATTGGAAATATACATATATGTTATTGTAAATGTTGGAATTACAGTAGGTATGTAGATGTTATGGTAAATGTAGGATTTATTGTAAATATATATATATATATGTTATTGTAAATATCGGTATTATTGTAAACATATATCGATGTTGTTATAGTGTAGGTATTATTGTAAATATATAGGTGTTATTGTAAATGTAGGTATTATTGTAAAGATATATGTTATTGTAAATGTAGGTATTATTGCAAATATATTGATGTTATTATAAATGCAGGAGGACGAGGAGATTGGGACCATACTCTGTGCAGAGTGTTGGTGCTGCTTAAGCAGTCTCCTTGGCTATTGGGCACAATCCTGGACGGATCGCCACTCCGACACAGTATACCAGCATGCCGGCACTCATTTTCCCGACCTCGGAAGGATGACAGGCCGAGTTAACTCCACCTGGTATTAATTCAATAGCTGAGCGGGATTTGAACTCAGGACCCAAGGATCCAAGCCCACCACTCTAACCTTAAGCCAACACCAGGCATATAAATGTAGGTATTATTGTAAATGTATAGATGTTATTGTAAATGGATGGATGTTATTGTAAATGTAGGTATTATTGTAAATGTAGTTATTGGAAACATGTCAGTGTTAATATATATATATATATATATATATATATATATATATAATATATACAGTCAACCCCTGCTTCATCGCGGTTCACCTATCGCGCCCCCGGTTCAACGCGGGTTTTCCCTTGGAACGTAACTAATTTTTTCTGCGGATTTCCCGGTACATCGCGGTAATACATATAAATATAAATTATTTAAGCAATAAATTATAACGCGTGGTGCTCGACCAGTCACACAATGCACGAGACAAAGTTTCGCTTGTGAACTTCGAATATTTTCTACGTTTTTTCTCCAAGCCCCACGATGCCGCCCAAGCCCTGCACCTTCTAAGGCTTCTGGCAAGGAACCGAAGCGCCAGAGGAAGGTCCTGGGACGCTCCAGGAGAAGGTTAAGGTAAAGGTGCTCGATATATGCTTCGGGAAGGAAAAAGGTTTGCCGCCGTTGGACGAGCACTGCTCATACCCAGCACCTCAAAACCACCAGACCAGACTAGTCGATCTCCGGCACCTCAACCCAATCACTGCCAAACCGACCAGACCAGACTAGTCGATCTCCGGCACCTCAAACCCAATCACTGCCAAACCGACCAGACCAGACGAGTCGATTTTTTGGGGAGACGTCCATTCATCGCGGATTTTCACTTAGTGCGGGGAGGTTTGGAATGTAACCCCCGCGAGAAACGGGGGATTACTGTGTATATATATATATATATATATATATATATATATATATATATATATAATATATACAGTTATATAATATATATTATATAATACAGTATATACCGTATATATTGTTGTGGATTCTCGCCCGCCAGCGTGCGAACGACCGCATTTAACCAATAGCGGCCGCTTCACCACCGAACAGACAATCCAGTCGCGGCTTTCCGAATCAACGCCGAAAACCAGCCCGGGTGTGTTTTAGCACACCACAGCCTAGTCAATATTCTACCCGCGCTACAGGGTCAATCGCGAATTGTCGATATACCTAATTATTCGCGCGGGCAGACTACCGAGAGACTGTACTCAACGGGCCCGCTTGAAACGAGCCGCTTAAGCAGCTCGCTCCGTTTTGGGATAACCGAGCGGGGTTTTATCGCGAGGCCCGGTTGGACCCGATTCTATTATCGTTATTTACAACCAACTATATTCCGAGTGCAATATGGCAGTTCAATCAAGGGAAAGGACGCAATGAACAGGTGACATTTAAACAAGCACATTTATTTCACAACCAAACATGCATGTATACGGTCAAAGATGCGGTTATGCAGTCATGCATGCAAACAATGCACGTATTCAATCATGCAATGAATGGGGGGCAGGGACAAGACGCGAGCAAGACAAAGAGCTACCACCGTCTTTTTATTATGTACAGTCACTTATCGACAGTTCTACTTAAATACATGGCGCCACAACGTTCATTCAAAAGAAAACAAGGAAAAACCCCAGGACAGACAAGGGGTAGACTGGACCCCTTGGGGTCTTTATAAACACGGAGCCGTGTAGACCGCAAAGGCTCCGCGAGGCCGGGCTGGTTATCTTCACCCTCATGGTGACTCGCTAGGGCGACCCTCGACGTCCCCTCTCCAGCGACCCACGGTAAGGCACGGTACGGCAGGCCGCGCGCCTTGGCTCCGCTGCGCTCTCTCCAGTCCCTACCGCGGCTCCACACACTGCCCACAACTCTGACACGACACTCTTTTCTCTCCTCTACACACCTCACAACCTCCAGCAGCCGACGACTCTGACTTGCGTTCAGCGCGCCCTTTTATCTCCACGGCGCCTCGCCCTCCTTTTGCCCCCCCCCCCCCCCCCCATTCCAGCACGCGCGCGAAACTTCCAGAAGAAGAAAGGCATTTTTCCTCCTGAATCGGGGCCTTTCTCATTCTTTTCCTTTCTCATAACTAGTGTCGCTTTATAATCCTTGGTGTTGGGTTATTCTCCTGCTGCGTTGGCCGGCGCAGATGTTATTCGTTGGGGGTGGGGCCATCGTCTGCTTTCCCCCGATGAATGCCAGGCTTCTCGCAACCGTGTGCCGAGGTGGCAATGCGGTGGTGGTGTGGTTGGCGTTATGGTGGTGTGGCTGGCGTTTTGTGGTGGTCGTGAGGGTGGTGTGGTTGGGCAGTTGTGGTTAAGGTGGTTGTTCTGGAAGGCGTTGTGGAGAAGGTGGTTGTGATGAAGGCGGTTGTGGAGAAGGTGTTGGTGGTGGAGGTGGTTGTTTGAAGCGGTTGATGAGAAGGTGGTTGTGGTGATCGTGGTGGTAGTAATGGCGGTTTGGTCCAAAATAATGATAGTAAAAGAAAAACGGCTAACTCAAAGATCACAGCCCTGTTACACGAATATATCCCTTAAAACATCGGTGGGGAAATCTATCTGAACACACACTTAACGATATAACTGATCTTGGGGAAATAGTCTTTATGGTGTCCTGCGAATTTTCCACAGCTATAACAATATATATATATATTTATATATATTTATTAATATATATATATAATATATATATACATAATATTAGTATATAATATAAATATATATAACACATAACATATATATATATAATTATATATATACATTATACCCATATATGTATAATATATATTAATATCTATTATATGGTTATTCATGCTACACGACGATCGACGACACACAACACATTTATTCACATACGTAAGGCAACTAATACTCACCTAATACATAAGCTAATTACATTCATATTCCACCAACGATTATGATTGTTTATTTAAGTATTAAAGTGCTGTTAGGTTGTTGTTTGTATGTACTAGCAAGCAATATTATTTAGAGGTAGATTGTTAGGTATTCTCGTTTGGAAACCAAGATTAGGCTAAATTATTGTAATGTATAAAATGTTTGTTACACATGTATACGGGGGTTATGGGATTATGTAAATATATCAGCTCTAAACAGGGATTATTAATTAATTTGTAACTGTATTAGGTATTACTGTAAATATATTAGGGAGCATGTTGGCTTATTCGTTTATAGTGTGAGTTAGCGGCTAGTTTATTATTTTTTATAACTATATATTATTGTTAGATCTCACTTTTTAAGCATTTAGGTATATAATTGAGGTTACCCTTGCAAATAAACACGACAATATACAAGCTCATTTATACACGAGTCGTAGGTCTACATATACCTTTCTTCATTCTATCTGCATATCTAACACTCAAATACTTCTATGCTCCTAACACATGCCAATTACATGGCTTTCACTAGGCAAATACTTTAGAAGCTCGGGTTGGCACCTATATTACAATACAATTAATTGACACAACTCCTTGTTTCCTACTCCACGCGGATCGAGATATCACAAAACAACTTTAAGGACAAACAACAAGTGGCACCAAAAAAATCACACCACCACTCACGGCCGACAAAATCCCAATAATAGCTTACACCACACCATTATCAACATGGTTGCACGGCAACGTTATCTGTCTAGCATAATACGACGGAAATCGGTTGTTGTGTGTAGGTATTATATGTACAACGTTCTAGTGATTGGCAAACATGTAGGTGTCTATAACATCTATAGATGCGTAGTTGGTACCTAGGTCAGTTGTAGTCATTGGCAAACATCGTAGGTGTTCATCCCCGCCTAATTCTTATAGTATGGTTATTGGTACCCAACTGCAGGTAGAACTGTATACTTCGTGCACCGATGTTGTCTGCTGAGAATGTACTATAATGATTTGTATAGCTCGTAAGAAGCACTCTATGTTATTTGTGCATGTGGGCCGCGGGAGATCTGCTAGTGGGAAGCTTGACACCTAGCTGGCTGGGTTGTTGATTAATGCTTCGTACGTCTCTCCAGCAAACTCCGATTATTCGGAACGCTGTGCGCGCTCGAGAGTCAGCGTGGCGCTCGTCGCGTCACAGAGACAGTTGGAAGGCCTAATACATCTCACAGCGTAGGCGCCTAATGTAATATTTGTCTACTAAGCCAATTTTAATATATTAACCTAGCAGCGTTCGAGGGTCTGGCTTGGTCGGAGACTAAGACCTTTGTAGGGGAAATGCCACTCAGACCAGGAGAGAAATGGAGCTCGACGTCTCGTTGCGTTCGAGATTGTCCGTCAAGTTCTGATGATTAGGAACCCCGAGTGGCGGGTAGAGTCCGAAGCAATACCGACCTAGCGCAGAAAGCATCGCGCGGTTTCGGCATGGCACGGGAAGCGCGCGCAAGGCGGCAAACTGCGCCAAGCCGTGCCGGCTGGAAATGAACGGATTATAAATATAATCCGATAACTCTGCCGGTTGGGATAAAACCCCGCATAAACTCAGATCCGAACCATGCTGGACCGGGAATTTGCACGAAGGGAGGAAACCGCAATACCGGAACATTTGAACAACTTTTTATTTGGAACAGTAAATGAAGACCACATTAAAGCAAAGAACTTAGGGATTGGGCGAGTGGATCGCAAGACGTATTGTAGGAATATCCAAAAAACACTTATGGTTCAGATAACTAGCTGTACGGGACAAGGGACGGTCGGAGGGCTACGTCACGGCAGACACTAACACCACAAAATTGAAAGAAACTCCAGAGGCTTCTAATGGACCGCCTACGCCGGTCCACATCCGATCAGGAAGAGAGGTAGAAAGCTGGTGTGAACCAGAGATTTCGTGGTGCTACGCTCGGGCCGTCGGAGGAAGGGCATGCTCGCGGGCGATGCGGACCGCCCTGACTATGTCCGGTGCGCTTGGATTTCGAGTCGCGGCCCAGTCTGCCACGGTATTGGTGGACTCGAGGTTTCATGAGTGGAGCTCGGGTGGATAGAAGGTGGGCCCAGCGCGCAAAAAGGGCCGCGGGTGTCCACCGGGAGGGGGGTCGGGTTCGCATACTTCCCTTGTCTGTCCCGGGTGTTTCCTCGTAATGATGGCCGTCCAGCATGTATGACAATTCCGTTCTGCGTTGGAACTGCATCGAACAGCCTTGTGGCGCCCATGTATCTATCAAGCAAAACTACTTCACAAAAAGTAACTTTTTAAGATCAAACGATAAAGAGTGATACTGTTAGCAAGTACCAAAAAACTCAAAGACCTCAAAAAGACCACCCAAAGACGACGGTTCAAAAAGAGAGAGCCATCCTCATCAGGACGAGTGCCTTCGGTGGTGAATTTTTATGGACCTTGCTCTCCTCAGCGGGGAGGGTGCCTTGGTCTGAATGCACACCTCTCGCCTGTCGCCTCTGAGTCCTGGACAGTGTCCCCTACGGGCCCACCGCTTTTACTCGGGGCTGCGGTGCCTTGGCCCTGCACGGTGATATCCCGGAGCACAGCTTACTCGTCCACGCTGGGGCGGCACTACACTCGACGAGTAACTGAGTGATTAACTTGACAATGGCTGCCACATGCTAACTGGCCGACACTTGCCAAGGGAAACCCCGCCAGTCTTCACCTCACTCTTGCGGGTTCATGACTTTACGAAGTAACAGTATCTAAATGCTCTCCGCACTACGCACGAGTCCGTCGTGCTCTTGAGATTGTGTGAATAAATGTGCTCTACTATGATTTAACAGTGTCTTGCTGTTGTCGCAAAGTTGCGTACGTTTTGGTGCAAGCACGAAAGGTAGAATTCTGGAACTGCCAAGCCCATCTGACCTTGGCAAAGTCGCAGAGTGCTTGTATTGGCAACACGCTCGCGGGGGAAGTTAGATGGATCGTGATGGTGGATATGGAATGGGTTTTGTTTGATATATGAATTGCAGATCCTGAGAGTGGTTGAATCCGTTGGAGTGTCAAAAGCATTGTAGATAAGGCCTCTGAAGCCGGAATAAACAATTCCTCATTATCCACAAAAGGCAGGAGCTAGGACTTAAGCGGAACTCGGTTTTTCAAGCGGGCCCCGTATGCGGTAAAGTCTCTCGTAGTCTGCCCAGAACGACGATAATTAGGTAATAATCGACACAATTACGGGATATATGACCAAATGTAGCAGCGGTAGACTAATTGATAGGTTGTAAGGATGTGCCCATTTCCCACACGTGGCTGGTTATGTCGGCGTATGATACCGGAAGCCGCAGAATGGATTGTCTGGTTTCGGATGGGTGAAGCGGCCGCTATTGGTTAAATGCGGTCGTTCCAGGCTGCGGGGCGAGATTCCGATACAACAAATATTCGGGTTAAATCCTGTATATAATTATATTATGTATATCTGTATATATTATATATATAGTATATATATATATATATATATATATATTATATATATATAATCCAGTAATCCCACGTTTCTCGCAGGGGTTACATTCCAACCTCCCGCACTAGTAAAATCCGCGAGAGAATGAGTCTCCCAAAAATCGGACTCTGTGTCGTTTGTTGTTGAGTGCCTGCAGTCTGGGTGTTTGGCAGTGATTGGGTATTGAGGTGCCGGAGATCACTAGTCTGGTTGCCTGTCGTTGGCTCAGTGATTGGTTTAGGGCCGCGAGATTTCGACTAGTCTGGTCTGCGTCGGTTTTGACGTGCTGGGTAATGAGCAGTGCTCGTCCAACGGCGGCAACCTTTTCCTCTCCGAAAGCATATATCGAGCACCTTTACCTTAACCTTCTCCGGGCGTCCAGGACTTCCCTCTGCGCTTCGGTTCTTCCAGAAGCCTTAGAAAGTGCAGGCTTTTGGGCGCATCGTGGGCGTGAGAAAAAACGTAGAAATATTCTGAATTCAAAAAGCGAAACTTGTTCCTGTCTATTGTGGACTGGTCGAGCACGACAAGCGTTATAATTGTATTGCTCCTAAAATAATTTATATTTTATAATTTATTACCGCGATGTACCAAGGGAGAAATCCGCAGAAAAAATTAGTTTACGTATTCAAAGGGAAACCGTCGTTGAAAGAATCCGCAACGGCGACGGGGTCTCATGTCCACAGGGTTCGAGACTAGAAAAAGGAACAGCGGGATTGGATGACTGCAAAGCGCATAGCTGTTTGAAACTGTCACTCATAGAACATATAAATGACTATTTTGAGGACTCTGTTATGGTATTTTATGATAATGCATAAATATGGTTATTATATACCCTCAGATCTATTACAGCTCATACATTATGACTTTTCGCATATAAACTTGGACTAAGTTTTTTGTATACATGGATAACATTATGATCAGCGTCGTAACATTTTTTGTACACTTTCACAATTATCATTAGTGTACTATGTACTATCATTGCCTCTATTTTGTACATGTTTGTAACGATATGTATATCTGTAAGATTCATAAATGTAATACTAGTTATAATTATGTCGAGCAATAAGATGTAGGTATTGTACTTGGATAAGAATTGTTGGTTATATATAATTTGTAATGCTCATATGGTGTTTGTTTGTTAATTGGTAGCTTGAAGTGGAGCTCTTCAATAGTATAAGGTAGTGGTTAGGGCGCTATGTGACTGATCCTTGGTGTCTAGTATTATAAGTTCAAAATGCACTCGCTAGCTTCAGTATAGTGTAGGTTATTGAAATTATAAAATATAACTCAAGGTGGATAGTTATAACTATATTCGGTATACACTTAGGTATCCATCTTTATACCTCAGGGAAGGTCGTGGGATAATATGAGTGGCGGGTACTTTAGCTGGGTATATGGTGTGTTTAGTTTGTTCTGAGGAGTGTGCGTAGTGTACCGTTTATTTCAAGTTGTAAAATTTATGTTGGTTGTACCCTATGTTAAAGTGCCAATTGTGAAGAACTAAGGCTGCAAGGCCTAATCTTATAGCTTAAGAAGGCTGTTGAGACTAAATTCTGACATATGGTGCTTTTCCTCAATGGGAAGGTACTTTTGTGTCGGCATTGCTTCTCTCTCCGTTAGGTACCTGGAAACACTATTTGGACAATTCTATTTTGACGTATCCATACAAGATGCAAACGTTACCAAGATACATATATGTTTTACGAACAGAGGACTGCCTTGACTTTAATCCAGTTTTGTGATCAGACATCCAGGTGAAATTGATTTGTATTTTGGTACTATGAAAAATCTGTGAATCTGATTGATCTGACAGAAGATACAATCGAGCAATTTAATAAAAATATTTTTAATAAAATACCTGATTTACAACTATCAACACAAATTTGGGATGGATTTGGGCAAAAACGATATATAGCGACTGATAATTCAAAAATAGGTTTTGTTGGCACTAAGATTATGAACCACGGGACCTGTTTGTGATGAGATTTGGAGATGTATTGTGACTAAGTAAATAAGGAATTATCGATTTATGGGATATGGTCGGATTCCGTATTAGCCACATAATTCTAATCAGTGGGATAATCAATATATGTAAAACGATTCACAATCTCTGGCGAGACAGTTACAGCCGTCAACTCCGAGGTAAGGATCGTTCTGCTTCTATTTTTAAATGTATAACATTTAGCGTAATATTAACAACTATATAATGTAATATGTAGATGTTTGTACTATATTAATGATGAACGGTATTTTGATACAAAGTGTTATAGGCAAACATTCATGAGTATTCTTGTATATATATATAAAGGTCACAATGTGACAGGTATTATTGTAGATATTACGCTGATGATAAATATATATAATATTATATATATATACATTAAATGTAAATTTTCAGAAAGTGCAATCTTTTATTGTTTGCAGACTTTTTTTTTTGCAGTGGTTTGTTGAAAAGGTTTTTGTCATTAATTGAAGGGTCGATAACAAAATGTATGGATTGTCATGATCATAATCCTTTGCAAACATGTTCAAAGTCAACCACAAGGTGAGGAGTTATTTACTTTTTCCTGCATTGTTTCCCACAGTAAAGAAAAAATCACAGCAAGGGTCATGGGGTTTGTCCTCTGCTGGTCCCTCTCATCATGTCCTATGTTTTCACGGCATCGATATCAATGGACAAAAAATGACACAAAATCCACGTAAAATCCATCCATGGTCCACACTTCACATTTTCAGTCAGGCCAAAGAATAGGCATCCTCCCGATGCCAGGGACTGAGCAGGGGTTACCACACAACTCCTCTGGTGAGGAGAATCGCAATTGAAGTGATCGATATCCGAAGATTGAAGACACTCAACGTCGCACCGGGTATGACGATGCCTTGTGGCCTGTTCGTACAAAGTGGGGTAGAACTGCCTGATGCGAAGGTGTGTCTAGGACAAGAGTGCGCAGCACACGCTCCTCCCGCTTAAAGCTTCTTATAGCATTGCCAATCTCAATGTTCGGATTCAATCTTAAACAACGATCGTCATGCAAAGTGTGACCGTGGAATTTTTCTTCTCACTCCGTGAACTTGCACAACTCTGGCGGTGTCCATTGGAGCAAAAAACACTGCCTGAAAGAATCAACACATATATGACATGTGGATGGTTTAGAGGGCGCCTATTAATTTGCCGAAGGAACCGGGCGCTCCTTTCACCGGCTCTACCGCAGTTGAACATCCTGCCTTTATGCACAGACGGAAGGGTTACCAACTCTCCTCCAGTAATTGGTTTTTTTTCAAGCCTGGGTTAAAGAATTCAGAAACACTTTGTGGGCGGTATAATCCCGGGATATACGCTCCAAAATTCAAGAGGTGGATTTACCAAGCTTGAGGAGGCCAAGCAACTTATGACAACATGATTAAAGAGCACAAACGGGACATTCCCAGCAGTTAATCTCAGCAGTGGACCTTGAGATGTTTTTGCTAGCTGATCAACACATTTACTTTCCAAGGTCTGAGCTTTGTTCACTAACTCGCACAAACTCCTCATGTTTTCTCTTCGCTTTAGTTGAAATCTCATCCTTGAATAAGACAATCACTCAAGCGCTTTATTGCCAACAAAATGCGCAGTCATTGTGAAATCTCTCAGTGATCGTGTGGCAGTAAGTAATCAAGACTACAGGAGGGTTTTGCAAAAAAATCAAGTGACGGTGAAAGTACGAGGAGACGCATGTACTTTCCATTGCATTGCAAGGACACGATGTAACACAAGGAAACACAAGGAATTAGGTGCAGTGCGAGCCATTTCCAACCGTCATGCCTGCGCTACATCAACCAGACATAATTTATCAACACAGATCCAAAATAGGAGAGCATGTGGTGGTTGGAGCAAAACACACAAAAAAAAGGAGTAGACAATGGACAATCACATATAGCATGTTGGTTTGAACCGGGGATTCAGTATCAATGAGTATATACAGATGGTTAATGCTAAAAGAACAATGCCATTTTAGAAATAAAATAATATGCTTACAAAGTCGACGATTAAAGAAAATACTGGTGATCCTATATTTATCCGAGAAGAGAGATGTTTGTTTTGTTGTCTGTCTTGTGTGTCACCATTTTTCTTTCGAGATGGCCAAATGGATCTTCATCAAACCTTCAGAGTGAGTGCGGGAGTGTTTTTAGACAAAATAAAAATAAAAACAGTTGGATTTTTTAATTTTATTTGCCCAATAGTGCCTAACTTTTGTAGCTATGTGAAAGGTATATTACATTGATTCCCGGCACCATTTATTTGTGGTGTAGAAAGTGTTAGGCCCCCACAAAAATATAATAAAAAGATTTCTTCAAATGCAACAGAGATAGAACAGCACAGGCAATGCCGGGGTACCCTGCTCGTATTAAATAAGGCAATTATGTGTATGTGTGTATATCTGAAAATCATAGAAAAAATGGCTGGGCAATTCCACCATTAATTTTGAACGCAGCGCGTTGGTAGTACCCAAGGTTACGGTCATGGGCACACCACACAAAAAAAATCACCTTCCTTTGTGAAGGGTGGGGAGATTACACGATTTTTGCCTGTACATGTGCCACAGTGCAAATGGTTTACTGACTCTTGCTGCAGAATGGGGGATTATTAGCCACGGCACAATATATTTTGCACCCACATCCCTCCCCTACCTGGGTGTTTCCATTGGAATAAATGCTGATAATGGTACCCTAATGTTGACTGTAATGTGAGTTAACTTTCCTTGACTAACCCACTAAAGGTCGATGGCAGAAAGGATTTGATGCACAAGATACGGAATGAGGCGATTCTGGCTGACGCGTGAGCCTATACAGGTGCCCCACATGGTGCAGGAAGGCAAAGCATTCTTATGGCTTCGACGAGGAGATGGACTGCACACTCTGCACTACACTACCGAGGTGCCGCCAGTATGTTGATCATCATGCCAGAACGTAAGAGATCTGGAAAAACTGGAGGAAGCATTGTCTATAGAGAAGCTGCACAAGTGGAGGACGATGATGACAATCGGGTAACTGTCTTTTGATGATCGAGTTTAAAACGCAGCAGCAGGAGTCTCGTTATGTGAAAATGCACACTTCATGTAGCTACATTTTTTGCATGTCAGAGGCAGAGCAGGTATAATATAAATAAATAAACATGCTCAAAGATTCTCAAAGGTTGAAAATGCTTGTAGCCATCTTCACAACTACCAGGAGCTGGGCGTGATTGTTTTATAATTTAATCAATTATTCTTGTGCATCTGCCATAGAGTATATTCTCTCCTTATCCGACTGAATTCTGGTCCTTCTCTCACTTTCTCTCATCATGCAAAGTTGTCAATATACTCCAATCCAAAGAGAGGTTCCAATGCTTTCAACTACAGATTGGCCAGCTTTCCCCCATCACAAGCAAAGTCATCATCATCATCATACTCTAAGCAAAGTGTCAGTGCTACCAAAGTAGTTTCCTGGCTCGGGTTACAATATTGGACAGGTCGCACTCTGATGGCAGGATACTCGACTGAGTGTGGTAAGATTTGTATTTGTTCAGGGTGCCGGCGATAGCTCACCACTCTTCACGAAGAACCAGAAGATCTTTAACGTCCACCAACTAATGCAAGTCGGTAGGATTCCAGTTTAATGTCATCGACAGACGGCACATGCAGTAGTAATTAATCCCCGTCTTGCTGCGAAGACCACATGACAGTTACAGTTCATAGCTAGGCGAGTTAAGAGCTCGGAGTGGATATATTTTTGATTTCACGTATCGGAGTGGTGACAACACAGTCTCGAGCAACTGGTGTGTAACTATTGTTTGCTGAGATTGTGGCAAGTGCTACGCTACAAAATTGATCTTGGATCCGTTTGCCGCATGTTTCGTTATGGTCTACCATCCGCTTGAAAAGACAGTGTCCTTGAGGCGGTAGATACAGTTTACTTACACTGGGAACACGTCATCAGAGAAGCCACAATTGACGATAATTGCCAACAGGATTGCTAAAGCAGCAGCAGCCTTTGAGACTCAGAGAACGCCTATGGACCAAAATAGCATGTGTACAGACCAATTGAGTCTATAAAGCCTTCGAAATCCCATCACTGTTCTATGCATGTGAAGACTTGGACAACATACAGCTGCCTCTGAAGAGGACTTTACCATTTTCATCGAATGTCTGAGAACGACTGATAAAAATAATAAGGCAAACAAATCCCTGATACAGAGGTCTGAGAACAGTGAAGGACACCAAGTGTTGTGTCATGGTCATGAAAGCATAAGATGGCCACGTCATGTAGCCAGATACAGAAGAGCATTACCAAAGAAGGGTTTTCTCAGAGGTTCGTCAAAGGCAACGATCAAAAGTGTGGCAATGTAAGAGGGACAAGAACTGTTTGAATGGACAATAGCAATGCAACATCGTGTGATAACTGCGAAATGGGTGCTCAATAATGAAAATCGTGGCGTGAAGTGGAGCATCTGGTTTTAATCTCATCGCATTAGCAACAAGTGAAATCCTTCAATACAGCGCGTGTGGTGAAGCAAATGAGTACACTAATGTTAAATATGCAATTATGCTTTTTCAGTTGAAAAACAATTAAAAAGCGTACTTAATATTGAATGTAAAAATCTTGTCATTATTGTGATAAGCACCTTATATATATACAGAAGGAATGAAATCGTTTGATACAGCGTGGCAGGAGGCCACAAAAGAATGATGGATAAGAAGAACTTAGCTTTAGATTCGGCGATAGCGCAAAATGCGATGGTGGGTGGGAAAATGAAGTCTTTCGGCGCGAAATGCGATGGTGGGTGGAAATGACGTCTTTCGGCGCAAATGCGATGGGTGGGCGGAAATGACGTCTTTCGTTCGTTCGTACATGAGAGGGGCGCGTTTCTTGTTTTTTTCCCCATCAAGCAATAAATTAAATGTTTTTCACATATATACACATTAGTTTTCACAAATTTCCATGAAATACTCGGTATTTCGCATCAATTCTCGCTATTTCGTCTAGGTTACGCACTGCCTCTACCGGACGGCGTCATTGGCTGTCTTTGAGGCACGTGGGGGGGGGGGGGGGGGACATGGGACACCGGAGACGTGGTAGACACCGGGGACATTTCAACTCGGTGCAATTGTATACAGCGCACGCGCTGTAACAAAGAAGCTAAGTGGCGCCTTCACAAGTCTCATCAACAAGATCTGCAGTCATTTGCCCAAAACAGAGTTCACCCGTGTAGAAGAAGGTTTTATGAACAATTGGCTTATTAGCCATTTACGGGTGCATCAAAAGCCCAGCGATGTAAATTACGGCTGTCATCTTCACACCTGATGCGAACACTAATTTATTTGATTTGTCTTTTAGGATTGTCAGGTTGTCACTTCAAGGTTTAATCAAACCTCGTACAACTGAATGAGTTCCTCAAATCCTGGAATTTCAGAGCGTGTTCACGGCCGCGGCGATTTATCCGGTATGACGAGCGAATGAGGGTCAAGGTTTGACAGGTGAGGATAATGACAACACTGCTATAAAAAAAATTTTTGAAAGAAATAATTTTTTTTAAATAAAAGTTTTCTGGAAAAAAGAACCATAAGAAAATTTTCTTGTGTCTAGAAAAATTTTCTCATGGTTTTCCTTTTTTTAAGAAACTTTCTTATTTCAATAAAATATTTTGTACTAAGAAATTATTTCTTGCTGTCTATGATGTCATTTTCAATCTTCGTTAAGTTGGGTATCTTTCTTTTCTTGTCGTTTAACAAAGTGACTTAAAGGTCCAGAATCAGAAAAAATTTTTGACGCGTGATTATATTGATTTTTAAGTAATACCACAGAACTGAACATGGTTTTTAATTCCAATATATTTTTGAGGTGTTACAGTTATAAAAGCAAACCCATAGGTATCCGCGAAGCCTGGTGTTGGTTATGTGTTAGGGTGGCGGCTTGGGATCCTAGGGTCCTGATTTTAAGCCCGTCGGCCGTGATTAATAACAAGGAGGGGTTGACTCAGGCCTGTCATCCTTCCGAGGTCGGGAATGAGTAAAGTGTCCCCAGTGGCTGTACTGCGCCTCATGAGGGCAATGCACAGCGCACAGTCACTTAAGAAATGATAGCTACCGGCAAGCTAGCTGCCATACGACCGCACCACCACCACCACATCATTAAACCAAACACG
>CM068960.1:121447643-121459162 GCA_035128595.1 Eptatretus atami | reverse complement strand
CTGTACATAATATATATATATATATATTATTATATATCATATCATAGTTATATATATATATACATAATAACGCCATATAAGTATATATATTAGCAAGTATACCATATATGTATAATAATATTAATCTATATACACACCACACACAACATACTAACTATTACATAGATATATATATCAATACATACAACAATATGTTATTGTACATGCGTAGTTGTTTTGTAAGTATGCACATATTATTGTAGAGTAGGATTGTTGGAAAAGATTGGTATTATTGTAATGTGATAATGTTGTTACACATGTATAGGGGTTTTGTAATATATCAGCCTACATATTATAGTAAATATAGGTATTACTGTAAATTATAGATGCTATTGTAAGTGTAGGTATAATTTTAAATTAAAGATGTTATTAGGTGTAGGTATAATTTGAAAAAAAAAGTCATTTTAAGTGTAGGTATTATTTATTGTAAATATATATTATGTAAATGCCATTAACATGGTCAAGGACAATCTTTAGAAGTGGTTGGACTAAATTTGAACAACTCCTTGTTCATGGCATCGATATCAATGGACAAAACGACAAAATCCACTCAAAATCCATCCATGATCCAATTCACATTTGCAGTTATTGTTAGTATATAGATGTTGTTGTGTGTAGGATTATTGTAATGCGATGATTGAAACATGTAGGTTTCATAATCTTAGATGTTATTTGAAATGTAGTTATTATTGGAAACATGTAGGTGTTATCCTAATCTTATAGATGTATTGTACATGCATAGATGTTATTGTGCACGTGTTGTTGTAAATGTACATATGATTGTAAATACTGTAAAAAGATATTATTGTGTGGGCCGGGTCGGTGGTGAGACACACTATGGTGGGAAAGCTGCGTCGTCTCCCACCAAACTCCCCGGAATTGAGAGACTGTCGCTCGGATAACTCCGCGAGCCGTGGGTCGTCTAACCGACAGTGGACGCCAATATCTCACCGCGTAGCGTAGAGTCTATTGTCTATAACCAATTTACCTAATTAACTACGCGATTTCGACTACCGGGGACCACGCCCTCGGCACGTCTTGCTCGAACGGGTCACTCTACCGACTGCGGTAGAGTTCCAACTACCGACTACCAACTCCGGTTCGGGTGCAGCTGAGCGAAACTGCCAAAGCCGTGCCGGCTGGAATGAACGGATTATATATAATCCGATAATTATCGGGGATAAAACCCCGCCTAAACTCAGATCCGAACCATAGCTGACCAATTCAAGAAGGGACGGAAACGAACCGGAACATTCGAACAACTTTTATTTGCAGTAAATGAAGACACAAAGCAAGACTTAATGCGAATATGCAAGAAGTATTTACAATGATCCAAAAACACTTATTCATTTACTTACAAGACGCGGCCACACGCAGAACACACACAAAATGAAAAGAAACCCAGAGTCTTTAATGGACCCTCGCAGCCATGCAGAGAGACAAGCTGGGGCCAGAGTTTGGTGGTGTCCTGACCGTCGGAGGAAGGGCATGCTCCGCGATGCGGCACCTGACAATGGTCGCTGGTTTGGTCCCCAGTCGCACGTGTGGGACTCGAGGTTCATGTGGAGCTCGGTGGGTGAATGGCCGGGAAACCCGGGGTCCACAGAGGGGGTCGGGGTCGCTCTTCCTTCCTCGTAGAGGGCAGCAGGACACGTTCGCCGCCTCGACACCACCAAAAACTCTTCAAAAGAACTTTTAAAAGACTTCTCCAAGACCCCAAAGACTCAAAGACCTCAAAAAGACCACCAGACCAAAAAGACCACCTCTCAGAGAGTGCTCGGGAATTTATGGACCTCCTCAGCGGGGAGGGCCTTGGTGAACACACCTCGCTGTCCGCCTCTGATTGGACAGGTCCTACGGCCCACCTTTCCGGGGCGGGCCTTGGCCCTGCCGGGAAACCCCAGCCACTCTTCCACGCGGGCCCACACTCGACGAGTAACAGTATCAACGCTGCAACGGCCCCTGCGGGAAACCCCAGCCAGCTTCCCGCGGGTTCATACTTGACGAGTACAGTATCAATGTTGACAGGCCGTCGTGCAAGTTACAAACGTTTGTGGAAGGAACGTTGGTGGAAGCAGAAAGGATCGGCTGCAAGACCTGCCTTGGCAAGTCAGAGTGCTTGTAGACAGCGGGTGGTAGTGGATCGTGATGGGGAATGGAATGGTTGTTGGTTGTCGTTGGAGGTTCGTTGGATGTAAAGATTTAACTGAACTAAAAAGAAATCGCAACGCACGCCTTCGATTCTCCCACTCGACAAAGGAAAGGGATCTGACTACACACATACTTAACGACATAATGACTTTTGGGACATCTGTATGTTGAATGCAAATGGTTCCAGACCGTAACATTATTGTAAAATGTATTGTTATTGAAACATGTAGGCGTTATTGTAAACTTATACATATCATTGTACATGTATATATGTTTTTGTACATGTGTAGTTGTTATTGTAAGTACAGTATATATATTATTGCAGATGTAGGTATTGTTGGAAAGAAGTTGGTATTATGTAATGTATAGGTGTGTTGTAATATATCAGCCTACATATAGTAAATATAGGTATTACTGTAATATAAGATGCTATTGTAAGTGTAGGTATCATTTTATATATATATATATATATATATATATATATATATGTGTGTTATTTTTTAAGTTTGTGTTGATTTATTGTAAATATATGTAATTGTAAGCCATTAACAAGGCTCAAGCCAATCTTAGAATGGTTGGACTAAATTTGACAACTTGCTTTTCTCATGGGAAGCTTTATGTTGGTTGCTCTCGTTTAGGTAATGAAAAACATTTACAATCATTTGCGTACCACAGCAAGACCAGTAACATTGTTTAAAAGAGGCTCCTTGATATAGTTGTTGACAAGGGTGAATTGATTTGATTTTGTTGAAAATCTGGATCTGGATCCAACTGAGAATTAAAAAAATATTTAATTGATTCTCACCATTGAGTGATTGGGCCAAAACGATATATAGCTGATAATTCAAAAAGTTGTGGACAGATTATGACAAACCTGGTGGATGAGTGGTGTGTGACAAGAACAAGGCATTCGATTGGGTAGGTCCGGATCCGTCATTTCTATCAGTGGATACAAAATGTAAACTGTTCAACCGGCGGAAGTACGCACTCGACCGAGTTCTGTTCTATTTTAATGTATAGGTATTACTATAAATATGGATGTTGTTATAAATCGAGGTTATTATAAATATAGTTAGTATTGTAAATGTGAAGTTTATTGTAAATATACAGCTATGATAAATATATATAATATATATATATATAATATACATATATATGTAAATTTTCAGAAAGTGCAATCTTATTGTTGCAGACTTTTTTTTTTGCAGTGTTTGTTGAAAATTTGTATTATTGAAAGAGTCGATAACAAATGTATGGATTGTCAATGATAATATCCTTTGCAAAATGTTTCAAAGTCAACCACAAGGTGAGAGTTACTTTACTTTTTCCTGCATTGTTTCCCACAGTAAGAAAAAATCACAGCACAGGGTCATGGGGTTGTCCATCTGCTGTGTGTCTCTTCATCATGTCTATGTGCACGCATCGATATCAAGGACAAAAAATGACAAATCCACGTAAAATCCATCCATGGTCCAACTTCACATTTTCAGTCAGGCCAAAGAATAGGCATCCTCCCGATTGCCAGTGGACTGAGCAGGTTACCACAAAACTCCTCTGGTGAGAGAGAATCAATTGAAGTGGATCGCAATCCGAAAGCATTGAAGAACATCCAACGCTCGCACCGGGTGACGATGACTTGTGCCTGTATCGTACAAAGTGGTAGAACTGCCTGATGCGAAGGTGTGTCCTCAGGCAGAGCTGCCAGCCACAGCGCTCTCCCGCTTAAGCTCTTAACATCTGCCATCTCAATGTTCGATTCAATCTCTACAAACAGATGCTCTGACAAAAGTGACCGTGGAATGTTTTCTTCTCACCCGTGAACTTGCAACTCTGGCTGCTGTCCATTGGAGCAAAAAACAACTGCCTGAAAGAATCAACACAATACTAGACCACTGTGGATGGTTTAGAGGGCGCCTTTATTTGCACGAAGGAACCGGCGCTCCTTCACCGGCGCTACGCAAGTTGAACATCCTGCTTTATCACAGACGGAAGGTACCAACTCTCCTCCAGTAATTGGATTTTTCAAAGCCTGGTTAAAGATTCAGAAACACTTTTGGGCGTATCATCCCGATATACCGCTCCAAAATCCAGAGGTGGACTTTACCAAGCTTGAGGCCAAGCAATTATGAACGACATGATAAAAGAGCACACAAACGGGACATTCCCAGCAGTAATCTCAGCAGTGACCCTGAAAATGTTTGCTACTGATCAACACCATTACTTCCAAGGTATGAGCTTTGCCACTCAACTCCACAAACTCCTCATGTTTTCTTTGCTTTAGTTGCAATCTCATCCTTGAATAAGCAATCCTCAAGCCTTTATTGCCAACAAAATGCGAGTCATTGTGAAATCTCTCAGTGATCGTGTGCAAGTAAGTAATCAGACTCACAGGAGGGTTTTGCAAAAATCAAGTGCAGGGAAAGTCACGAGGAGACGCATGTTACTTTCACTGCATTGCAAGACGACGAGTAACACAAGGAAACACAAGGAATTAGGTGCAGGTGGAGGCCATTTCAACCCGTCATGCCTGCGCTACATCAACACACACTAATTTATCAACACAGATCAAAATAGGGAGACAATGTGGATGGTTGGAGCAAAACACACAAAAAAAAAGAGTAGACAATGACAAATCAACATATAGCATGTTGAGTTTGAACCGGGGATTCCAGTATCATGATATTATACCATGATGGTAATGCTAAAAAGAACAATCCATGTTAGAATAAAAGTAATATGCTTCAAAGTGAGATTTAAAAGAAAATACTGGTGATCCTACTATTTATCCCAGAAGAGGATGTTTGGTCTGTCGTCTGTCTTGTGTGTCACCATTTTCTTCGAGATGGCCAATGGATCTTCATCAAACCTTCGATGAGTGCCGGAGTGTTTTAGACAAATAAAAAAAAACAGTTGGATTTTTTAATTTATTTCCAATAGTGCCTAAGCTTTTGTAGCTATGTGAAAGGTAAATTACATGATTCCCGGCACCATTTATTTGTGGGTGAGAAAGTGTTTAGGCCCCCACAAAAAATATAAATAAAAAGATTTCTTCAAAATGCCAACAGAGATAGAACAGCACAGGCAATGCCGGTACCCCTGCTCGTATTAAATAAGGCAATTATCTGTATGTGTGTATATTCTGAAATCATAGAAAAAACATGGCTGGGCCAATCTCCACCAAATTTTAACACGCGTTGGTAGTACCCAAGGTTAGTCATGGCACACACACACAAAAAAAAAAATCACCTTCCTTTGTTGAAGGGGTGGGGGAGATTACACGATTTTTGCCTGTACATGTGCCACAGTGCAAATGGTTTACTGACTCTTGCTGCAGACAGGGGTTATTAGCCACGGCACAAAATTATATTTGCCCACATCCTCCCCTACCCTGGGTGTTCCATTGGAATTAAATGCTGAAAATGGTACACTAAGTTGACTTAATGTGAGTTAACTTTCTTGACTAACCCACTAAGGTCGATGGAGAAAGGATTTGATGCACAAGATACGGAAATGAGGCGATTCTGCTGAACAGCCGTGAGCCTATACAGGTGCCACCATGGTGCAGGAAGCAAAGCATTCTATGGCTTCCGAGAGATGGACTGCACACTCCTGCACCTACACTACCGAGGTGCCGCCAGTATGTGTCATCATGTCCAGAACGTACAGAGGATCTGGAAAAACTGGAGGAAGCATTGTCTATAGAGAAGCTGCACAAGTGGAGGACGATGATGACAATCGGGTAACTTGTACTTTTGATGATCGATGTTTAAAACGCAGCACAGGAGTCTCGTTATGTGCAAATGCACAATTCATGTCAGCTTACATTTTTTGCATGTCAGAGCAGAGCAGGTATAAATATAAATAAAAACATGCTCAAAGATTCTCCAAAGTTGAAATGCTGTAGCCAATCTTCACAACTACCCAGGAGCTGGCGTGATGTTTTTATAAAGTTTAAAAATTATTCTTGTGCATCTGCCATAGAGTATATTCTCCTTTATCCGACTGAATTGGTCCTTCTCTCACTTTCTCTCATCATGCAAGTTGTCAACATTACTCCATCCACAAAGAGAGGTTCCAAATGCTTTCAACTACAGATTGGCCAGCCTTTCCCATCACAAGCAAAGTCATCATCATCATCATACTCTAAGCAAAGTGTCAGTGCACCAAAGTAGTTCCTGGCTCGGTTACAATATTGGACAGGTCACCACTCTGTGCAGGTACTCGACTGAGTGTGTAAGAATTGTAATTTGTCAGGTGCGGCAATAGCTCACCCACTCTTCACGAAGAACACAGAGATCTTTAACGTCCACCAACTAATGCAAGTCGTAGGATTCCCAGTTTAATGTTCATTCTGACAGACGGACATGCAGTAGTACTTAATGCCCCGTCTTGCCTGCGAAGCACAGCATGACAGTACAGTTCATAGCTAGGCCGAGTTAAGAGCTCGGAGTGGATATATTTTCCTGATTTCACGTTACGAGTGGGACACACCAGTCCTCGAGCAACTGGTGTGTAAACTATTGTTTGCTGACGATTGTGGCCAAGTGCTCAATGATCTTGGATCGCTTTGCCGCAGCGTTGCTTCGTTATGGTCTAACCATCCGCTTGAAAAAGACAGTGTCCTTGAGGCAGTAGACAGTTCATTACACTGGGAAACACGTCATCAAGAGAAGCACAATTGACGAATAAAATTGCCAACAGGATGCTAAAGCAAGCAGCCTTTGGAGACTCCATGAACGCTATGGACCAAAATAGCATGTGCTTACAGACCAAGTTGAAAGTCTATAAAGCCTTCGAAATCCATCACTGTTCTATGCATGTGAGACTTGGACAACATACAGCTGCCATCTGAAGAGACTTTACCATTTTCATCCGAACTGTCTGAGACGACTGATAAAAATAATAAGGCAAACCAAAATCCTGATACAGAGGTCTGAGAACAGTGAAGGACACCAAGTGTTTGTGTCATGGTCTGAAAGCACTAAGATGGCCACGTCATGTAGCCAGAATACCAAAGAGCATCTACCAAAGAAGGGTTTTCTCCAGAGGTTCGTCAAAGGCAAACGATCACAAAGTGGCAATGTAAGAGGACAAAGACTGTTTGAATGGACAATGAAGCAATGCAACATCGATGTTGATACTGCAATGGGTTGCTCAATAATGAAAATCGTGGCGTGACAGTGGGAGCATCTGGTTTGAATCTCATCGCATTAGCAACAAGTGAAATCCTTCAATACAGCGCGTGTGGTGAAGCAAATAGAGTACACTAATGTTAAAATATGCAATTTATGCTTTTTCAGTGAAAACATATTAAAAAGCGTACTTGATATTTGAATGTAAAAATCTTGTTATATGTGATAAGCACCTTTAATAGATAAAGAAGGAATGATCGTTTGATAAGCGTGGCAGAGGGCACAAAGAATGATGGCATAAGAAGATATTCCGTTCGGGTCGGCGGCAAAATGCGATGGTGGGCGGAATGATCGTCTTTCGGACGACGCGCAATGCGATGTGGGCGGAAATGACGTCTTTGCCGGCGGTGCGAATAGTCGTCGGCGCAGCAGGTGAGGGAAATGACGTCTTTCGCGGCAAATGCGATGGTGGGCGGAAATGACGTCTTCGTTCTGTTCGTACATGAGAGGGGCGCGTTCTTGGTTTTTTCCCGTCAAGCATAAATAAATGGTTCACATATTATACACATTATTTCACAACATTTCCATTGAAAACTCGGGATTTCGTCAATTCTCGCTATTTCCGTCTGGTTACGCACTGCATCTACCGACGGCCGTCATTGGGCGTCTTGAGGCACGTGGGGGGGGGGACAGGACACCGGAGACGTGGTCACCGGACATTTTAAACTCGGTGCAATGTATACAGCGCACGCGCTGTAACAAAGAGCTAAAGTGCGCGCTTCACAAGTCTCATCAACAAGATCTGCAGTCATTTGCCCCAAAACCAGAGTCACCCGTGTAGAAAAGGTTTTATGCAACAATTGGGCTTATTCAGCATTTACGGTGCATCAAAAAGCCGCGATGTAAATCGCTGTCATCTTCACACCTATGGCGAACACTAATTTATTTGATGTTGTCTTTAGGATTGTCAGGTTGTCACTTCCAAGGTTTAAGATCAAAACCTCGTACCACATGAATGAGTTCCTCAATCCCTTGAGATTTCAGACGTGTTCACGGCCGCGGCCGATTTATCCGGTATGACGAGCCGAGATGGGTCAAGGTTGACAGGTTGAGGATAAGACCAACACTGCTAAAAAAAAATTCTTTGAAAGAAAAAAATTTTCTTAAAATAAAAGTTTTCTGGAAACAAGAAAACCATAAGAAAATTTTCCTTGTGCTCAGACATATTTTCTCATGTTTTTTTTTTCAGAAAACTTCTTCTTATTCATAAAAATATTTTTGTACTAAGAAAATTATTTTTGTTGTGTAATGATGTCATTTCCAATCTCTGTTAGTTGGGTATTTTTCTTTCCTTGTCGTTTACAAGTGACTTAAAGGTCCCCAGATCAGAAAAAATTTTTGACGTGATTATATTGATTTTTAAGTAATAAACAAAGAACTGAACATGGTTTTTAATTCCAATAATTTTGAGGTGTTACAGTTATAAGCAAACCCATCAGGTACCACGAAGCCTGGTGTTGCTTAGTGGTAGGTGGCGGCTGGGTCCAGGTCCTGATTCAAGCCCCGTCGGCGCTGAATTAAACCAGGAGGGGTTACTCAGCCTGTCATCTTCCGAGGTCGGCGAAATGTACCAGTTCCAGTGTGTACTGGTAGAGGGCACTGCATCAGCGACAAGTCACGCTTCAAGAAATATAGCTTACCCGGCAGCATCTGCCATACGCACCACCACCACCACAATCATTAACCAACACGATTTCTGATTCTGTGTGACTCTTGAAGGAAAATGAAAAAAAGTTTATCACAAAATACTAACCGTGATATAATGTTATGGAAAAACATACTTGAACTTTGATTGCTATGGAAAACCCATTTGGTTTAAAAAAAAACAACCAAGGGTTTGCGGTCAGGTCAAGAGTGCCTCTCTCCTGCTTCCCAACCTTTGACCCTGAAACCAATGAGACCACAGATAACTTTGCGGACGACAGGGTTGCTAAGCAACCGAACGCTGTCTGAAATGACCAAATCTGGTATGGGCCCCGCACCTAATCTCGCGTTACCTTCCGATGATTTGGTTATCGCAGATGGTGAACCATGCTCCCCAACGCCCCACCTTATCTATTAATTAGGTATGGATTGACACAAACCTTAAGTAGGACATGGCACTCTGACCGTATTGAAATCAGTGGGGGTAAACCTCCTGTCTACTCATGACATGCAATGTCGAACCAATGGAGAAACAGATGCCAAGCAGGTTTGGAAATAACAATCTCTGTGAAAGGTACGTATTTACAGAAGATTGCAGTGTCACCTAGGAAACAGTCTTCGCCCCAGCTCTCAAAAGAACACTTATGCATTTGACTATTATTAACACACACATAGGTCCTCTACATCCAGGAAATTAGACAAAAAGGGGACAGAAGTCGGGGAGTAGAGCGACCCCTTCTCACCCATACATGAGTAGGCTGGCCCATGTGGGTCCCAATGAGGTGTAGCGACAAGGTAGTAGGGTAAAGGTGTGAGATGCGCTCATGTGTATTGTGTAGTGCTGGCTCTGAAAGAACTGTTTGGACTCGAGTGAGGCTCAAACAGTGCGAGTCAATGAGGTGTATGTGCGAAAATGCGAGGGGTATATGGTGTGTTGTGCGAATGTCGAGGGAGTTAGTTGTACTGCATTTGGTTAGCACTGTCCCACTTGGCGCTTTGGGATGCTGTCGCTTGTGCCTTTTAGTTCCACCTGTAGCGCCCTGCTTCCACTGGGCGCCCTCCATTCTGCCTGGCGCTCCGAACCTGGTCACCCGGCCAGGTCTTCCTCTCAGGACGCAAACTCCCTCACATCTGAACCGAACTCAGCTCTCAGCACATCCTGCTTTGCACCATGTTTGACTGCTTTCTCCTTTTGAATTTACTACGCTCAAACTTGATGAGACTCTCCACAAACTACTCAATCAGGGTTTTTTTATGTACCTAGACTGTGTCTCAATCATCCGCTTTTGGTATCCAACAAGATTGCAGGGCAACACTGCAATCAGCCGCTGGAATTCGTCCCGGACGCAGAGGCAGAGTTCTGGCTTCACTGATGCTGCGATGACTGAAATGCCAGAACGCGCGAGGATTACGCAATTGCAAAGCTGGAATGGGATTATTGGTCAAAACTCTAGTGAGGTGAGGTGGTTTAAGAATGCGGTTGAAATGAAGCATGAGAATGGTGGTTTGAGATGGAGTGGAGAACGGTGTTGGAAATGAGGGTTGAGGATGGCAGTTGAAATGAATCAGAATGGAAGTTTGAGGGCAGGTCAGGTCAAATGGGATACATACCAGAGCAGCGCGTCGCTGCATCCACTTTCGCAGTACTCAGGGGCCTCCATCTGGCCATTCCCAGCAGATGCTCGCCCATACCCACTCCATGAGATGCTGATCACCTACCTACAACCACTGACATGTCGCACATTCCTCTCCACTCATAAGGCTCCTCGCTGAGAGATCTTGTGAGCAGGTCAGTGTCAGGAAAGAGCACACTGTCCATACAGCCGCAGCTGGCGCTCACGGACTATGCAGGTAACATCTCAAATGAGTTTCTCTCAGCAACGCTCTATGGCCAACAGTCCGACCAGAGAGAGCCAAGGTCTCCAAAATCCTGGTACAAAGGATTAATCTCTTCTCAGATCCCTGTCAGAGTCCAAGCTCACCCATAGAGCAAGCCTGCAAAGTACGCCCAAATACATAGATCACTCTCTAAAAAAAAAAAGTCATTTTAAGTGTAGGTATTATTTATTGTAAATATATATTATTGTAAATGCCATTAACATGGCTCAAGGACAATCTTTAGAAGTGGTTGGACTAAATTTGACAACTCCTTGTTCATGGCATCGATATCAATGGACAAAACGACAAAATCCACTCAAAATCCATCCATGATCCAACTTCACATTTGCAGTTATTGTTAGTATATAGATGTTGTTGTGTGTAGGTATTATTGTAAATGCAGTGATTGGAAACATGTAGGTGTTATCATAATCTTAGATGTTATTGTAAATGTAGTTATTATTGGAAACATGTAGGTGTTATCCTAATCTTATAGATGTTATTGTACATGCATAGATGTTATTGTGCACGTGTTGTTGTAAATGTACATATGATTGTAAATACTGTAAAAAGATATTATTGTTGTGGGCCGGGGGTCGGTGGTGAGAACGACCA
>CM068960.1:121412518-121428457 GCA_035128595.1 Eptatretus atami | reverse complement strand
GGTAAAAAGAGAAGCATCCGTGTGTGTGTGTTCTGATATCCACTGCTGCCGCTCGCTTGTACAAACAGGAAATGGTACAAACCCGACACCTCACCCACGGATATTTCTCACATTTCCTATATTTCTGCGAGTCCGATTTTCATTCAGGAACAGAACTATTATGGATAACCATTTTGAAATTTCCGCTCTTTCGTCTAAATGTTGAAAACATGTTTAAAAGACGATTTGAATGACAGATTTTGCGCTAGCGACGGCAGGATAAGATCGTTCCCGGCGATCAGAACGAGTCATTGTAAACACACACACACAGCACATGCGTGAAAGGCCTTGTTAGTATTCATACATCATTTTGAAAATCCCGTATTCTCCTTCCTTCAACCTTGAAACCAAAGGACTAAAGCCCCTCCCATCTGCTCACAACTGCTGAGGATGATGGAAGAGAAAGGTGCTGCGTCGTGACCCACTTCACTGTGCTGGTGTTCTGGGTTGAACAGATTCGCAGATTTCACAAGAGCAACAAACCATGTTTCAACTTAATTTACCAAGCCTTCATGGCATGTCTTTGTGTTTTTAAACTCAGTTTTGAAACCGGAAGCAGAAATAGTAAAAAGTGAAAATGCCATTTATGAACGCCAGTGCCATGAAGCATAGTAAGTTCAGAAGAAAGACAAATAAAATACATCATCTGTTGAAATTGTCCTTGGCCTACCCATAATACAAGCTCCATGATGGGTCTGGGCAGCCTCCTGGGAGCTGTAGGGTGCTCTTGAGGTGGGCAGACATGTGGCAGAGGGGGGTTGGGGGGAGGGGGGTCAGCCACGCTGATGGTTGTGGCATTCATGGAGGGTGTAGCTCCGATTGATGTCATGGAGGTGAGTGTACTGGCCTGAGATTGGAGGGACAGGTGAAGAGGAAGTGTATCTCACAATGGAAGATATTCAAGGAATGACATTGGAGAGCTGGATCACTCAAGTGCTGCATCTACGAAGTGTGATAATGATCAATCCAAATCCAAATCCATTGGGACCATACTCTGTCCAGAGCGTTGGTGCTGCCGAAGCAGTCTCCTGGGCTATTGAGCACAATCCTGGACGGGTCAGCACTCTGACGTAGGATACTCAAATGGCTCAATCATCCCAGCAAGCTGGTACTCATTTTGCCGACCTCAGAAGGATGACAGGCCGAGTCAACCCCACCTGGTATTAATTCAACAATCAAGTGGGATTTGAACTCAGGACTTTTGGATCCCAAGTCCACCTTCCTAACCATTAAGCCAACACCAGGCATATGATGATCGATCCACAACCAATAGTAGCACCAAGGAGTCTACGCCTGAAGAGGAATAATATGAGTCTAATCAGATGTCACTCAATAAGTGCAAGGCTGGGGACAAATGCATCAACAGTTATAAACAGTGAATTGGGTATTGTATGTGGGCGATGATCGGGTTAGTGGCGACTGTGCGAGGGAGGGGAATGGGAGAGGGAGAGCGGGAGTCTTTATGGCTGTAAATGCTTGGAGGTGGTTCATCTGGGGTTTAGTGACCACAATGTGGTAAGCAAAACTCCACTGTTGAGATGTGAAGTTTTGGGATAGTGGTGTAAGGCCATTGGAATTTTGGAGGGCAAACTTTGAGGGCATGAGAAGTTATTTGGGAGTTTTAGATTGGGTGAAGTTAATGAGTGTGTGGCCTACATCGGCTAATTGTTTACGGAGCAGAGTAGGAATATTCCAGTGAGGTGTAGAGGTTGAGTCAGAAAGAGACCAGGTCCGTAGTAGGTATGGGAGGTAATAGTATAATTAAGAATCAGAACAAGGCATTCATGAAGAACAAAATATTAGGACTTGAGTCTGACTCACATCAGTATGGGAGGAAACGGAGATTACTTAAGAAAATAACTTTGCAGGCCAAAAGGGAATATAAGGACATAGCCAAAATATTGTGACAGTTATGACCACAGGGAGGATGTCGTGCACCCACCCCCACCCCAACCACCTCCTCCTAGGAGAATAAAAGCACACAAACATAGAAGTAAAGCAGTGATGTCATCGGATTCTGTTGAGAAATTAAGTAAATCGTATTCATGTGATAGATACTGTATGTGTTGCGTGTGTAAGCAGCAGAAAGGGCCTATGTTTTTTTTTGTATACCTAGTCGAGGCTCGTGGAAGAGCTCGTGCAGTGAATGCATCAGGATGTAACAGACAAAAACAGGACGCAAAACACGCATGAATGGGGTGGACAAGTTGGACACAGAGGATACTTAGGGTGGACAAGATGGCTACAGAGGGAAACTCCAAGGAGAGAAAAGTGGAAAATTGGAAGGAAGAGGGATTTGGGTGGGGTTAATGAGGGTAGAAGAGATCATGGTTTGGGATGGAGGAGATCTGAGACGGTGGTGATCAGATGTCTTGAAGACCTCGAGGTAAGAATGAGACTGAAGAGAGGATGTGAAGTTGATTCCACAGGTGGGAAAAAGAGGAATAAATGAGTGGAGGTCAGCAGTGATCCTGGATTTAGGTAGTTTCACCAGAAGGGGGCTGATGGTGGACCGTGTGAGCCCTGCAGAAACCTGGACGGGTGACAAATCACAGAAAGAGCAGAGGGTGCAAGACCAGAAAGATGGCAGTAGAAGACAGAGAGAGACCACCGACTGTCTGCGATGGTGAAGTCATAAGCCCATAGACACAGCTTCAGCATGGGAGATTGCAATGATCTTGAAGGCCTTGGTTTCCATAGTGTCAAGCTGAGCAATACATGAGGCTGGAGAGCCAGCCCAGAGGGGAGAGCAGTACTCCATAAAGCTGCAGATGAAGGCCTTGCAGGTGGATAGGAGTTCAAGTGTGCCAAGGAAGGACTTTGTATGACGGAGGATGCCCAGTCGGCTTTGGAGACCAACTTTGAAATGTAGTTTACCCAAAAAAGATCATGACCGATAGTGAGACCCAGGAGTTTGAATGACGGAACTTCCTCAAGAGGATTGTTAAGAAAGTAGATAGGAGGGTTTGCCAGACAGTCCTTTCGGAGAGAGATAATGAGTGTGATATTTATCAACATTGAAAGACATATTCTAACTGTTTCACAAGCTTGTGATTTATTTTTCAAGGACTGAAGAAAAAGGAGGCTGCAGCCTGCCTGTCTGAAGGATGAGGGATGTCAGCAGAGGGTGAAGTCATCAGCAAATAGATAAAGAGGATTTTCCAGAGTCAGAGAGATCATTCATGATGATTAGGAATAGGACTGGGCCCAGAACACTGCCTTGGGGTACTCCAGCCTTGACAGGGAGAGGAGATGAACAGATTCTGTGGAGTTCCACATTTTGGCTCAGAGAGTCGAGGAAGTCAGGAAGCCAAGTGTGAAGTTGGCCTTGGATGCTATAGGTAGAGAGTTTGGAGAATAAGGCAGGATTCCAGACTGTATCAAAACCACGTGATATGTCCAGAGAGATGGCTCTGATCTCATCTGACATTGAGGGACTCCATCAATCGTTGGGTGAGTAGAAGAAGCATGTCCAAGGTGGAGTGACCTGGTCTGAAACCAAATTGGTGATCTGAGATGAGGTTGTTGGAGAATAGGAAGGATTTCATGTCAACTGCAATGATGGATTCCATGACCTTGCTGATGATTGGAAGTAAGCTGATAGGTCTGCAGTTGAAAGGATCAGTTTTTGCACCTTTTTATGTAATGCAGTGATGTTGGCATATTTCCACGCAGGATAGAAGATGACCGAGTAAAAATGACAGGGTGAAAAGGGCAGAGAGAGGATGTGCAAGAGCAGCAGAGCATGTTTTTAGGACACATGAGCTGATGCCGTCCGGTCCAATAGCAGTCAGAATCGAGGGTTGAAAGAACCTTCTCAGATGCAAAAGACAGAGTCTGGAGCAGTTGGGTATGACATGGACAGATGGATACTGAGAGTGAGGGGTTGGGGACACAAGATTTGGAAGCAAAAACAGAATTGAGGCATTCGGCCTTCTCACGAGCGGAGTCGGCTGTGGTGCCATTTGAAGAGATGGAAGGGATGTAAGGGGAGCGTACTACAGAGATAGATTTAACAAGGAACCACCAGGTTTTTGAGGAGGTAGACAAGTTTGAAAGTTCATTCTTGAGATTGGAAAGATGTTATTGCTAGCTTTCCTGAGTGGGCACACACTTATTGCAGACTTTTTGGGAGGCAATGAGATAGCCTTCGGTTGGAATTGCCTTTTAGGAAGAGAAGGCAAGTTGTTTCAGAGCAACTGCCTCACCACAGGATTCAGTGTATCATGGTCGGGAAGAAGGGTAGGATAATTGAAGATAAGATGGGATGACTGTGTATGAGAGAGGGGGAGAGAGGGGGGAGAGAGGGGGAGAGAGGGGGAGAGGGGGAAGAGAGGGGGAGAGAGGGGGGAGAAGAGGGGGAGAGAGGGGGAAGAGAGAGAGAGAGAGAGAGAGAGAGGAAGAGAGAGAGAGAGAGAGAGAGAGAGAGAGAGAGAGAGAGAGAGAGAGAGAGAGAGAGAGAGAAGAGAGCAGGCTTTTCCCTTTTTCCATTGCTCTCTATATACAGGGCGATAGAAGCGGAGATAGAAGTTACTGGAAGGGAAATGCAAATTCCACCACTTTGTCACCACCTCCCTGAGTGTGATGCAAATGCAGCCTGGCAAAGCCAGTGAGGAACGACCAACGAGGGGGAGAGACTGAAGGCAAAAGCGCAGACCGCAACTAATTCGCTCTCTCCCTGATCGCCTCAGCCACAGCAGAAGTCGAGAGCCTGTTCTCCAGTGAGATTTTCCGCCTTTACCTTCAGTCCTCCAGAACGGAGCTTCACACCTTACTCACCTCATGTCTTTCTCATTTCCACACACATTTATACGCATTCACTTTATTTTTCCTCAGGCCACAACGCTTCTTCCTTTTCACATTTTCTTCAGTTCACTTTCTCCACAGCTTTACTGATGTTCACACTGTCCAGCGCACCGTTTTCATCACCAAGGACAAGTCACGATCCCTCAAGTAACGCCATCAGCTCTCACCCCCTGAATGAGTGATTCTGGAGCCACACAGGTCATCGTGCCGGGATGAACGAGCACCATCCGTGAGGAGAGAATGAGCGACTGCGAGGATGGACGAGGCGAAGCACCGAGTGGTGGAACAGTGGCCTCAACCGAGGTCACTGAAGGTGTGCCGGGATGCGACTAGAGTCCCATTTCTTTCACCTTCACACTCTACATTGTCTATCCCTCTCTCCAACCTATCTGTTTCTCTTCAGGAGTCTGGATCCGTGTATTATATTTGTATCAACTCATCGTTCCAAGTTATGCGGGGCGGTAATGTTTGCATTGTGGTAATGGGAAATATATATGTACTTATGAATGTCCTTGAATTGCTTGCAATGCCCTTTATTTGAATTCTCCCACTTAAATTCTCCCCAACCACCATTCCTTCCGACATTTCCCGCTCTTTCGCTTTATTGCCTGTGTGTGTAATAAACTAATGAAAGTGTCGATCCATGTCTTGACTTATCCTGTTTGGGTTTGATCTGGGGTTGCACTCTTGGGGCAATTGGTCCGAGTTCACAATTGTAAAGGTAGCCCACATAATGCAACACGTGGCATTGGTTCGCTCAGCCAAGTAATTAGCCACCACGTAGTCACTGGCACGGTTCCCCACCTGCTTCGTTCATCTCGCCGGTATGGTAAAAACCGACCATGGGTGCGAAGATGACATCCCACCATAGGTGAGTGTTGCAGATGGCCTCCCTGGTCTCCTGAAGACATGTCACCCTCTTGGAGTTATCCAGAGGTGATGTCCGTCACAATGTTAAAGGTAACAGCAAGGTTTTCTTGAAGTATATAAGGAGTAAGCAAAGTGTTAAGAGGAGTGTGGGCCCATTGAGGAATAGTACAGGAGAATTGGTGAACAATGAGGCTGAGATGGCAGGATTATTAAATCGTTTTTTTTTTGTCCTACATTTACATGGAAATAGTCAAGGTGACTTCCATAAGCTGAGAGTATCCATCTCGGGGATGAGGAAGGGCTTTCAAAAGAGATCCAAGTGGGAATAGAGGAACTGAAGAAAGAGTTAGAAAAATTAGGGGATGACAAAGTTCCAGGACTGGATAATATGCATCTAAGAAGGTGGTGGAGCAGATAAGCGAAGTGTTAGCGGATATCTTTAACAGCTCGATGGAGTCAGGACAGGTACCGGGGGATTGGAGAGTAGCAAATGTAACACCATTATTCAAGAAAGGATCCAGAGAAGAATTGGGTTAACTACAGACCTGTTAGTTTACCTTCAGTTGTGTTGAAAGGTGTTGGAGATGTTAATTAAGGAACGGAAAGGGAATGTTAATTGGAATAATTTCAAATGAATTAAAGATGTCAGTATGGGGTTATGAAAGGGAGATAGTGTTTAACAAATATTTGAGAGTTATATGAAGCAGTTTCTGATTGGGTGGATGAGGGAAGGGCAGTGGAAGTAGTATATCTAGACTTTCAGAAGGCACTTCATAAGGTACCACACAGGAGGTTATTAGCAAAGGTGAGGCCTTGCGGAGTGGCTGGTCAGGTAACTAAATGGAATGCAATCTTTAAAGTGTCCTCAGATTCACCAAGGACAATCATTTTGGAAAATCCATCTCTCCCACACCATGGTTACACGTCTTACCTTATCCCACGCAGTCACTGAAATGATCATGCCATGACGGTCAGCCAAAATCCTGTTGGTTTGTTATCTTCCGACCTCAATCTGTTGGATCAACTCCACCATTGCTTGGGCAATGGTTAATGCCACCTCTGCCAGCTGCACTTCTTTGTGCAAGTAATAACTCAGTTCTTCCTCTCCCTTCATTGAAGCACTTGAGGCAGCTGCCCCCCCCCACAACCCCCCCCCCCCCCCCCCCCACACTTTGTTGACCCCTTTAATGAGCGCAGGTTTTCACACAGTCGATACTCTTTGAAACATCACGGGTGATGAAGGTTTGTGGCCAAGTTTCATTGAAATCCTGTGTGGAGTTTCGGAGAAGAGAGCTATTTTTGTGTTAGATCCTCTTGTCCACCCCCATAACCCTTTGGTCATTTGCAAACCTGCTGCCATTTGTTATTCAGTTCTTCCCTGAGCCTAGACCCTTGTATAAAACGGGACCGCATGGCTGACGCTCACCTGGATCAGTAGGAACAGTCACTCAAACCCCACTGCACACCTCCTTAGACCAATTTTTTTTTTTTTAATGCCATGAACAAACTTTGGTACATTACGGGTGATGAAGGTGTGGTCAAGTTTCATCGAAATCGTGTATGTAGTTTCTAAGAGCCTGGTGTTGGCTTAGTGGTTAGGGTGGTGGCTTGGGATCCTAGGGTCCTGAGTTCAAGCCCGTTGGGCCACTGAATTAATACACCAGGAGGTTGACTCAGCCTGTCATCCTTCCGAGGTCGCAAAATGAGTACCAGTGCACTGGTAAGGGGACACTGCATCAGTGGCATAGCCCTCCAACCAATATGCAACCAGCAGCCACAGGCTGCACTCGATAGAGAGAGTTTCTAAGAGAGCAAATGCCTATTTTGGGGGAGGGGGGGGGAAAAACCACTCTGTAGACCCCCCTTAATGAGTGCAGATTTTCATGCGGTCGATACACTTTGGTACATCATTGGTTATGAAGGTTGTGGTCAAGTTTCATCGAAATCCTGTGTGTAGTTTCAGAAGAAAGAAAACACCCCCCACCCACCCCCACCGTAGACCCCCTCACTGATCGCAGATTTTGATGCAGTCAATACACCTTCGTTAGGCATCAGATATGAAGCTTGTGGCCAAGTTTCATTAAAATCGTGTGTTTAGTTCAAGCGATAATGACTGAAGTGTTTCTGGACTGACTCAACTACATCCACTGCTCGATCACATAAGCTCACCTGACTAAAGTCAAGGTGAGCTAAAAATGAACAGCCGACTAAATAAAGTTAAATCTTGAAAGCAACTTTCATCTAAAGTGGCCAGTCAACCGCTTGCTATGTTTTTTTTCTGATAATGCCATGATATCCCAAAGTGAGCATTGAAGATCACTGTGACAACAACTGTAGTATGCATACCAAGTACTGAGACTTGAGTCTGCAGGTACCTGGAATCTGCAGCTATTTTTCACATAACCTTTGATTCTCTTTGGTGGTTGTTGTTGCTTTAAACCTTGTTGGATCAAACGAATTGCAATCCTTTCACTCAACGCAATTTTATAAAATGCTCTCCTACCAGTTCAGAGCTTGGTGTGTACAGCAAGGAAGCTGACCGACTACCTATCACTATACGAGCAGCATCAGTTACTTAGGTCTGGCATGTAACCTGTGTTGAAAAGAATGCACGTACATACAATACGAGGTAAAAAAATGGCCATTCCCCAGTTGCATGCTGCTGCTGTAATAAGTACCAATAAACAGGCCACACATATCTCACCAAGTCTCGTTTGTCGTCTGTATGCATCGACTTGATCGAGCGAGGGCTTCACGAAACGGGTTCATGCAAAGGTGGGTAAGGGATGGGGGGCAGGCAAAAAATACAGACACAAAACATTTATTTCCCTACAATTTTTCAGCATACAATATTCAATGAAATGGATTTGACGTACGATTGTACGCTGGCAAAGCTCTGCGCACAAAGCATGCAGTTTGCATAGAGGTAGGCATATCTGCAACATTCTCAAATACAGAACACACTGCTCATCTCCTCAACCGGTTGCAGTTTCCACATCACATGCATTTTATAATCATACAGCTTGCATTTGTATTACCCTGCACACGTAGTGCGAAGCGGGGTTAAGCAATTGGTTCACTGTCTGTCTGTCAGTCTATAATCGAAGAGCTACTTCATTTCAAATTTTGAACACAGTAGAACATGAATCGGACCACGAACCTGCAGCTTACCCGTATTTTGGCTCTGAATTTGGCAAATTGTACGGCGTCTGGTCCTGATCAGGTTTTGTTTTTTTTAGTTTTTTTTTAACTCTGGCAGTCAAACTAAATTGAAAATCATTCCAAACAGGAAACTTACTCTTTTTAGGGACGTTATAAAGAACACAGGCACGAATAACGAGTGAAACATGTTAAATAAGGTGGTGTAAAAGACGCTGCATCAATGGAGGTAAACTTACGATTCCATGGTTTTGTTTTTTATCAACAACCTGTAAAATTATATTTTATTTCAGTTGAATTATAAATTTGAATCGTGGTGAACACAAATCGCTTTCTTTTCACTTCCTAAAACCTTCAATTTAGCAGTACTTTGGCAAAATTTTAATGCCGTTACGACCAATTAAATTGCCACTCACATGCTCAGGGCAGGGAACTTCGAGATTCTTCTTATTTTTCTTCCAACAGATCGTTTCCAATAAAGTCCCATGTCGTTTTTCTCAAGACTGTGTGGGGTAAGGTGTTCTTTGAACTCTCTAGTTCAGGTGGATGAAGGTGGACAGAGGTTATGTTTTCATCATTGTTTGTCTGTCTGTCTGTGAGCAGGATATCTCAAAAAGTTATGGACGGATTTGTACGAAACTTGGTGGACATGTTGGGTGTGTGACAAGGACGACTTCATTAGATGTTGGTGAATATCCGGATCTGGCCAATCAGTGGGATGCAAAATGTAAACTGGCGGAGGGAGGCATGCACTCTACTGAGTGCCATTCCAGTTTTTTAAGTGACTAGCAAGTTGCCTGCCCCCCCCCCCCCCTTCACAGGATTCTAAACGGGATAGGGATGGAAAAGGCAAAATGCAAATGGTGTCTTCCGTCATCGAGCTAGCAAACTTGGAGCAACAATTCGCATTTATTGCCACATCTGATGGAATTTGAATGCTCAAATGGCAGCAATGTGCTCCATTTTAAACTGTTTGTTCAATGTATGCAGCTGTCTGCAAATATAGCTACCGCATGCCGAGGGTCCATAATAAAAAGTTGTACTGATGTCAAAGCCAGTGACCAATTGCAAATTGATAGTAAGATTCTTCACCATTGAGATATATGGCTAAAATGATATACAGCATCAGGTTTCAAAAAGTTGTGGACAGATTATGACAAGACTTGGTGGATGAGTTGGGTTGGTGACAAGAACAAGCCGATTCGATTTTGGTTAACATCCAGATCCAGATTTGGTCCATCATTGGGACACAAAACGTACACTGTTCAGCCTGGCAGAGGTATGCGCTTTACCGAGTACCAATCTAGTTTACGTTGTTTCACAAACTTATCCATGCACTTTAACTTTAATATGCACTACTTGAAGGTCATTCATTGTAAGCAACATCGTAGAATCACTCATTTTTACCTCCACCACAGAAGGTGGAGAGGTTATGGTTTCACCTCAGTTTGTTTGTGTGAGCAGGATATCTCAAAAAGTTATGTACAAAATTGGACAAAACTTGGTGGACAGGTTGGGTGTGTCACAACATCAAATTGATTCAATTTTGGTGAAGATCCGAATACGCGAATTTTTTTGAAATTCCCAAGTGATTCTTCACTTGCTAAACATTAGCAACTATATATAAAACGATATAGACCAGGGGCTAAAAACGATATATAGCACGATATCTCAAAAAGTTGTGGACGGATTATTATAAAACGTGGTGGATGAGTTGGGTTGGTGACAAAAACGAGCCAATTAGATTTTGGTTCAGGTACGGATCCAGATCCAGCCTATCGGTGAGATACAAAACCTAAACTGTTCAGCCTGGCGGAGGTGTGTGCTCTACTGAGTGCCGTTCCCATTTTGTATGCAGCATCCTGGTGTCACAACATCACTTTGATAGATCCAATGCTCATACTGGTGGCAGTGTTGCGGTGTATGCCAGACACACCCTATCCAATTATCTCTTGCCTGCCATCAACATCCCTATGGAATATCAGGGGATCCGTATCCATCTTTCTTATTTATGTACATGGTTTACAAGCCTCCCAATTGTGATGACTGTGCATGTGGCTCTTTCAGCCAACTGAGACTCATTCCTCTCCTTCCACCCCAACTCTCTTCCTAATCGGCGGTGATTTCAACCAACACCATTCCAGCTGGCTTGGCCTCGGTTCTCACCTGGCTGTCCAAAGTACTGCAGTCAAAGCCTTTTGTGACACTTCTGCTCCTATCCAATATGTTGGATTCCCAACTATGTCCCCCAATACAATGGCTCCCACTCTATGCTTGACTTGATGTCCAACTTCCCTCGTGATCCTTAGATTGTGTACTCTTGACAGTGTCCCTCTTTCTGTCGGTTTTCAGGAAACCACCGAGGCACTGCCGTGTATAACGGGGTCCAGTCTGAAGTCCACTATTTCTTCGACTACTTTGTGAACGATCCACTTCTGAATTTTAAATGGAGTACCAGAGACTCATATCTCAATAAAATATTGTCACTCTCCTTTATCGCTTCATACCTCCAGCGATCACACCCAACATATAATTAATGCTTTGAGGTAATTGCCAGAGATCAGCTTGCCTTTTCCTCTTGGAAAGCCAACCACAACAATGGGAACATGTAGTCTCCATGTAAAGCTCTCAACAATTTGTTTATGTCCTGGGATGTGGCAGAACAATGTGTCCATCAAATTTTGTGCATCAGGCTCATGTGAAGTCTGAGCTCACAGGTTTCTGTCACTCCAAAAACATTGGTGGTAAATAGTTGTCCATCTATGGAACATGATCTGCATCGGTTCCTTCACTCTGGATGAACGGGTTTTAGTGAACACTGCTTATGCTAAGGCTGACTGTCTTAACTCCGTCTTTGCAAGAAATACAAAGATCCCAAATCCCTCCATTCCTGCACCAATCTCACCCCATTCACTGAAAACATCTGACAGCATGTGAACGTCCCTCCTGCCAAGGTTAGGTGGAGAAAATCCCTGTCATACACGACTCCTGATCCTAATGACATCAGTACTTTCATCCTCAAAATAAGTGTTCATCTGGTGTGTCCATTCTTCTTTCTCTGCCCTTTTCCAGGCTATTCTCTGATGGTGGAATTGCCAACATAACCCTTTTCAAGTAATGGTGCCGAAACAGACCCTCTTAGTCAGCATTCTCACTATCATATAAAATTGAACCAAACATTACTAGCAATCTCAAGATTCATCTGTTCTGCATCTCTGACTTCCGATGAACAGTTTGACTTCTGCCCGGTCATTCAACCTTGGGCATGGCGTTTCTTCTATGTCAATGATGGACACTCTCAAACAAGTCAGAGAGAGCTACCTCTATTGGCAATCTTATGGTCATTTGATTATGGTATCTGATTCCTGCCCTGATTTCCATAGTAAGCTAAGGGTATCCAGGTTTCCCTCAAAGACTGATTTTTCAGATTTTCTGCTCCTTTGTAAGAAGCAGGTTGCTTTGGATTGAATGTTCTCCCTCAAAAGACTAGTGTCCCTCAAAGGTAAGTGTGCTGCGTGAAAATAAAAAAATCAATTACACTACGTTGTAGATTCTGTACAGGATTGTTCTTACCTAATACATAGTGTGTAGAAAATATTTTCTCATTTTATACTTGTAGATTGAAAAATAAAAACAATTGACGTGTCTTGGACTATTGCAAGGATATGTTCTCAGAACATTTTGAACACCCCATGCAACCACCAAATAGCACTTTCATTTGTTTGTTGCAAGCACGACTGACGGTCATGTGATCACAAGTTGTTGTTTCCATGCGTGCTGGAAACAACTTATGATCACATGACCGCCAGTCACGCTTCTGAGAACATGTACTCAACTATTGTTAACGTTGAATTAGAGAGTTCGTGCTATGCATTATGTTTTCAAACGCTGCAATACATGCGTAATGTCAATATCAACCCTTTTGTGGTTTCGTGCAAGTTGTACTTACAATGTAAGCTGCTGGATCCGAAATCTATATTGCTGAAAGACTTATATGACTTCGCACTTCCAGGAAGCTTGCATAGAGAAGAGAGGCGACGCCATTTTCCGCTTGCAGGAGCGCGACGCATTACTCCGTTCGCACGATTTACGAATCATTTCAGAGATAAGGTGTACCAGGGTCTATAATCATGGTATGTAACAATTAAAGTCTGTATTAACGATTTCCCCTGAATGTGTAATGAGTATTCTACCGTTTTGATGTTCTTTGATCCAAATTCAGCATTCTTAAGCAATGTGCTTACGTAAACGGCCTTGACTGGCTGAGCATTTTCGTGCTTGCATGTTTCTAGCCAGCAGCATACTTGATCGAGTGTTGCACATGTTTAGCAAGAGGTGCATCCTTACCCATTGTCATTGTTGCATAAACAGTGTTCTATGTATTTGCAGTCAATCGTCATTTGGATAAATAAACAAGACTAAAGCCAAACGGATGTTCTCCGACTCGACACGTTGACAAGGCCTAGAATTTTACACATGATACTCCACATATCACAAACTTAATATAAAAATGCTGGTTTGATATTTACCATGAGGACAAAGAAAACATGCAGTGATTATGGCATTCAGAAGCAATCTGACTCTCTTCCCTCTTTCCCATTTCCACAATTTCGCTTTAGGGTTTGAAGCGTGGGGATTGCGATGGCGTGCCATTGACTTCGCTCTATTTGCATTCATCTTCGGATCGACCAGTTTTTGAGACATTATAAATGGAATCTGTCGATTGGCCGAAGTCTGGCACACGTAGAATTGGAAAAATTGCAGGTGGAATCCTGTAATCCACAAAGCTCAATCTAATATATTTGCCAGTGTTCGTGTTTCTGGACGATTAGGGACGAGTATTAAATTTGAAAGACGATGTCCAAGCTGCTTTGGGAATGCACAAATTACAACAGCACAAGTGGACACGCGTCAAAGCATATATAAATTGGGGTCTTTTTAGATCCCCCCCATCAAAAAATAAATAAATAAAAAAGCATAAACTGCTATTTCAACAGGTTAAAAAAAAAAAGCAGAGCAAAACCTGCAAACAGAAAATGATCCCATGATCCCACATCCTACAAGGCCATCAAGATAGCGCAGTTTACATTGCTGTAGCATAAAAAAAATTCTCTAAACACGCTTTGTTTGCATTTAATTGAAAACATGTCCTTTTCTCCCCATCCCCCCTTTCCAAACAAAAACGAAACCAACATGGTAGCTTAGGAGAAACAACAACGGCAAAGTAGAAATAATTTAGCCCAAAGGATGAGTTTTGACGGCCGGGTTACAGGAGAATGACATATGCAATGGAGCCAACGACTGCACATGAGTATCACAAGCAGAGATGAAGTTTTTACAATTTACAGATTATAGGAGTGAGTACGCAGCTTCTGCCGGTAATCCCACTCCATGTGGCACAGAAAGCACTCAACTTGGGGGAATGGTGGCTGGAGACCTTGGAAGAAACAAACCCCCAACATTGTAAAAGCTACCAACAGCACATCGATGTGCCAGCTATGCCCTTCCAAAAGAGGTCTGCAATCCAATCCAAAGTTACGCCATGAACAATTAACAAGCGACTGAAATACTCGAGTCCACCGTGGAATTGTGATGGACAAAATGCAGATTCCTTTGTCGACAAAATAATCTCCGAAGTAGCAAACGTTTTGTGTCCTTTGCTTGACAAGTGAAGAAGCGCATTTGATGGAGGAGGGATCTCGGACCGTTCAAAGTACAGTATATGTTGTTTGGAATACGTGAGCTCGCTTTCATAGCAATCATACCTTTAAGGTAGAACATCAGGTTTTCATTTGCCTAATGCAAACGTCCGGTTGTGTTCGTTTCTCGGTTCATGCTGAGCAGTTTTTCATTTTGAGACCATGAGAAGAATAAATAATTGTGCATTATGTGGCTGCTTGCCTATTTTATTTATACTCATGCTCCATCAATTTATTTTCTGCACTAAGCATCTGGTCAGGAAAGGATTATCACGTATCTGGATCAGGCTGTTGATACACATCTGGCGATGAACATGCCGGCTGATACGCGGCTCAAATCGGACAAAGAAAATGATAAAGACACGTTATCAATTTCCCAGGTGAGGGGGTGGGTGGCGGAGAAATAAAAGGAAATCAAGTTTCATCAAGATTTACAAACAATAGCTATAATTTAAAAAAAAGAAAAAGTAACACCAGCAAAAAACATCAATTATGATAGCACAGCAAGAGAGGGCAAACGGTGCAACAATAATATAATAGACAACTTATACACAAATCAACACCATGTGCCATTTTGCAAAGTTCATCACGCTTCTTTAAAATAAAAAGAAAACCAGCAGTTTATAGTCAAAATTTGATTTGCTGCTAAATCCTAGTGGAAAACCTCAACAACAGGCAACTATGACAGGTACATAGCAGCAACCAGCATTGCACAGCCAAGACAAGAAGAGGTCCAATCGTTGTATGCTGGCAGCACCAACGTACGAATGGTAGGGCTGGAATGGTGTGCATGACCTGAGTGAGTGCTCTGTACAAATGTGCTGCCTAAGGATGCTGATGTGGCCCCGAGGAGCCCGTGTCCCTTCCTATTCTCCGCCACGAAGAAGGCCCCCCCTCCCACCCCAGCACCAGTTTTTGCAGGCAGTCTGTCACAGCTTGTAGAGGATGTCGTAGTGGCCCGGACGATACAACAAGAACACGCCGGGGCTTGAACCTTCGGGAAAATCATGCTGATTTACACCCCCGCAATCGCCCCTGTCCATGTATTCGACGCGGATGGAGATGTTCAGAGCCTGGGCCAATGCGATGATGTGGATGTGGTCACTCTCTTTGGCCATGGGTTCCACTTCCTGGCAAGGGTTGTGGTGGTACAAAGTCTTCAGATGATCTGGCTCTAGCTCCATACCCATCCCAAAAACACTTGTCAGCTTACGGGCATCATTGGTGTCAGTAAAAGATCTGTCCCCATCACTAGGTACTGCACATATGGAAGTACATTTCTATACATCAGAGGTATTCTGGGAAATTTACAGCATTCTAGAACCTCATCCTTCAAGTTGAGATTTTAAACTTTATTCATCCAAAT
>CM068960.1:121364729-121387781 GCA_035128595.1 Eptatretus atami | reverse complement strand
CTACAATAGTAAAACATACATGCATATAAATACCAAAAAATAAAAGCTGACTTTCGGTACTCTTGCCTCATATTCATCTTTTGATCATAAATCCAAATTTCTTGATTATACAGCAATATTAACAAATTTGACTTCACTGTTCCAAGACTTATTGAGGGCACTGTATTTCGAGGAGTATTTGGCTAGAATCTTTCCTGCAAGTGACAGGAAGGATATGCCACAATGATTTTTGCACTTTGTTCTCTGTCCCCTGCATTTGGAGATCGTGATGATGAGTGCATCCTTGTAGTCCTGTGGGAGCTTTTGCTTGTCCCAGCATGCATCGTAGAATGTAAGGAGCTTGAAGCAGAGCTCAGGGCCACCGTGCTAAACACTTCTGGTGGAATTCCATCAAGTCCTGGTACCTCCCTGTTTAGTTGCCTTGATAGCTTTGTCGAGCTCATTAGCACTTATTGGCAAACTCGTTTCTTCTTGCATGGGTAGCTTTTTGAGCTGGTCTAAAGCATTTGGACTGACCTATCCATCTTGATTCAGCCGAGTAGATACTCTTTCCAACGATATCATGTTTATCTGTTAAAAGTTGTTTTCCAAGTAAACTGTTAAGGAGTACAACTGTATTTGTTTATGGGCCATAAGGCATTGTAAAACCCTTAAGAATCATTCCTCGTAGCTAAAGTTTCAACCCGTTTTGTTTTATTTTCCCACCGGGCATCTTTCATAACATGAATTTTCTTTTGAAGATGTGCTTCAGCTGCTTTAAACGTTTCCTCCGATTCAGGCGTTTTCTTTGAAAGATAATCTTTGTTGAGTTTTTGCTTTTGCTGCAGTAATTTTTGTGTACATACATCGTCATCACCAAAAAGATCCACCATGAATGACCCAATATCAAATTTTGAGTGAAACAAAATCTTCTGCTTTGATCCCTGTGACCCTAAGCACCAACACCCTGGAAATCAGGGATTTTGACCCTCAATTTTGACTGTGGGTGAAATCTAAAAAAAAAAAAACTCGTTACATATTTCATGCATCCCCCAATGTTGATTGCATTTACAAAGTTTCATTAAAATATGTTTAAACATAGGAGCAATACCCCTGGGTACTCACCTGGTAGCAGCTGACCGGGCTGGATAAGATAAGGGAACCACTACTAGGCATGGATGACCCACAAAACATGCAATGGAGAAGAAAGTAAATACCGATGGATATTTTTTGTGTGCCATGAACAAACTTTGGTTCATCACAGGTGATAAACGTTGTGGTCAAGTTTCATCGAAATTGTGTGTAGTTTCTGAGAAGAAAGCAATTAGGGGGCAACCCCCACTGGGGACCCCCTGAGACCATGATTTTACTGGATGCAATGAACAAACTTTGGTACATCATGGGTGATGAAGGTTGTGGTCAAGTTTCATCAGAATTGCACGTGTAGTTTCTGAGAAGAAAGCAAATGCCTTTGGGGGGGGGGACCCCCGTCGACCCCCTTTGGGCCCGATTTTTTAATGCAGTGAACAAACTTTGGAACAATCACAGTGATGAATGTTGTGGTAAAATTTCATCAAAAGTGTATGTGTAGTTTGAGAGAGGAAGTCAAAAGTATTTGTGGACGGATGGACGGACTGACGACACACCATCCCATAAACTTCCCGGAACTACATTCTTGGTGAGCTAAAAATGTGCCTGAAATTGCATTTTTTGGTGTATGACCTTTAGACCCCACCTGAAGGCACCAGGGAGTGTGGCCAAAAATGACACTGTTCTCGCAACTTCTTACAATGTGATCATAACTACCAAGTTTGGTGGATTTCTGCACAATAATTTTAGAGGAGGTAACGTGATGGACGGTTAGACAGAGAAAGACAGATGGATGCAATTACAATGTCCCTCCGCCCGGTTTTTTTTGTTTTTGTTTTATTTTAAGCATGGGGATAAACAGACTGTATGGGACACCCTCGCTTTAAACGAGGGTCCATGCGTTCCTAGAAAATGGCTTTTAAAGTGAAAGTTTCAACCTAAACTATTTAAAGTGAACCACTTTTAACATAGTACAAGGGAAGATACGTTCCAGACCCTGTCAAAAACCCAAGACTATACACTGTTTTCTCATTAACTGACATAACAAAGATAAATAATCCATTAATATTCAGCAATGTACTAAAGCCTGGTGTTGGCTTAATGGTTAGGGGTGGGGGGGGGGGGGTCGGCAAATCCTCCCGAGGTCCTCTGCCTGTCATCCTCCGAGGTCGGCAAAATGAGTGCCAGCTTGCTGGTATCCTGTGTCGGAGTGGCGACCCGTCCAGGATTGTGCCCAACAGCCAAAGAGACTGCTTGGCAGCACCAATGCTCTGCACAGAGTATGGTCTCAATGGATGGATGTATTTTCAAGCTAATATACTAAAGCCTGGTGTTGGCTTAGTGGATAGGGTCCCGAGTTCAAGCCCCGCTGGCCGCTGAATTACCACGAGGTGGGGTTGACTCAGCCTGTCATCCTTCCGAGCCTCAGATCAGCGGAATGAGTACCAGTGTATTGGTATATGGACACAGCATCAGCGGCACAGTCGCGCCCCAACAAAATGATAGCTACCTGGTAGCCAACCTGCCAGACGCAAAAATGTAATATACTGTAATTCACATTATGGAGACAAGCAGAGTACCCGGCCTGTGGACGATCTTGTTCCAAGCATGCAACACGTTCTTCTGACTCATACCTTTATTTGAGCGGTGATAGGCAACTTACAGCTCTGTATTGGTAGAAAAAGAAAAAAGAAAAAAAACTAACAGGTTACATGCATCAAGCAAAAACATACCCACTGCTTATAATTCAAAACACCTCACTGCACTGGAAAACGTGGGGACAGGAGTACTGTACTGTTATGGATGGAGACTTGTAATACACTCCCACACCTGGAGGCAGTGCTACACGACACATATTTACATACAGAATTTGCATCCCACCCCCCGACCCTTGCACCCCAAAGATCACCAGCAAACAAACACACCTCTATACATTAAGTGGGGTCATGCTGATCCGATGTAGGGTAATTCCACCGTAACGGACGTAACATTCAGACAGAACTTATTGGACAGTTCTCAAAAATATTTCATGAAGAACAAGGTTATCGTACCAAATGTATGAGTATATTGTTGCGAATTCGCGCCCCCCGGCGTGCGAACGGCCACGTAACTCGAATCGCGGCACGTCGCCCACCGGACGGACAATTCTGTCGTGACCTCTCGGAACAACGCCGGGAGCTAGTCACGGGTGGGGGGTTTAACCTCACCACGATCGTGCCAATTGCCCACCGCGCAGGATAGGGTTGCTCGCCAAATTCGATCTACCTAAGTACCTGCGCGAGTGGTCGACCGGGCGATCGTACCACGCCACAGGCCGACTCCGGACACGAACCGCTTAAGTGGTCCGTTCCGTGCTACAGTGATAACCGAGCGGTGTTATCGTCGGCCTTGACGGTTCCGATTAATTACCGGGCGTTTTAAACCCACTACGAACCCCTTACGTGATGCAAGATGGAAATTCAAACGAAGGAAAGGACGCAGCGAAACGGGGAACAAGTTCACACAAGCACGTTTAATTGCACATGCAGACCAGCACGGAAGGCACGTATACAGTCACAATCATCATGTACAATAAAGCAAAAGCAAGTCAAGAAATGGCACGTATACACAATCACAGGCAAAAGAGATGTCCCGACTAAACCCGACACGGCAACACTTAACCAGTTTTACTTCTCAGGACAGGCGCCAACCACAGTCATTTACACGAACCCAAAGGAAAGAGAAGTTGCGACTTCCCTGCACGCGTCGTCCAGCGTCGCGTCCTTGACCTCAATCCGAGCCTCCCCCGATGTGGTCTGCGACTCGCACCTCGCGCCGGCACGTGTAGCCGCTCCGCGCCACGAACGGGGCTTCCGGCACCTGGCAGAAGGCTCGCCCTCTCCGCTGTAGACGGCGACAGGGCCCAGGACGAGGATGCGCCGACTCGACTCCCTCCAGCTGGATCGTGGGAGACTCTCTGAAGAACTCGTAGACGAACGAACCACCAACAGCAACAACCACACGCAGACGAGCGAAGAGGAAGAGGAGGAGGAAGCGAGTGGAGGAAGAGAGAGAGAGGGCGCCCGCCCGTGTTCGTCCTTTATAGCGCGGGCTCCGCCTTCGCTCCGCCCCGTTTTCGGCTCCACCCTCCTTCGAGAGGGTTCTCGAAAAGGGGCGTTCCCTCACCCGACCGCCTCACGCTGTTCATTCACCAATCGGTGGCGAGCTGCCCTTCCCCTTCCCTCACACAAGCGCGGGGAAGAATGGCGGGAAAAGCCCACCAGCATCGTTGGTGGTTTTTGTTTGTTTGAAATAAAAGATAGAGAAAGAAAAACGACTAACTGAAGGATCGCAGCCCAATGGATCACTATATTCCCTCTATACAACGGGTTTGGGCTAACTACACATGTACTTACAGAGATATCTCACCTAAGGGCCTCTTATGGTGTAATGCGAATTTCCACAACCGTAACACTACCCCCTCCCCTTTTTACAGACTCGTCCCGAGTCGTCAAATTCTCGTGTGCCATCATGTGTAGTTCTCCCCTAGTACGTTTTACCTACAGATCCCTGAGTGCGACATTCAGTGTATTCGTGTCCCCGAATAAATAACCTACGGGCTGAGTAACTAACTAAACAAACCCTCTCATCGGACGACTTAATAAATTCGGCGCTAAGACAGACATGCCGGGGGCGCACTCATATACAATAATCACACTTAACCTTACAAAATTTACCTAAACCATGGCCAGGATCAATGGACTCTGCAGGAACAAGGCAAAGTTAACGGTGAACCGGCGCACGGGCCGCCACTGCAGGCCCGTGTTGTAGCTGCAACAGGGTAGTCCTTGCAAACTTGCGCGGTGATCCTGGCGCACATGGCATTGAACAAGGGGTGGGGAAAATGCAAAACAGAGGGGGGTGGTGAACGTGGGCAGTGGGCATGGATGCGAAAAGCAGGCAGGCAAGGCTGACAAGGCCGCTGTAGCAACCGAAGCCGGCAGTGAAGCTGACCGGCACAGGCCTTGTAGTAAACAGCTGGTCAGCCGTGTGGACAGGCCTCGCAGCAAAACACAGCGATGAAGTTGGCCGGCCTCTTGCTGTGCAGTGCAGGTCGTGGAGGAGGTGCGGTGGTGCTGGCCCTCAGAAGGCGGGCTCGGACCAACCTACCCGTCTCCTCCCAACTATCGCCTTTGCCTGTCACTGTCCCTACCCACTCCTTAATTTGTAAAAACGAATTTTAGCCCACCTTTTTTGTTCTTTTTTTTTTACTTCCCCACTAGAAATCGTCCCCTAACCCCTTTTATCGTCATTGTTCGGCTAACCTATCGTCCCCTAGCCTACTCCCACCCTACGTTCCCTTCCTGGGGAATAAGGGAGAGCTAGCGTCCTGTGTCGAGGCCAACGAAGCCTCAGGATGGCCTCCCCAGATTTCAGCGATCTAACCCAAAGTGGGTCCAGCGGCCCACAACGAGAGCGAAGGGTGGATGTGCGGAGGGGTACACTTCCTAATCTACCCTACCATTTAACTGTTAAACTTCCCGGGGCTTTCAACAAGCGCCTCTCGCTTAACCTATCGGTTTAGCAACCAATATTCCCGTCGCCTGTGTTGGTGTCTCACAATTTTGGCCTCGCCCTCGAATTTTCCTCGTGCCCTTGCGGTTTCCTGGCTGGGACGGGTGGCTCCCTTGGCAGGCACGACCCTCTGCCGATTCCCAACAATGGCACCCCCGGACACTACACTGCCTCCGAGCCTACCAGCTCCCTACACCGGGGAGTGCCCTCTCTGGCGACTCCCCCGAAACACTCACATGGCAGGCTGGCGCCCCGGGCCCCTTCCCTGGGTGCTCGTGCCCAATGCTCTGCCCACGCGGCTAACGGCGCCCCGGGCCCCGCATCATGCGGCGCACCCGTGCCCACTACGCTATCCCGGCCCCATGGGCCCTTGGCCTACCACGGCCGACTAGCCCGGTGCCCGGGGTACCCACTCAGCGATACTCACCTTTCGCAGCCACGCTTCCAGCCCGTCAACAGGGTCTGCACCCTTCAAACAGGTTTCGAGCCTACACTCCCACCAACAGCAAAACGACTTCCGTTTCGTCAATTTGACTAACCCGACTCACTCTACACTGACCCCGGGGTCCCTTGGGCGGGAGTCACTCCTCCCCCCAATCACTCATCGCACCATGCATTCCACATTCGCTCCACTCACACAGACCCGCTGGCCTCATCTACTCAACAAGTACATTTTCCTTTCCACACACACTGCTGAATCCTGCCATCCTGCTCACTACATCCCCTAACTACCTCGTGTCCCACGGCGTCTACACTGCAGCACGTTCCTTTTAATTCGTGGCTAAGCTACGTCCCACTACACATCACAGTCTGTCACTGTCCTCAATCCAAATCCTTTTCCCAACCTAAATCTGAACTACAATCCCTTAACTAATCCATTCCACGGGCCCATGAGGACTTACCCCTGCCCATGAAGCCGGTCTAACTAACACTAACCCATCCCCCTAACTAGTGTCATCCTGTGCCCTGACCAGGGGATCTTCCACCCCTGCCCAGGGAATCCTTGTCACCCGAAAGCGAGGCTTGCTTTTTCTTGCGCAGCACCAGGCGGCAACTCGCAACCTGCCACCAGCGCGGCATTCAGCCGTGCACCTTCGGCGTGACGTCATAGCTGTTCGCGTCCCTCGTCCCTCTTGGACGGTACCATCCGGCAGGGATTCACCCTCCTGCCGGATTCCAACCCTACACCCGCGATGACGTCACCGGCGCATCAAAAAAAAACAAGCCCCGCGTCTCGAGGGTTCCCCACGCGAACACATGTGCTCTGCCCGTTGGAGCTTAACACAAGCTCGCGTGGAGAACCCGTCCGGTCCAAATTCGTTCTACCCACCTAACCTTTGTCCGTCCGCGGATCGGCAACATCCACCGCTGGCGTTTCCGGACCGGGCTTCACGCCCGCAAGCGCGCAGCGGTGGCCTCGTGCGTTGCACGGCCCGAACCTTGCGCTCGCGCTGGGCAAACCCGGCGCGGTCCCCGAAGCAACTACGGCGCTACTCGGCCTTGTCCCTCTGTCGCCGTCTCCGTCGCCATTCAACCACGCACACCTGCGTGTTCACGACACTCACACATCTCGACTTCCATCAACCCGGGAGACGCGGTGCATGCCCACGCATGCCGACCGACATCTCCCTTGCAACAGCAACCTCACACGACTGCTCTCACACACCGTGTGCTGGGAGGGTATCCGGCACACTCGCACCACACACTCACACACGGGGTTTCTGGCACACGCGGGGTTCACCCATACACGCGGTCGCACTCAACACTCTCACCACACACACCGGACATTCACGCCGGGGACAATCACACCGGGGACCGCGCTACCACAAGGGGTTCCGGGGTCTCTATACCCCCCAAGCTCTCGCCCCACAAAAAGCACTCGTCCCCTTACCTCGCAAAGCTCGACCGGACCCACAGATCACTATGCTAGGAGAATAGTCTCCTCCGTTCCCGAAGGAGGCCATCCTGCTGCCCGCACCGGGTCCCTACACGCTCCGCGAGCTCACCCCATTGTCCTCCACTACCTCTGTGTGTGTGTGCTCGTCTTTAACCCCGTCCAATTCACCTCTATCTCCCGTGTCTCTGTACATTATTAGTTCTGTTTCTTTCTGGCTCATTTTCCTTTCCATTGGAGTCGTTCTTCCTCTCTGAGCCCCATTAGCTGTTCGTTCCCTCCGGAGCTCCTCAATCTCCGTTGATCCAATCTTGCTCCCCGTTTTAGTTTGTTCAATTTCACACTCGTTAGTAGTTGTTTTCTCTCCCACTGTTTCTCCTGCTCTTCATTTTCCAATCTCATCGTTTCTTTCAATTGCTCATTTCCTTCCTGTGTTTCATTCGCTGTTCTCTCACTACTCTTCCTTGTTTCCTCTCCTGTCCTTCCTTCTCCAGTTTCATGGTTTGCTTAATTTTTGTTTATCTCCTTTTGTGTTTCATTTGCTGCTGTCTCATTACTCTTCTCTTGTTTCCTCTCCTGTCCTTCTTCTCCAGTTTCGTGGTTTTCTTCATTTGGTTAATTTCCCTTTGTGTTTCATTCGCTGTTCTTTGTCTATCTCCTCGCCCTCCAGCCTCGCCTTTTCTTTCAATTGGTCAACCTCGGCTTCATGTTCCTTTTGTTTTCTATCCCATTGTTCCTTTCGCTCTTCCCTCTCCAATCTCGTGTGTCCTTCAATCTCCTGATTTCTTTCTCCTGTCTTTCTTGTTCCTCATTCTGCAATCTGGCCTTCGCTTCTCAGCTTTCAATCTGTGCGCGTGGTTCCTTAAGTTTCATTCTCTGCTGTCGTTCTTTCTTCCCTCAACATTCTCAACTCGTCTTGTAGTTTCTGTAACTCGGAAGCTTTTTTTCTAATTCCTTTCTCATCTCCGCCAACTCCAACCTTGCTTTGGCTTTGAACTGTTCGGTTCCTTAACGTTTCATACTCCGTTCTCGTCCTCTCCTCTTTTTAATCCTTACTTCGTTTGTAATCCTCTCTCTTGGTTTCGTGTTCAGTATTCTAGAAGCTTTTTCCCTTAATCCTCTTCAATTTGCATGCATTTTTCCCCATTTCATCTATTCTCTTATCGTATGTCTTCCTCATCTCCGCACCACTTTCCAATGCTTCTATCCTCATTTCGTCCATTCTCTTACCGTATTTCTGGTTAATTTCTAGCCATTCCTCTCTCAATTTTATCGTCCTTCCAGGGTTTCTCTTTTAATCTGGCCTTTTCTTACCTCTTCCTTCAGTTGTTCCAATTCCCCACTTGTTTGCATTTTTCCTTTTCTATCTTTGTTTTCCTTTCTCCTTCCTCCTCATTTTCCTGCAGTTCTTCGAACTGTTCTGACATTCCGCAATTCTCCGTCCTTTCTCCAGATTTTCTCTTTTATCTTCTTCTTCTCCTTCCTGAACGTTTTCTACTCCGCTCTAGTTGCTTTTTTTCAATCGTGTTCACATTTCTCTTCCAGTTTTCATTTTTTTTTTTCCCCCTCCTCGTCCTCCCTTGTTTCCCCCCTCTCTTTTCTGCTCCCCCTCCCCTTTGCTTCCGTTCCATTTTCTTTTCAGCTTTCCATTCTCTCTTCCAAGTTCTCTCTATCCCGGGAATTACCAATTCGCTCCCCTCCATTCTTTGCTTAGCTCGCTCGTCCTTGTTCCCATATGGATCCTCAATTCTATTTCCCCCACTTTTCCCTCTAGTTCCTTGGCCTTTCTTGACTTCTCCAAAGTTCTTTCTTGAATAGTTTTACTTCCAGCTCGTGTTTCTGTTTTTCTTTTTCGAGCTCGGTCTCCATTCTTCCTTCAATTCTTTCCAAAGCCCGCCAATGTCCGCCTGCCTCGCCTCCATGCCCATGTGGTTTGAAACGGCTGTTGGAGCGCTCGCTCGTGTCGCGCCATTCGCCGCGCCATAAATAAGCCGCTCGCTCCGTGCTGCGCTGAGGTGCAATCGCGCCGCCATTATGCGACTCAGAGTTAGTTTGCGGCAAAGTTCATGCTCAGAATAGGGTGAGCCTCCCCAGAAAGAAACATCCCGGGCCATGGACTCTACATTAAAAGACATATCTAATACCCCAGCACCCGCTCGCCTTGAGACTCCATCTTATTTCTCGTAAGAGATTAAATTTAGCTCACTCGTAATGGAGGGAACGGGGGGGGGGGGGGGGGGGTCGCCTCGCACACCCCTGCTCCAGTTCCCCGTGAATTTAGCTTGGAGGCGGGTGGATTCGATCCCACTTCTGACACCAGTGTTGCGAATTCGCGCCCGCCGGCGTGCGAACGGCCACGTAACTCGAATCGCGGCACGTCGCCACCGACGGACACATTCTGTCGTGACCCTCTCGGACAACGTCGGAGCTAGTCACGGGTGGGGGGTTTAACCTCACCATGATCGTGCAATTGCCCACCCGCGCAGGATAGGGTTGCTCGCCAAATTCGATCTACCTAAGTACCTGCGCGAGTGGTCGACCGGCGATCGTACCACGCCACAGGCCGACTCCGGACACGAACCGCTTAAGCGGTCCGTTCCGTGCTACAGTGATAACGAGCGGTGTTATCGTCGGCCTTGACGGTTCCGATTAATTACCGGGCGTTTTAAACCCATACGAACCCTTACGTGATGCAAGATGGAAATTCAAACGAAGGAAAGACGCAGCGAAACAAGTTCACACAAGCACGTTTAATTGCACACGCAGACCAGCACGGAAGGCACGTATACAGTCACAATCATCATGTACAATAAAGCAAAAGCAAGTCAAGAAATGGCACGTATACACAATCACAGGCAAAAGATGTCGCGACTAAACCCGACACACGGCAACACTTAACCAGTTTTACTTCAAGGACAGGCGCCACCACAGTCTTTACACGAACCCAAAGGAAAAGAGAAAGTTGCGACTTCCCTGCACGCGTCGTCCAGCGTCGCGTCCTTGACCTCGAATCCGAGCCTCCCCCGATGTGGTCTGCGACTCGCACCTCGCGCCGTGTAGCCGCTCCGCGCCACGAACGGGGCTTCCGGCACCTGACAGAAGGCTCGCCCTCTCCGCTGTAGACGGCGACAGGGCCAGGACGAGGATGCGCCGACTCGACTCCCTCCAGCTGGACTCGTAGGAGAACTCTCTGAAGAACTCGTAGACGAACGAACACCAACAGCAACAACCACACGCAGACGACGAAGAGGAAGAGGGAGGAAGCGAGAGAGAGGGCGCCCCGCCCGTGTTCGTCCTTTTATAGCGCGGGGCTCCGCCCTTCGCTCCGCCCCGTTTTCGGCTCCACCTCCTTCGAGAGGTTCTCGAAAAGGGCGTTCCCTCCCCCGACCGCCTCACGCTGTTCATTCACCAATCGGCGGCGAGCTGCCCTTCCCCCTTCCCTCACACCAAGCGCGGGGAAGAATGGCGGGAAAAGCCCACCAGCATCGTTGGTGGTTTTTGTTTCTTTGAAATAAAAGATAGAGAAAGAAAAACGACTAACTGAAGGATCGCAGCCCGAATGGATCACTAAATTCCCTCTATACAACGGGTTGGCTAACTACACATGTACTTACAGAGATATCTCACCTAAGGGCCCTTTATGTGTAATGCGAATTTCCACAACCGTAACAATATTTTGTGCAGTGAACACAAAGGTGCCAGGAAATGGTAATTATATGAGATTAAGAATTTTTGCCTGAGTGCTACGTATGATGAATCTTGTTAACGGACGTAACCGTCAAATACCCGCTTTAGCATGATGATCGTTTAGCTCACAAATTTCTGTGAAGTGTTCTTCGACAGAAGACTAAATCTGGTATAGCAGCTTGTATAGGTACGTCATTGTATTCCCAGTATTTATTTGAGGAATTAATGATACCGAGATATGGCATAGGCAGTACTATGGCAAATGTAATATAACGGATGTAACACTGAGCGTAACATCTCCGGACGTTTATTAATAAACGTCCAGAGTGCTACCACAATGTATACAGACACTGCTTGATGAAGCTAATATTGCAAAATTCAATTATTTTTCATTCATGATCTGTCATTATGGTATATAAGGTTTAATGAAAAATGTACTTTCAAAAAATAGCCACCAGGTAACTTTTCCCATGGAATTACCCTGTAGCAAGTCTGGATGGAATCAGCCCAGAACTGCAGGAGGAGTTGCGCGACACACACACAAACACCGGTCTGTGAATTATAGTACAAGGATTCTGTGTTTGATGTTATGGAGATTTTGACACTTCCTGAATTTATCAAACGAGCCTAGTACTTGCTAAGAAAGGCTCGGGAGCAGAAATGTCAACAAGTCACCTGAGACAAGTCTCAAGTAAGTCTCAAGTCGATGAGGGCAAGTCTCAAGTCAAGTATCACATCATAATGTTATCATAGACCTTGGTTACGTGCAAGCCTTTAATACTCAAAAGGTTTACACGAGTCATGAGCTGGTTGTTTATACACAACCAGTATGGGCCCCACTTTGTGACTCATACGGAAAAGGTTCATCCTACATCACACACGCAACCAGCATGAGTATATGCTCAGTGCTACTGTTAGTCAGTGTCAGTGCAATGCAAAGATTAGAAAGTTAGAAAAGAGAGCTTTCTTCTGCAGGTGAGTTTTTAGGTGACAAATGAAATTTGATGCTGTGGATGGGTCATCAGAAATTTTTATACCTTAATTTGACATACAGCAACTCCATTTCATTCAATGCACCTTCAGAATGTATATTAGCAAACATCATCCTCGGCATCTCACCATCACTGATAATGAAGTGAAGCGACATGCGCAGAGTAGCAGCAAGCGATGCAGTAACACTCGTCTACACGTGCAATGGTAAGGCATGCACTCAAAGCTCAAACCAGTGTGTGTGTGTGTGTGTGTGTGTGTGTGTGTGTGTGTGTGTGTGTGTGTGTGTGAGTGTATTTTCATTCCATTATAACCCATAATACATGAAACGTATGTGAATCGGAGCTCGAAGCTCAGCACCACTTTGAGCGGTAAATAACTAAACTTTTATTACCGAGTTCATGCTCCCTTGGCGAGCGACTGACAGTCTTTGTTTATAAAAAAAAGTGGAGCGCCCCTGGACGAGGAGGGGAGTCGAGCGCCCTGGGCCGAGGGGAGGGGTCGAGCGCCCGGGACGAGGAGGAGTCGAGCGCCCCTGGGACCGAGGAGGGAGCTCGAGCGCCCCTGGGACCGAGGAGGGGGAGTCGAGCGCCCCTGGGACCGAGGAAGGGGGAGTCGAGCGCCCCTGGACCAGAGGGAGAGGGAGTCGAGCGCCCCTGGGACCGAGGGGAGGAGTCGAGCGCCCTGGGACCGAGGAGGGGAGTCGAGCGCCCTGGACCGACGAGCGCCCTGGACGAGGAGGGGGAGTCGAGCGCCCCTGGGACCGGGAGGGGGAGTCGAGCGCCCCTGGGACGCAGGAGGGGGAGTCGAGCGCCCCTGGACACGAGGAGGGGAGTCGAGCGCCCCTGGACGAGGAGGGGAGTCGAGCGCCCCTGGACCGAGGAGGGGGAGTCGAGCGCCCCTGGACCGAGGAGGGGGAGTCGAGCGCCCCTGGGACCGAGGAGGGGGAGTCCAGCGCCCTGGGACCGGGAGGGGGAGTCGAGCGCCCCTGGGACGAGGAGGGGAGTCGAGCGCCCCTGGGGGTGGGAGGGGGAGTCGAGCGCCCCTGGGACCGCAGGAGGGGGAGTCTGAGCGCCCCTGCTGGACCGAGGAGGGCTGAGTCCAGCGCCTGGAGACGAGGAGGGGGAGTCGAGCGCCCCTGGGACCGAGGAGGGAGTCGAGCGCCCCTCTGATTAACGTGGAGTGTGAGTGAGAGTTTTCAAAATTGTCCTCACTTCCTCCACTCCCACCTGAAACTCGCCCCAACTCCACCACCCCACTTCCTCGCCTTCTTGATAGATTCTCTCACATATTGGTAATAATTCCCCTGACTGTTCCAGTGTGAATGCTAAAGTAAAATAATTATTTAATAAACTTGCCATTTCACTTTCATCACCAACCAATCTCCCTGTGCTTTTCCTCAATGGGCCCACACTTGTATCGACCTTTTTTTTTTTCTTCTTCTTTAACCTTCCTTCCATTATATTTCAAGCCATATCCTTTTGATCTTTTCTCAACAAGTCTCCGTCTCCTCCTATTTTGATCTGAAGCCGAGTCCGGTCATGTTGTATTATCCCGAACACTCAACACCATTCCTTCCCTCTTTCTGCCTCGACATTTGACACCTCATTGGAATATACTTGCCCCACTTCTGTACGTCTTTAAAAAAACAGTTTCATCGTACAGGAATGACAAAAAAGAACAACAAAAGGCCGTTGATGTCGCCGTGACGGTAAATGAATCTAATTTAACCAACGAGCACAATCAACAAGGCCCCATCACCTCAGACTCGAACCCAGAATCACTTCACAAACTGCCCACGAACCTTGCACCTCAACTTTGACTCGATCCGGCCCCAAGGACTGTGCCTGCTTCAGATCCTTGGGCTGTTTCGGTTGCCTCTGCTCACTCGCCATCTTGGAGAAGTGAACGTCCGGACGGTGTATGGTAAGCGGCACTTGGTGCGCTGTCTTGATTTTTTCTCCTCAAGATTAATGATTTTTTTCGCTGTTCCTCAGTTATTTAAAGTTACATGTTTACGCGCAGTGACTCGAACGAATTATAATGGCATTTAGCCCGATAAGTATTTATATTCGCCAAATCGGCGGTGTAATGAATAAATTTTAACTATAATATATTTCTTTTGTCCTAGTTTTAACTTTCCCAGTGTCGTCATTTTAACAGTCATTAAAAAAAAAAAAAAATTGACGTTGCATATGACGTATTTATGAGTAAAGTATTTGCAACATTTGAGCTGTTGAGTTTGTTTATGGTCTCTTCTAGAAGTACGATTTAAGTGTTCTTACACGTAATATGAAGGAAGAGACGTTCAAACAAGTCTTGACAAAACATGACACGCGCGAACTATACTACCATGGCCACCACAGAATAGACGAAAGATAACCAGGCAGACAGAACTGAACTCTGGTGGAAACAAAGTACAGAAATGGTTAAAGCTACAAAGACGCAACACCCAAAACAATCAAATATTACATTTCGGTCATATTTTCGATGTTTTACCCTGTTTGGGCAGGTGAGAGCAGACTGGACAATGTGACTAAGTTACCTCGAAAGGTTGGAATGATGTGGAAAGGCAAAAGGATGACAGGTTGGAGTCACATCCCAGATCCCACGTCCTCAAGAAGGTAACATGACAGATAGTAATATACTGTATTACCTTCCCCCCATCATACCATGCAGCTCCTCCATAGTTTAGGTTTATTACGTGGGAATTATTCAATGATAGCTACTCCTATATCAAGCGGGTGATGATTAGGTTTCACGGCTTGAACGATTGGACAACAAATCATATTGAGTTTTCCTTCATTTATATCTGAAGTTTCACTTTGAAAAAAAAAGAACAAATGACCGAAAGGGGATAATTAGGGACCATTTCAAGCAAAAGCACATACATCATGTGTCGTGGTCATGGGGAAGTGGAATTGAACGTGGATGGCAGAGGTATGTGGCACCGACATGGGATTAACAGGGATAAGCTTATAAATGTGTGTACAGTATTTATAAATGTGTGTACATCTTTCTATCTATATATTACGAAAACTCTCATTATGTATGTATGTTGTATATTTGTTATATATATATATATATTATATGTATGTTCCCGAAATACAGCTGAAACGGTACAAGATAGCGCAAAAATGTTAGAGCCACCTTACTACCATTTGCCTGCGGTGCGCAGTATCAAGTTTCGTTCGAATCGGCAATGAAAAAATTATTAAAAAATTAATTCCCGATTCTGTCAAGTACTGTTCGGGAGTATTGATCAATGCAAACAACCTCAGCGGTATAGTTCGCTGGACCTATCTTCTTTTTTTTTCTTTTGAAATGAGTTTTTTTCATCAACCGCTGTCACAACGGGAACCAATGGGTTCACGGGCTTCTTTTATTTATAAATGTGTACGGTTATAAATGTGTTACGGTATTTATAATGTGTATGCAGATTTATAAATGTGTGTACTAGGTTTTATAAATGTGTGTACGGTATTTATAAATGTGTGTACGGTATTTATAAATGTGTGTACGGTTTATAAATGTGTGTACGGTTTTATAAAGTGTGTACGGTATTTAAAATTGGTACGTATTTATAAATGTGTACGGTATTTATAAATGTTGTACGGTATTTATAAATGTGTGTACGGATTTATATATGTGTGTACGGTATTTATAAAATGTGTACGGTATTTATAAATGTGATGCAGTGTTTATAAAGTGTGTACGGTATTTATAAATGTGTGTAGCGTATTTATAAATGTGTGTACGGTATTTATAAATGTGTGTACGTATTTATAAATGCGTGTACGGTATTATAATGGTGTACGGTATTATAATCGTGTAGTATTATAATGTGTACGGTATTTATAAATGTGTGTACGGTATTTATAAATGTTGTACGTAGTTATAAATAGTGTACGGTGTTTTATAAATGTGTATTGCAGTGATTTATAAAATGTGTGTACGGTATTATAAAGTGTACGGTTATTTTAAATGTGTGTACGGTATTTATAATGTGTGTACGGTATTTATAAATGTGTACGTATTTATAAATGCGTGTACGGTATTTATAATGCGTTGTACGTATTATAAATGGTGTACTGTTTATAAATGTGTTGTACGTGTTTTTATAATGTGTGTACGGTATGTTATAAATGTGTGTACGGGTGTTTATAAATGTGGACGTATTTATAAATGTGTACGGTATTTATAAATGTTTTGTACGGTATTTATAAATGTGTGTACGGTATTTATAAATATGGTGTAGTTGTATTAAATGATGTATGCAGCTGTTTATAAATGTGTGTACGGTATTTATAAATGTGTGTACGGTATTTATAAATGTGTGTACCGGTATTTATAAATGCTTGTAGGTATTTAAAATGTGTGCGGTATTTATAAAGCGTGTACGTATTTATAAATGTTGTGTACTTGTTTATAAATGTCTGTTACGGTGTTTATAAATGTGTGTACGTATTTATAAATGTGTGTACGGTTGTTTATAAATGTGTGTACGGTATTTTATAAATGTGTACGTATTTATAAATGTGTGTACGGTATTTATAATGTGTGTACGTATTTTAATAGTGTACGGTGTTTATAATGTGTATGCAGGTTTATAAATGTGTGTACGGTATTATAAATGTGTGTACGGTATTTATAAATGTGTGTACGGTATTATAAAGTAGTGTTACGGTATTTATAAATGGTTACGTATTTATAAATGTGTACGTATTATAAATGGTGTACGTTTAAATGTTTACGGGTTTATAAATGTGTGTACGGTGTTTATAAATGTGTGTACGGTATTTATAAATGTGTGTACGTGTTTATAAATGTGTGTAGTTGTTTTATAATTGTGTCGGTATTTATAAATGTGTGTAGGTGTTTATAAATGTTGTGGTCGGTATTTATAAATGTGTGTACGGTGTTTATAAATTGTTTATGCAGTGTTTATAAATGTGTGTACGGTATTTATAAATGTGTGTCGGTATTTAAAATGTGTGTACGGTGTTTATAAATGTGTGTACGGTATTTATAAATGTGTGTACGGTGTTATAAATGTGTGTACGGTGTTTATAAATTGTATGCGTGTTTATAAATGTGTGTACGGTATTTATAAATGTGTGTACGGTTGTTTATAAATGTGTGTACGGTATTTATTAAATGTGTGTACGGTGTTTATAAATGTGTGTACGGTATTATAAATGTGTGTACGGTGTTTATAAATGTGTTACGGTATTTAAAATGTGTGTACGGTGTTATAAATGTGTGTGTACGGTATTTATAAATGTGTGTACGTGTTGTTATAAATGTGTGTACGGTATTTATAAATGTGTGTACGGTATTTATAAATGTGTGTACGGTATTTATAAATGTGTATGCAGTATTTATAAATGTGGTGTACGGTATTTTAAATGTGTGTCCAGTATTTTTAAATGTGTGTACGGTGTTTATAAATTGTGTACGGTATTTATAATGTTGTTACGGTATTTATAAATGTGTGTACGTATTTATAAATGTGTATGCAGTATTTTTAAATGTGTGTACGGTATTTATAAAATGTGTGTACGTATTTATAAATGTTGTACGGTCGTTTATAAATGTGGTGTACGGTATTTACAATGTGTGTACGGTGTTTATAAATGTGTGACGGTATTTTATAAATGTTGTACGGGTTTATAAATGTGTGTACGGTATTTATAAATGTGTGTACGGTATTTATAAATGTGTATGCAGTTATTTATTAATGTGTCAGTATTTAAATGTGTGTCCAGTATTTTTAAATGTGTGTACGTGTTTAATAAATGTGTCTACGGTATTTATTAATGTGTGTACGCGTATTATAAATGTTTGTACGGTGTTTATAAATGTGTGTACGGTATTTATAAATGTGTGTACGGTGTTTTATAAATGTGTATGCAGTGTTTAAAATGTGTGTACGGTATTTATAAATGCGTGTACTGTATTTATAAATGTGTATGCAGTGTTCATAAATGTGTGTACGGTATTTATAAATGTTTGAACGTATTTATAAAGTGTGTAGCAGTATTATATGTGTTCAGTTATTTTAAATGTGTGTCAGTATTTTTAAATGTGTGTACGTATTATAAATGTGGTAGGATTTATAAATGTGTGTTCAGTATTTTAAATGTGTGTACTGTTTATTAAATGTGTGTATGTATTATAAATGTGTGTACGGTATTTATAAATGTGTGTACGTGTTTATAAATGCTGTGTACGGTATTATAAATGTGTGTACGGTATTTATTAATGTGTGTACGGTATTTATAATGTGTGTACGGTATTTATAATGTGTTACGGTATTTATAAATGTGTTACGGTATATAAATGTGGTACGGTGTTTATAAATGTGTGTACGGTATTTAAAATGTAAAAAAATGTACGGTATTTATAAATGTGTGTTACGGTGTTTATAATATGTGTATGCGGTTTAAATGTGTGTACGTTATTTATAAATGTGTGTACGGTAATATAAATGTGTATGCAGTGTTATAAATGTGTGTACGTATTTATAAATGTGTGTACGTATTTATAATGTGTAGTACAGATTTATAAATGTGTGTTCAGTATTTTTAAATGTGTGTACGGTATTTATAATGTGTAGGTATTTAAAATGAGAGTGTACGGTATTTATAAATGTGTGTACGGTATTTATAAATGTGTGTACGGTGTTTATAAATGTGTGTACGGTATTTATAAATGTGTGTACGGTGTTTATAAATGTGTATGCAGTGTTTAAATGTGTGTAGGTATTTATAAATGTGTGTACGTATTTATAAATGTGTATGCAGTGTTTATAAATGTGTGTACGGTATTTGTAAATGTGTATGCAGTGTTTATAAATGTGTGTACGTATTTATAAATGTGTGTACGGTGTTTATAAATGTGTATGCAGTGTTTATAAATGTGTGTACGGTATTTATAAATGTGTGTACGGTATTTATAAATGTGTATGCAGTATTATAAATGTGTGTTCAGAATTTTAAATGTGTGTCCAGTATTTTTAAATGTGTGTCCAGTGTTTATAAATGTGTGTACGGTATTTTATAAATGTGTGTACGTATTATAAATGTGTGTACGTTTTATAAATGTGTGTACGGTACTTATAAATGTGTGTACGTATTATATATGTGTATGCAGTGTTTATAAATGTGTGTTCAGTATTTTAAATGTGTGTCCAGTATTTTTAAATGTGTGTAGTGTTTATAAATGTACGTACAGTATTTATTAATGTGCATACAGTATTTATAATGTGTGTTCAGTATTTTAAATGTGTGTCCAGTATTTTTAAATGTGTGTAGTGTTTATAAATGTATGTACAGATACAGTATTTATTAATGTGCATACAGTATTTATGAATGTGTGTTCAGTATTTTTAATGACATTCAATATCTTTATTGCTATTTGATGCACTTACAGACGAACATCATTGTTACATGAACACAAGTGTGCATGTTGTATTTCACAGTATTTCATTAAATAGAAAGCAATGTTGTGTAGTTGCATATTGTCTCATGGTTAGGATTCCTGGTTTTTAGTCTCGTGGTTAGGATTCCTGGTTTTTAGTCTCGTGGTTAGGATTCCTGGTTTTTATCCAGGTGTCCTGGGTTCGATTCCTGGTATGGGGATTATTTTTTTTTCGTGGTGCAGGTATGATAGGCCGAAAGGCCTCCTCCTGCGTCTTGTTTGTGATGTCCTTGTTACCAGGTGGGTAGGGGTTATGTTTTTACCCGTCTCTCTGTGAACAGAATATCTCATAAAGTTGTGGATAGATTCGGACGAAACTTGGTGGACAGGTGAGGTGTGTGACAAGGAAGAATCGATTCGATTTTGGTGAAGATCCAGATCTGAATCCAGATCCGAGAAAGTTTTTGTTTTTCCAAGTGATTCTTCATCATTGAGAAATCCGGCCAAAAGGCAAAAATGACATATTGTTACGAATTCGCGCCCGCCGGCGTGCGATCGGCCGCTTTCCACTAATAGCAACCGCGTCACCCACCGACGGACAATTCAGTCGTGACTTTCCGGAGCTAACGCCGGAAACCAGTCACGGGTGGGTTTCCAATCCCCACCATGCCGAGCCAATTGTCTACCCGCGCAAGATAGGGTCACTCGCCGAAGTCGATATACCTAAGTACCTGCGCAGCAGCCGACCGGGCGACCGTACCTCGACGCAGGTCGGCTTGGGACACGAACGCTTAAGCGGTCCGTTCCGTTCTGCAGTGATAACCGAGCGGGTATTATCGCCGACCTCGCCGGATCCGATTCTATTTAACGGGTGTTTGAAACCCCACTATTTATTCCGCGATGCAAATGGCATTTTCAAGAGGGGAAAGAGGACGCAACGAACAGAAACATTCAAACAAAGCACATTTATTTTACACATGCACGTATGTACAGCCAACACGTATACAGGGAAACAAAAGCAGGCAAACAAAAGCAAGGGAAAGCACTACGACCGAATATGTTATTATTAATGTAGTCACTTGACAGTTTTTACTTGTCAGGACACGGCGCCACAAGATTCACTCAACAGGAAGGAAAGGCCACTCTCATAGACGAGAGTGGCAGACAGGGTCCGTGGACCTTTATAGTGCGTGAGCCTTGGTGACCGAATGGGCTCGCAAGACTGATGCGGCTTACCCGCACCTTCGTGTGCGACGATGGCAGGTCGCGATGTCTGCTCCCACGGCCACCAGGACAGCCGCGCCTGATTGCGGCCTTCGACGATGGGCAGGTCGTGACGTCTGTTTCCCACGGCCACTAGGACAGTCGCGCCTGATTGCGGCCTTGCGACGATGGGCAGGTCGTGACGTCTGTTCCCACGGCCACTAGGACAGCCGCGCCTGATTGCGGCCTTGCCAAGGCAAGGTGATCCGGCCACGGCGGCAACGCGGTTTGAGAGGAACGAACGGGTCTTTTAGTGCTCTGTCAGAGTTGATGCTCTATAAGAGTTGATGCTCGATAAGAGTTGATGCTCTTACGACCCCGTCCGCTCCTCAGCAATGCGCGAACTGTGCCGAGGTCCGATCACCTCGGACTGCCTTGGCGCTGGCAACCTCTCCCCGGCTGTGGTCTCCACGCAGCTCCTTGGCTTTCCCCGACTGACTCTCTCCAGACTTCGGGCTCCACTCGGTTCTCCGACCCCTCCAGACTGCCTGAACCGGTGCTCTGCACGGCCTTTATAGGCTGTGAGACGAGATTTGGCCTTTGCTCTCTGACCCTTGACCCCGCGCGGAAAGCGGACGTGGTAGGAATCATCGAGCCTTTGACCTCCGACCCTCCCGGAGAGCGAGCCGACGTGGTTGAAATCACCAATGCTGCACGGCGAGAGAACCTTGCTCTCCCTGCAGCGATGCCGTTTGATCGGATCCCGCCGCTGTTGGCGCAAAGATGGCGTCGTTTCGGGAACGAGGTGAGGCGATGTTTTGGTGTGGAGTTGTTGACGGTTGTGGAGTAAAGGGCGAAGGTGGTGGTGGTTTGGTTGTGGTCGTTTGGGAACGATGTTAGTGGTGGCGATTTGTTGTGGTGGGCGGTAGAGGCGATCGTGGTTGCGGTGATGGTGCGTGTTGGCGTTGTGGTTAAGGGTCGATGTGTTTTGGTGATTTGGTTGTTGAGGTATGGTTGTCCAAAATAACGATAGAAAAAGAAAAACCTACCTCAAAGATCACAGCCCTGTGACACGAATAATTCCCATTAAACAACGGTGGGAATCTAACTGAACACAGACTTATGGATCTAACTGAACTACGGACCTTTATGGTGTTCTGCGAATTTCCACAGCCGTAACACTACCCCCTCCCTTTTTACAGACTCGTCCCGAGTCGTCGAATTTTCGTGTGCATCATGTGTAAGTTTCCGAGTACGATTTACCTTCGATCTCCTGAGTGCGACATTTAGGGTATTCATGTCCCCCAAAATAAATAACCTACGGGCTGATAACTAACTAAACAAACCCACTCATGCAGACGACTTAAATAAATTGCTGCGCTACGACAAACATGCAGGGGGCAAGCAAAACCATGTTACAATCTTAACCTTAACCTTATAATTTTACACTACACCATGGCCAGGATCGATGGACTCTGCAGAAAAAGAAACAGGAGCCAGGCTGCTCACATGCAGTCTTGGCTCATGAACCAATGCAGGTGACAGGGAATGTGGCCGGCTGCTCACACGCAGTCCTAGGCCTCCCCCGTGAAATGAGCGCAGTGAACACAAGTGGTGACGGCCCCCATGCCAGTCCCGTGATGCGGCTGCCTACAGGGCAGTCCCTGCAGTACGCGTGATGATCTGACACAGCAAACAAACACAAGCAACTGAGTGATTGATGGATGGATGGTTAATATGGTGCACGGGCCGCCAATGCGGTCCCGTGATGCGGCTGCCTACAGGCAGTCGCTTGCAGTATGCGCGATGATCTGACGCAGCAAACAAACGTTGCACGGCGCCAATGCGGTCCCGTGATGCGGCTGCCTCAGGGCAGTCCCTGCAGCACGCCGGTGATCCTGGCGCACATGCAATGAATGGGGCAAATGCAAAACAGAAATGGGCAGCATGGGGCCAAGGCAAAGGCGCAAGCAAGGCATGGCAAGGCAAAACAAGGCCATTGTAGTAAAACGGGCCGTGGTGAAGCTGACCGCACAGGCCTTGTAGTAAAACAGCCGCAGATGATCCGACCGGCACAGCCTTGCAGTAAAACAGCCGGCAGATGATCCGACCGCACAGGCCTTGCAGTAAAACAGCGCAGATGAATTGGTCGGCCTCTTGCCTTGTTCAAGGAGGTTGGTGGAGGGAGTGCGTGGTGCTGGCCACTCGGAAGGCGGCTCGGAATCTTCTCTCTG
>CM068960.1:121332894-121354329 GCA_035128595.1 Eptatretus atami | reverse complement strand
GTACAATGTATAGTTAGCCCAAACCATTGTTTAGAGGGAATTAAATGTGATTCATGTTCGGGCTGCGACACTTTGAGCTCGTTCGTTTTTCTGTTCTTTCATTATTTTCGAACCAACACAACTTCAACCTCAACCACGCCACCACTCCAACAATGCCAGCACCGCCATCTCACACAACAACCACCACCATCTTCGCCACTACCACACCAACGAACGCCATCCTCCGCGGTCCACGTACGACGGTTTCCGCGTTGGAAACCGTCGAACGCGAGAAGGGAAAGAAGAAATCACCACAGCGATGGGCGCGCGGTTTTCCCGCTTGTTTTTTTCCCTGGCCGGCGCCAGGACGGATTTTCCTCGCACCCCCGCATGGCGGCGGGGAGGGGGGAACGAGAGGGAACGCCCCCTTCTCGAAGCGCCTCGAAGGAGGGTGGAGCCAAGAATGGGGCGGGGCGCCGGGGTATAAGAGTCGGAGGGGCAGGAGGCATTCGTTCTCTCTTGGTTCGGTCGTTCTCTCTTGGTTCGGTTCTCTCTTGGTTCGGGTCTCTCTTGGTTCGGTATTCGGTCTCTCTTGTTCGGTATCTCGCTCGTGCTCTCAGTCCGGTGTGTTCGTGGTTCGGCTCTTACGCAGTCGGTGCTCGGTCCGTGGCGTCGAGGGGCAAGCACGGGCAGGCACGAGGCACGCCGGAGAGACCTCGCCGACCACGCTCGAGCACGGAGTCACGGCCAGACGGACGCACGTCAGAGGACGGTCGCCAAGGACTCGAGGGCAGGGAAGTCGCGACTTCCCATTTTCTTTTGGGGTTTTGTGTGAACGTGTGTGTGTGGGCGCCGAGTCCCGTCAAGTAGAACTGTTTAAGTGTTGCCGAGTGTACGCGTATTCGGTCGTAGCTTTGCATTGTTGTATTTGTTTTAACTTGCTATAAATACATGCTTTATGTGTGCTTTTGTGTTGTTGTGTGTAAATAAAATGCGTACTTGTTGAATTGTGGCCCCATTTCGCTGCGTCTTTCCTTTGTGGTCTCCATCTTGCTTTACGTAAAGGGTTTGAGTGGGCGTGGGACGCCGATAATTAATCAGCAGAACCGTCGAGGCCGACGATAATCACCGCTCGTTATCCCGTTAGCACGGAACGGATCGCTTAAGCGGCCCGTGTCCGAAGTCGACCTGCGCGAGGTGCGCTCGCCCGGTTTACCATCCGCGTGGGTACTTAGGTAGGTCGAGTTTGGCGAACAACCCTATCCCACGCGGGTGGCCGATTGGCACGATCGTGGTGAGGCCGAAAGGCCCACCCGTGACTAGATCCCGGCGTTAGTCCGGGAGGGTCACGGACGGAATTGTCCGTCCGGTGGCGACGTACCGCGATTCGAGTTACGTGGTCGATCGCACGCCGGCGGGCGCGAATTCGCAACAATATATATTATGTGCACATACATACATACACACATATTTATATATATATAATGTGTGTATGTATGTATGTATATATATATATATATATATATATATTATATATGTATATATTGTTGTGGGCTGGGGGTCGGGTGAGAAGACCACCAGGGAGGGAAGCTATCTCAGGTTCCCACCAGACTCCCAAGAATTGCAGGCCGTCGCACACACGGATAAATTCCGTGACGCAGCGGGTCGCTAACCGACTGTGAACGCAAATTACTCAACCACGTAACCTAGGGTCCTTCGTCTAGTTTATCCGGTTACCTCGAAAAATAACCACATGATCTATTACCGGGGACACACCCTCGGTACGCCTTGGCCGAACCGGATCACCTGACCGCATCAGATGCAGCTGAGCGAACTGCCAACGACGTACTGGCTAAAAGGAACGGATCGTTGGGAATAAAGTCCCGGCTAGGATAGGCACGGACCATGCTGGATCAATGAAAGAAAAGACAAAAACGAGCTGGGACATTTCTTCAAATGATTTATTAGCAGGCAGGTGAGGAAAGATACGTGTCACAGTGAATAGATTTTATTGTTGTATGCAAGCAGGTATAGGAAGAAAAGTGTGAGGTGCGGCAACAAACAAGCAACTTACAAAAGCAGACACAGAGCAGAGTTATCCCGATATAATTCTTGAACACTCAACTTAACCGAGGACAGGTGCCAGGACACACACGCACGCACGCACAAACACACAAACACACACACACCACACACACACATCTCGATGAAGAGGAGTTAATGAGAAGAAAAAGGAGGAGAGGAGATAAGGCTAACGGTCCTCTCAATACCTTGCACGATTGCCCGACCGCACCACCAGTACGTTTTGGGGGGATGCTCCGCTGGGGCGATACCTCTCTGACAGCTGGCACGTCGTTTCTTGCTTCGTGGCACTTCGTGCAGCTAGCATCCTTCCAGAGAATGGGGCGTGACCGTCGGGCGTGAAGGGAAGGACTTGGTGGAGTCAGAAGCCAATGGTGGAGAGAGACAGTGAGGTGGTGAAGAAGACAGAGTCAGCAGGCGAATTTGTAAAGAAGGGCGGAGCAGTAGGGGACAGGGCGGACTGTCGATCCCAAGCTAGACAGAACGAGCTGACAGGAATGAAGTCAGGAACGACGACGGCAGGAACGACAGGCAGGAATGACAGGCAGGAACGACAAGAGGAAAGAACACAGAGCGGCTCCGCGACCCGTCCTTTGTAGACCCCGTGTGCAGGGCGGGACGACGACCCGAAGCGATGTCGTCACCTGAAGCGGGCGCTCTGGTTGGGCCCTGGACACTGTGCGGCCAGCCCTGATGGCCAGAAACGGCTTCCACTCCACTTCCGGCAGATGGTGGAAGTTACAAACTGAACTCAGGGTATAGCCACAACTTTGTGAGGGGGTAACATGGGCTATGTGGCCATGGCCCCAGAGACTGTTTTGAGTCCACAAGTGATGCCAAAGTGACAGATATAGCAATTTTGGCAACAGGACAACTAATTGGTCCATCAGCGAAGGACGGGTAGGCTCTACGAGTCCGTATATAAGAGCGAGCTTTTGCTTAAAAATACTGTATCCGTATCATTATTGAGATCAGAGTGAGTCTGATTGTTTGTATGTTCCTTATACATTTCCAAACCCCTGGGCCAATTTCCTCGAAACTAATTGTATCTTAATATTTTCACACGCGGAAGGCAAAGTCACCATTATGAACATTCAATTCTTAATGGAATATGAAAAAGATGAATAATGGTGGTTTAGGCGATCCAGCATTGTATATCAGTCGTTGTATAACAAACTGCCCCTCTGTACATTGGTCAAGTCCCTGTAGGGAATCAAACCTATTGTATTTAAATTATGTTTCCTGTATGCAGAATGTAAGTTCATTAACAAAGGATCTTCGGTCTCCACAGGACGACACAGTGTAATGAGAGGTCACACAATGTTGTCCGATTTTAAACAAGTAATGAGGATCCCATTTGGCCATCATTGCCGTGTGCACTCCAGAGTTTTTTTTTGTTGTTGTTGTTGTTGTTGTTGTTGCCCAGCTGTAAACAGCATTCTTGTTGATGTTTTACTTGTTTGAATAACCCAATTTTGATCGAGTGCCTAATTTATATACACCATAAAGGTGGGAAAAACAATATTCCTTAATACTTAACGCTCATAAGACATACGGTTGTTTAACATGTTAATAGGATTGTTTTGCCCAACTGTTGCCATGCCATAATAACCATTGCCCTCTACATACCTCACTTGGTTTTCTATCCGACAGGAGAGCAGACAGCCGCGATTGCAGAAGCACATACGTCTTGTTCGAAATGCTCGTCACACTCCCCGGGGCTTTATAAATGCAGGCAGAGATGGTGTACACATGGTCACACATCGCGGCTTAAAAATAACGCGAGGTAAAGTGCCAAGCGTCCAAACCTTACACTGTTACCTAAGGTCACCAACGAAATGGGGTCATCAACTGTTATATCATCTGTAATTGATTTTTTTTATATATTTTTTTTAATTTTAGTCCACTTCTTGAATTTCACTTTTAAATCTTGTTCTGCAAATGTAATAATGATGACAATTGTGGGTTTATTAAAGACTGTATGAGAGTTAAATATCTGACCATTGTGATAGTGAAATTGTGACCCATGACAAATGAGTTTCTTATTATTATTCATGGATTGGTCTTGCCTTCAAGGAAGAGGACTGCACCATTGTATACCTGGAAAAAGGAGACAACTTGATGAACAATTCTGCTCCATCAATCCTTAGACTTAATCATACCAACAATGTTCACTCAAGCACTCGTTGACCTTGAGACAACCAAAGTATAGTGAAGCGCAAGTATTTTAATCACACAGGATAAACCATGAGAGGTGGTGTTTACCCTGGCGTGCACAGTGAACGTACTCAAAAGTTTGTCATTTTTCATGCCACATGCCATTCACAGGATTAACCATTTCCATCAAATGTGCTGTAAGTGCAGAAATGAAATATAAGGAACGGCTCGTTCGAACTGACATCCATCCAACGGCTTGATGTCTAAAATTAGGGTGAGGGTCACATGCCCTGCCATGTATCAAGAATGATAACATTGACAACATGAAAACACATCATACTATCCAGAGCACTTGCTTATCGTGAAGGTGTTGAGTGTTTTCTATGGAAGGTCTTTAGCTACTTACACTAGGACGTCAATCTCGATGACCTGTATGTGCAGGTGCTGAGATATGTGGTTCACATGCCATTGGCACTGTTCGTTTCTGTTGGTTATGACTTTGTCTCTCTATATCCTTGCACATTCTCTTGTGGTGTCACACAAACACATGGTCTTCACGAAACATCTCCGAATTGTGTGGAACACGTTAGCGGGCATTGCTACGCAGGAACCAATTTTTTCCTTGCATTGAATGACCTTGTGCTTGCATATCCTGAATAAAGATGCCAAAGCAAAGCTATAGGGGTTGAAAGGATTGCCTAGCGGTACGCACACAAGTATCTAAAAGCCTGGGTTAGAATCCTGACCCAGCTAGAAACTGTCAACCTTCGCTGCTGAGAACATCTCATCACCTGAACGTACATGGGGCTGGAAGCTCCATGCATTATGCACATCACTAAAGAGTTGGGGCTGGCAGGATGGCCTAGAGGTATGCACACTCGCCTCTAAGCTGTCTAGCCTGGGTTTGAATCCTGACCCAGCTATAAACTGCCATCCTGGTGTTTCACAGGAGGGCGATTCATCAATGCGTGTGCCGTCCCTCGTATGGACGTTAAACTGGTGTCCAATCTGCAAGCATTCGTTGGTGGACGTTAAAGATCCATGATGTTCTTCGCAAAGAGTCGACGAGCTATCGGCATCCTCAACAAATTCCAAATTCCTGCCCTAACCAGCAGAGGGCATTGCATGAGTGGCACAGCACTGATCTAATATAACTGGATTACTGGTTTGCCAAAACAAACAAAAAATGGTCACCGGCCGCCATCTTGGTAATCACCACACAACATGAAAAAGGTCCTATTAAAAAACTCACAGTTTATTTTAAAACCTAATCTTTGATTTTGTTTTCCATGTTTTTTTATAAGGGAGCTTCCGGTGTGTTGTAAGTCCCAATATGGCGCCACGTGGCATCATCTGCAAATGCACTCTCATCAGCCAGTAGTTCCTCCGGATTATGAGTTCAGCGCTCTCAGCCGATGATGTCACTCCCCAGCCGAGTGTTGCAAACGAACGAAGAAGAAGGAGCTAACATTCAGAAATACCTCACCTTCGGGACCTGAATGGTGTTTGCGAATTTCCACAGCCGTAACAATATATATATGTTTATATGTTTATACTAGTGTAAACACCCATCATGTTTGACGGGTTGGAGTTATTTTATTAAACTGGAAGATGTGATGTTTCGTAGCAAGAAGCGTTATTTTAAAACACAACATGTACAAATGTGATCTTATTTTCTGTCTTCTGGGATGTTTCGTTTTGACGGTACTGTTGTGGGGCTGAGTTTTGGTGGCGAGCACGACCGCTGGGTGGAGTCAGCTCCACCGAACATCCGGAATCTAGGTCGTACCTTTCAGATAAATCCGAAAGTACGGGTCCCTTACAGGACCATGAATCGCCAATAATTTGACCGCGTGGTAGGGTTAATTGCCAACTTCAATACCGAAGTATCCACGCGGCAAAGCTACCGGGGAATTCACACCCTCGGCAGCGCCTTCGAGCGGAACGAGCCGTTACCGTGCTCGAACCGTGTGTAACCCGAGCGGATGGTTACCGAGGCCCGTCGGTCCAAATATACAACTATGGCAACAGCCTTCCTAATTCCCGTTCGCAGCGTGGCAAACCAATGATGGAAAGGACAAGGACAAGCTGGGACATTCAACAAGAGGGGAATTTATTTACAATAATCGGGGGAATGAGGGGAGCATGCAAGGGCAGAGTTATAACCGAATAAAAGCAAGGCAAATAATGTACAACAAAAAGCACTTAACAATTCTATTTAGGCAAGACAGGCCCGCACACAGACACACACACCCAAAAAGAAAATGGACCCGCCGGGTCTTTATTCGGCTCTCCAGCTGAGGAGGATAGTTCGGCTGGGAGTCAGGATGGCTGGCTACCTGGTCGCGAGTGCGCGGCTGGTCATCCACCCCTTCCCGGAGCTCCGGTCGCCAAAAGCACGGACCAGGGCAGCCGAACTCAGAGGAGGCGAGACGAGGTGATCTCCCTTGATGAAATGGTCGACCGCTCGCTGTAGTGCGCCAGACGAGACACCTCCGAAGCGCGGGATGCAGTCTGCCGCAAACCCAGGCAGACGCGCTTTTTGAGACACGCGGGAAGCAAAACTCTCCACGCTCGTCCCGACAACCACACGCTCCCTCTTCAGGAGGGAGGGGCTTCTTCTCCTGGCCACTCGCCTCCTGATTGGTCGGACCCATCGTGCGATTCCCTGGCCGTCTTCCATTGGACAGGCCCACAGTAGGTGGGGCAACACCCACCCTTCTGGGTGGAGTCCCGATCGGAGGCGTTTGTAGCTCCGCCTACCTCCTCATCTCCGACCACGTGCGTAATGGCGATGGTGCCGAGAGGGAGACGGGGCGGGTGAGACGCCCGCTCCTTGCCAATTGGCCAAAGAGGGACGCCATGCTCATGTTAAACTCCGCCCACTCACGCGCTCGTCAGCGAGTGCGCAAAGAATGCCGCGAGCAGAGTGTTGTTGTTGTGAAAGCGAAGGTGGGCGTTGTTGTCGTTGTTATAAGTGATGTAAAAGAAAACCCTGACTATCAAAATAACTCCGCAGCGCACGAACATTTAATTCCCATTCGACTAGGGACGGGACCCTAACTAGAAACACGTACTTACCGATATAACTGATCTATAGGACCTGGCTGTTGTGTGCACATGGCTGCCAGATTCGTAACACAGCAACGTGAGCATGCCAAAGTCTGAAGCCTCGGCCCAGCGTCAGGTGTGCTTTTATCTTCTTTATTTATTCGACATCCTACGGACATAAATGCACATCCCTTTTACTCTGCGCACGTTGCACATCATGGACATCGAATTTCACGGAACTGTGCCTTGTATTTTATATTTTTTTAATGCTTCTATACACCACCTTCGACGCTTGGTTTGCAAGTCAGAATCTACAATTGCAATGGAAGAGACGTAATTACTCTTTTGCGGAAAATCGAGTTTTTTAGCATCAAAAATAGTCTGTAGTGAAGACACAGTTGTGTTAACATATTGGCCTTTAAAACCCGACTTAAGTTGTCCTTATGAAGGGGGTACAGACAAATACAGAGATGCACAGTTACACACTGTGCATTATATTATTAGATATATGTATATACCTATTCACTTATACTGTTCATATAACCATTTTGTGGTGTAAAACTTAAACAAACATATAACAATAACAGAGATATGCCAAAGCTTTTCAGTTCGCCCTTGTCACGGACAAGAAAGCAAACTGAATGAAGCAGTAACAAAATACACGTTTTATAGACAGAGTAATAAGTTCATTGCTCATTGGTTGATAAATAATCTACCCAATATGATATGAGGATGTTCACAAATATTCGTCGACGGAGTTAACATGGTCAAAACAGATGCAATGTATGCACAAATTCCTTTTGTGGACAAAGTACAGGATTGTTTGACTTGATAAATGTTGCCTCCATTGTCCGGAAGTGCGAGACACTGTGTCCTTTGCTCAGGGATCGGAACCAGCTTATATTATATTCCTCTGTGTGCTGAGGATTACTCAAAAGATGAGATCCAATTGCTGAAGCACAGGGAGCAGCAACCATACATTGTACATTCCTACATGTATATATGTATACATATATATATATATAATGTGTGTATGTATGTCTGTGTATATATGTGTATATATACATAACATATATACATATATATATATATATATATACACAACACATATATATATATCTACATTATATACATACATACTGAAAGACCCAGGTTTACATTGAGGATGAATTCCTGAAAAGTGCAACGAAATCAAAGTAATTTTTTTCATAAGAATTAATGCAATAGGGGGATTTTTCTCCCCATCAGAATTACATTTTGCTTTTTATCTCTGATTTACCTTTTTTGATTAATGACAGTAACATTCAAGTCCAAACACGTATAAATAAATATAAAAAAACCAATTACCAGACATATGTAAATAAAACAAACCTTCAGAAGCAGTTGAAGGTGCGGTATATCAACCGGAGGAAAGTTAATAATCCAGCAAGCATTAATACCAGCATCTGTTCGACGAATAATACCAAATTTCACTTCTAAGGGAACACTTTACATATACCTCTTCGGCAATCTGGCAGAAGATTGCACAGAGTGTGTGTGTGTGTGTTGTGTGTGTGTGTTCACTGCATTTCAGCCAATAACTGCAGGTTCAGGATTATTTAAAGTGCCTGGACATAACAGACAACTCAGCGGCAGTTCAATACCCTTCTGACATGTCAGTTCTTGGTTACATTTCCAGAGAAAATGAATCAAACAAAAACTAACGAGAGAAGTCGATGGCACGCCATCTCAAATCCCCACGCTTCCCACCTAAGGCAAAGTTGAAAGATGGCAAAAGGTTCACCAGGAATGACCCAATATAAAATTTTGAGTTAAAAAAAATCTTCTGTTTTGACCACTGTGACCCAAAGTCCCCACCTTATCGGGCATGAACTGGGGGTCAAATCCAAAAAAAATCATCACATATTCATGCATCCCTCAATATTTATGACATACGTATACAAAGCCTCTTTATGCTATAAAATGTGCCCATACTTGCATTTTTTGGTATTTGACCTTTTGACCCCACCGAGGGTCCCAAGGGGGTCATGTCAGGTATGGGAGCATGCACCAAAGCAGCGCGTCGCTGCGTCCACTTTCCACCGGTACTCCAGGGGCCTCCGTCTGGCCATCCCCCAGGCAGATGCCAGGCCCATCCCCATCTCCTTGAGATGCCAGTCAACCTGCTGCAACCATGAGACATGTGGTCGGCCCATTGGCCTCCTCCACTCACGAGACTCCCTCGCTGAGAGAATCTGGTGAGCAGGATCAGAGTCAGGAAAATGAGCCACATGTCCATACAGCCGCAACTGACGCTCACGAACTATGCAGGTAACAAATTCATCCGAGTCTCTCTCAGCAACCGCTCTTGGACACAAAGTCCGACCAGCGATAGCCAAGGATTCTCCGAAGAGACCTGGTACCAAAGGAATTAAGTCTCCATCTCAGATCCTTGGTCAGAGTCCAAGTCTCGCATCCATAGAGCAAGACTGGAAGCACCAAGTACCTGAAGACTCGGACTTTCGTCCTCCCGCACAGGTACGGCAGCGCCACACCCATGATCCAGTGAATCCATGACTCCCCAGGCCCGACCCAGAGTCTATTGACCTCTGACTCACAGCCAGCAAAGACATGAATATCACTGCCAAGGTAAGTGAATCTCTCCATGATCTCAACATCCTCACCACAAACAGGCACAGACAGGACAGCAGCATCCAAGATGTCATTGAAAGCCTGGATTTAGTTTTGACCCAGGAAACCCGTAATCCCAGCGGCTCGACTCCTCATTCAGTCCCAAGAGGCGGGGCCATAAATGGTACTGCTCTCTCACCTTCTGCCATGTGGTGATCAAAACTATGAAGTTTGGGGAATGTCTGCACAACTTGCGGAGGAGATAGTGTGACAGACAGACAGACGACAAGCTGACAGACAGACAGACAGAACTGATTACAATGTCCCCCCCCCCGTATTTTTTTTTTTAAGCACAGGGATAATGATTGGATGTTCCATCATCAAGCACATCCTCCTTCAGAGTGAAAATTAAACTTGCTTTCCCATCTGCTTGCACCTGGTTTTGTTGGTGTTTAAAGATCTTACCTTAACCTTTGTAACAACTGTGACCCCCGAGGTTGGCTAAATCCCAAATTTCCCATCTCCAGGGATGCCTCATAGACTGGCAATATAAGATTTCCTACTGCATGTGCTTGCAAGCATGCTTTTGGACAGAATACTATCCCTTACTGAGCATCTCGAGGCCGGTTTCCCACAAGGTAGCGTTTTGTGACCAATCCTGCCGTTGCTGTACATCATTGACATGTTATCTTCACTGGAAAAATCCATGATATATCTTTTCAGATTATTCCACACTGTGCAGGATAGTTTTATTCCCCTCTGCCAGGAAGACTGCAGCAGAATCCTTCTCTGTCGATCTGGAGAATATAAGGCACAGGCCATCTACCTGGAATGCGTCTTCGAGTGCAAGATAGACGTATATATGTGTATATATTCTCACTTGTCCCTCGATAAGAACCAGCAGGCACATTCATCAATATGTGTATATATATTTATACATATTTGTTGTCAGCCTCTTGAAGCTCCTTGGTGTCATTGTCCAATTCCCATATCTTGCACCCCTTTGAGGCCCTGTAATATATGGCCATCCATATCATTGGAATCTCACATCAGGAAGCTGAGTATCATGGTCCATGCTTCTTGTGCTCATCACAGGTAGGTTGGTGGACTTTTCACTGTTTTTTCAATCAGTTCTTTAATACCACTCTTTTCTCACCTGTGGAACTATCTTCCTGAGGATGTTGTTGTACGATCTTCCCTACAGGATTTCAAATGTGCTGTCTACCACACACCTCATGGTCTCTCCCATGTTCACTACTGTACTTTACTGCACCTGCTGAGTTCCTGATGTAACCCTTCTCATACAATTCCTCTCCTTGGGCTATGGTGATATGTTTGTTGTCATTCCACTATTTTCCCTTTGCCCTATTTTGTATGTTAATCCATTGCCCCCTGTTCTTGTGTTATTATATGAGCCTCGATACCTATATTAAAAAAAAAAAAAAATCAGAAGAAAAGTGGACAACCTTACTTCAATAGGATCTTTCCAGCTCTATGACTGCAGCGACGGTCTGACAAGGCTTGATGAATAGTAAGGAACTTCAAAACACGAGGAGGCCATTAGGCCCATCCAAACCTGCACTAAGATTACCAAACCATGTTTGTGTGTCTGTGCTCCAGCCTTTGGAAACGCTGAGCGGCAAGCGAGGAAGCAGCAAGTACCATTTTAAAAGTCTTTAGTATGACGTTGGTATGAAACTTCAACGGTAATCAGATTGGATTTGCACAGATAACAAATGTGAGACATTCTGAATTAGGGAGGGGATGTAGTCATGGATGGGGGGTATTACGTTAAATGTATTTACATATACTTTGAAGGTTACAGGGTTATACTCATAATGAAAATATTCCATCTGTGTGTCCTGCTCATACCAAGCAAAAACTAGAAGAACAAGAACCATCAAGTGTGTGTGTGTGTGTGTGTGTGTGTGTTGATGGATGAACCAGGACGAAGCATCAAAACATGACCATGGTCTGTAAAACATACGGTCATTGACGAGCAATATAAATAAGCAGATAATCATCCCATCGGTTTGTGGGAAGCGTGAATAAGAAGCTCAGGTTTCAGAATGACTTTGGCCGAGGATGAACTAAACTTTTGCGGAATTTTTGCTTTTTGCATTTCACAAGATCTATGAAATGCCTTTATTTAGGTTTAGCAAGCCAATTCGAGTCCACCAGGGAGGATTTAACTTATGACCGAAGATCTCAGCAATTTGCTTGCAATTTGTTAGACACTTCATCAATATTATCCCGCCAAACTCGAGCAATATATAATTAACTGTCATTTATACTTTAAGTAATGTTTGTCAAAGTGACATTGAAATCAACAACAAAAAGTTATTTAAGGAAACAGAAAAAAGCCAGTTGCGTAGAGGTCACGGAAGTCAGCAATCCAATGTGGCAAGCCTATCTCGATACTTATGCATACTTTACGCAGATATGCCCAGACTTTTGAGCACAGTGCAAATGGACAACAACAGCAACATACTTTGGAGCTAAAAGGACTTTAATAAAAACAGAGCATTGAACATTGGAAGAAGAAGTGAACCATCTTACTGCGAATGTGCTGCAACACGTGTGAAAGTTTTACTTTCTTACTTCCGCCACCGAAGGTGGACAGGGGTTGTTTTCACCCCTGTTCTTGTCTGTCTGTCTGTCTGTCTATGAGCAGGATACCTCAAAAAGTTGTGAATGTATTCGGACAAAACTTGGTGGACAGGTTGGGTGTGTGAAAAGGATGAATCGATTAGATTTTGATTAAGATCTGGCTCCAGATCCAAGAATTAAAAAAGATTTTTTAAATGATTCTTTACCATTGAGAGATGGGGCCAAAAACGATATATAGCATGATATTTCAAAAAGTTGTGGATGAGCTGGGTCGGTGACAAGAACAAGCTGTTTAGATTTTGGTTCAGGTCTGTGTTCAGATCCTTGACTTTACTATGAACCTTTGAAGTTTAGGCCAAAAGATAATGAATAAGTTCAAGTATTCAGCCATATCAGTTGGCATTTCACCAGGAACCATGAAACATCAGGTCTTAATTCATACTCGATAAGGAACAGGGTTACACGTTATATTTATTTATTTTTCTTTACAGGTGTGAGACTCATGGAAGAGTAAGGTAGATCTGACATTGGGACAAACAGCAAAGAGCAAATGAACAGGAGAAGAGGAAAGGGAGGAGGGAAGGAAACACTGAAACTGGCAAGTAAGATGGTTGGGTTAGGAAAGGTTAATGGGGGGTAATAAAGATCATGAGTCAAAATTGGGAATGGCAAGAGGTGCACTGCTTGCTTGAAACCCTGGAGGGAAGAGTGGGATAGAGAAACCTCAAGAAGGTTGTTTTATTGATGGGAGAAGTGAGGAATAAAAGAGTTGAGGTGTGCAGACAGCCTGAGTTTTGGAAGTTTAACCAGGAGGAGGTCACTGGAAGAATGTTTGCATTTTGGAGTTGCTTGGGAGGGTCGGAGGACTGAGAGAACAGATGGAACAATATGAGAGAGTAGATGGTAAAAAAAAAAAAACAGAGACCGTCAACCTGCCTACGAGGTGAAAGGAACAGACCTTGAGCTTTGGCCTTATCACAGGACATTCCAATAATTTTGAGAGGTTGAGATTCCACATAATCCAGGGGGAGATATAGGAAGTGAATCAGTTTACTGTGTTTGCAATAATTGATGAGACCAATGTTCCATCACTGTTGCATACAGAGGGCTGGCACGTTAGCTTAATAAGAGGTGCTTGTAATTGCCTTTTTGTTGTCAAACCTCGGTTCAAATCTCCAGTGTTGCATTGCTGACTATCCTGTCATGCCAGACGGCATATGGAACCTCTTGAGGAACTCGTTCCACTTTTGTCCGACTTTGGCCCACTGACTGATCACCGTCGAGGTGGTTTCTGGCTCCCTCAGCTCCCTTTCCACCATACACTGCCAGGTCTCTGTCGGTTATCCAACCCTCCTTCGACCTTTAGGCTTCCAATGTATCGCTCTTTTTGTGACGTTGTTGTCCATACGCGGTACATGCCCATTGGCCGAACGTATGCACCTCATCATTTTAATTCCCTCGATGATGCTTTTCTTTCCAGTTCTCCCATTACTTTCGCATTGCAACGTCGGTGACCTCTCTGTATTCTGCCACCTCCTTTTTGGTCTTGCACCCTCTGCCCTCTCTTGGATCTGTCCTTCCAAGTTTTCTGCAAGGCACACATGGTCTGCCAGTAACACACTTCTTGTTACACTTCTAAAATCCAGGCTCACTGCTCACCTCCACTAATTTGTTCCTCCTTTCTCTTGCCTGTGGAACCAACTTCCTCAGTCTGTTCAGTCCCATTCTTCCCTTCAGGGATTAAAGACAGCTGTTCACCACTACCTCAGGTCATCCCCCATCCATATTCATGATCTCTTCTGCCCCAAATAGATTCTGATGTACCATACTCTGATTACAGAGCGTCGGTGGTGCCGAAGCACTTTCGCAAGGGTTAAACTGGGTGGTTTGCCATTGCCTTCCAGCAGTAGTTAGGGCAAGGGAATTTGTAATTTGTTCATGGTGCCGGCGAAAGCTTGCCCACTCTTCATGAAGGAGACCATGGGATCTTTAAAAACAACCAACTAATGCTGGCAGAGGGGAAACCCGTTTAACGTCCATTTCTAAGGATGTGTACACATTGATCGATCAACCTGCCTGTGAAACACCAGGATGACAGTTTATAGCTGGGCCGGGATTCAAACCCAAATTAGCTTGACAGCTTAGAAGTGAGTGTGCATACATCCAGGTCATCCTACCGGCCCACCCAAATTGAAGCACTCCTTCTTTCCAGATTATTTTCATTTTTCATCCTCTTTGTGCTTGTTAGTTGTCAGTTGGTTTGTTCCTTTTTCTGTTTCATTCCCATTTCCCCCCTTCCTCTCCTTGTGTTTCATTCAGGCTTCTTGCACAGCATGTTCCCCCCCCCCCACTACCCTGCTGTTGATGTATCCACTTTCCAATTTGTTGCCTTCCATTCTGCTCTTGCTCTTCCACGAGCCTCGACTATGTATGGTATGCAAGAAAGGTTCTTTTTCTCACTCATCTTGTTCACTCTATCTGGCTAGAAGATTCATGAAATCATTTTGTGATAGCTGTAAAGGATTCTAGTTTCAGTGCAACGACTTTGGTTATTCTCCAGGTTTCACACCCAAGTAGTAGAACCAATTTTACATTATTGTTAAAAATTTGAAACTTCATTCTTGCGTTGTATTTTTGTGATTTCCAGATTTCTCTCATCTTCATAAATACGACTGTTGATTGTTTTTTTGTTTTTTTGCATACAGGTAATCAATAATATAATCCATACCCAGATTGAAACTTTGTGCACCTTGACAAAGTTCACAAGGCAAAATCTAACGTCATTTTTGTCACTTCTCCCTTCAATGAGGGTATATTAAGTTCTGGTGCATGTTCACTGGGTATGTTATCTGAGAAAGAGCATCCTTTGGACAAAAGTCACATCAAACGTTTTTTCCTTTTGATTTAATTTTAACACTTCAATAAAGCTTTTAGTAACACGTAGAAAGGTTCTGTGCTTTGAAAATTTTACCCCGCGCACGTGAAGCGAAAAGCTGGGTTAAGCAATTGGTTCACATTTGTCTGTCTGTCTCCAAACATAATTTTATGATCGAGGAACAACTTCATTTCAATGGAATGTTATATTTTAAACACCAATCGGAACATGAATCGGAAAACATACTTGCAGTTTCGTCGTACTCTGGCTCTGAATTTGTCCCAATTGTGCTTGCGCAGAGAGGAGCCTGATAACATTTTTACTCTGTCTACCTGTCTGGCAGTCAAAGAAAACTGAAAATCATTACAAACAGGAAACATACTCTTTTTAAGGACGTCATAAAGGACACAAACAACAGGCATGAAGAACTAATGTCACGTTACATTAGGTGGTGAATAGCCACTGTGTAAATGGCGGGAAACTTCCAGAATTTATTTTTCTACCACCTTTAAAATATTTATTTTATTTCAATTGAATTATACACTTGAATACTGGAAAACACAAGTTTCCTTTTTAACACTTTCAAAACCCTTCACTTTAACAGTACAGTACTTGGAAAAAAAATATTACGGCATTTTACGTAATCATGACCAATCAAATTGCTGCTCGACGACCCCACCCATGTGTTTGTTTCTCAACACAGTGCAGGGTAAGGTGATCTATGAACTCTTCGGTTACTTCTGAAATCGGAATATAAGACATGTTCTATCATTTGAGAGATAATAGGGGAAATTTCATTTCTGCTACACGTAAACTAGTTACCTTTCTTAGGTTTCTTAATCTACAGGTGTCTTTCCCAGTCATAGTAAGTGTATAGAGGTCCACCGAAAGTATCAACTCACTCCAGTGATATTGCGTGACTTTGTATTTTTGTTATTATATACTATACAGGATGTCTCAATAAAATATTTTCAGACTTCACATATCCAAAGTGATATTATTTTGTCATTATGCACTGCCTTTTGGGTAACAGCTTACTGATGACGTGCAATCATTCCATCGTACACTAACACCATCTGTCAGGTATTAGTAACACTCAACATCACCACACTCTCTGCTATTTAATGAATCTTTCTGAAATATTAAGGTTTATGTACATTTTATTGACCTTGTATATATATATATATATATATCTGCAGTTCTGCAAAGCTGATGCTCCCCCAAGGGCTATGGCACACAACATATAGCGGTGCTGAGACAGTTATTTAATTAGTACCCGTTTTAGATAGCCCTTCCCTTATATCTAATGGGTTTATGGGACAAAATGCATTGCGAGGGTTTTTAGGCAGGTGTTATTTCCCATTCTTTACTCTTTATCCTTCACTAATTTTACTTTACTTCACACATGACCTTCTTTATTATGCAAGCATGTAAGCCACAGCAACAGGTAGCTCAATTTGTATACGTGTGGCATTTTCCATTCAAACCTCGCACCATTACCAAACAGACGCACACCTCAGACCTTCTCCAGACTTGGACAATAATGCTACCAACATTCCTACAACCACTACAATGCCTTCATCAAAATTCCTACATCAGTCCAAGCTTGCTTAAATTCACCATTAATCGCCACAACCGCCTCCATCACAAACTCACTGCCACATCATAATTCACCGCTACGAACACTGCAACCACAGTCATCTCCACAGGTGCCCACCACTGCCCTGTGGAGATGTTGGGGAACAATGGATGCCACATACCACTGCAGATGCTTGTGCTTGGAACGTTCTAGTGTGTAGCTTGAAGTGCAAGTGTGCGCTAGCATCCATTTCACATTGTATCGAAAGCCCTTGCGCTCTGCTCAATTACGGCCCCCATTTGGTGTCAACTCCATCTTCATGGCCGGACAGTGCCACCAGATACCGTCGCCCCATTTAAAGTCTGAGCTCCATCACATGACCAATTTTGAGAAGTGAATGAGACCATTTCCACTGCCGAGTCCTCGCGTGGATGGGGCCAACACTTAGGGAAGCGTGCGTGCACCAATGGAGATGCTTGGGAACACTTAGCGCCTGTCCTGATCCGCCTTTAGGGTCCTCCCTCGCAAAGCAAGTACAAAGCATCTTGAAAAGAGAGACACTTTTGGCTTGATCGGTGGTACGGGGCGGAAGGCGGAGCTGAACAAGCAAACCAAGTGCCAGACTGATCACAGTTATCAGACCATTACCAGTTACACTTACAGACTTCCTCACATCATTATTATTTATTTGGCTATCTTCTCACATGTTCTTCTTCTTTGTTTTCCTTCTCTGCTGTGGACGCAAAAGAGCAATCGGCGAAGGCAAGTCCCAACAAACGTTCTTTTCAGACCAACCCCACAGACACAAACCTCTTTCCATTTTTTTCTCTGCACCTCATCTGCATTTCAATTCACCTCATTGCACCCCTCATTTTGCACCTCCTCTGACCACGCACCTCGACATCCTCAGTTTTCCTCCTCATTCCCCTCCTAAGTGACTGGGAAGCGTTGGTCCGTCGGCCGCGCCAGGTACAAAAGAGGTCGCAAACACCTCATCTGTCGCAAGCACACTCAGCTTGGTAACTCATGTCAAACAGACAGAGCTTTTATGGTTATCATTGGATATACATCAAACGGAACCGCCTATCCAGATTTCAGGCTTATTTATTTATGGAATTGACTGTCTGAATTTCAGGCTTAAATGATGTCAGGCTAACATCCTTGGTTAGATATTAGTACAGTATGCCTTCCTGATGAGGGTAAATAACCCTGAAATCCAGATAGGCGGTTCCTCACTAGATATCCTCGAGTAAGTCACATTGATGCTTAATTTACATTATACCCCTTCAGGTTAAAGGTCAAGGTCAAGGTCAAATGGGGGTCGAAAAAAAAATACGTTTTTTGTCTTTGCTCAATTTTTTTCCAATGCAGAATCTCAAAGACCACTTGGACTTACATAAATAATAGTGAACCTGCATTGAAGTTGTGCACCTGATATTTGATTAGTGTCCTTGACCTACTTTTTTGGGGGATTGTGAGCTAATTAACAAAAAACACCTTTTTGATCATAAGTTGAATATTTTTTCTCAGATTTTCATGACCTTGAGTTTTCTGGATAGATTGTGGATGGAGACACATTTCGTCAATTTACACTCTATCCCAAAATGTTGAAGGTCAATGTCATATGGCGGTCTGAAACGAACATGCCCATGAAAGGATCATCGGTGCCAGGGGTGGCTTAACCTTGGCGACTGCTTTGTGGTTGCAGATATCTAGTTCCAAGTTGTTGGTTATTGTTCTTTTCATCACTAACATGTGCTGTGCAGTCTGGTAGTGGTACACTGTATATGGACAGAATTACCGCTTTCCTATATCTCCATTCTATATTTCCTTCCATTTACTAGACATGTGCATTTGGATATTTGTGGGAAAGCCCAAAATAACAAGATGTATTTCTATCTTTTATTTTTCGACTCAGTTACAGGTATTTTGGGTGGCATTGCCTTTTTAGAGGTAGCAATGGAGTGTCCATCTCACATTGCAAACCTGAGGACATGAAAATTCAACCATAACCTCTTGACTGGGATCACATGAACACGAGATGAGGGGCAAGACCAGAAGGTTACCTTCTGTCTGAAAGTCATCGAGTTTTTATGGGCAATCCATAGACAATGGACTTTCTTATTATCTTGAGACCAACTCCTTGATCTACTTTTTTCGGATGGGGCTTGTACACCTCAGGTTAGATTGAAAATCTTGAATGCTGAACTGCCTTCAGCAATATTTGAAGCCCCAACCTGTAGGATACCAGTACATACTTACATTGTGATCACCATGAGGCCTCACACAATTCCTGTCTCGTCACTATTACTGTTCAGATCAAAGCTATAGCAGAGAGGGTACATGAAATTAATCAGGGACACAAACAAACAGTACATCCCGTGACCCTACATTCATTGTTTTCAACGGCAGAGTGAAGCACCAACTCCATGTTGTGACATTGTTCACAATCACAGTGAAGCAAGAAAGCCAAATGAACTTATGGGAAAAGGAGTATATATGCCAAATGTATAGATCATCATCAAAATTTCAAATGTCTTTGATATTTAATATAATTAGAATTTTAACGCATTTCATTGCATATTACTTTCAAACTTGCAGGCATCTGAAGCTGCGAGTAGGCCGGAGGTGATGGCGACAGGTGCATGGCAACGTACAGGTCCTGATACCGGCGTTCTTGGAGCTGATGACCTAAGCCTGTATGGCAGCATGAGTGAAGAGGAACTCGTACACATGGCCATCGAGCAAAGCCTTATAGTGGACACTTCCCATGGCTCGCACAAACAGACTTCCAATGACTCTACAACTTACTCACTACAGAACAACCCATCATCTTCACCCGTCTATGATAGCAACAGGTACCATCTTTGTCATAGCAATAGGTACCACCTTTGTTGCTTTGCCTGGTTCAGTTAAAGCTCAATTTTTGTTCTTGACAAAAGATGAATTGTTTCTCCTCCTGTGTTAATTTACAGAAATACTGACTCAAGTTTAACAATAAGGATTCTGTTGGTTATGTTGCATGTCGGATTGTGTACACAAATGCTCCGCAGAATGATGGCGCACACCTGTGCAGGGGAATCACCATCTCACGGTTCGACCAGCCCCATACGACGGGGATTCATGCAATGGCGCTCTATCAGACGACAGCTCTTACAGCAACAGCATGAGTAGGTGGTGCTGAACGATTCTCACACCACATTTCCACCGAAGTAGTTCGGCATGAGCTTTTCACAGCATTTCACAATGAGGGTAAAATAACAGATCAACATGTGGCCCCAGGAAGCACTTGCCAACAGCATATGCCTAGGGTTAGCTATAAATCACTGCACTATGTTTAGGACATCTATGGTGCCAAAAGCTGGAATTACAAACTGTTTTTGTGAATCTCTTATGATCCTATAAATGACTTCATTAAACCCGATTACACAGCAGTAGTTTGCAAATTAGAAAAGTTATGCTCCGTGTTGATGAGAGTGCGGTTCAAATTTGACCTGAATTATTGTGTATAAATTCTGGAGTAATAGTTGTAGATTAATATTTTTGAGGGAATTTTCCGATATAGTGTTGGGAGCCAATGCCCAACATTCCGTGTTTCTTACTTTGAAATTGAGACGACGGGGGCGAATGAGAAATGAGGGGCATTCAAAACGTTCTCAGAATGAGGGACGCACAATTGTCCAAGAAACGACAATGCCTGATACATATAATTAGTTAATAAGAAGTAATAATTTGATATAATTAGGAAGAAGATATATTTTTCTTTCCAATTACATATTTATATATTGAAAAAAAATCAATAAACAATGGCATTTCTTGGAATATTGCATCTCGTTCCTGGAACCTTTTGAGCACCCCACATAACAAAGACGGTGAAACCGCAAATAAATATGGAATTTCTGATCCATAAAATATCGTTGCTGTGAATTCTACAGATGATTGGCAGAACAGTACGGTGATTAATTGTCAAGGACATCCATAGCAAAGAGCTCATAGGGGGAGCAAAGTGACAGAGGGTGTAAAAGGCAACGACCTGTCGATCTGGCAGTGGGGCCACAGGTGGACACAACAATCAACAGAATGAACGAATAGGAAGAGAGTTCAGAGACGAGAGGGAAGGGGAAGAAACGAAGTAACCTCCAAGTTCGATGGTTGGGTGAGTTAAGGTTAATGGGGGTAGAAAAGACTGTGGTTAGGGATGGTGAATGACATGAAATTGCCTGTTTGAAGCCTTGGAGAGAGAGAGAAGTGGGATTTAGCAACCTCAAGAAGGCAGTTTCAAAATGGAAGAAAATACGAACAAAAGAGTGACGTGTGCATTAAGTCCGGATTCTGAGAGTTTAACGAAGAGGGGGTTCCAACTTATTGCTTGAACCCCCTTTGATTTTTTTTGGAACCCCCTTCTTAAAACCTTCTTTTTTTTGCTCCAATGAAGGGTAAGACTCAAAACGTAAACCTCTCCTTTATTCACGGCAAATCAATTTCCATTTAA
>CM068960.1:121310328-121325747 GCA_035128595.1 Eptatretus atami | reverse complement strand
AAAATAAAAGAATCTATGGGTAGGTGCTCCTATGTTTAAAGTTTTGTGTCAATTGCTCAAACGGTTGGGGAGAAAACAAATTTAACCAGAGAGTTGGTGTCAAAGCCACCCAATGCTCGCCTGTTTATACATTTATCGTTTTTAAAAGAGAGTATACCGCAGAATACCTGATCAAGTCGTACATGATGCGAGAATGATAATGTAAGTGTGTGTGTGATGATGAACAGGACGAAGCATCAAAACATGAACATGGTCTGTAAAACATACGGTCATTGACGAGCAATATAAATAAGCGAATAATCACCCATCGGAGTGGGAACTTGTGATAAGAGCTCGGAGGTTCTTCTATATATACTTTGGCCGAGGATGAACTAAACGTTTTGCGGAATTTGCTTTGCAATTCACAAGAATCTATGATATATCTCTTATTTAGGTTTAGCAAGCCAACTTCGAGTCCAGCCAGGGAGGAAATTACGACCCGACAGATCTCAGCATTTGCTTGCAATTTGTTAGACACTTAATCAATATTATCACCTGCCAAACGCGAGCAAAAATTAACGGTCAACTTAAGTAATGTTGTCAGAAGTGACATGAAATCAACAACAAAAAGTTATTAAGGAACAGAAAAAAGCCAGTTTGCAAAAGAAGGTCACGAAGCAGCAATCAATGTGGCAGAGCCTACTCGATACTTATGCCATACTTTAACGCAGAATATGCCCAGACTTTGTTATGCTATCAGTGCAAATGGACAACAACAGACAGAACTATACTTTAGAGCTAAAACTTATAAAAACAGACATGAACATTGGAAAAGAAGAGAGTGAAGCCACTACGCAAATGTGCCTGCACACACGTAAGTTTTAACTTTCTAATTCGCCACCGCGTGTAATGAAGTGGACAGAGTTGTTTTCCACCCCTGTTCTTGTCTGTCTGTCTGTCTGTCTGTCTGTCTGTTCTATGAGCAGGATACCTCAAAAAGTGTGAATGTATTCGGGACAAAAACTTGGTGGACAGGTTTGGGTGTGTGACAAGGGATGAATCGATTAGATTTTGATTAAGATCTGGCTCCAGATCCAAAGAATTAAAATAAAGATTTTTTAAATTGATTCTTTACCGATTGAGAGATGGGGCCAAAACGATATAATAATAGCATATATTTCAAAAAGTAGTGGAATGAGCTGGGTCGGTGACAAAAGAACAAGCTGGTTTAGATTTTTGGTTCAGGTCCTGTGTTCAGAATCCTTGACTTACTAATGAACCTTTGAAGTTTAGGCCAAAGAAATGAATAAGTTCAAGTCTTCAGCCATATAGTTAGTGGCATTTCACCAGGATACCATGAAACATCAGGTCTTAATTCATACTCGATAAGGAAGCAGGGTTACACGTTATATTTATTTATTTTTCTTACATGGGTGTGGACTCATGAAGAGTAAGGTAGATCTGACATTGGGACAAACAGCAAAGAGCAAATGAACAGGAAGAAGAGGAAAGGGAGGAGGGAAGGAAACACTGAAACTGGCAAGTAAGATGGTTTTGGGGTTAGGAAAGGTTAATGGGGGGTAATAAAGATTCATGAAGTCAAAATTGGAATGGCAGAGGGTGCCTGCTTGCTTGAAAACGCCTGGAGGGAAGAAGTGGGATAAGAAGAAACCTCAAGAGAAGGTTGTTTTTAATTGATGGGAGAAGTGAGCGAAATAAAAAGTTGAGGTGTGCAGACAGCCTGAGTTTTTGGAAGTTTAACCAGGAGGAGGTCACTGTAAAGAGAAAAATGTTTGCATTTTGGAGTTGCTTGGAGGGTCGGAAGGACATGAGAGAAACAGATGGAAGGACAATATGAGAGAGTGAATGGTAAAAAAAAAAAAAACAGAGACCCGTCAACCTCGCTACGAGGTGAAAGGAACAGACCTTGAGTTTTGGCTTATCAAGGACATTTCCAATAATTTGAGAGGTGAGATTCCACATAAATCCGGGGAGATATAGGAAGTGAATCATTTTACTGTGTTTGCAATAATTGATGAAACCAATGTTCCATCACTGTTGCATACAAAGGGCTGGCACGTTAAGCTTAAATAAGAGGTGCTTGTAATTGCTTTTTGTTGTCAAACCTCGGGTTCAAATCTCCAGTGGTTGCATTGGCTGACATCCCTGTCATGCCAGACGGCAATATGGAACGCTCTTGAGGAACTCGTTCCACTGAGCTGATCGCCGTCGAGGTGGTTTCTGGCTCCCTCAGCTCCTTCCACCATACACTGCCAGGTCTCTGTCCGTTATCCAACCCTCCTTTGACCTTATGGCGTCGGAAATGTATCGCTTTTTTGTGACGTTTGTTGGTCCATACGCGGATACATGCCCAGTTGGCCCGAACGTATGCACTCATCAATCATTTAATTCCCTCGAGATGCTTTTCTTTCCAGTTCTCCCATTACTTTCGCATTGCCAAAGGACGTCGTGAACCTCTCTGTATTCTGTCCACCTCCCTTTTTGGTCTTGCAACCCTCTGGCCCTCTCTTGGATCTGTCCTTCCAAGTTTTCTGCAAGGCAACATGGTCTGCCAGTAACACACTTCTTGTTACACTTCTAAAATCCAGGCTCACTGCTCACCTCACTAATTTGTTCCTCCTTTCTCTTGTGTGGAACCAACTTCCTCAGTCTGTTCAGTCCCATTCTTCCCTTCAGGGATTAAAGACAGCTGTTCACCACTACCTCAGGTCATCCCCCATCCATATTCATGATCTCTTCTGCCCAAATAGATTCTGATGTACCATACCTCTGATTACAGAGCGTCGGTGGTGCCGAAGCACTTTCTTCGCAAGGGTTAAACTGGTGGTTTGCCATTGCCTTCCCAGCAGTAGTAGGGCAGGAATTTGTAATTTGTTCATGGTGGCGCGAAAGCTTGCCCACTCTTCATGAAGGAGACCATGGGATCTTTAAAAACAACCAACTAATGCTGGCAGAGGGAAACCCGTTTAACCGTCCATTCTAAGGATGTGTATCACATTGATCGATCAACCTGCCTTGAAACACCAGGATGACAGTTTATAGCTGGGCCGGGATTCAAACCCAAATTAGCTTGACAGCTTAGAAGTGAGTGTGCATACATCTAGGTCATCCTACGGCCCACCCAAATTGAAGCACCCTTCTTTCCAGATTATTTTCATTTTTCATCCTCTTTGTGCTTGTTAGTTGTCAGTTTGGTTTGTTCCTTTTCTGTTTCATTCCCATTCCCCCTTCCCTCCTTGTGTTTCATTCAGCTTGTGCACAGCATGTTCACCCACCCCCCTCACTTACCCCTTGCTGTTGATGTATCCACTTTCCAATTTGTTTGCCTTCCATTCTGCTCTTGCTCTTCCACGAGCCTCGACTATGTATGGTATGCAAGAAAGGTTCTTTTTCTCACTCATCTTGTTCACTCTATCTGGCTAGAAGATTCATGAAATCATTTTGTGATAGCTGTAAAGGATTCTAGTTTTCAGTGCAACGACTTTGGTATTCTCCAGGTTTCACACCAAGTAGTAAACCAATTTTACATTATTGTTAAAAATTTGAAACTTCATTCTTGCGTTGTATTTTTGTATTTCCAGATTTCTCTCATCTTCATAAATACGACTGTTGATTGTTTTTTTGTTTTTTTGCATACAGGTAATCAATAATATAATCCATACCCAGATTGAAACTTTGTGGGCACTTCTTGACAAAGTTCACAAGGCAAAATCTAACGTCATTTTTGTCAACTTCTCCCTTCAATGAGGGTATATTAAGTTCTGGTGCATGTTCACTGGGTATGTTATCTGAGAAAGAGCATCCTTTGGACAAAGTCAATCAAACGTTTTTTCCTTTTGATTTAATTTTAAACATTCAATAAAGCTTTTAGTAACACGTAGAAAGGTTCTGTGCTTTGAAATTTTACCCCGCGCACGTGAACGAAAAGCTGGGTTAAGCAATTGGTTCACATTTGTCTGTCTGTCTCAAACATAATTTTATGATCGAGGAACAACTTTCATGTCAATGGAATGTTTATATTTAAACACCATCGGAACAGAATCGGAAAACATACTTGCAGTTTCGTCCGTACTCTGGCTCTGAATTTGTCCAATTGTGCTTGCGCAGAGAGGAGCCTGATAACATTTTTACTCTGTCTACCTTGTCTGGCAGTCAAAGAAAACTGAAAATCATTACAAACAGGAAACATACTCTTTTTAAGGACGTCATAAAGGACACAAAACAACAGGCATGAAGAACTAATGTTCACGTTACATTAGGTGTGAATAGCCACTGTGTAAATGGCGGGAAACTTCCAGAATTTATTTTTCTACCACCTTTAAAATATTATTTAATTTCAATGAATTATACACTTGAATACTGAAAACACAAGTTTCCTTTTTAACACTTTCAAAAACCCTTCACTTTACAGTACAGTACTTGGAAAAAAAATATTACGGCATTTTACGTAATCATGGACCAATCAAATTGCTGCTCGACGACCCCACCCATGTGTTTGTTTCTCAACACAGTGCAGGGTAAGGTGATCTATGAACCTCTTCGGTTACTTCTGAAATCGGAATATAAGACATTTCCTATCATTTGAGAGATAATAGGGGAAATTTATTTCTGCTACACGCTAAAATAGTTACTCTTTCTTAGGTTTCTAAATCTACAGGTGTCTTTCCGAGTCATAGTAAGTGTATAGAGGTCCACCGAAGTATCAACTCACTCCAGTGATATTGCGTGACTTTGTATTTTTGTTATATATACTATACAGGATGTCTCAATAAAATATTTTCAGACTTCACATATCCAAAGTGATATTATTTGTCATTATGCACTGCCTTTTGGGTAACAGCTACTGATGACGTTGCAATCATTCCTTCGTACCACTAACACCATCTGTTCAGGTATTAGTAACACTCAACATCACCACACTCTCTGCTATTTAATGAATCTTTCTGAAAATATTAGGTTTATGTACATTTTTATTGACCTTGTATATATATATATATATATATCTGCAGTTCTGCAAAGCTGATGCTCCCCCAAGGGCTATGGCACATCACATATAGCGGTTGCTGAGACAGTTATTTAATTAGTACCGTTTTAGATAGCCCTTCCCTTATATCTAATGGGTTTATGGGACAAAATGCATTGCGAGGGTTTTTAGGCAGGTGTATTTCCCATTCTTTACTCTTTATCCTTCACTAATTTTACTTTACTTACACATGACCTTCTTTATTATGCAAGCATGTAGCCAACAGCAACAGGTACTCTCAATTTGTATACGTGTGGCATTTTCCATTCAAACCTCGCACCATTACCAAACAGACGCACACTCCAGACCTTCTCCAGACTTGGACAATATGCTACCAACATTCCTACAACCACTACAATGCCTTCATCAAAATCCTACATCAGTCCAAGCTTGCTAAAATTCACCATTAATCGGCAACAACCGCCTCCATCACAAACTCACTGCCACATCATAAATTCACCGCTACGAACACTGCAACCACAGTCATCGCCACAGGTGCCCACCACTGCCCTGTGGAGATGTTGGGGAACAATGGATGCCACATACCCACTGCAGATGCTTGTGCTTGGAACGTTCTAGTGTGTAGCTTGAAGTGCAAGTGTGCGCTAGCATCCAGTTTCACATTGTATCGAAAGCCCTTGCGCTCTGCTCAATTACGGCCCCCATTTGGTGTCAACTCCATTTTCATGGCCGGACAGTGACCAGATACCGTCGCCCCATTTAAAGTCTGAGCTCCATCACGTGACAATTTTAGAAGTGAATGAGACCATTTCACTGCCGAGTCCTCGCGTGATGGGGCCAACACTTAGGGAAGCGTGCGTGCACCAATGGAGATGCTTGGGAACACTTACGCCTGTCCTGATCGCGCTTTAGGGTCCTCCCTCGCAAAGCAAGTACAAGCATTTGAAAAGAGAGACACTTTTGGCTTGATCGTGGTACGGGGCGGAAGGCGGAGCTGAACAAGCAAACCAAGTGCCAGACTGATCACAGTTATCAGACCATTACCAGTTACACTTACAGACTTCCTCACATCATTATTATTTATTTGGCTATCTTCTCTCACATGTTCTTCTTCTTTGTTTTCCTTCTCTGCTGTGGACGCAAAAGAGCAATCGGCGAAGGCAAGTCCCAACAAACGTTCTTTCAGACCACCCCACAGACCAAACACTCTTTCCATTTTTTTCTCTGCACCTCATCTGCATTTCAATTCACCTCATTGCACCCTCATTTGCACTCCTCTGACCACGCACCTCGACATCCTCAGTTTTCCTCCTCATTCCCCTCCTAAGTGACTGGGAAGCGTTGGTCCGTCGGCCGCGCCAGGTACAAAAGAGGTCGCAAACACCTCATCTGTCGCAAGCACACTCAGCTTGGTAACTCATGTCAAACAGACAGGAGCTTTTATGGTTATCAATTGGATATACATCAAACGGAACCGCCTATCCAGATTTCAGGCTTATTTTTATGGAACTATGATTTCAGGTTATTATTTAGAATCTGTCTGAATTTAAGGCTTAAATGATGTCAGGCTAACATCTTGGTTAATATTATACAGTATGCCTTCCTGATGAGGGTAAATAACCCTGAAATCCAGATAGGCGGTTCCTCGCTAGATATCCTCGAGTAAGTCACATTGATGCTTAATTTACATTATACCCTCTTCAGGTTAAAGGTCAAGGTCAAGGTCAAATGGGGGTCGAAAAAAAAATACGTTTTTTGTCTTTGCTTCATTTTTTTCCAATGAGAATCTCAAAGACCACTTGGACTTACATAAATAATAGTGAACCTGCATTGAGTTGTGCACCTGATATTTGATTAGTGTCCTTGACCTACTTTTTTGGGGGATTGTGAGCTAATTAACAAAACACCTTTTTGATCATAAGTTGAATATTTTTTCAGATTTTCATGACTTGAGTTTTCTGATAGATTGTGGATGGAGACAACATTTCGTCAATTTACACTCTATCCCAAATGTTGAAGTCAATGTCATATGGCGGTCTGAAACGGAACATGCCCCATGAAAGGATCATCGGTGCCAGGGGTGGCTTAACCTTGGCGACTGCTTTGTGGTTGCAGATATCTAGTTCAAGTTGTTGGTTATTGTTCTTTTCATCACTAACATGTGCTGTGCAGTCTGTAGTGTACACTGTATATGGACAGAATTACCGCTTTCCTATATCTCCATTCTATATTTCCTTCCATTTACTAGACATGTGCATGTTGGATATTTGTGGGAAAGCCCAAAATAACAAGATGTATTCTATCTTTATTTTTCGACTCAGTTACAGGTATTTTGGGTGGCATTGCCTTTTAGAGGTAGCAATGGAGTGTCCATCTCACATTGCAAACCTGAGGACATGAAAATTCAACCATAACCTCTTGACTGGGATCACATGAACACGAGATGAGGGGCAAGACCAGAAGGTTACCTTCTGTCTGAAAGTCATCGAGTTTTTTATGGGCAATCCATAGACAATGGAACTTTCTTATTATCTTGAGGACCAACTCCTTGATCTACTTTTTTTCAGATGGGGCTTGTACACCTCAGGTTAGATTGAAAATCTTGAATGCTGAACTGCCTTCAGCAATATTTGAAGCCCCAACCTGTAGGATACCAGTACAACTTACATTGTGGATCACCATGGGCCTCACACAATTCCTGTCTCGTCACTTATTACTGTTCAGATCAAAGCTATAGCAGAGAGGGTACATGAAATTAATCAGGACACAAACAAACAGTACATCCCGTGACCCTACATTCATTGTTTTCAACGGCAGAGTGAAGCACCAACTCCTGTTGTGACATTGTTCACATCACAGTGAAGCAAGAAAGCCAAATGAACTTATGGAAAAGGAGTATATATGCCAAATGTATAGATCATCATCAAAATTTCAAATGTCTTTGATATTTAATATAATTAGAATTTTAAACGCATTTCATTGCATATTACTTTCAAACTGCAGGCATCTGAAGCTGCGAGTAGGCCGGAGGTGATGGCGACAGGTGCAGGCAACGTACAGGTCCTGATACCGGCGTTCTTGGAGCTGATGACCTAACCTGTATGGCAGCATGAGTGAAGAGGAAACTCGTACACATGGCCATCGAGCAAAGCCTTATAGTGGACACTTCCCATGGCCTCGCACAAACAGACTCCAATGACTCTACAACTTACTCATACAGAACAAACCATCATCTTCACCCGATCTTGATAGCAACAGGTACCATCTTGTCATGCAATAGGTACACCTTGTGTGCTTTGCCTGGTTCAGTTAAAGCTCAATTTTGTTCTTGACAAAAGATGAATTGTTTCTCTCCTGTGTTAATTTACAGAAATACTGACTAAGTTTAACAATAAGGATTCTGTTGGTTATGTTGCATGTCGGATTGTGTACACAAATGCTCCGCAGAATGATGGCGCACACCTGTGCAGGGAATCACCATCTCACGGTTCGACCAGCCCCATACGACGGGGATTCATGCAATGGCGCTCTATCAGACGAAGCTCTTACAGCAACAGCATGAGTAGGTGGTGCTGAACGATTCTCACACCACATTTCCACCGAAGTAGTTCGGCATGAGCTTTTCACAGCATTTCACAATGAGGGTAAAATAACAGATAACATGTGGCCCAGGAAGCACTTGCCAAACAGCATATGCCTAGGGTTAGCTATAATCCTGCACTATGTTTAGGACATCTTTGGTGCCAAAAGCTGGAATTACAAACTGTTTTTGTGAATCTCTTATGATCCTATAAATGACTTCATTAAACCCGATTACACAGCAGTAGTTTGCAAATTAGAAAAGTTATGCTCCGTTGTTGAATGAGAGTGCGGTTCAAATTTGACCTGAATTATTGTGTATAAATGCTGGAGTAATAGTTGTAGATTAATATTTTGAGGGAATTTTCCGATATAGTGTTGGGAGCCAATGCCCAACATTCCGTGTTTCTTACTTTGAAATTGAGACGACGGGGGCGAATGAGAAATGAGGGCATTCAAAACGTTCTCAGAATGAGGGACGCACAATTGTCCAAGAAACGACAATGCCTGATACATATAATTAGTTAATAAGAAGTAATAATTTGATATAATTAGGAAGAAATATATTTTTCTTTCCAATTATATTTATATATTGAAAAAATCAATAACAATGGCATTTCTTGAATATTGCATCTCGTTCCTGGAACCTTTTGAGCACCCCACATAACAAAGACGGTGAAACCGCAAATAAATATGGAATTTCTAGATCCATAAAAATATCGTTGCTGTGAATTTTACAGATGATTGGCAGAACAGTACGGTGATTAATTGTCAAGGACATCATAGAAAGAGTCTAGGGGGAGCAAAGTGACAGAGGGTGTAAAAGGCAACGACCTGTCGATCTGGCAGTGGGCCACAGTGACACAACAATCAACAGAATGAACGATAGGAAGAGAGTTCAGAAGACGAGAGGGAAGGGGAAGAAACGAAGTAACCTCCAAGTTCGATGGTTGGGTGAGTTAAGGTTAATGGGGTGAAAGAACTGTGGTTAGGGATGGTGAATGACATGAAATTGCCTGTTTGAAGCCTGGAGAGAGAGAGAAGTGGGATTTAGCAACCTCAAGAAGGCAGTTCAAAATGAAGAGAAAAATACGAACAAAAGAGTGACGTGTGCATTAAGTCCGGATTCTGAGAGTTTAACGAAGAGGGGGTTCCAACTTATTGCTTGAACCCCCTTTGATTTTTTTGAACCCCCTTCTTAAAACCTTCTTTTTTTTTTTGCTCCAATGAAGGATAAAGACTCAAAACGTAAACCTCTCTTTATTCAGCGGCAAATCAATTTCCATTTAAGGTCATTTATTTTCCTATTTGTTTTTACAATTATCTGGAGGAGCTGGTGAGGGTCGGAGAACCGAGAGAGCAAAGGGAGCAAGACCGGAGGATAGGCGATTAAAAATGCAAAGAGGCCACCGACCTCTCTGTGTGTGGTAACACAAAGCCTGGCCTCATGAGGGAGATGCCAATATGTTGAGTGCTTTAGATTCCACAGAATCCAAGACAAACATGTGATGCTGGGGCACCAGCCAATAGGGGAGATAAGTTTTTGACCACAAGACTATTAAGAATGATGTATTGCACTGGCAATGTCGACATCCTGAAATAATTCTACACTAATGCTGGCCTCCTCCACAATAGGACATGTGTCCAAACCTGAATAGTATAATCCTGAAAAGTATGCAGGTACGTATAGATTTTATGATTTTACACTCAACTGGGTTAACAAGCAGAAATGAAAGTACAGGTGAAACTTGAAACACCATCATGTCTTATCATTACATTGTACTCTGAGTCGCTAGCGAAGGTGAAAATTGCTCAACCCTTTATACCTGTGATTTATTTTTTGTTCAGGATGCCTGGCCCATTATCTCTGGCGATCATGGAAGATGACAGTGCCAGCTTTCCAAACTTCTGGCTAAGGATGTAGACCTGACCATTCATTCAGCCATTGGATGCTGCCTGTGCATGAGGCTGCTTCTTGGGCAAGCCAAACTGCCTGGAGGTCATGCTCAAGGTTGTATGAAACAAAACTAGAAAATAGAATTTTGACGTGAATGGTCCATGGATAGGTAGGTCTCTGCCTGTGTTCGATGTTTTTTTGGTTTGTTTGTTTTTATACATGGTCGAGGCTCGTGGAAAAGCTAGGATGCAGAACAGGCCAAGGCACAACGTAACAAAGGGAACATCAGGAGGAAGGGGAAACACCAATAGCAGGGTGGAGGGAGAAGATAGATGGAGACACACACAAAGAATGCAAGTAACAATGAGGGGTGGTTTAATGGGTGTAGAAAAGATCATGGTTTTGGATGGGGGACGACCTGAGATGGTGGTGAGTAACTGTCTTCAAGACCAGGAGAGAAGAATGAGATCGAAGAGAGTGTGGAAGGTGGTCCACAAGTGGGAAAGAGAGGAATAAATGAGTGGAGGTGAACAGTGGTTCTAGATTTAGGCAGTTTCATTATGAGGGGGTTGCTGGTGGACCACGTGCGTCCTGCATATACTTGGTGGGGGGGGGGGGAACAGAGCATGGAGAGAGCAGAGGATGCAAGTCCAGAAATGAGGAGAAGAAGACAGAGAGATCACCAACTGTCAGCATTGGCGAAGTGATAGGCCCGTAGACTCAGCGAGAGATTCCAATGATCTTGAAAGCCTTGGTTTCCATGGGTCAAAGCTGAGGAAGATGTCAGGCAGGGGAGCCAGCCCAGAGGGGATAGCAATACTCCATCAAGTTGCAATGAAAGGCTTGTAGGTGGATAGGAATTCAGGTGTGCCAAGGAAGGACTTGCATGATGGAGGATTCCCAGCCAGTATCTGGCTTTGGAAACCAACCCTGAAATGTGGCTTGCCCCAAGAGAGATCATGGTTACAAGTGAGACCCAAGGTTTGAGTGACTGAACCTCTTCGATACATTGTTGAGAAAGTAGATGGAGGGTTTGCGGAATGGTCCTTTCAGAGGGAGAGAGAGGGAGAGGAGGGGGAGGAGGGAGGGGGGGGAGGAGAGAGAGGGGGGAGAGAGAGAGGGAGAGAGAGAGAGAGAGAGAAGAGAGAGAGAGAGAGAGAAGAGAGAGAGAGAGAGAGAGAAGAGAGAGAGAGAGAGAGATTTTTTCTCTTCTGCTTCCAGGATTGAAAGATATTCCAAGTGTTTGACCAGTTTGTGATTTTGTCAAGGTCTGCTTGAGGGGAGGGAATAGGTTGCTGCTTGTCTGTCAGGAGGATGAGTGATGACATGGCAGAGAGTGGAGTCATCAGCAAAGAGATAAAGAGGATATTCCAGAGAGTCAGTGAGATCATTGAAATATTTGGGACTAGGATGGGACGAGGACACATGGTTTGGCTTGGCTTATTTAAGAGGTCACGTGACTCCTTCTTCAACGAATTTACGGATCATTGTAACGTCTTAAGTTATTTTCACATCTGATACCATATTTGTGTCACTGACGATGAATAAAGTGTTTTTAATCACATTTGGGAAAAATTAAATTCAAAGGAAATCCGCTTTTGATTCTACCAACCCTTAACTTACCTCGTCACCTCTAACTTGCCACGTGTCATGTCAAAATCTGCTCCTGAGAGACAAATTTCATAGATATGGCCAAGATAAATCATGGTATAAGATACTTATCATTGTTTGCCATTGTAATGAATCTGTGGTGTGTTTCAGTTACAAAGTTTATTCTAAAGTGCTCCCCAAGTAGTTTAAGCACTCAAGCAAGCACTCCATTTTAAACCGATGATAGGAATGGCTGGCTTGGCCGGTGCTTGCGAGCTGCTTGGTAACCGAACATACCCATGGACATCTCGACAGCATACAGTACATACACAATGCCAACAAAATGACAGAAATCATGACGATACCGTTCTTTAAGTTTTTAAAAGTACATAAACTCAAAGATGATGTGTGTACGAAAGTGAACACGTACATTTCATATCACTTTAAAGTTGACATGACATAATAACTTCTAAATTGGGAATTTCCCCGTCTCCCGACCAATTCCATAATGCATTTGTATTTTCTTGTGTAAATATGGAGGAGTGATCGATCACAGCCTTGCTATAAATATATATTAATATATACGAAGTTGTAAGAATCGGCAAACGAAATAAATTTTCAGATTTTTGCTCCAGATTTTGACATTTAATTTAGGCTACAAGTTCCGATCGTCAAATCTGACCACAGATTTTGATTATATCACTTTAATTAGTCTGTTGAGTGTATCCTGGTTCTAAGGCAGGCATTTTTGAGTAGCCGAGACAAAATGGTGGCTTTAGGCCCCTGCAAGGGAGAGCGGGTTGACAAAGTGTAAGCCTTTTTTGTTTTTTTCATGATGAGCACCCTTCAATATATTCAAAATGGTGTTTAAATTTGCCAAATACTTAGTTTCATTCATGTACTCCCTTGAGCTCCTTCAGTGTGCATGCAAAGTTTTGGGCTGCTAAGGTTTCATGGTTTTGGGAGTTATGGAGGACACACACAGCACGCACGCACTGCGCGTGCATAGACACACACACACACACACCTTATTATCTATCTATCTATAATTCCAGCAGTGTGTGTGGTGTGTGTGTGTGTGTTGTGTGTGTGTGTGTGTGGACCGCTTGTTTCTGCGACACCACTGGTCCGATCTAATAGAAACTTGCCAGGTATATTGCTGGGGACCTGAGTATGTGCCTTTTCAAGGTTTGATGTTACTCGGACAAGTGCTTCCCAAGTTATGGCCATTTATTTACCAACCAATGACAAGACACGTTGCTGCGTAGGCGTGGCTGCGTAGGCCGGTGCGCGGCCGGCCGATGATGATGTCACGTGCCGTTGCCGGTTACGATGGGATCGGTGCCTTAGTTACCGTGGCATAGAAGTGGCAATGGTCAATGGCAGCGAATGTCATGGCAAGCAAAGACAGGGAGGTAAACTTGATTTTAATTAACTCTGTGTGTGTAAGTATCACAGGCAGTTGTTACTTCAATGCAAGCGATAATCGTGGAATGCATGTGAACATTCCGTACGGGCACGCACCACTTCCGGAATAGTGATGACAATGTATTCTAATAATTTCTCGATTTTATATGCGCATTTATAGAATAAACACAATGCCCAATCCAGTCGTCGTTTACGAGAGCGAGGAACAGCCTGTGTGGTTGTTTCTGGCTCGCGTTTGAAAGCTTTTTTTTTTTTGGTTTGCACGTAGCCACGCACGTACGGGCACGCACGTACGGGCACGCAAGAGCGAAGCAACGGCCTGTGTGGTTGTTGTTTCTGGCTCCAGGGCCACGCACGTATGGGCACGCGAGAGCGAGGCAACGGCCTGTGTGCTTGTTGTTTCTGGCTCACGGTATGAAAGTTTTTTTAAATTATTATTATTATTTTTTTTGCACGTATGGCCACGCATGTACGGGCACGCACGTACGGGCACGTACTAGTCTATCTATAATTCCAGCAGTTGTGTGTGTGTGTGTGTGTGTGTGTGTGTGTGTGACTGCTGTTTCCCGACAACCACGGTCCGATATAATGAAACTTGCCAGGTATATTGCTGGGGACCTGAGGATGTGCCTCTTCAAGTTTGATATTAATCGGACAAGAGGTTCCCAAGTTATGGCCATTTATTTACCAAAACCAATGAGACAAGACACGTTGCTGCGTAGGCGTGGCGATGGGGAAAGGGCGCCATAGTTACCGTGGCGTAGGAGTGGCAATGGTCAATGGCAGTGAATGTCATGGCAAGTAAAGACAGGGAGGTAAACTTAATTTTAATTAACTCTGTGTGTGTAAGTATCACAGCAGTTGTTACTTCAATGAAAGCGATAATTCGTGGAATCCATGTGAACATTCCTTACGGGCACGCACCACTTCCGGATAGTGATGACTTACTGTATTCGAATAATTTCTCGATTTTTTTCTGCGCATTTATAGATAAACACAATGCCCCAATCCAGTCGTCGTTTACAAGAGCAAAGGAACGTCCTGTGTGGTTGTTTGAAAGTTTTTGGTTTTTTTTTTGGTTTGCACGTACGGCCACGCACGTACGGGCACATGAGAGTGAAGGAACAGCCTGTGTGGTTGTTGTTTCTGGCATGCGGTTTGAATTTTTTTTTTTGCACTACGGCAAAAAAAACGTACGCACGTACGGGCACGTACTAGTAGATATAATTAAGCCATGCAACACCCTGCAACCCATGTCTGCAGAAAATTGCTTTTTTTTCTGGAATGGCGGCCACATTTTCATCCAATCATCACGTAATTTTGGTTTCCAAAAAAAAAAAATAAAAGAATCTATGGGTAGGTGCTCCTATGTTTAAAGTTTTGTGTCAATTGCTCAAACGGTTGGGGAGAAACAAATTTAACCAGAGAGTTGGTGTCAAAGCCACCCATGCTCGCCTGTTTATACATTTATCGTTTTAAAAAGACTAGTCTAATAATATTTTTTATAAAGCATTGCAGTGAAGTCTGATCCAAATAATTTTAAAGCAATATATGTATTTGTATATTGTTAATCAGTAAACTAGTACACATATTAAATGAATGGCAAGCGTCTAGTATAAACAGGCGAGCATGGGTGGCTTTGACACATCTTAGGTTGAAATTTAATTTTTTTTTAAATCATTTGTTAATTTCAACTTCACTACACCATAGTATACCCCAAAGGAACCTCCATGCCAATATCAGCATCCTAGTACACATATTAAATGAATGGCAATTTTCTAAAAAATAACTTGCACCAAAAAACTTTAACGTTGATGTGCTACAAAAAAGTTAAGTTCAAAACAGGTCAAAAATTTAAAACATTTGAAATTTTTTTTAATTTCAAACTTCACTACACCAATAGTATACCCCAAAGAACCTCCATGCCAAATATCAGCATTC
>CM068960.1:121289092-121302761 GCA_035128595.1 Eptatretus atami | reverse complement strand
ACCAGACCACGAAGCAGAGCAACAGCCACCCGAAGAACAATCCCCCGACAAGAACCAACTCGAGCCAGGCAGAGGGTCCCTTTCTTATTCCTCTCCGCCCCGCCTCGCTTCGGCATGACTCATGCGCCCTTGTGCCCGCCCCCCGCAACCGCGGGTGGGGGCTGTTTACCTTGCTGAATCTCGTGACGACCCGTCCCAACCCCCGTCATTCCTGTTTACGCTGCTGAGTCAGCTGTTGAATCACGGGACGCTGTTTAATGTTGAATCACGGGACGGGAGGGTTCTTCTTTGTTGTTCTGACCTAACTATTAAAATAAATCGCAGCGCATTTACATAGATTTACCCATTAAACAATGGAAGGCGAACTATCTATAGAACATGTACTTACCGAGATAACTGAGCTAAAGGAACCTGAATGATGAGTGTGATCGATTTCCAAATTCGCAACAATATATATATATATATATATATATATATATATATATATATATATATATACAGTATATATTTATATATTGTTATGGTTGGGGTAGATGGAATGATTTAATAGGGAATTTAGCATTGTGTTGAGTTGCTTGGTCTGTGGACGAGTAAAAAGCATCTCGATGGAACTAAGTTAGGGAATCTATGAGCTTAAGTGTTACATGTCACCACACGAGGGGTGGTGCTGTGTTAATTAGCCTCGTGAGTAAAAATAAGTTCCCAGTATGTGATTGCCCTCTGTGATTTTCTCTATCTTTTTTTAATATTGCAAGCCAGGCAGTATTGCTGTTAAAGGCTCCCTGAAATGACAACGAACAGGAGAAGCCCTGCATTCCCGGGTTTGGGGGTGAGCAGGCCAGGCTCCGGAGGCGGAGGATATAGAGGCAGAAGGAGAGGGGAGTGATTGAAGACACGGGAGAGGCTGGCGCATTGCACGTGGAGATTGTGGAAGGCTTCCGTCTGGATAGGACAGGAGTTCGGCAGAGCACACACACGACGTCGGTGTGTGGACCGCACGAGGCAGGTGGCACCTTTGAAAAGAGGAAGGCTGGGACATTTGGAGCCTTCGTGTGGGAAAAGCTGCTTGCGGATTGCCTGGCGTACGTCTGCCCTGCTACGAGTGATGGCGTCATTTTGCGCATGTGTGCACGTGGATGGTGGAGGTGCCTCCATTCCGGGTTCGACGGAGATCAGCTCTGGCCCAAGCTGATTACCAGTATACTTGAAAAGGAGGGTTTTTCTTTTCATTTTATCACCCTTTGTATTTGCGTCAGTGTGCGAGGCCTCGACCGAAGGAGTTATTTATTTCTTTGTTTCATTATTTCTTTTCACATTATTGTCTTTGTAAATATTTGTGTATGTGCATTAAATGTGTTTATTTTGAAGAAATTGTATTCCTCCATTTGTAGTGGGGTTCGTGGATAAACCCCTTGTCCTGTGCTTGTGCTCTCCTGTGCCATACTACTCTGCCCGTCCGCTATTCCCCTCCGCCATGCCCTTCGAGCAGGTGTTGAAATCTCCGTCAATCAACTGTATCCGCCTCCTCTAAATAAGGTACTGCTCGGCTGTCCGCGGGGGCTGGCAGTGTTAACCGCCTGGCTCCGACAAATTTGGGTCGGGGGGTTACCCGGGCTGCTACCCCCGCGACAATATGTATATATTATATATATATATATATAATATATATATATATATATATATAATATTATATATATATATATATATTGTTACGGCTGTTGGAAATTCGCATTACACCATAAAGGTCCCGTAGGTGAGATATATTTCTTAAGTACATGTGTAGTTAGCCCAAACCCATTGTATAGAGGGAATTAATGTGATTCATTCGGGCTGCGATCCTTTGAGTTAGGCGTTTTTTCTGTTCTACCTTTGTTTTGAGCCACCCACGCCAACACAACAACAACGCCAGCAGCAAAAACCTACCTTCACCACTCGCTACCGCAAACCTCACATCACCGCCATTCCAAACAGCGCCATGGCCATCGGACACCGCCGAAAACCCTCCACCACCTTCTCCTACGGCCATTCCCGCACCACCTGTGGACGCCGAGCGTCGAGCTGTCTTCGGCGAGACACGCGAGACGCGAGTGAGTGCAGATGGCGGGTTTTCCGAGGAGAATTCGGATCAGGAATGATACACGCCCACATCTGATCCACCCAATCAGGAAGCGGGGGGCGGCTTGGCCCGCCTCCAGACGCGCCTGACGAAAATCGGCATATGCAAATTTGAGGATCAGGAATGATAAACGCCCCTTTTTCTCCGTCCAATCGGCGAGCGTGGCTCCGCCCCTGAGGTCGTTTGGATCCGAGAATTTGCATATGGTGGGTTCCCGAAGCCGATAAAAAGGCGAGCGCAGTGAGGAGCTCAAGCAGTGTCGGTGGAGCAGCAGATCGGTGAGGAAGTCAGTTGGGCTGGAGACGGAGCTCGAGGAGATCGGTGAGGCGAGATCGGTGGGGCAGACGGCTGCGGAGGCGAACGGCTGAGGTGGACCTGGAGGCTCGCGTCGCGGGATCGAGCAGCGCCAGCCATACTCCCTCCCAGAGCATCAACAATTCCCCTTTTTCCCCCGCGCTGAGAGAGTGCGACAAGGGCCCCGTTCCCACTTACACCAGCAGGTGCCCACGGAACCGCCGTGCAGCGACATTCTGCGGCTCGCCACGAGGGCGCGGGTAGGACCCTTCGTCTCGTGGCCCTGGCCGCTCATCCAGGTTCCACGCGCATTAGGCCCACGGGCCCAGTCTGACTCCCTTGCCTTTGAGGGGGTCTTTTCTTTGCTTCGGTGTGAATGCGTGTTGTGGCGCCGTGTCTTGTAAGGTAGTAACTGTATAAGTGGTCCGTGTGTCGTGTAGTCGGTTTTAACTCCTTTTATATGTGCATTTCTTTTGTTCAATGTGATATATGTGCAATCGCTTATTGTGATGTAAATACATGCTGTTTGCTTTACGTGCTATAGGTGTGCTCCGTGTGCCACGGAATAAATGTGCATTGTGTGAACTGTTTTCCCGTTTCGCTTCGTCTTTTTTCATTTGACCCTCCATCCTGCTCACGTAAAGGGTTCGTAGTGGGTGCAAAACGCCCGGTAAATAATCTGAACCGTCGAGGTCGACGATAACACCGCTCGGTTATCCCGATAGTACGGAACGGCCCGCCAAGCGGCTCGTGTCCGGAGTCGACCTGCGGCGAGGTACGATCGCCCGGTTTACCATCCGCGTGGGTACTTAGGTAGGTCGAGTTTGGCGAACAACCCTATCCTACGCGCGGGTGGCCGATTGGCACGATGTGGGTGAGGTCGAAAGGCCCACCCGTGACTGGATCCCGGCGTTAGCCGGGAGGGTCACGACTGAATTGTCCGTCCGGTGGGCGAGGGCGGTCGCGGTTCGAGTCGCGTGCCGATCGCAGCCGCCGACGGGCGCGAATTCGCAACACTGGTGTCAGGGGTGGGATTCTAATCCCTCCGCGTCTCCAAGCTAAATTCACAGGGAATCGGTCCAGGGGTGAGAGGAGCGTCCCCGATTCCCTCTAAATTACGAGCGATTAAATTAACCCCTTACGTGGAATAAGATGGCGTCTCAAGGCGAGCGGGAGCCGGGGGTAATAGAAATGTATATGTGTAGTGATGTAGAATCCATGGTCCAGGATGTAGACCGAGCAGGACATTGGTGTGCAGGAACAGTTTCCCCCCAAACGAATCCAGGGCCCGAAATGGGTGCGGCGGCGGCAGAGGCCGCGGTGTATAACACCTCCCCTCCCCTCTCCACCAAGGCCCCCGATCCTGGCCGAATCGGCTCAGCTAAGTGCACCCGACATGGCCGCGCTATTCGCCATGCTGGAACAAATGACAACAAAATGGAAGGAATGAATAACGAATTAAACAACAAAATGGATGGAAACGCACTCAGGATGGAAACAAACACAAACGAAATGAAGGAAGAAATAAAAGAAATGCGGGGTGAAACGCAGCAATAGGCAATGCCTGCAGGCGGGCATGAAGGCAACAACAGCGAGTGCGTAATGGCGACGCCACGTGTGGGGCGAACGAGCTGGGAGGGGGTGCAACGGTTGTCAGGCCCGCGGTGAAGGCGGGTGAGAAAAAAATAATCCGGGAGACGTGTTGGGCGAGAAGCGTGGAGTTGACGGAAAAAGTGACGGTAACCGAGAGGGAAAAATTAATTGGGGTGACGGAGACGTGCACGAAGGAAATAAAAATGGTGGAGTGTGAGAAAGACTTCAAGACATGACGAAGAGTTGATAAGCTGGGACTGGAGGTAAAAACGGAGACAGAGGAACTGGGAAGACTGATAGACAAACACAAGGGCAAGATGGAAGAACAGTTAGAAGCCAAAGCAAGGTCGGAGTGTGCGGAGATGAGAAAAGAATTAGAGAAGAAACTGAGTTACAGAAACACCAAAAAACAAAGAGACAGAATTACAAAACGAGCTGAGGATGGGTGAGAGAGGAAAGAAACGAGAACGGAGAATGAAACGTTAAGGAACCACGCTGTACAGATCCAACAGCTGGAAGCGAAGGCCAGATTAAAGAATGAGATGCAAGAAAGAGTAATGATGGAAGAACGAATGAGACAGAAGAAGGAAATCGATCAATGGAAGGAAACCACGAGATTGCAGAATGAGGAACAAGAAAGACAGTGGAATAGGAATACAAAGAACAAGGAATGAGACAGGAGAAAGAAATCTGTCAGTTGAAAGAAATAATGAGATTGCAGAACGAGGAACAAGAAAGACAGTGGAATAAAAACTGAAAGAGTATGAATTTGAAACTGAACGACAAAAGGAAAAAAATAGGTTGGAATACGAGAAGTTGAAGGAGCAACGAATGAAGCAGGAAGGAGAAATGAGGAGATTGAAGGACACAACGAGATTGGAGAGGGAAGAACGAAGAGGAACAATGGGATAGAAAACAAAAAGAACATGAAGCTGAGGTTGACCAATTGAAAGAAAAGGCAAGGCTGGAGTGCGAAGAGGTAGACAAAGAACAGCGAATGAAACAACAAAAGGAAATTAACCACATGAAGAAAACCATGAAACTGCAGAAGGAAAGACAGGAGAAGAAACAAGGAAGATAATGAGACAGCAGCAACTGAAACACAAAAGGAGATTAACCAAATGAAGCAAACAACGAAACTGGAGAAGGAAGGGCAGGAGAAGAAACAAGGAAGAGTAGTGAGACAGCAGCAAATGAAACACAAGAAAGAGATTAACCAAATGAAGCAAACAACGAAACTTGAGAAGGAAGGACAGGAGAGGAAGCAAGGAAGGGTAATGAGAGACCAGCGAATGAAGCACAGAAAGGAAATGAGCCAATTGAGAGAACGATGAGATTGGAAAATGAGGAGCATGAGGAAGAGTGGGAGAGAAACAAAAACTATACGAGTTTGAAATTAATGAACTGAAGGAGAATGAAATTGAAGTCCAGAGAGATGGAAAAACTCCAGAAAGAAACAGAAACTAATAGATGTATAGAGACCAGGGAGATAGAGAAAATAGAGGAGAGACTGCATGATAATGACGGGGTTAAAGGAACAGAACACACACACACAGAAGTAGTGGAGGATAATGGGGGTGAGCTCGTGGACTGGTGGAGACCCGGGTGAGCAGCTGGATGGCTGCCTCCAGGAAGAGGGGAGAGAGTATGCCCCCTTGAAGCGGATCACGACCAGGTGGGTTCGGTCGTGCCAAGCGGAGTTGAAGGGACGAGTGCTGTGGATAGGTGCACGTGTAGCTTGGGGGGTACAGAGGCCCGGGAACCTTGTGGGGACACGAATCCCCAGTGTGGTTTGTGCAGGGGTGTGTGTTTGCGAGTGTGCGGAGATGCGTGCTTTCCAGCACGCATGGTGTGAGTGAGACCCCCTGTGCAAGTGGAAGGTTAGTGTGAGTGAGAGGGTCCGTGTGAGGGAGACCGTGTGCGTGAGGTCTCTGTATGTGAGGGAGATGTCGGTCGGCATGCGTGAGCATGCAGCCGCGTCTCCGGTGTGAATGTGAGTGTGCTGGAGTGGAGTCTGTGCGTCGTGACACGCAGGTGTGCGTGGGTGGAACGGAGACGACGGCGACAGAGGGACAAAGGCCGGGTAGCGGCCGTAGCTGTTGTGGGGACCGTGCGGGTTCACCCAGCAGCGAGCGCGAGGTCCGTGCTGTGCAACGCACGAGGCCCCACGTGCTCGCTTGCGGGAGTGAAGCCCGGTCCGGAAACGCAGCGGTGGATTTGCCGATCCCGCGGACGGACAAAGTGTAGGCAGACGATGGATTTGGACCGGATGGGTTCTCCACGCGAGCGTGTGTTAGGCTCCAACGGGCAGAGCACATGTGTTCGCGTGGGGAGCCCCTCGGAGTGCGAGGTTGCTTTTGGGGGTGCGCAGGGTGACGTCATGGCTGCACATGGGTTGGAATCCGGCAGGAGGGGTATCCCTGCGGATGGTACCGTCCAAGAGGGACGAGGTACACGTGCAGCTGCATGACGTCACGGGAAAGGTGCAAGAGCGCGAGCTGTGAGTTGCCGCGCTGGTGCTGCGCGTATTTGGCAATACAAAATTAACGAAAGCAAGCCTCGCTTTCGGGTGAGCAGGATTCCCTGGGCAAGGGGTGAAAGACCCCCTTACCAGGGCCCAGGATGGAACTAGCTAGGGGGAAGGGTTAGCTTAGCTAGACCGGCTCCATGGGGCAGGGGTAAGTCCTCATGGGGCCCGTGGAATGGATTAGTTAGAGGGATTGTAGTGAGCTTTAGGTTGGGAAATGGATTTTTTAGAGATTTGGAGACAGTGACAGACTTTGAGTGTGTAGTGGGGACGTAGCTTAGCTACGTAGTGTTAAATGGAACGTGCTGTAGTTTAAGGGATGACGTGGGAGCACGAGTTAGTTAGGGGAGGTAGTTAGAAGGATGGAGGATTCAGCGATGTGTGTGTTGGAAAGTTGTGAGGAGAGTACATGTTGAGTGAGTGAGGCCAGCGGGTCTGTGTGAGTGGAGCGAATGTGGAATGCATGGTGCGATGAGTGTATTGGGGGAGGAGTGACTCCCGCCCAAGGGACCCGGGGTCAGTGTAAAGTGAGTTAGCTGGGTTAGTTAAATTGAAGAATGGAGGTCGTTTTGCTGTTGGTGGGAGTGTAGGCTCGAAACCCATTTGGAGGGGTGCAGGAGCCCTGTTGACGGGCTGGGAGCGTGGCTGCGAACGGTGAGTATCGCTGAGTGGGTACCCCGGGCACCGGCTAGTCGGCCGTGGTAGGCCAAGGGCCCATGGGGGCCGGGTTAGCGTAGTGGGCACGGGTGCGCCCGCTTGGTGCGGGGGCCCGGAGCGCCGTTAGCCGCGTGGGCAGTGTCGTGGGCACGGGTGACCCTCGGAAAGGGGCCGGGGCGCCAGCCTGCCACGTGTGCGTTTCAGGGGAGTTGCCATGGGGGCACTCCCGGTGTTTAGGGAGCTGGTAGGCTCGGAGGCAGTGTAGTGCCCGGGGGTGCCATTGTTGGAGAATCGGCAGAGGGTCGTGCCTGCCAAAGGGAGCCACGCGTCCAAGCCATGAGACCGTGCAAGGGCACGAGGGAGAATTCGAGGGCGAGGCCCGAAACTGTAAGGACACCAACACAGGCGACGGGAATCTGGGTGTTTAGAACCAATAGTGTAAGCGCGAGGCGCTTGTTGAAAGCCCGGGGTAGTTTAACAGTTAAATAGATAGGGTAGATTAGGAAGTGTACCCTCCGCACCATCCATCCCTTCGCTCCTCGTTGTGGGCCGCTGGACCCACTTTGGGTTAGAGATCGCTGAACTCTGGGGAGGCCATCTTGAGGCTTTGTTGGCCCTCGACACAGGAGGCTAGCTCTCCTTATTCCCTCCGGAAGGGAACGTAGGTTGGGAGAAGGCTAGGTGACAGAATAGGTTAGCCGAACAAGGACGATAAAGGGGGTTAGGGGACGATTTATAGTGGGGAAGAGGGTGAAAATAAAAACACAACAAAAAAAAAAAAATAAGTTGGGGGCTAAATTGGGTTTTGCAAATTAAGGGGTGGGTATGGACAGTGACAGGCAAAGGCGATAGGTGGGAGGGAGACAGGTAGGGTAGGTCCGAGTCCACCTTCTGTGTGGCCAACACCACCGCACTCCCTCCACCAACCTCCACTGCAAGGCAAAGGCTGGCCACTTCATCGTCTGCCGGCTGTGTTTGCCTGCAACGGCCTTTTCTGCAGGCTATGTTGCCTTTACCTTTGCCATGTCATGCCACTGCCCTGTTCACCAGCCCGTCGTTCAGTTTTGCTTTACCCCCCTGTTCATTTCCATGTGCGCCAGGATCCGCAAGCAACAGTTTGCAAGCTGCAGGAACTGTCCTGTTGGCAGCTGCAACACGGGCCTGCAGTGGCGGCCCGTGCACCGGTTCTTCTTTGACTCTCACCTTTTTTCCTGCAGAGTTCATTGATCCTGGGCCATGGTTTAGTGTAAATTATAAGGTTAAGGTGTTAAGTTGTATTGTAAATATGAGTGCGCCCCCGCATGTATGTGTTAGCGCGGCAATTTTTATTTAATCGTCTGTGTGAGTGAGTTTGTTTAGTTAGTTACTCAGCCCTCAGGTTATTTATTTTGGGGACACGAATACCATGAATGTCGCACTCAGGGATCCGTAGGTAAAACGTACTAGGGGAGAACTACACATGATGGCACACGATAATTTGACGATCGGGACGAGTTGTAAAAAGGGGAGGGGGTAGTGTTACGGCTGTGGAAATTCGCATTACACCAATAAGGTCCGTAGGTGAGATATATTTCTTAAGTACATGTGTAGTTAGCCCAAACCCATTGTATAGAGGGAATTAATGTGATTCATTCGGGCTGCGATCCTTTGAGTTAGGCGTTTTTCTGTTCTACCTTTGTTTTGAGCCACCCACGCAACAACAACAACAACGCCAGCAGCAAAAACCTACCTTCACCACTCGCTACCGCAAACCTCACATCACCGCCATTCCAACAGCGCCATGGCCATCGGACACCGCCGAAAACCTCCACCACCTTCTCCTACGGCCATTCCCGCACCACCTGTGGACGCCGAGCGTCGAGCTGTCTTCGGCGAGACACGCGAGACGCGAGTGAGTGCAGATGGCGGGTTTTCCGAGGAGAATTCGGATCAGGAATGATACACGCCCACATCTGATCCACCCAATCAGGAAGCGCGGGGCGGCTTGCCCCGCCTCCAGACGCGCCTGACGAAAATCGGCATATGCAAATTTGAGGATCAGGAATGATACACGCCCCTTTTTCTCCGTCCATCGGCGAGCGTGGCTCCGCCCCTGAGGTCGTTTGGATCCGAGAATTTGCATATGGTGGGTTCCCGAAGCCGATAAAAAGGCGAGCGCAGTGAGGAGCTCAAGCAGTGTCGGTGGAGCAGCAGATCGGTGAGGAAGTCAGTTGGGCTGGAGACGGAGCTCGAGGAGATCGGTGAGGCGAGATCGGTGGGCAGACGGCTGCGGAGGCGAACGGCTGAGGTGGACCTGGAGGCTCGCGTCGCGGGATTCGAGCAAGCCAGCCATACTCCCTCCCCAGAGCATCAACAATTCCCCTTTTTCCCCCGCGCTGAGAGAGTGCGACAAGGGCCCCGTTCCCACTTACACCAGCAGGTGCCCACGGAACCGCCGTGCAGCGACATTCTGCGGCTCGCCACGAGGGCGCGGGTAGGACCCTTCGGTCTCGTGGGCCTGGCCGCTCATCCAGGTTCCACGCGCATTAGGCCCACGGGCCCAGTCTGACTCCCTTGCCTTTGAGGGGGTCTTTTCTTTGCTTCGGTGTGAATGCGTGTTGTGGCGCCGTGTCTTGTAAGGTAGTAACTGTATAAGTGGTCCGTGTGTCGTGTAGTCGGTTTTAACTCCTTTTATATGTGCATTTCTTTTGTTCAATGTGATATATGTGCAATCGCTTATTGTGATGTAAATGGCAACGTGCTATAGGTGTGCTCCGTGTGCCACGGAATAAATGTGCATTGTGTGAACTGTTTTCCCGTTTCGCTTCGTCTTTTCTTCATTTGACCTCCATCCTGCTTCACGTAAAGGGTTCGTAGTGGGTGCAAAACGCCGGTAAATAATCTGAACCGTCGAGGTCGACGATACACCGCTCGGTTATCCGATAGTACGGAACGGCCCGCCCAAGCGGCTCGTGTCCGGAGTCGACCTGCGGCGAGGTACGATCGCCCGGTTTCATCCGCGTGGGTACTTAGGTAGGTCGAGTTTGGCGAACACCCATCCATCCCCGGGTGGCCGATTGGCATCGGTGGTGAGGTCGAAAGGCCACCCGTGACTGGATCCCGGCGTTAGCCGGGAGGGTCACGACTGAATTGTCCGTCCGGTGGGCGAGGCGGTCGCGGTTCGAGTCGCGTGGCCGATCGCACGCCGACGGGCGCGAATTCGCACAAATATATTAAAGCTCTTTCTAACCACTGACTCTGACTGACTGACTGATATTAAAGATCGGGACCTTCTGGGTGACGTCGAAAGCTAAAATTTTGTGGCGCGATGGACATCGAAGCCAGTACACCAGAAAAAACAAACAAACACAGAATCGTCGAGCAACATCCATAAATGAAAATATAAATAAATTAAAAAAATTATTTTAAAAAATGCAGGAGAGTGACCTGAGACAATGGGGAAGCATGGTAATTTTGTGTGCTGACGGACATCGAAGCCGATACACCAGGAAAAAAAAATCACAGAACCAATGGAAAGCATCCGTAAATGAAAATATAAATGAAAAATCAAATGCAGGTGAGGTCGACCCAAAACAATGGGGAAACACGGTTCGTATGCTCACACAAAGTGTCGCGAAACAGTGGGGCAAAACTCCCATCTACTATTAACACACTAGTCTCTAACCAATGGAGAAAGGCGATCGGGCAGTTTGGAAAGTTTATATAAGCTTTAGCAAAGGACATGTATTTACAAGCAAAACAGTTATGTACAGAGCAAAAGCAGTGTCACAAAGAAAGATATTACCCAAAAACATACAAACCCCTTAGTCATTCATCTTATCACAAATCTACAGACACAGGCACCTCAGTCACTCTGGGGAAACAAGATAAGAAAGAAGGATTGTTAGACAGAGATAAAGAATGCGGGGATTGTTGGTGACCCCGAGCTTACCCGACGTAAGCCTGTGGGCTTACAATGGTCCCAACTTGAAAGGGGGAGTTGGAGAAAGAAGAGAGGAGGATGATGATGTGATGCGCCGCGTGGGGAGAGATGTTAGGGTGAATGCTTCATAATGCGTTGGAGGAAAATGTGAATGCCAGTCAGTAACCCAGCTCTGAATGGGTCGAGGGTGCAATTGTTCATTGCTCTTGTGCGTTCTAAGTGAATGATAATAAATAGGGACATAATTAAATAGAGTAAGTGAACGATTATAAATAGTGTAAGTTAGTGTGTTGCTGGCACGTCCAGGGAAAAACTCTGTGGCTTATCAGCTCTCGCTCTGCGACACCAGTGTGTTCGCTTCCACAGTGGCTTGCTCTTGCTTGTCTCTCGGATGCTCCCTGGACGCATACCAGCCCAGGTTATGGAATTCGCCAGCCTTATGAAGCCCCTGGTGGAGGCGTAGTCCAGGGACTGGCAGCTCTTCCTGCAGCTTCCTGATTGGTGCGCTCTCGTTGCCATGCATTTCATTTTGGTCAAGCCCATTGTCCTGCAGTGTGGTTGATGGCCAATTCCACCCAAATGTGGTGCTTTCTTCAGACGCTTCTCCCATTGAAGAGGTTTACACTCCTGGTCTGCACCACTTTATGTCGATAGTTATTGGATTTGTCATGATATGGGTTTTGTAAAATGTAATGTTGTGCGGTGGAAAAGTGCATATGGCTGTGCTGCAAAGAGGTGCAGAGAGAGAGAGAGAGAGAGAGAGAGAGAGAGAGAGAAGAGAGAGAGAGAAGAGAGGAGAGAGAGAGAGAGAGAGAGAGATAAGAGAAGGAAGAGGATGAAGGATTAGAAAAAGAAGTGATACAATGGGGGGGTGGGGGGGGGGGTTCTAATCTTGGTATACAAATGTACAATGCATTTCTCTGTCCACAGATACAAGGGGAGAGGTAATCTAGCTGAACAAAATACAACGGATATATCCAAACTCCAGGGTTCCTTTATGTGTTGGATGAAACTGCTCGGGGTCTTTCACCAAAACCGCAACACAATATGCACATGCACGCACGCACACACACATGCACGCACACAAAATAATGTCGCTTTGGCCAATGTACAGTAGTATGTGCCCCTCAGAGGGGAGAGGGGAAAAGCATGGACTGTGCTCCAAAGATGATTCTCTGTTGGGGAACAACTTGCATTTAAATATTTATATTCCGTATGCAGAATGTAAATAAATAAATGTGTGTCCACAGTCGCCACAGTACTACGTGGAGTGTAAGGAGTGGTCGCATGCTCCTGCTCAATCTTAAACAAGGAAATTGGGTCATTTGGCCCATCATTGCCATGTTGCATTCTCAAGTTAATTTTTGCTACAGCTTTAAACAACCATGTTCGTGATGTTTTACTCACCCAAACGAAACCACGTGATCTTGATTGCGCGTCACACCTTGTACTTTATATGCTTTGGGCTTGAGCTCTATGGTAGAGATACACCACACACATGATTGATGGGCCACATTGTCCTTTCTTACAAGCTTTTGTATTGCCTCATCCTCATCGTTGTGGGTCATCATCAACATCAAAATATCTATCTTTATTCCAGTCATGTAGGTATCTCGGTAAATAAAGCATTAATCTATTATGCTTCAAAATGTTTTCCAAAAACAGCTTGTGAAAATAACAACAATGGAGCCATGCAACTGCTGCTCAAGTTTGGGGCCGATGTGAATGTGTGTGGCAATCATGGACACACTCCGCTGTTCGAAGCCATCTCAAAGAACAACAAAGATATGGTGGAACTGCTGGTAGCTGCTGGGGCTAAGATTGAAGTCAGAAACAACTTCGGTCTCACCCCGATGTTTCTTGCGGCCGCGTGTGGTCGCTTGGACATTCTAAAGTACCTACATGCACTCGGTGAGGAAGTCATTATCTGCTTTTGCATATACTTTACTAATTCTCTCTATTGACCCTGTTGTTTGGCTCCACCATAAGCCACAAAACCTGGATTTCAAAAAAATGAGCCACGGTGGATGACATGCACACACAGCTTCATTGTGCAGTGTTTGTCTGAGGTATAGAACATTAAATGCATGTTATTCCAAATGTTATTTCATTTTCAGGCACTGATGTGGACACTGAAGCAAAAGATGGTGCAACAGCTTTGTATGAAGCCTGCAAAAACGAGCACGAGGACATTGTGGAGTTTCTGCTGTCCATCGGTGCCAATGCCAATAAAGCAAACAACAAAGTTTTGATGCCTTTGCACATTGCATCTTCAAAGGGAAATGAGGAGTAAGTCCAATTTCAACAAGAATTGGGCACAACACAAAAGGGAGGTAGGTGGGTGAGACTAATGGGGACAGGGGTGGAGATGACCAAACCAGTTGAAAGACAGTCAAACATATAAAGGTTCCTAACTTGTCTAAAATTTCTACTAACAGTTCCTAAACTTTGGGCTATTGCCAAGATGTCGATTATGGCTCAGACCATCCTTCCATCCATTGGGACCATACTCTGTGCAGAGCGTTGATGCTGCCTTAGCAGTCTCCTTGGCTATTGGGCA
>CM068960.1:121262476-121281513 GCA_035128595.1 Eptatretus atami | reverse complement strand
TAGTTGTGTGCAAATGAGAACCGTTGCTATGGACACCACCGTTGCCTAGCAAAGGGACTTTGAAATTTTTAAAAAATCATAAAAAATTTATTTTTTCGAAAATCAAAAATCGGGCCACGAGAGACTGTGGGTAGTACATTTAGCCGATCAGCCTGGGGGGTTGGTCGGTATCAAATTGGGGGAGAATGCTCATAGTGATTTTTGGGATGGTGTAGACCCTAGAGTTAGAAAATATGTGATAGCATTGTGGCAGTGGCAGCTTTATGGGAGTTATCCCCCTTTTTCCAAAATGGCCGCCAAATGCTCATACCCTATATATAGCAGATTTAAGACCACCTAGAGCAGTGATACTGGTGTCTACGACTAGGTTTGAGGGGTCAGATATATCATTTCTGTATTTACTAAAATATTGGATACAGCCTTAATATTAAAATTCAAGATGGCCGCCAAAATGGCTGCAGACACATATTTAAATGACCGCGTTTAAGGTCCTAGACAGTTACGACAGTGATTTTGGTGTACATTTCCAATATTTAGGTAAATACAGAAATGAATAATCCGACCCCTCAAACCTAGTCAAAGACATCAGTATCACTGTCTCAAGTGGTCTAAAACCTGCTATATATAGGGTACTGGGCATTTTGGCGGCCAAGATAGTCACTATGAGCATCCCCTCCCCCCCGATTTGATACCGACAACCCCCCCGGCTGAATGTATGTATATTTATATATATATATGTAATATATATGTTATATTCTCTTTTTCAGGTATCGTGGTAGCTGTGGAAGTTCTACGTAAGAGGCCTGGAATACAGTAGACTAGCATTAGATGTCCGTCAGCATGGAAACGCCCAGGGACCCGCCAATAAACTGTGATCATACACCAGGCAGTATCGACGAAGATGAACATTTAATCAGTCCTCAAAGTCATGACTCCTGGCTAACCTTACTTGAAGCGCCAAAGTCAGGAACCATGTCCCCATTTTAGACGTTGCAAAAACGCTTGAGGACAAAGAAGTTCCAATTATGTTCTTGAAAGCTGACCGGTCTCTGTTTGGTCGCATCATAGTGATGGCACAAAGGGTGCAATCTCACGATGGAGGACATCCTCTCTCACTCCTTGGGACCACTACCCTGGGCTCTCTCTACCCAGACGGATTACTCAGGAAAACAACAAAGCTTCCTTAGCCACTACTTTGCAGAAGAATGTGACAGTAGCAGACCAACTCCCCACAAAATCCGGCTTCTGTGGTCGATGGAATGAACTTAGTTCAAAGAGTAAAGGGTGATCAAGCTACGTTTGGAGACATTGCCACTACAATACTGTCTATGGCATTGCGTGAAGGAAGTAAAGTACCAGAAATAGATGTTGTGTTCGACACGTATCGAGAGAATTCTATCAAGAACAGTGAGAGATCGGCACGAGGTGAAGAGACTGGACACCATCTGCAGGGTATCACAAGCGCACAGATTGTGAGGCAATGGAGAAGTTTCCTGACAGGAATAACTAACAAAACCAGTCTGATTAGCTTCATTGTCAGTGAATGGAGGAAGCCAGTGTACAGAGAGAAACTACATGAGAAGATTCTGTATGTAACTGTAGATGACAAATGCTACAGAATACATCACAGGGCAGTGAAGAGTACCAGATCTCCAGTGCCAGCAGGAGGAAGCAGATGGGCGCCTACTTTTCCATGCTGTCCATGCTGCTACAGAGGGCTACCAGGCTGTAGTGATATGCGCAGAGGAACACAGATGTCTTTATCATGTGTTTGGCATTCCATGACAAGATAGGAGCTCCGTTATTCCAGAAATGTGGAACTAGAACCAGAACTAGATTAGTTGACATCGGAAGTTGTGATATGTGCAAACTGTCAGACTGCGAGAATCGGTCATCAGATGATGTGGAGAGTACGGACGAGGATGACGATGTGGATGCTGATGAACAGTAATTATTGACAGTAAATGATGAGTATTAGAGTCATCATGTACATTTCACTACAGTTGGATATATCATTTCTGTATTTACCTAAAATATTGGAAATGTACACCAAAATCACTGTCGTAACTGTTTTAGGACCTTAAACGCGGTGATTTAAATATGTGTCTGCAGCCATTTTGGCGGCCATCTTGAATTTTAATATTAAGGCTGTATCCAATATTTTAGGTAAATAAAGAAATGATATATCTGACCCCTCAAACCTAGTCGTAGACACCAGTATCACTGCTCTAGGTGGTCTAAAATCTGCTATATATAGGGTATTGAGCATTTGGCAGCCATTTTGGAAAAAGGGGGATAACTCCATAAAGCTCCACCACCACAATGCTATCACATGTTTTCCAACTCTAGGGGTTCATACCTTCATAAAAAACACTATGAGCATTCTCCTAATTTGATACCGGTGACCAAAATTCGGACCGGGGCTGATCGGCTAATTCAGCCATATTGTCAAGAATTTCCAGCCGGATCCTATGAAAACTGTCGGAGAAGATAGACTTTGAATGAACCCGGTCGAAAACAATAAAAAAACGAAGTTCGTTATATCTCAGAGACTATGAGTCAGATATACATGAAACTGGTATGGTAGGTTCTATGGTATGTCCTAGTTATGTGTGAGAAGAAACGTTGCTATGGACCCCTCGTTGCCTAGCAACGGCCGAAAAACCTCTAAATGTGGGGGTATTTTAACGAAAAAAACAATCTGCAGCATTAACCCTTGAAGCTAGAATCATGAATTTTCTTGTGCTTAATCCTCAGGTCATTCCCCATCGAACGGGCCCATCGCGTCAGGTTCTATTGGGTAGGCGACTACCCATGTCCGCCTACCGGCTTGTCTGTCTGTCTGTCCAGAGCATAACTCCGTGGACTTTGATCCGATCTTGATGAAACTTGGTTATGTGTTCGATATCAATGTCTAGTTGTGTTTTCCTGGATGAGGGCGTGGCTGCGCCCATGTGGTGGTGGAGCCACGCCCAAAAATAGCCATTTTAAGGGGGTAGTCGGATTGAAAATCTATCTTCTCCGAGGGAATTGACTGAATGGAATGGGTTCTTCGGTATTTAAATAGCAAAATGAATTATCTAAAACTTGTCATTGTCCGATTTTTCATTTTCGTCCCAAGGTCAAGGTCACAAGGTCAAAAACTTAGAAAATTGCGAATTTTGACATAAAAATCATATGACCGCCCAAACTTTGAGAGCTAGGATAACAATATTTTTATGCATAATCTTGAGGTCATCCCCACCTAAAGTCTTGAAACAATTTTGCTCTATCTCGAACACCTTGCCCGTGGCGCCCCTTCAAGTTTGTTTTTACGCTGATTTCATCAAAGTATGGATAATCCGAGGAGTGCGAAATGCCATATAGCCTATATGAGTTATATTGTTCCTGGAATGTTCCAGAGGAAGTTTTGCACCAAAGGTCATAATCCTTGACCTTTGACCTTTAAAGGCCACAAAGGTCAAATTTCAAAGTTGTGGGAATCGAACCGGGTTTTCGACCTTCTTCGGCGAACTAACTCCAATAAGTTAAGCACGTATCCTGTTTCCTTATTTTAATGTCACAACATTGTTTTGTGACCTTTAAAGGTTATGCAAAGGTCAAATTTTGGAAGTTGTTGAACGAAACCAGGTTTTCGACATTTTGCAGCTAATAACCTGTCACCCATACACACATGTTGATCATTTTTATAACTTTGTCAAAAATTATCACATTGTCTCATCCTTGACTTCTGAAACCATCTACATCGTCAAATACCGCTCGTGAACCATTGTCGTCTTCAGACTTGTTTTTTTAAAATCTTGATTAAAAACGAATTTTTTTTTTTGATGATTTGACATTTATTTGCTTGAGATTTGGCAAAACAAAAACCCTCCTCCATTGACCTCAAACACCAACATGTAACCAGAAATGAGTCGTCACATCGGGAATAAAGCGGACACGTGCTGAGACGTGGGTCTATTAATTAAACTGAGGAAGCTCACTGGGAAGCGGGTGAAATGAAATTTCACTTTGATGGGACCCATGTCTGAGACATGACGTCCAACAAAATGACAGAAGTTGATACTGTAAGCACGGCATGTGAAGAGCCGAGAGGGTGGTCTAATATTGGAGGACAGTGGACATACCACACAATACACACCTCTGATACAAATGGCAAAAACTGGATGGTGAAACAAGCTGTATAAGGTGAGCAACAAACAACAATCCTCGACGAGAGATGTTGTCTCAGTAGTTAGGGTGGCGGCTTGGGATCCTAGGGTCCTGAGTTCAAGCCCCGTCGGCGCTGAATTAATACACCAGGGTTGACTCAGCCTGTACCTTCCGAGGTCGGCGAAATGAGTTCCAGTTCCAGTGTGTGTACTGGTAGAGGGGCACTGCATCAGCGACACAGTCGCGCTTCAAGAAATGATAGCTACCCCCCAGCTAAGCTGCCATACGACACACCATCTGACTAATGCCACATACATGTGTGCAACACCCAATGGGAACTCCAACAATCACACAACCCACATTTCATCACGTCCTTCCCGGACACGAAACCAGCCTTGTTCGTGCCCCGGAACACAAAAGCAAGCGCACACACTTACAACACCAGATCACGTGCAAGTGAAAAATAAATAAATAAATAAATAAATAGTAGAGCAGCCCATCAATGATGCGATTTGACACTTATTTGTTTGAAGCTTGCAAAATAAAAACACTCTCTATTTGACCTCGCTCACCAGCACGTGACCGGAAATGAGCAGTCGCATCAGTAATGAAAAACAGATACATCCGATGCTCGGCATGTATTGGCCTGAGGAAGTCTGTTGCAAAGCGGATGAAATGTTGCCTGAGAACGGGTCTGCTCTTGCTTATTGCTCAAATCAGTGGAGTAGATGAAGTTTACTTTTTGGTTGGAAGTACCTTTCTTTCTTTTAAAATGGATAATAAAACCACCCAATCCTATTTGACATATTGTTGCAGGGCCGGGCATCGGCGGAGAGCACAACCGCTAGATGGAGCAGTAGAGTCGGCTCCACCGATCACCGGAATTTATAGGTCATCACCCCGGATAACTCCGGAGCCGGTGGGTCCCTTATCGGCCCGAAGTTCGCCAATAGGTCGACCACGTGGGGTAGGGTCGATTGCCATTTCAATTACACATACCCACGTCGTTCAACTACCAGGGAAATTCACCTCGAGATGCTCGAAAGGAAACGAACCGCTAGCGTACTCAAACCGGTGTGCGACCCGAGCGGATGGTCACGAGTTTCGTCAGTCCAAATGTCCCTTTACAGCGGCAACAGCCTGGCTAATTCTCCAACACGCACCGTGTAAAAACCAATAAAATAAGACAAAAACGAACGATACATTTAACACATGGATTTATTTATAACGGAGCAGGGGGGGGGGGGCACGTAAGAAGCAGAGTTATCCGAATATAAGAGGACGTATTATGTACAGCAAGGCACTTGTACAATTTCCTACTTACTGGACTGGCGCCATCCAGCTCGGAGGGAAAGGCGAGCTGAAGACCAGATTCTGCCTCGGACCTGTCCACCTCGTGTGGTCTTCGCGCTGAGTCGAACCGGGCACCAGCGAGAGACGAGCCGAATCCAGCACCGGGGACGCGGCGCAACACCCGCTGCTCTCGTGGGGGATCGTGTCTCGCAAGCTCTCAAGCTCTTGATCATGAGGAGAGGAGGAAGAGGAAGAGGAGCTCAGTCCGAACGCGACGCACACTTAGTCCCTGTCTCCTGTCTCTGGAAGGGGGGGGGGGGGGGGGGGGGACGCCTCCGCCCTCACGCTCTCCCTTACTGGATGGTTTTGGCACACAGAACTGCTCGTCGCACTGTCATTGGCCAAATGAGCGGCAAGTCCATTGATTGGCCGGGGGCGTGGTGACGTCACGCGGACCCCTTTCCTCCTGTCGCAGGATCTGATTGGCGCGAGCGGCGGTCACCACCATAGCACGCTGATTGGTCGAGGGCCGCCACGAGGCTCCTCCTTGAACTCCGCCACAACAACAGCCAATGAGCTGTATTCTGCGTGAGCTCGCTCACGTACGTGCTGACACGCACGTAGGCGATGGCGTCGGCCAGAGCGAGGTGAAGGTGATGCTGGCGCTGTCGCAGTCATGAGGGGTGTAAAAATGAAAGAAAACCACTATATAAAATAGCGCATGTACATTTATTCACGCATTGGACTAGGAAAAGGGAGCTATCTATCCACATTCACTATCGAAATAACTAAGCTATAGGACCTGAATGTTGTGTGCTCAAGGCTTCCAGATTCGCAACAATATAAAGGTACAGGTTGTTTCAAAAGACCTGGGCAACTATGGTTGTTAATATATATAGAACGACAAATGATCCAATGATACCCTTTGGTTTATATGATACAGAAACTCATAAAGTTTTGTGCACACCATTAATCCACTTCAATGTGAGCTCCGTCTGTCATGCGCAGGACATCAAGGTGGTACACGAGTTCTTGCCATGCATTCGCTCAGCATGTTGCGTCCACCAGTGCGCATGCAGCTGTAATCTGAGAACGAAGATTGCAGGTTTGCCACCTTGGTGTTGCAGACCGACATCTTTGAAAAACTCCCACAGAAAAAAAAATAAAATCAAGGGCAGTTATGTCTGGTGATCATGGGGGTCAGGCCGTTGGTCTGTTTCAGCTAATCCAGTGACCTGGGAATTTTTCATTCAGGGTGGCTCTAATGACTAAGGCCCAATCAGGGGGAGTGCTGTCCTGTTGAAAAATTATATCGGATTGCAGGTGAATCCTTCCAACATGTTCATGTAAATTGTCTTCGAACATGTTTATGTGAATTATTGAGGTCACTGTATCCCCGCAAGGAAAAACAGACCCATTAAGTGGTCATGGAGAAGGCACACCACACATTGACTTTGGACTGTCGTGTATGTGTTCAATAACACGTGGAGTTTTCAGAGCCCCAGATCCTCACATTGTGCCGGTTGACCTTCCTCAATACATGAAAAACTTCGTCTGTAGACTGACCTTTTCAGGTAATCTTCGCCATCCTCTATGCGACTGAGTATTTCCAAGGCAAGCGCCTTGCATTTGGGTCTGCCATTTGGTTTGGGTTCATACAGAATCTGCACCTTATAGGCATAAAACTTCAGTCTTTCATGCAAAATCCTGTATACAGTGGGGTTGGTAGTCCTCGTTCTCTGGATGCACGTCAAATTGATTTTCTGTAACTCTGTTGAAATGATTCACGCACCGTTCAACGTCTGCTGCACTTGTTTGGCAACGGGTACTTTTCTGTTTCTGACAACTTTCAGTCTCCTTAAACCTCATGTACTAGTCCGCAGTGGCGGATTTGTTCCATAACTTGTACGGAAATTACGCTGAACTTGCGTGCCGGATCTCGTCTCGATGAACCATTCGACGCACTGAGCTTTCTCCTGTGGAGTCGCCATTTTCTTTCACATTAAACCACCAGACCTGAAAATAAAGAAATTTTATGAGTTTTGTATCATATAAAACGAAGGGTATCATTTGTGGTACTAATATATTAACAACCAAAGTTGTCAAGACCTTTTGGGAACACCCTGTATATATACACACAGTGACCTGCAATAGTATTCACCCCTTTATCTTAACATCTTGTAATTCGTGCTGCGGGAAAGCTCTTCCGGCAGTCGCAGACGCAATGTGCATTGTGGTGGTGACATCACAGGGTTTGCATTAAGTCAGAGAACGACATTAATTATCATAATTGCACGAGACCACATCCAGTGTTGACTCCAGATTGTGTTTGGTGAAGCAGGAGATAATGTTCCATGTAGCAGGTGGCACTTATCGCTCCCAGAATCGTGCAGCAAGAGCTGTATGAGACACTGTACTGGCACTTTCACACTCATGGTTTGGAGTTGCATCGTATCTGCTTTATAATCGAAAGGTTTTCAGTCACAAGTGTATGGAAGCTTGCTATGTTGCCCTGATGATGCCCTAATGAGGGCAAAAACAGTCAGTAACTGCACTTTTTTTCCCATGCACTTGTGACAGCATCTGCAATTCATCTTGGTAACTAGCGCTGCGAGATAGCTCTTCCGGAAGCCGCAGACAGATAGCATTATATGTGACATCATGATGTTCGTTTCAGGTCGGAGAACAACATATATAATATGTTCTGCAAAGTATTCACCCCCTACCAATAATGTCACATTTAGATGAATTACGAATTACGTCGAAACAATTTCCCAAATGAACTTTGTATTCACAACTAAAGAAACAAACTAAACACTGTTATAGGTGAAAGAGGTTACATGTTGTGAATACCTGCAAAAAACAATCAAAATTCACTGGTTGTAAAAGTATTCAGCCCCTTCAGTCAGTAGTTGGTGAAAGACCTTTTACAGCAATGACTGTGATGAGTCTTTTTGGGTAGCTCTCTACCAGCTTTGCACTGAGAGATGTGTCACCTTTGCCCATTCTTCACGTGAAAATTGCTCTAGTTCTGCCAATTTTGATGGAGATCGTCGATGGACTTCAATCTTGAAGTCTCGCCATACATGTTCAATTGAGTTCAGGGAGGACTTTGACTGGGCCACTCAATGACAATTTATTTTCTTCATATTCAGCCACTCCAGTGTGGCTTTATCTTTGTGCTTTGGATCGTTGTCTGACTGAAATGTGAATCTCCTACCCAGGTTCAGATTCATGGCTGACTCAAACAGGTTTTCATCAAGGATTCTCCTGTAGTTGCACCGTCCATTGTCCCTTCTATCTGAACAGCTCGCCATCCCTGCTGATGAAAAGCAGCCCCATAACTTGATGCTGCCACCACCATGCTTGACAGTATTGACTGGGTGATGCACAGTGTTCAGCTTGCGCCAGGCATCATGCTTTGAATTTAGTCCAAAAAGTTCAATTTGTCTCGTCTGACCACAAACTTTTCTCAACAACACTGCAGTATCATTACGATGATTCATCGCAAACTCCATATGAGCTTTTAGTTGTTTTTTTTCAGTAATGGCTTTTTTTTTGCCACCTGCTCCTCGAGGCCATCTTTGTGAAGGGAGCGGGATATTGTTAATTGATGACACGACCCCCATCTCGGACATAGAGCCTGAGAGATCTGTCAAAGTCATTGTTGGATTTATAGTGACATCCAAACACAGTTTCATGCTTGCCTGGCTGATGAATTTGGATGGTCGACCTGATCTGGGTAGAGTCTGGGTGGTATGATACGTCTTCCACTTCCTAATGATGGATTTCACCGTACTCAAACAGATAATGAGTGACTTTGGAAATCTTCTTATAACCCTTTCCTGAGGTGCTTCTCCACCACTTGCTCCTTGGTCTTCATGTTGCCTTGTTGGTTGACCAAGTGAGTTGCACTTCAAAAACTCCTTAGATAAGTGGAGGAGCTTCATTGTTAAGTTAAACAACTGATTACGCACAGGTGAAACCTATTACACTTATTTGGGAACCTTTCAAACAATAATTTGCTCCTGAAGTGATTTCGGGTTAATTAGGCAAAGGGTTTGAATACTTATGCAAGTGAGAATCATCTGATTTTTTTTTTTCTGTTAATCGAACTTATTCACATTTTATAGCTTTATCACTTTGGAGTAGTTTGTGAAGACTATATATCAAGTTTGATTTGAAGCATTATGAATAAACTCAGGTAGCATCAAAATGTGAAAACTTTGGAGGAAGGGAGGAAGAGGTGTGAATATTGCAAGCTACTGTGGAAACAACATATATGATATTTTTCACATAAAAGTAACGCCACAATGCAATCGTACATATTACACATCGATGAAGGATGTTTCGCAGCCCATAGAGGAAAGTGATGCAATGACCTATGAAACAAAGTTAAAGCCACTGTGGTAATAAAAACCTGAGGTCTTCAAAGCTGCACTTTCACTCTTTTGGAAAGGTCACAGTACTACTAAGGGAATGCACAGACAATGGAACAGTTGAACGTGGAGATGTATCAATATAAGTGTGCAGTGTTAATTATGAGTCATCCAAATATTGCATGTGCATAAGAGTTGATTTTCCAACTTACTCCCTTCAAAGCAACATTATGCAATTGCCAACACCACCTTCCTACATTTCATGCATATGTTATGTATTGATCGTCCTTACCTTATCAGATCTTTACTTGTAGTTGACACCATTTCCTGACACTGTCCACTTTATTGCTCGTAGTTCTGCGAGTTTCTCTCCTCATCTGAGCTGGAGCCGTGGTCAGGACCCATCATAGCATTTCTTCTGGACTATATTGGGAACGTCCGCCTCTGTTCTCGCCTCAAGGAGCACCTGGATTCATTTGAGGAGTGGGCACCTATACGAGAAACGGCAGGTACACGTGACAGCAGTGTCTCAATATCTCCAAAAGTAGGCTTATGTAGACTCATAAAAACTCATCCGACTAGATGCATCAAAATTCATTGATAACACGGTGCTAAAATAAAATGGCAAACAAAACTCTTTTGCGATAATCACGTCCACTCGCCCATATTTGCCGCTTGATGATTCGAAGAGTGATCGGCCGGCGGAACCTCCACAGATGACTCGTCTACCTGTGCCAAAGCGGCTTCAACATTACATATTGCACAAGACCGACATGGAATAACTGGACCATTTGGAACTATGCGGTTTTCAAGTTGAATATCTTCATACATGCCTTTATGGATTTCACTTTGGAGGGCCTTTGAAGTCTACAGAAATTTAAAGGGATGTCCTGGGGTGGAGTTGATGACTCTAACCTATAGATTGTGTTTTACCTTGTTACTCATGTAAACAAATACTAAAACCGTATTTTTACCAATTCATGCCTCCATGCAAAATATACATTTAAGATGAATATGAAACTCAATGATGTCATTGGTCTCTCGCCCATTTATCTGCCTCTTACGAATCTATGCACACATACGGGCCTGAAGGATGGAGTGTATTGGTTCGTAGATGAGCATAACACTAAGGAACATGGCAAGGCCTTAACAATCATGAAACCTGTTTTCTTTGTTTTTACGTTTTGAGAGTTGTAGAAGGTGCTCCTGTTAGTTTTTTTTAAGTGGAGGCAAGGATTCTCGAATCAACACATGCAAAATGACTGGCCCGTAGCACAGATGGGAGAGCAAGAGAAAGGAGCGTTTAATTGTTTTATTTTTATAAACCACATCTTTTTTTATGGGATATACAGGAATGCTTTGTACCATGTTAGAAATGCAGAGAGGTAATTAAAAATATAACATTCATTCAGTGTCACTTTGAGTGGATCGATTTGTTTTGCCTGGTGACCGATAATGTATACTACGTGTAAAGGTATGAATGTCGTTTGTTCATTGTCAAAATGTTACAAATGGTATTCACTGCAAAATAGTATTAGGTTTTGCTATAAAATTATCTTTACAAATGAAATAAAATATACGTATAAAATTGCAGTCAGATGATTAATTTACGTTGATTATTTTTACAATCACAACAGGCGGTTGTGGAGATATAGGTTTGCATCAATGCGCTGAACAGATGTTTGGTACTACAGAACTTTAATATAAAGAAAACAAACATGACATCTATCTATATCTATCTATCTATCTTCGATATATTACTAAAACTCTCATCTTGTATATATGCATGTATGTATGTTCCCGAAATACAGTCAAAACGGTACAAGATAGGGCAAAATTTTTTGGCCCACCTTGCTCACTATTCTCTTGCGTGTGCAGTATCAAGTTTCGTTCAAATCGGGCAACGAAAAAATTATTAAAAAATCATTCCGATTCAGTCAGGTACTCTTCGGAGAATTTGATCAATGCAAACAACCTCAGCGGTAGAGTTCGCTGGAGCTATCCTTTTTTTTTTCTTTTTCTTGAAATGATTTATTTTAAATCTCAAACATTTAGTAGAGACAAAGAACGATTCATTTTTAAGCATAAATAAACATCGCCATTTTGATCTAATACTTCCGTGTTCATGAATAAAAAATTGTGTTTAGAAGAATACGCACAATAATTTCTTCAACTTTCTTTTCTCCGTTTTTTTCACATTGACGCGCAATATCAAGTTTCGTTCAAATCGGGCAACAAAAAAATTATTAAAAAATCAATTCCCGATTCAGTCAGGTACTCTTTGGGATTATTTGATCAATACAAACAACCTCAGCGGTATAGTTCACTGGAGCTATCTTTTGTTTTGTTTTGTTTTTTGAAATGATTTTATCAATCGCTGTCACAACGGGAACCTAATGAGTTCACGGGTCGTCTAGTATATTACTAAAACTCTCATCTTGTGTGTGTGTGTGTGTGTGTGTATAATATATAATATATATATTGTATGTTCCTGAAATACAGCCAAAACGGTACACGATAGCGCAAAATTTTATGGTCACCTTACTCACATTCGCCTGCGGTGTGCAGTATCAAGTTTCGTTCAAATCGGGCAACGAAAAAAAATTATTAAAAAATCAATTCCGATTCAGTCAAGTACTCTTTGGGATTATTTGATCAAGGCAAAAACCTCAGTGGTTAGTTCGCTGGAGCTATCTTTTTTTTTTTCTTGAAATGATGTTTTCATCAACCGCTGTCACAACGGGAACCCAACGGTTAACATCTAGTATTAACCAAAGCTTTTCGTGCTGTACTTCTCAAGGTTGAATCACAGCAAGAGAATAAGAAAGTGAGAGCGTGCATATATAAGCTTGTCTATGTAAGATCGACACTGATTGGCTCATGATTTATGACGTCAATGGTAATGTGAGCCCCCATTGGTTAGCTCACAGTCATCAGTATCTCTGGCTCCAATTGGCTGGAGTGGAGTACAGAGTGATGACTCCACATTCGCACAACACTTGAGGGAGGGAGGATGCAAATCCCCCAAAGCCGATGACTCACCATTTGCATGCGTACGTTGGACAGCGGTTGGAGCAACAGCTTTGATGTTCCATGTTGAAAGAGATTGAGAGAATGTACAAATTCCTTTTGATGACATAACACAGGGTCCATGGAAAGGATGAAGGTTGCTTCCAACAGACATTGATGTGAAACACTCTGACCTCGACTCAATATCTTGAACATATCTGCATTGTACTGGTCTGCACAGATGGGGTTGGCAACTAAGTGCCGTGCAATGGCAGAAGAACACAAATGGCCGACGGTTCTTGTATGTTCCTACATGCTCGCACTGGTTGTGTCCTAACTCCAAGTTCTTTTCTCGTCGCCAGAGGGACATGCTGTTTGATTGATACGATCAGCCAACCTTGGGTTGTACAGCTGAGCTTCACATTGGCATGAAACTCAAGATAACATTGCTGATTTGTGAGGTGGGCAGAACCTCCTTTTTAACTGACGTAAGCAAACGGCGAGAGGTAAAGGTAACTTGAGGTTGTTTAGACAGGTACATGTTTGATATCATTTGTTTGATTTGTTCTTCAAACCTTCTTGATGATTTTCCTTTCCATGGTTCCCCATTCTTCAGAGATAGGGAACCGTGCTGGTGGCTGTGTATAAATACAAATTGGCCGAGCGAACCAACATACACACCATACCCTATCATCTATCAGACCAATTAATCACTTGGCCAATTGCCCCAGGACCACTTCAGATCAACTCCGAGCAGGAGAAGTCAAGACACGATATAAACTCTTTTATCAATTTATTACAAAAGCAGGAAATTGGCGGTGAAATGGTGTTGGGGATTTCAAACGGGAAAATGGCAGGAGAAATCAGGAAAGGCAAGGCTAGCAATATATACAATGTACAAGTACATATATATTCCTATTATCTTCTACATGATATATACCACCATCAGATACTTAAAACAATTACTTAGTACCACTACACAAATGATCAGACTCCCCAAAAAAGTGCGGGAAGAGGAGTGAGAAATAGTGGTGAGAAAGAGGGAGTGAGGGGTCTTCTCGGAGCCCTGGCTGTGATTGTGGTCACCCCAAATCTTGGCGGTTCTGGTTCTCCTGTCATGCACTCCTCTCTCGGATTTCTCCCTCTGCTCCATTAGCATCCCGGTCATGTGGGGACACGGGATTTTTTTTGGCCAAACGCGATGTAGCTGAGCGCCAATATTGTCCAGTCTTGCAAGGCGAGGCAGACAGCACCATGGTGGCGTGACGACACCAGGGTGAGATGAAGGCACGCTGAGCTCAGTGTATGCATCCATAAGTAAGGTGCAAAAAGCCACGAAGTACAAAAGAATGGGTTGAGAAAGAAGAAGAATGATGTCAGAAAGCGAAGCAGAAGAGAAAGAAAGGTTGAAAGTCGAGAGAAAGGTGGGAAAGAAGCGAGCAAGCGAAAGGAGCGAAATCTTTAATTCGGTGATCGGTAATCTCACTCCAATCTCAGGCTGTCCAATCTGTCGAATCTAAATCTCTGAGTGAATTTCCCAAATCTCTCATCTCACTCCAAAGAACTGAACGGTTATCTCGCTCCTGTCTCCCGAGTATGTCTCCGATCTCCCCGAACCACCGTGACATCTTCTGTATCTCACCCTTTATTCGACTCCTCCCTCCCCCTCATCTCGTGGCTACCAGCCCCCACCCCACTCCCCCTTTTTTGCTGTCTTTGCTTTCTGCCCAGCAAAGCAGTTTCATTTGGGCAGAGGGGGATTCTTGACAAGGTTCTACAGGTGGGTGGGGACATGTAAGAACTCGCTGCCCACCTGTCAAGGGTGATGGATTGCTTCCGCTTGAACAAGAAGTTGATAAGGCAGGAGTTTTGGGAGCAGTTCAACGGATTATCCCGTGAAGAGAAGGATGTGGGGATTTGTTGTCGGCACCGTGTGCACATGTGAGAAATGGTTCAACTTGAGGGTGGACAGAAAGGAAAACATAAACTTATTCTAAACTCACAGTCACAACACATATCTATCCACATGAAAAAAATGTATTTTGAAGCACTAAACAGAACACAACAGCAGAACTACCTTTCAACCGATGTGATTGTGCTTTGTTCTTCCTGGGTGGAGAGGAGAGAGGGGGGCTCACAACTGCCATATATATATATATATATCGTCACCCTCATAACAAAAGTGCCTCAGTCATTTTATGCAGTGATGAAGTTTGGCACTTTGTTATGAGGGGAACGATATGTGTGTATATATATATAATATATATATATATATTATATATATATATATATATATATAATATATAATATATATATACGAGGTGTGTCAAAAAGTATCCAACCTTAATTTTCGTGCGTAAACAAATGAAGCTAGGAGGCGTGGTTTGGTGCACGTATGTAGGCGATCCTAATTCGTATGCGTGAATATTTTCCCACCCTGCAGAAGCTGTCAGTCGCCGACAGACGCGCGATGAGTGAGGAAGTGTAAGTGAGCGCCGTCGGATTTTCGTTTTTGAGAAAATTGCGGAAAAATTGAACAACGCTACTGCATCAAATTTTGTGTAAAGCTTGGCGATTCCCAAGTGGAAACGATCCGCAAGATTCAACAGGCCTTCGTGAACGAAGCAATGGGCACCACACAGATAAAAGAGTGGTACAACGCTTCAAAGATGGTCGCACACTAGTGGAAAGTGAGCACTGTTCTGGTAGGCCCTCAACATCCCGAAATCAGATCGTCATTGACCAAGTGAGGACCCTGCTGATGCAGGATCGTCGAATCACGATCAGAGAACTTGCAGACGAGGCGGGCGTCAGCATTGGATCCGTTCATTCCATTGTGACTGAGGATTTGGGCTTAAGGAGAATCTCAGCGAAGTTCGTGCCAAAGCTGCTAACGATCGAGCAGAAGCAACTCCCGCTTGAGATCGCACAGGAAATGCTGGAGACTGTGAACAGCGATCCCAACTTTTCAACACAGTGATCACTGGCTATGAGACCTGGTTTATGGGTACGACCCAGAAACCAGTTCCAGTCATCACAATGGAAGCATCCAACATCCCCGAGGCAAAAAAAAGCAAGGAAGGTCCGCAGCAATGTCAAAGTCATGCTGACCGTCTTCTTTGACTCCAGTGGCGTGGTTCATCACGAGTATGCACCACACGGCACAACCATCACTAAAGAGTACTACCAAGAGGTACCTGCGTCGCCTTCGGATGCTGTGCGACGCAAACAGCTGGACCTGTGGGCAGCTCCATCACGATAACGCACCGCCCCATTCTTCACATTTGATACAGAGTTTCGTGGCCAAACACACACACCTGTGCTTCGTCAGGCTCCCTACTCTCCCGACTTGGCTCCCTGTGACTTCTGGCTTTTCCCCAAGCTGAAAATGCCCCTGAAAGGGACAGATTTCAGTCCAGAGATGACATCATTCGGAATGCAACGGACCAGCTGCGCGCCATCCAAAAGAGGCGTTCCAGCGCTGCTTCCGACAGTGGCAGAACCGTTGGGAGAAGTGTGTGGCAGCCCAATGGGATACTTTGAAGGAGATTAGTGTAGGTTTGTTGTATCTGGATATGAGTATTTTTATGAACAAAGGTCGGATACTTTTGAACACACCTCGTATATAGTATTTATATATACTAGTGCATGCCCGTAGGTGCGTGCTTAACGTGCAAACCAAAAAAAAAAAAAAACTTTCAAGCCGCATGCCAGAAACAACAACCACAACAGGCCGTTCTCTTCGCTCTCACGTGCCCGTACGTGCGTGGCCGTACGTGCAAAAAAAAAAAAAAAATATATATATATATTATATATATATATATATATATTATATATATATATATTATATACTGTTGTACAATTCGCCCGTCGGCATGCGAACGACCGCGTCTAAGAATAGCGGTCGCTTCGCCCACCGAACGGACAATCCAGTCGTGACTTTCTGGAACAACGCCAGAAACCAGTCACGGGTGGGTTTTAATCCACCACGGCCCAGTCCATATTCTAACCCGCGCGAAATAGGGTCAATGCCCGAATATCGATATACCTAAGTACCCGCGCGGGTAACCTACCGAGGGACCGTACCTCGGCGAAGGCTGCTTGGACACGAACCGCTTAAGCGGTCCGTTCCGTTCTGGGATAACCGAGCGGTATCATCGCCGACGCGCCGGACCCGATTCTATTTATTGGCTTATTTAAAAACCAACTATATTCCGAGTGCAAGATGGGGCAGTTCAATGAGGGAATGGACGCAACGAACAAGGTTTTACATTCACACAAGGACATTTATTATAATAAAGCACGTATGCAATTAAACAGGCAAAACACAGTATGCAATTATACAAGCAACAAAACACGACAAAAGAACTACAACCGTCTACTTATTATGTAAGTCATCTTGCACTTAACAGCAGTTCCTACTTATTAGACGGGTCCACGGAACACGTACGCAAAAACACACACCCAAGAAATGGTGGCAGAGGCTTTAATCAGAGTCCAGCTCGTCGGACAGATGAGCTGAAACCCAGAGCCTATCTCGAACTTCCACCTCGTGTGGTCTTCAAGTTGTTCGGACCCGGGCTCCAGTGAGAGCGAGCTGAATCAATCGCCGAGCCGCGATCCTTCCCAGTTCCCGAATCTCCGCGCTTCTCACACGTGCTGGTGAGACGAGGCCACGATCCTTCCCGTCGATGCGTCGCTTCCCGAGGAACCACCTTCCCGCGCTGCTCAACAAGGTGCTAGTGGAGACGAGGCGCCGATCCTTCCGTCGATGCGTCGCTTCCCGGGAACCACCTCCGCGCTTCTCAACACGTGCTGGTGAGACGAGGCGCGCGAACCTTCCCGTCGATGCGTCGCTTCCCCGAGGACCACCTCCACGAAGAGGTCGATGAGTCGCACCAAGCCGGGAACAAATGGAGAACAAAGAGCTCACACAAAGAAGAAAGAAGCCACCATCGCAGCTCGAGCCGAGCGACCGGCTTAACTTCCTTCCAAGCAAAGCAGCTCGAAGCAAAAAGCTCTCCGCCAGCAGAAGCCGAAGCTCACGGAACCATCCAAAGCAAAAAGCCTCCAAAAAGCCTCCTCCCGAGCTAGGCCTCAGCCGAAGCTCACTGAGCCAGCCGAAGCAAAAAGCTTCAAGAAGGCCCTCAACCTAACGCAAGCCAAGCAGGACCCGAACGTCTGCTGAACGACTCCGCTCAACTCCTTCTCCACTTGCTTGCCCGACCCAAGCTTGCCCACGAACAAAGAAAAGATCTCCTCTTATCCTTCTCCCGCTTCCCCCACTCCCGGCGCGACTCATGACTCATGCCCTCGTGCTCCATCCCCGCTCAGCCACGGGTGGGAGGGAGTTGTTGACATCAATGAGTCACGGGACGCAGGTGGTTCTTCCTCTTCGCAGAAGAGGGGAGGGATGTCTCCATTGTTCGTTCCCTAACTATTAAATCGATCCGCAGCGCATCTAATCGATTTCTGAACATTTAAACAAATGGAAGGTGAGCTATCTAGAGACAAGCACTTATCGAATAGTGACTAAATGTTGTGTGGCAATCGAATTCCAAATTCTACACTACCCCTCCCCTTTTTACAGACTCGTCCCGAGTCGTCAAATTTTCGTGTAGACCAGCATGTTAAGTTTTCCCCTAGTACGTTCTACTCGGATCCCTGAGTGCGAACATTTTTATACGTGTCCCAAAAATAAATAACCTCATGCGCTGCGTAACTAACTAACAAACTCTCCAGACTCATTCGGACAACTTAACTAAAATTGCCGGTGCTAAAACAACATGCAGGTGATGTTCCACGTATTTACAATTTCATCAACTTATCCATTACTTAACCATGGCCCAGGACCTGTGATCTGTGAAAGGGAACAGATAAAAGTCATTACAAAGTCATTGGTGCAGGGAGTGGATGGAGATTGTCGCAAAACAAATGAGCATGATGGATGCACGGTGCTGCAGGGCAGTCCTTAAAACTGGATGGTCCTGGACACAGGGTGAGTGATGGACACGGGGCAAACGCAAACAAGGGCTAGCAGGCATGGGGTATGGCAGAGGCAAAGCAAACTAGGCATGGCAAGGCAAGCCATGCAGAACAGGCGGCTGCAGCACACAGGCCGGCAGGTGAAGCTGCCGGCCTCTGGTGTGTCCATCAGTCCTGGAGGGAGTGCGGTGGTGCCGGCACGTCTGAAGGCGGTGCTCG
>CM068960.1:121241936-121262451 GCA_035128595.1 Eptatretus atami | reverse complement strand
TTCCCATCGTTGTGGTCATCATTCAACATAAATATCTATCTTTATTCCAGTCATGTAGGTATCTCGGTAAAATAAGCATTAATCTATTATGCTTCAAAATGTTTTCCAAAAACAGCTTGTGAAAATAACAACAATGGAGCTGCAACTGCTGCTCAAGTTTGGGCCGATGTGAATGTGTGTGGCAATCATGGACCACTCCGCTGTTCGGAAGCCATCTCAAGAACAAAGATATGGTGGAACTGCTGGTAGCTGCTGGGGTAAGATTGAAGTTCAGAAACAACTTCGGTCTCACCCCGATGTTTCTTGCGGCCGCGTGTTGGTCGCTTGGACTTTCTTAAAAGTACCTACATCACTCGGTGAGGAAGTCATTATCTGCTTTTGCATATACTTTACTAATTCTCCTCTTATTGACCCTGTTGTTTGGCTCCACCATAACGCCACAAAACCTGGATTCAAAAAAATGACCACGGTGGATGACATGCACACACGCTTCATTGTGCAGTGTTTGTCTGGTTATAGAACATTAAATGCATGTTATTCCAAATGTTATTTCATTTTCAGGCACTGATGTGGACACTGAAGCAAAAGATGGTTGCAACAGCTTTGTATGAGCCTGCAAAACGAAGCACGGAGACTTGTGGAGTTTCTGCTGTCCATCGGTGCCAATGCCAATAAGCAAACAACAAAGTTTTGTTAGCCTTTGCACATTGCTTATCTTCAAAGGGAAATGAGAGTAAGTCCAATTTCAACAAGATTGGGCACACACAAAAAGAGGTAGGGGTGAGACTAATGGGGACAGGGTGGAGATGCCAAACATTGAAAGACAGTCAAACATATAAGGTTCCTAACTTGTCTAAAATTTCTTACTAACAGTTCTAACTTTGGGCTATGCCAAGATGTCGATTATGGCTCAGACCATCCTTCCATCCATTGGACCATACTCTGTGCAGAGCGTTGATGCTGCCTTAGCAGTCTCCTTGGCTATTGGGCACACCTGGACGGGTCACCACTCGACACAGGATTACCAGCAAGCTGGCACTCATTTCACCAACCTCAGAAGGATGACAGCAGAGTCAACCCCACCTGGTATTAATTCACTCAGTTCAATTAACAGCTGAGTGGTGTTTTGAACTCAGGATCCTAGGATCCAGGCCACCACCCTAACCATTAAGCCAATACCAGGCATTATGGCTCGACCCTCATCTTTCAACTTGTCCAGAGGTACAATAAGAGTGCATATTTGAAGTCCACAGATCACGGAGCGGCAGCTATACTCAATGTATTACCACAAAACCCTGCAGCTGGAGATCACAAGGCATATTTTGCTCAACAGTATAATACAGTCAACATTTATCTTTTGAGGCCACTTTGGAAATGTGTGTGTGAACGGCAGATTGAGAAATAAATAATCACAGGATTTCCAAAGGGCCTCATTTTTTCCTATTTTTCCAAAATAACTAGCAAAGACCTGCCCTCATAAATGGGGGGAAGAAATCAGGACTTGGAGTAAGTGTTCACTTTGGCTCGCAGAACACACACAACAATGTCTTCCTTTAGAGATGGTGTGTAGGAACGTTGATTCGGGTGTTAAAAGGCAGGTAAAAGATAGTAATATGGGGAATAGATAGGGTTGCTATACAATCGATGTTGAGCCCTATCTCTCAATGGTGAGAGATCACTATCAAAAAATGTAATAATTTTCGTATCCAGATCCGGATTTGGATCTTCACCAAAATCTAATCAGTTTGTCCTTATCACACACCCAACCTGTCCACAAAATTTCATCGATCCGTCCTCACTTTTGAGAATATCCTGTGCACAGACAGACAGAAAGGGTGAAAACTACCTCCTTCACCTTCGGTGGTGTGGAGGTAATAAAAAAACTGTGTTATAATCATGTAAAAGTCGCCGTGGCTGATGATTAAAGTTGCTGATTCGTAAGCTAGCAAATGCGATTTGATCCCAGACAAAGGCAAGTTTAAAACTTCTTTCTTCTTCGGTGTGAAAAAGTGTTATACACACACACACACACACACACACACCTTCTTTAATATACAGGCCCTCCATAAATATTGGAGCAGTGAGTCAAATTTGTTATATTGCTCATATCTCACAATTTTGATTAAAGATCAAAGATGAATATGCGGCAAAAGTACCGAAAGTCAGCTTTTATTTCCTGGTATTTATATGCATGTATGTTTTACTATTGTAGAACATAGCACGTTTTAGGTCTCGCCGCCCCATTGTAGAGCCTAAGTATTGCAAAATGACTGACGTGTTTCTTGTTGCATTGATTGTTCACATATAAAGAGCTGTGAATCTGTTTTGGAGTTAGTAAGTATGCATAAACCATATGAAGGAACGAGACTGTCTATGAAACAAAGCAAGCAATTTGTAAGCTGAAGGAACAGAAGAATTCAATTAGAACCACAGCACAAAAAATGGGCACAGCAAATACAATTGGAGCATCTCGAAAAAGAAGAAACCTCGGGTACTTTGCCATAGATAGCGGCCAGGTCGGCCAAGGTAAATAATTGCAGTTGTGGCAGAAAAATAATCAGAACTGTGAAAAAAATACCCCCTAAACAACTGTCGGTGACATCACCAACCACCTCCAGAGTGCAGGGTGAAAGTATCAAAATCTACTGTTCACAAGAGATTTGACCAGCAATTACAAAGGCTACACCGCAAGATGCAAACCTCTCATGGCACCAAAAATAGAAAGGACAGATTAGAATTTGTAAAGAAACACAGAGCTGAGTTGGTAGAGTTGTGGAACAAAGTTTTATGGTCTGATGAGACCAGATAAACCTTTACCAAAGCGATGGAAAGGCAAAAGTGTGGAGAAAGGAAGGAACTGAATATGATCTAAAGCATACCACCTCATCTGGGAAGCATGGTGGTGTCCTGTCATGGCTTGGTCTTGGCATGGCTGCCTCTAGAACTGGCTCACTCATCTTTATTGATGATGTAACTAATGACGGCAGCAGCAGATGAATTCAGAAGTGTACAGAAACATTTGTCTGCGATGTACAAGAAAATGCCTCCAAACTCATTGCGGCACGCTTTACCATGCAGCAAAACCATGACCCAGCCATACTGCCACCAGCGAACCAAGTAGTTCATCAGGGGGGAAAAAGCGGAAGGTTTCAGACTGGCCAAGTCAATCTCCTGATTTAATCCAATGGAGCATGCATTTACTTGCTGAGAGGAGACTAAAGTCAGAAACCCCCAAACAAAACAACAACTGAAAAGGCTGCAGTAAGGCTTGGAAAAGCATCTCAAAGGAAGGTACAGAGTTTGGTTTTTTTTTTGTGGTATACCTGTCGAGGGTTCATATGAGAAGCGAACACACAGCACAGCTAGGGGGGCATGAGCAAGAGGGGCAGGAGAGGGAAGGACAAAAGAGTGGGAACAGAGACATAAGGAGATCTGTGGAAGGGAAGGGATGGGCAGGGAACGGGGCTACAAGCGGACATTGCAGGACTTTCAGGAAGGAAGCAGGGAATTTGAAGCGGGTTTGGGTGGATTAACGGGGTTAGAAAAGTCGAGGATTTGGATGGGTGGTGGGACAAATCACAGACAGAGCAGGGGGGGGGTGGCTGCAACCGGAGAGGAGACGGTAGAAGCAGAAAGCCCACCGTCTGCCTGCGGTGAGGAGGTGAGAGGCCCAAGACTCAGCCTCTCAGTGAGAGATGCCAATGATCCGAAATGCCTTAGTTTCCAGCGTGAAGCCGAGAAAGGGGGAGCGAGGAGTACCAGCCCAGAGGGAAGAGCAGTACTCATCCGGCTGTGGCGAAAGCTTTGATAGTGGTTCAGGAGCTCAGATGGGCGAGGAAGGACTTTGCACGACGGAGCGATTCCAGTCAGCGACTGGCTTTGGGGCCAGGTTGGAAATGTGGCTTTCCCAGGAAAGATCGATGCAGATTAGTGGACCCAGAAACTTGAAAGAAAGGACTTCTTCAAGAGGATTGTTGAGAAAGTAGATGGGGGGCTTTTCCCCAACCTTTTTTGCTGCATTGTGTGTCAATGGGTACAGGCTCGATGCAGTTATTGTATGTAAGGGATATGCAACCAATACTAACTATTTTACTACTTTATATTACTTTAAGTCAATCTGTCCATTGCATATGCTTACTTTAATGGGAGGACTGAACATAAAAGTGCTTTATTCTACAATGGTGAACATATGCATGAAAATACCAAGAAATAAACCTGACCTTCTGTTCTCTTGCCTCATATTCATATTTTGTCTCAATACAAGTTCAAATCTGAATCCAAACAAATATACAGCATAGGCATATACAAATTGACTTACCTGTTCGCAACTTTATATGGTATACTATGTATATACATATAATTATCAATTATTTCTTGATATTATGCGTACCTGTGTGGTGTGCAGCATCGTATGTATGCTATTGCCGAGACCAGCAATGTGCGTGTCAAGCGTAGTGGAATCAGCCATTGCACTTCGCCACAGAGCATGGACACCACGACATCATGGAAATGCTTATCAATCATAGGTTACTTGTGCAATGCAGAGCTCTCAATCGAGCGCTTCACACCTTCGAGGACCGTGCTCAACCGCTCTATTTCGCTGTAGCAATGGGGATCTAGAAGCTGCACACATCCTGCTCGAAGCTGGTGCAGATCCAGAGCGGATTTTTTTCGGCCATTGCTTGTGGCTGTGCAAATGCAGGATATATCCCTCGCACGTTTGCTCCTGACCTATGGTGTCATTAGAGCCCAGTGTACGTCTCTACCAATGACATTCCCGCACCCTTCTTCTTTGCTGCCAGGTTGCCATTCTCATTCGCAGACCAACACAGAACCTCGGCCCCTTTCTTTAAATTCTGCATTCATGCACACATAATGACTTATATTATTCATAGCAAGAAGCTTACAAATACCCATCCCTGGTGGAAAATGAACCAAAAGCTGGCCAGAGACCCTTATGCCCACAGTCTATTTGTGATTGGACTGGAAGCATAAAAGTGGTCTTGCTATTTTTAACAACACTCCCATCCTCCATCTGATAATTGTATGCTTTTCCTGACCCTTTACTTGTAGTTTTCCTGGGTCTAAGGTGCATGTACCTAACTGTAGACAAGACTTTGAGGCATTCGTATCCTGTTGCATGAATAAAGACCGAGGAGATAATGACAATCATCATACAAGGGGAAAGTTGCCGAAGATGGAACATTGTAATTTTTTGACTCTTGGATATCACAGTTGTCATTGAATGGTTCCTTAATGCACAAGCTGTCTCATTTGTTGAAGTTAAAATATTATGAGAAAGAATAATTGCGATGCTCTGTCAAGAATGCGATATCTCGAGCAACTTTCCCCAAAATGGGATTTGACCTGAGATCCCAGCAATGAGCTTTGTTTCTTGTTTGGCTTTGTTGATGACTTAGTCCACTGTTCCACCAGGGGTCTGCGCATGCTGAAGTTGTTACTGGACTGGGGACGAATGCCGATACATGTTTCCATTGTGATTTTGGAGCGGCCCCTCATCCTGTTGTGCCAACAAACGACGCCGCGACTGGCTCATGAATGATGACCTCACCCACTGCAGGTTATGAGCAAAGCTTGAATTATATTATATTAAATAGAGAAGTGTTTGCTTGCTTGCTTGTTGACTTCTATGCATTCCTAAACTGTTGAAGGAATGAGTTGAAAATAGTGGTTATACTCGGTGGTGTTGGTTGGTTTTAGACAGTAAAAAAAATCATAGCCCCTGTGGGATCGAGGTGTGGGGAGGATGCATTCTTTCTCTGTAAAGGGGCTGTCACACCTTGACGATTAGCCAGCGTATGCCGATTTATGAAAAATTTGTCTAAAACGCTGGCGCACGTCGAATACGTTATGGGTACGTTTTGTGTACGTTAGAGCACGCTGAAAACACTACCATAAGTCGTATTCGCTGGTTTAAAACGTTGTACTTTTTGGTTGTCCAAAAATTTTGCATGCTTGAAATTTTACGACGTACTCGGCGTTGGCTCACACGTTCCGCTACGCTGGCCATAAGTTGTAGGCAGTTATGCGATCGTTGACACACGTTAATTGTATGTAACTCATAATCGAAACACGTAGAGGTAACATTCGCGTACCCGAAACTTATTTTAACCTATGAGTAACGTTTTGTAAGCACGCTACCGAACGTTGTTCACACTTCGCAACACGCTACTTGAAAGTTCCTCATACGTCGAAACACATCAAAGTAATGTTTAGGGTACCCGTGACTATTTATACCTATATAACGTGCCTGGGAATTATTACGCTATGCATACGCTAGACTATTGTTGGGCATAGGTTGTGGACGACTAAACACGATAAACAATCGTTGGTATAACTTATGTATAGGTTTCAAAGCGTTCTGTGTTCATTACTAGTACATTATGCATTTGTCAAAGTCGTTTTTAATACTTTAAAAGTAAAACAAAGAATATTTCATCCTGGAATGAGGAAAAAAAATTAGCCGAAAGAATATCGAACATGGTTCAAAGTAGTCCCTATTCGTGGACGATAAGAGGATCCATCATCACCCACCACCTCTCCATCACGCTCACCTACTACTACTGACATGGACTACTACTACTACTCTACTACTACTACTGACATAGACAACTACCACCACTCTACTACTACTGACATGAAATACTACTACTACTACTACTACATGACATAGAATAACTCTCTACTACATACTACTGCCAGATATACTACTACCATGCTACTACTACAACTACTACTACTATTACTACTGTCACGCACACCAACTACTGCTATAGTTACTTACTGATTACTACTGGCATTGACATCTACTCAACATGGAGTCTGAACAATGATGGGTTCCTCTTGTGAAGCCCATTTGTATATACAATTAACCTTAATGCTGCCATACGCCATTACCGGTAGATGTAAGTTAGAACACGTTCAGTAAGTGCTGTGGTCGTCCGGAAGACGTCAATCTAATCGTCTACATACGACAATGTGCGTTTGAGTACGTTACACATAGGTTCATAGCATGTTACTCAAAGGTTAGAAGCACGTTTAACTTAGGTTCAAAGCATGCTACACATAGGTTAAACGCACGTTACTCATAGTTCATAGCACGCTAGTCATTGGTTCAAGGCAAGTTACAAATAGGTTCAATGCACGTTACTCATAGGTTTCAAGCACGTTAAACATAGGTTCAGAGCACGCTACTCATAGGTTAAAAGGACGTTACCCATTGGTTGAAAATTAGGTTGCGGTATGCTAAATATTCCTTGACGTGTTATGATTTTGAGTAACCTACAAGTAACGTGTGGTCCGTCGTGTGTAAACGATCGCGGAGCGTGCCAGGAACATATGATAATGCATGCGAAACGTGTTAGCCATACGCCGAGTACGTCGTAAAATTTCAGCATGCTTGAAATTTCACGACGTATTACACGTACCACGGATATGACAGCGTACTCTCATTGTTTTCCAGCTACTCCTAACGTATACACAACTTACCCATCCGTATTCGACGTGTGCCAGCGTTTTAGACACTTTTTCATAGGCCGGCATACGCTGGCAAAATCGTCAAGGTGTGGCTGCAATGTTGACACTTCAATTCTCAGGCATTTATATTTAAATCGGCCTGCGGCAGGTTCTTAACTGGCTACGCCACGAGTTCGCCGGCGATACGTTTAGCGCGCTATGCGTAAGTTAACTATCGTTGGGCATAGGTTGTGAACGCCGACAACAGGCTAAGCATTCGTTGGTAAAAGTTATCAATAACACAACGAAACGTTCTGTGCCCGTTGCTAATATGTTATGCATCGACCAACACGTTTGAATACGCCCAAAACTTAAAAAAAACATCAAAATTTTAGCGTACGCCAACGTTTTACATACATTTTTATCGTTGCCATTGCTGGCTAAAACGTCAAGGTGTGACAGGGGCCTAAGGAATATCAATATTTTACCCAAAAACATTTACTTCTTTGATATATGTTGTGTCCCACACGAAATCTCGGTCGTTAAAGACTTGAGTAGCTCACGGAGGCCATCCTAGTTTGGAGGCGATTGTTGGCTTACTTTAGCACATGATGTCCAAGTCATTGTTCTTCATGGTCAGAGGAGTCATTTTGTTTTATATGAGATTTTTTTTTATGAGTTAAGATTGGGGTGGTTGGGATTATACATTGGTTCACGAGCGCCAGCCAGGTGACCACTATATCGTTATGTCTGTGTGTCTGTGTCTGTCTGTTGGGTAGTCGATCTAGTCGAAAAAAAATTTTTTGAGATTTGTTCTACCCTTATTATCAGTATTTAAATGGCGATTTCAGTTAACAATAGCGATTTCGATGAAACTTGGTTGGTAGGTTCATTCCATGACCTAGTTGTGTGCAAAAGAACCGTTGCTATGGACACCACCGTTGCCTAGCAAAGGGACTTTAAATTTTTAAAAATCATAAAAAATTTATTTTTTCGAAAATCAAAAATCGGGCCACGAGAGACTGTGGGTAGTACATTTAGCCGATCAGCCTGGGGGGTTGGTCGGTATCAAATTGGGGGAGAATGCTCATAGTGATTTTTGGGATGGTGTAGACCCCTAGAGTTAGAGAAATATGTAGTAGCATTGTGGCAGTGGCAGCTTTATGGGAGTTATCCCCCTTTTTCCAAATGGCCGCCAAATGTCACATACCCTATATATAGCAGATTTTAGACCACCTAGAGCAGTGTACTGGTGTCTACGCTAGGTTTGAGGGGTCAGATATATCATTTCTGTATTTACCTAAAATATTGGATACAGCCTTAATATTAAAATTCAAGATGGCCGCCAAAATGGCTGCCGACACATATTTAAATGACCGCGTTTAAGGTCCTAGAACAGTTACGACAGTGATTTTGGTGTACATTTCCAATTTTTAGGTAAATACAGAAATGTGAATATCCAGCCCCTCAAACCTAGTCAAACATCAGTATCACTGCTCTAAGTGGTCTAAAACTGCTATATATAGGGTACTGGGCATTTGGCGGCCAGATAGTCACTATGAGCATCCCCTCCCCCCCGATTTGATACCGACAACCCCCCCAGGCTGAATGTATGTATATTTATATATATTATGTAATATAATGTTTATATTCTCTTTTCAGGTATCGTGGTAGCTGTGGAAGTTCTACGTAAGAGGCCTGGAATCAGTAGACTAGCATTAGATGTCCGTCAGCATGGAAACGCCCCAGGGACCGCCAATAACTGTGCATCATAACACAGGCAGTATCCGACGAAGATGAACATTTAATCAGTCCTCAAAGTCATGACTCCTGGCTAACCTTACTTGAAGCGCCAAAGTCAGGAACCATGTCCCCATTTTAGACGTTGCAAAACGCTTGAGGACAAAGAAGTTCCAATTATGTTTCTGAAAGCTGACCGGTCTCTGTTTGGTCGCATCATAGGATGGCACAAGGGTGCAATCTCACGATGGAGGACATCCTCTCTCACTCTTGGGACCACTACCCTGGGCCTCTCTACCCAGACGGATTACTCAGGAAAACAAACAAAGCTTCCTTAGCCACTACTTTGCAGAGAATGTGACAGTAGCAGACCAACTCCACAAAATCCGGCTTCTGTGGTCGATGGATGAACTTAGTTCAAAGAGTAAAGGGTGATCAAGCTACGTTTGGAGACTTGCCACTACAATACTGTCTATGGCATTGCGTGAAGGAAGTAAAGTACCAGAATAGATGTTGTGTTCGACACGTATCGAGAGAATTCTTTCAGAGAACAGTGAGAGATCGGCACGAGGTGAAGAGACTGGACACCATCTGCAGGGTATCACAGCGCACAGATTGTGAGGCAATGGAGAAGTTTCCTGACAGGAATAACAACAAAACCAGTCTGATTAGCTTCATTGTCAGTGAATGGAGGAAGCCAGTGTACAGAGAGACACATGAGAAGATTCTGTGTTAACTGTAGATGACAATGCTACAGATTACTCACAGGGCAGTAAGAGGTACCAGATCTCCGTGCCAGCAGGAGGAAGCAGATGGGCGCCTACTTTTCCATGCTGTCCATGCTGCTACAGAGGGCTACCAGGCTGTAGTGATATGCGCAGAGGACACAGATGTCTTTTATCATGTGTTTGGCATTCCATGACAAGATAGGAGCTCCGTTATTCCAGAAATGTGGAACTAGAACCAGAACTGAGATTAGTTGACATCGGGAAAGTTGTGATATGTGCAAACTGTCAGACTGCGAGAATCGGTCATCAGATGATGTGGAGAGTACGGACGAGGATGACGATGTGGATGCTGATGAACAGTATATTTGACAGTAAATGATGAGTATTAGAGTCATCATGACATTTCACTACAGTTGGTATATCATTTCTGTATTTACCTAAAATATTGGAAATGTACACCAAAATCACTGTCGTAACTGTTCTAGGACCTTAAACGCGGTGATTTAAATTGTGTCTGCAGCCATTTTGGCGGCCATCTTGAATTTTAATATTAAGCTGTATCCAATATTTTAGGTAAATAAAGAAATGATATTCTTGACCCCTCAAACCTAGTCGTAGACACCAGTATCACTGCTCTAGGTGGTCTAAAATCTGCTATATATAGGGTATGAGCATTTGGCAGCCATTTTGGAAAAAGGGGGATAACTCCCATAAAGCTGCCACCACACATGCTTCACATGTTTTCCAACTCTAGGGGTTCATACCTTCATAAAAAACACTATGAGCATTTCCCCTAATTTGATACCGGTGACCAAAATTTCGGACCGGGGCTGATCGGCTAATTCAGCCATATTGTCAAGAATCCAGCCGGATCCTATGAAAACTGTCGGAGAAGATAGACTTTGAGATGAACCCTGGTCGAAAACAATAAAAAAACGAAGTTCGTTATATCTCAGAGACTATGAGTCAGATATACATGAAACTGGTATGGTAGGTTCATGGTATGTCCTAGTTATGTGTGAGAAAGAACCGTTGCTATGGACCCTCCGTTGCCTAGCAACGGCCGAAAACCTCTAAATGTGGGGGTATTTTAACGAAAAAACAATCTGCAGCATTAACCCTTGAAGCTAGAATCATGAATTTTCTTGTGCTTAATCCTCAGGTCATTCCCCATCGAACGGGCCCATCGCGTCAGGTTCTATTGGGTAGGCGACTACCCATGTCCGCCTACCGGCTTGTCTGTCTGTCTGTCCAGATAACTCCGTGGACTTTGATCCGATCTTGATGAAACTTGGTTATGTGTTCGATATCAATGTCTAGTTGTGTTTTCCTGGATGAGGGCGTGGCTGCGCCCATTGTGGTGGAGCCACGCCCAAAAAATAGCCATTTTAAGGGGGGTGCGGATTGAAAATCTATCTTCTCCGAGGGAATTGACTGAATGGAATGGGTTCTTCGGTATTTAATAGCAAAATGAATTATCTAAAACTTGTCATTGTGTCGATTTTTCATTTTCGTCCCAAGGTCAAGGTCACAAGGTCAAAAACTTAGAAATTGCGAATTTTGACATAAAAATCATATGACCGCCAAACTTTGAGAGCTAGGATAACAATATTTTTATGCATAATCTTGAGTCATTCCCCACCTAAGTCTTGAAACAATTTTGCCTCTATCTCGAACACCTTGCCCGTGGCGCCCCCTTCAAGTTTGTTTTTACGCTGATTTCATCAAAGTATGGTAAATCGAGGGAGTGCGAAATGCCATATGCCTATATGACGTTATATTGTTCCTGGAATGTTCCAGAGGAAGTTTTGCACCAAAGGTCATAATCCTTGACCTTTGACCTTTAAAGGCCACAAAGGTCAAATTTTCAAAGTTGTGGAATCGAACCGGGTTTTCGACCTTCTTCGGCGAACTAACTCCAATAAGTTATAGCACGTATCCTGTTTCCTTATTTTAATGTCACAACATTGTTTTGTGACCTTAAAGGTTATGCAAAGGTCAAATTTTGGAAGTTGTTGAACGAAACCAGGTTTTCGACATTTTGCAGCTAATAACCTGTCACCCATACCACATCATGTTGATCATTTTTATAACTTTGTCAAAAATTATCACATTGTCTCATCCTTGACTTCTGAACCATCTACATCGTCATACCGCTCTGTGAACCATTGTCGTCTTCAGACTTGTTTTTTAAAATCTTGATTAAAAACGAATTTTTTTTTTTGATGATTTGACATTTATTTGCTTGAGATTTGGCAAAACAAAAACCCTCCTCCATTGACCTCAAACACCAACATGTAACCAGAAATGAGTCGTCACATCGGGAATAAAAGCGGACACGTGCTGAGACGTGGGGTCTATTAATTAAACTGAGGAAGCTCACTGGGAAGCGGGTGAAATGAAATTTCACTTTGATGGGACCCATGTCTGAGACATGACGTCCAACAAAATGACAGAAGTTGATACTGTAAGCACGGCATGTGAAGAGCCGAGAGGGTGGTCTAATATTGGAGGACAGTGGACATTCCCACACAATACACACCTCTGATACAAATGGCAAAAACTGGATGGTGAAAACAGCTGTATAAGGTGAGCAACAAACAACAATCCTCGACGAGAGCCTGGTGTTGGCTCAGTGGTTAGGGTGGCGGCTTGGGATCCTAGGGTCCTGAGTTCAAGCCCCGTCGGCCGCTGAATTAATACACCAGGGGGTTGACTCAGCCTGTCATCCTTCCGAGGTCGGCGAAATGAGTTCCAGTTCCAGTGTGTGTACTGGTAGAGGGGCACTGCATCAGCGACACAGTCGCGCTTCAAGAAATGATAGCTACCCCGGCAGCTAAGCTGCCATACGACCACCATCCTCGACTCCTAATGCCACATCCACATGTGTGCAACACCCAATGGGAACTCCAACAATCACACAACCCACATTTCATCACGTCCTTCCCGGACACGAAACCAGCCTTGTTCGTGCCCCGGAAACACAAAAGCAAGCGCACACACTTACAACACCAGATCACGTGCAAGTGAAAAATAAATAAATAAATAAATAAATAGTAGAGCAGCCCATCAATGATGCGATTTGACACTTATTTGTTTGAAGCTTGCAAAATAAAAACACTCCTCTATTTGACCTCGCTCACCAGCACGTGACCGGAAATGAGCAGTCGCATCAGTAATGAAAAACAGATACATGCCGATGCTCGGCATGTATTGGCCTGAGGAAGTCTCTTGCAAAGCGGATGAAATGTTGCCTGAGAACGGGTCTGCTCTTGCTTATTGCTCAAATCAGTGGAGTAGATGAAGTTTACTTTTTGGTTGGAAGTACCTTTTCTTCTTTTAAAATGGATAATCCCAACCACCCCAATCCTATTTGACATATTGTTGCAGGGCCGGGCATCGGCGGCGAGCACAACCGCTAGATGGAGCAGTAGAGTCGGCTCCACCGATCACCCGGAATTTATAGGTCATCACCCCGGATAACTCCGGAGCCGGTGGGTCCCTTATCGGCCCGAAGTTCGCCAATAGGTCGACCACGTGGGGTAGGGTCGATTGCCAATTTCAATTTACCTAAATACCCACGTCGTTCAACTACCAGGGGAAATTCACCCTCGACGATGCTCGAAAGGAAACGAACCGCTAGCGTACTCAAACCGTGTGCGACCCGAGCGGATGGTCACTGAGCTTTCGTCAGTCCAAATGTCCCTTTACAGCGGCAACAGCCTGGCTAATTCTCCAACACGCACCGTGTTAAACCAATAAAAATAAGACAAAAACGAACCGATACATTTAACACATGGATTTATTTATAACGGAGCAGGGGGGGGGGGCACGTAAGAAGCAGAGTTATCCGAATATAAGAGGCACGTATGTACAGCAAGGCACTTTACAATTTCCTACTTACTGGACTGGCGCCACTCCAGCTCGGAGGGAAAGGCGAGCTGAAGACCAGATTCTGCCTCGCGGACCTGGTCCACCTCGTGTGGTCTTCGCGCTGAGTCGAACCGGGCACCAGCGAGAGACGAGCCGAATCCAGACACCGGGGACGCGGCGCGCAACCCCCGCTGCTCTCGTGGGGGATCGTGTCTCGCAAGCTCTCAAGCTCTTGATCATGAGGAAGAGGAGGAAGAGGAAGAGGAGCTCAGTCCGAACGCGACGCACACTTAGTCACCCTGTCTCCTGTCTCTGGAAGGGGGGGGAGGACGCCTCCGCCCCTCACGCTCTCCCTTACTGGATGGTTTTGGCACGCAGAACTGCTCGTCGCACTGTCATTGGCCAAAATGAGCGGCAAGTCCATTGATTGGCCGGGGCGTGGTGACGTCACGCGGACCCCTTTCCTCCTGTCGCAGGATCTGATTGGCCGAGCGGCGGTCACCGCCACCCATAGCACGCTGATTGGTCGAGGGCCGCCACGAGGCTCCTCCTTGAACTCCGCCCACCAAACAGCCAGATGAGCTGTATTCTGCGTGAGCTCTGCTCACGTACGTGCTGACACGCACGTAGGCGATGGCGTCGGCCAGAGCGAGGTGAAGGTGATGCTGGCGCTGTCGCAGTCATGAGGGGTGTAAAAATGAAAGAAAACCCTGACTATCAAAGAAACGCATAGCGCATGTACATTTATTCACGCATTGGACTAGGAAAAGGGAGCTATCTATCCACATTCACTTATCGAAATAACTAAGCTATAGGACCTGAATGTTGTGTGCTCAAGGCTTCCAGATTCGCAACAATATAAAGGTACAGGTTGTTTCAAAAAGACCTGGGCAACTATGGTTGTTAATATATATAGAACGACAAATGATCCAATGATACCCTTTGGTTTATATGATACAGAAACTCATAAAGTTTTGTGCACACCATTAATCCACTTCAATGTGAGCTCCGTCTGTCATGCGCAGGACATCAAGGTGGTACACGAGTTCTTGCCATGTTCGCTTCAGCATGTTTGCGTCCACCAGTGCGCATGCAGCTGTAATCTGAGAACGAAGATCCAGCAGGTTTGCCACCTTGGTGTTGCAGACCGACATCTTTGAAAAACTCCCACAGAAAAAAAAATAAAATCAAGGGCAGTTATGTCTGGTGATCATGGGGGTCAGGCCGTTGGTCTGTTTCAGCTAATCCAGTGACCTGGGAATTTTTCATTCAGGGTGGCTCTAATGACTAAGGCCCAATCAGGGGGAGTGCTGTCCTGTTGAAAAATTATATCGGATTGCAGGTGAATCCTTCCAACATGTTCATGTAAATTGTCTTCGAACATGTTTATGTGAATTATTGAGGTCACTGTATCCCCCGCAAGGAAAAACAGACCCATTAAGTGGTCATGGAGAAGGCCACACCACACATTGACCTTTGGACTGTCGTGTATGTGTTCAATAACCACGTGGGAGTTTTCAGAGCCCCAGATCCTCACATTGTGCCGGTTGACCTTCCTCAATACATGAAAGCAAACTTCGTCTGTGAACATGACCTTTTTCAGGTAATCTTCGCCATCCTCTATGCGACTGAGTATTTCCAAGGCAAGCGCCTTGCATTTGGGTCTGCCATTTGGTTTGGGTTCATACAGAATCTGCACCTTATAGGCATAAAACTTCAGTCTTTCATGCAAAATCCTGTATACAGTGGGGTTGGTAGTCCTCGTTCTCTGGATGCACGTCAAATTGATTTTCTGTAACTCTGTTGAAATGATTCACGCACCCGTTCAACGTCTGCTGCACTTGTGCTTGGCCAACGGGTACTTTTCTGTTTCTGACAACTTTCAGTCTCCTTAAACCTCATGTACTAGTCCGCAGTGGCGGATTTGTTCCATAACTTGTACGGAAATTACGCTGAACTTGCGTGCCGGATCTCGTCTCGATGAACCATTCGACGCACTGAGCTTTCTCCTGTGGAGTCGCCATTTTCTTTCACATTAAACCACCAGACCTGAAAATAAAGAAAATTTTATGAGTTTCTGTATCATATAAAACGAAGGGTATCATTTGTGGTACTAAATATATTAACAACCAAAGTTGTCAAGACCTTTTGGGAACACCCTGTATATATACACACAGTGACCTGCAATAGTATTCACCCCCATTATCTTAACATCTTGTAATTCGTGCTGCGGGAAAAGCTCTTCCGGCAGTCGCAGACGCAATGTGCATTGTGGTGGTGACATCACGGGGTTTGCATTAAGTCAGAGAACGACATTAATTCTCATAATTGCACGAGACCACATCCAGTGTTGACTCCAGATTGTGTTTGGTGAAGCAGGAGATAATGTTCCATGTGGCAGGTGGCACTTATCGCTCCCAGAATCGTGCAGCAAGAGCTGTATGAGACACTGTACTGGCACTTTCACCACTCATCGTTTGGAGTTGCATCGTATCTGCTTTATAATCGAAAGGTTTTCAGTCACAAGTGTATGGAAGCTTGCTATGTTGCCCTGATGATGCCCTAATGAGGGCAAAAACAGTCAGTAACTGCACTTTTTTTCCCATGCACTTGTGACAGCATCTGCAATTCCATCTTGGTAACTAGCGCTGCGAGATAGCTCTTCCGGAAGCCGCAGACAGTACGTGCATTATGATGGTGACATCATGATGTTCGTTTCAGGTCGGAGAACAACATATATAATATGTCTGCAAAAGTATTCACCCCCTACCAATAATGTCACATTTAGATGAATTACGAATTACGTCGAAACAATTTTCCCAAATGAACTTTTGTATTCACAACTAAAGAAATCAAACTAAACACTGTTATAGGTGAAAGAGGTTACATGTTGTGAATACCTGCAAAAAACATCAAAATTCACTGGTTGTAAAAGTATTCAGCCCCTTCAGTCAGTAGTTGGTGAAAGAACCTTTTACAGCAATGACTGTGATGAGTCTTTTTGGGTAGCTCTCTACCAGCTTTGCACTGAGAGATGGTGTCACCTTTGCCCATTCTTCACGTGAAAATTGCTCTAGTTCTGCCAACTTTGATGGAGATCGTCGATGGACTTCAATCTTGAAGTCTCGCCATACATGTTCAATTGAGTTCAAGGGAGGACTTTGACTGGGCCACTCAATGACATTTATTTTCTTCATATTCAGCCACTCCAGTGTGGCTTTATCTTTGTGCTTTGGATCATTGTCTGACTGAAATGTGAATCTCCTACCCAGGTTCAGATTCATGGCTGACTCAAACAGGTTTTCATCAAGGATTCTCCTGTACGTTGCACCGTCCATTGTCCCTTCTATCCTGACAAGCTCGCCAGTCCCTGATGATGAAAAGCAGCCCCATAACTTGATGCTGCCACCACCATGCTTGACAGTATTGACTGGGTGATGCACAGTGTTCAGCTTGCGCCAGGCATCATGCTTTGAATTTAGTCCAAAAAGTTCAATTTTTGTCTCATCTGACCACAAAACTTTTCTCAACAACACTGCAGTATCATTACGATGATTCATCGCAAACTCCATATGAGCTTTTAGTTGTTTTTTTTTCAGTAATGGCTTCTTTTTTGCCACCTGCTCCTCGAGGCCATCTTTGTGAAGGGAGCGGGATATTGTTAATTGATGAACACCGACCCCCATCTCGGACATAGAGCCTGAGAGATCTGTCAAAGTCATTGTTGGATTTATAGTGACATCCAAAACCAGTTTCCTGCTTGCCCGGCTGATGAATTTGGATGGTCGACCTGATCTGGGTAGAGTCTGGGTGGTATGATACGTCTTCCACTTCCTAATGATGGATTTCACCGTACTCAAACAGATAATGAGTGACTTTGAAATCTTCTTATAACCCTTTCCTGAACGGTGCTTCTCCACCACTTGCTCCTTGGTCTTCATGTTTGCCTTGTTGGTTGACCAAGTGAGTTGCACTTCAAAAACTCCTTAGATAAGTGGAGGAGCTTCATTGTTAAGTTAAACAACTGATTACGCACAGGTGAAACCTATTACACTTATTTGGGAACCTTTCAAACAAATAATTTGCTCCTGAAGTGATTTCGGGTTAATTAGGCAAAGGGTTTGAATACTTATGCAAGTGAGAATCATCTGATTTTTTTTTTCTGTTAATCGAACTTATTCACATTTTATAGCTTTATCACTTTGGAGTAGTTTGTGAAGACTATATATCAAGTTTGATTTGAAAGCATTATGAAATAAACTCAGGTAGCATCAAAATGTGAAAACTTTGGAGGAGAGGGAGGAAGAGGTGTGAATACTTTTGCAAGCTACTGTGGAAACACACATATATGATATTTTTCACAATAAAAGTAACGCCACAATGCAATCGTACATATTACGCATCGATGAAGGATGTTTCACAGCCCATAGAGTAAAGTGATGCAATGACCTATGAAACAAAGTTAAAGCCACTGTGGTAATAAAAACCTGAGGTCTTCAAAGCTGCACTTTCACTCTTTTGGAAAGGTCACAGTACTACTAAGGGAATGCACAGACAATGGAACAGTTGAACGTGGAGATGTATCAATATAAGTGTGCAGTGTTAATTATGAGTCATCCAAATATTGCATGTGCATAAGAGTTGATTTTCCAACTTACTCCCTTCAAAGCAACATTATGCAATTGCCAACACCACCTTCCTACATTTCATGCATATGTTATGTATTGATGGCTCCTTACCTTATCCAGATCTTTACTTGTAGTTGACACCATTTCCTGACACTGTCCACTTTATTGCTCGTAGTTCTGCGAGTTTCTCTCCTCATCTGAGCTGGAGCCGTGGTCAGGACCCATCATAGCAGTTCTTCTGGACTATATTGGGAACGTCCGCCTCTGTTCTCGCCTCAAGGAGCACCTGGATTCATTTGAGGAGTGGGCACCTATACGAGAAACGGCAGGTACAAACGTGACAGCAGTGTCTCAATATCTCCAAAAGTAGGCTTATGTAGACTCATAAAAACTCATCCGACTAGATGCATCAAAATTCATTGATAAACACGGTGCTAAAATAAAATGGCAAACAAAACTCTTTTGCAGATAATCCACGTCCACTCGCCCATATTTGCCGCTTGATGATTCGAAGAGTGATCGGCCGGCGGAACCTCCACAGAGTGACTCGTCTACCTGTGCCAAAGCGGCTTCAACATTACATATTGCACAAGACCGACATGGAATAACCTGGACCATTTGGGAACTATGTGGTTTCTCAAGTTGAATATCTTCATACATGCCTTTATGGATTTCACTTTGGAGGGCCTTTGAAGTCCTACAGAAAATTTAAAGGGATGTCCTGGGGTGGAGTTGATGACTCTAACCTATAGATTGTGTTTTACCTTGTTACTCATGTAAACAAATACTAAAATCGTATTTTTTACCAATTCATGCTTCCATGCAAAATATACATTTTAAGATGAATATGAAACTCATGATGTCATTGGTCTCTCGCCCATTTATCTGCCTCTTTACGAATCTATGCACACATACGGGCCTGAAGGATGGAGTGTATTGGTTCGTAGATGAGCATAACACTAAGGAACATGGCAAGGCCTTAACAATCAATGAAACCTGTTTTCTTTGTTTTTACGTTTTGAGAGTTGTAGAAGGTGCTCCCTGTTAGTTTTTTTTAAGTGGAGGCAAAGATTCTCGAATCAACACATGCAAAATGACTGGCCCGTAGCACAGATGGGAGAGCAAGAGAAAGGAGCGTTTAATTGTTTTATTTTTATAAACCACATCTTTTTTTATGGGATATACAGGAATGCTTTGTACCATGTTAGAAATGCAGAGAGGTAATTAAAAATATAACATTCATTCAGTGTCACTTTGAGTGGATCGATTTGTTTTGCCTCGTGACCGATAATGTATACTACGTGTAAAGGTATGAATGTCGTTTGTTCATTGTCAAAATGTTACATATGGTATTCACTGCAAAATAGTATTAGGTTTTGCTATAAAATTATCTTTACAAATGAAAATAAAATATACGTATAAAATTGCAGTCAGATGATTAATTTACGTTGATTATTTTTACAATCAAACAAGGCGGTTGTGGAGATATAGGTTTGCATCAATGCGCATGAACAGATGTTTGGTACTACAGAACTTTAATATACAAGAAAACAAACATGACATCTATCTATCTATCTATCTATCTATCTTCGATATATTACTAAAACTCTCATCTTGTATATATGCATGTATGTATGTTCCCGAAATACAGTCAAAACGGTACAAGATAGGGCAAAATTTTTTGGCCCACCTTGCTCACTATTCTCTTGCGGTGTGCAGTATCAAGTTTCGTTCAAATCGGGCAACGAAAAAATTATTAAAAAATCAATTCCGCGATTCAGTCAGGTACTCTTCGGGAGAATTTGATCAATGCAACAACCTCAGCGGTAGAGTTCGCTGGAGCTATCTTTTTTTTTTCTTTTTCTTGAAATGATTTATTTTAAAATCTCAAACTTTAGTAGAGACAAAGAACGATTCATTTTTAAGCATAAATAAACATCGCCATTTTGATCTAATACTTCCGTGTTCATGAATAAATAAAATTGTGTTTAGAAGAATACGCACAATAATTTCTTCAACTTTCTTTTCTCCGTTTTTTTCACATTGACGCGCAATATCAAGTTTCGTTCA
>CM068960.1:121230815-121241926 GCA_035128595.1 Eptatretus atami | reverse complement strand
CAAAAAAAATTATTAAAAAATCAATTCCCGATTCAGTCAGGTACTCTTTGGGATTATTTGATCAATACAAACAACCTCAGCGGTATAGTTCACTGGAGCTATCTTTTGTTTTGTTTTGTTTTTTGAAATGATTTTATCAATCGCTGTCACAACGGGAACCTAATGAGTTCACGGGTCGTCTAGTATATTACTAAAACTCTCATCTTGTGTGTGTGTGTGTGTGTATATATTATATTATATATATGTATGTATGTTCCTGAAATACAGCCAAAACGGTACACGATAGCGCAAAAATTTTATGGTCACTTACTCACCATTCGCCTGCGGTGTGCAGTATCAAGTTTCGTTCAAATCGGGCAACGAAAAAAATTATTAAAAAATCAATTCCCGATTCAGTCAAGTACTCTTTGGGATTATTTGATCAAGGCAAACAACTCTCAGTGGTATATGTTCGCTGGAGCTATTGCTTTTTTTTTTCTTGAAATGATGTTTTTCATCAACCGCTGTCACAACGGGAACCCAACCGGTTAACATCTAGTATTAACCAAAGCTTTTCGTGCTGTACTTCTCAAGGTTGAATCACAGCAAGAGAACTAGAAAGTGAGAGCGTGCATATATAAGCTTGTCTATGTAAGATCGACACTGATTGGCTCATGAGTTATGACGTCAATGGTAATGTGAGCCCCCATTGGTTAGCTCACAGTCATCAGTATCTCTGGCTCCAATTGGCTGGAGTGGAGTACAGAGTGATGACTCACCATTCGCACAACACCTTGGAGGGAGGGAGGATGCAAATCCCCCAAAGCCGATGACTCACCATTTGCATGCGTACGTTGGACAGCGGTTGGAGCAACAGCTTTGATGTTTCCATGTTGAAAGAGATTGAGAGAATGTACAAATTCCTTTTGATGACATAACACAGGGTCCATGGAAAGGATGAAGGTTGCTTCCAACACATTGATGTGAAACACTCTGACCTCGACTCAATATCTTGAACATATCTGCATTGTACTGGTCTGCAACAGATGGGGTTGGCAACTAAGTGCCGTGCAATGGCAGAAGAACACAAAATGGCCGACGGTTCTTGTATGTTCCTACATGCTCGCACTGGTTGTGTCCTAACTCTCAAGTTCTTTTCTCGTCGCCAGAGGGACATGCTGTTTGATTGATACGATCAGCCAACCTTTGGGTTGTACAGCTGAGCTTCACATTGGCACTGAAACTCAAAGATAACATTGCTGATTTGTGAGGTGGGCAGAACCTCCTTTTTAACTGACGTAAGCAAACGGCGAGAGGTAAAGGTAACTTGAGGTTGTTTAGACAGGTACATGTTTGATATCATTTGTTTGATTTGTTCTTCAAACCTTCTTGATGATTTTCCTTTCCATGGTTCCCCATCTCTTCAGAGATAGGGAACCGTGCTGGTGGCTGTGTAATAAATACAAATTGGCCGAGCGAACCAACATCACACACCATACCCTATCATCTATCAGACCAATTAATCACTTGGGCCAATTGCCCCAGGACCACTTCAGATCAACTCCGAGCAGGAGAAGTCAAGACCCGATATAAACTCTTTTATCAATTTATTACAAAAGCAGGAAATTGGCGGGTGAAATGGTGGTTGGGGATTTCAAACGGGAAAATGGCAGGAGAAATCAGGAAAGGCAAGGCTAGCAATATATACAAATGTACAAGTACATATATATTCCTATTATCTTCTACATGATATACCCACCATCAGATACTTAAAACAATTACTTAGTACCACTACACAAATGGATCCAGACTCCCCCAAAAAAGTGCGGGAAGAGGAGTGAGAAATAGTGGTGAGAAAGAGGGAGTGAGGGGTCTTCTCGGAGCCCTGGCTGTGATTGTGGTCACCCCAAATCTTGGCGGTTCTGGTTCTCCTGTCATGCACTCTCTCTCGGATTTCTCCCTCTGCTCCATTAGCATCCCGGTCATGTGGGGACACGGGATGTTTTTGGGCCAAACGCGATGTAGCTGAGCGCCAATATTGTCCAGTCTTGCAAGGCGAGGCAGACAGCACCATGGTGGCGTGACGACAGCCAGGGTGAGATGAAGGCACGCTGAGCTCGGTGTATGCATCCATAAGTAAGGTGCAAAAAGCCACGAAGTACAAAAGAATGGGTTGAGAAAGAAGAAAGACAAATGATGTCAGAAAGCGAAGCAGAAGAGAAAGAAAGGTTGAAAGTCGAGAGAAAGGTGGGAAAGAAAGCGAGCAAGCGAAAGGAGCGAATCTTTAATCGGTGATCGGTAATCTCACTCCAATCTCAGGCTGTCCAATCTGTCGAATCTAAATCTCTGAGTGAATCTTCCCAAATCTCTCATCTCACTCCAAAGAACTGAACGGTTATCTCGCTCCTGTCTCCCCGAGTATGTCTCCGATCTCCCCGAACCACCGTGACATCTTCTGTATCTCACCTTTATCGACTCCTCCCTCCCCCTCATCTCGTGGCTACCAGCCCCCCCCACCCCACTCCACCCCCCTTTTGGCTGTCTTTGCTTTCTGCCCAGCAAAGCAGTTTCATTGGGCGAGGGGGGACTTCTGACAAGGTTCTACCAGGTGGGTGGGGACATGTAAGAACTCGCTGCCCACCTGTCAAGGGTGATGGATTGCTTCCGCTTGAACAAGAAGTTGATAAGGCAGGGGTTTGGGAGCAGTTCACATAAATTATCCGCTGAAGAGAAGGATGTGGGGATTTGTTGTCGCACCGGTGTCACATGTGAGAAATGGTTCAACTTGAGGGGGACAGAAAGGAAAGTAACATAAACTTATTTCTAACTCACAGTCACAACACATATCTATCCACATGAAAAAAAATGTATTTTGAAGACTAAACAGAACACAACAGCAGAACTACCTTTTCAACCGATGTGATTGTGCTTTGTTCTTCCTGGGTGGAGAGGAGAGAGGGGGGCTCACAACTGCCAATATATATATATATATATGTCACCTCATAACAAAAGTGCCTCAGTCATTTTAATGCAGTGATGAAGCTTTGGCACTTTTGTTATGAGGGGAACGATATGTTGTGTATATATATATATATATATATATATATATATATATATATATATATATATATATATATATAATATATATATACGAGGTGTGGTTCAAAAAAGTATCCAACCTTAATTTTTCGTGCGTAAACAAATGAAGCTAGGGAGGCTGCGTTTGGGCACGTATGTAGCGATCCTAAATTCGTATGCGTGAATATTTTCCCACTGCAGAAGCTGTCAGTCGCCGAACAGACCGCCGATGAGTGAGGAAGTGTAAGTGAGCGCCGTCGGATTTTCCGTTTTACAAAATTGCGGAAAAACTTGAAACAACGCTACTGCATCAAATTTTGTGTAAAGCTTGGCGATTCCAAGTGAAACGATCCGCAAGATTCAACAGGCCTTCGTGAACGAAGCAATGGCACCACACAGATAAAAGAGTGGTACAACGCTTCAAAGATGGTCGCACATCAGTGGAAAGTGAAGCACGTTCTGGTAGCCCTCAACATCCCGAAATAGATCGTCATTGACCGTGTAGGACCCTGCTGATGCAGGATCGGTCGAATCACGATCAGAGAACTTGCAGACGAGGCGGGCGTCAGCATTGGATCCGTTCATTTCCATTGTGACTGAGGATTTGGGGCTAAGGAGAATCTCAGCGAAGTTCGTGCCAAAGCTGCTAACGATCGAGCAGAAGCAACTCCTGTTGGAGATTCCACAGGACATGCTGGAGACTGTGAACAGCGATCCCAACTTTCCTTCAACACAGTGATCACTGGCTATGACTGGGTTTATGGGTAGAACCCCCCCAGAAAAAAAAAAAAACCAAGTTCCAGTCATCACAATGGAAGCTCCCAAACATCCCCGACGGCAAAAAAAGCAAGGAAGGTCGGCAGCAATGTCAAAGTCATGCTGACCGTCTTCTTTGACTCCAGTGGATGGTCATCACGAGTATGCACCACACAGGCACAAACCATCACTAAGAGTACTACCAAGAGGTACTGCTGGTCGCTTCGTGAATGCTGTGCGACGCAAACAGCTGGACCTGTGGGCAGCCCATCACGATAACGCACCCGCCATTTCTTCACATTTGATACGAGTTTCGTGGCCAAACACAACACAACCTGTGCTTCGTCAGGCTCCCTACTCTCCGACATGGCTCCTGTGTGAATTCTGGCTTTTTCCCCAAGCTGAAATGCCCTGAAAGGGACCAGATTGTCAGTCAGAAGATGAATCTTACGGAAGCAACGGACCAGCTGCGCGCCATCCCAAAAAGGAGGCGTTCCAGCGCTGCTTCCCGACAGTGGAGACCCGTTGGAGAAGTGTGTGCAAGCCCAAGGGACTACTTTGCAAGGAGATTAGTGTAGGTTTGTGTATCTGGATATACGAGTATTTTTTTATGAACAAAGGTCGGATACTTTTGAACACACCTCGTATAATAGTAATTTTATATATACTAGTGCATGCCCAGTAGGTTGCGTGGCCTTACGTGCAAAACCAAAAAAAAAAAAAACTTTTCAAGCCGCATGCCAGAAAACAACTCCACCACAGGCCGTTCCTATCGCTCTCAACGGGCCCGTACGTGTGGCCAGTGGTCCGTAAGCGTGCAAAAAAAAAAAAAAAAAATAATATATATATATATATATATATATATTATATATATTATATAATATATATATATATAACTGTTGTACCAATTCCCCCGTCGGCATGTCGAACGACCGCGGTCTAAGAATAGCGGTCCGCTTCGCTCCACCGACGGACAATCCCAGTCGTGACTTTCATGAACAACGCAAAAACGTCAGTCACGGTGGTTTTAATCCCACCAACGGCCCAGTCCAATTCTCACCCGCGCGAAAATAGGGTCAATCGCCGATATCGATATACCTAAAGTCCCGCGCGGGGTAACTCTCCGAGGGACCGTACCTCGGCGAAGGCCTGCTGGACACGAACCGGCTTAAGCGGTCCCGTTCGTTCTGGATATACGAGCGGGTATCATCGCCAGACGCGCCGGACCCCGATTCTATTTTATTGGTTATTTAAAACACAATTAATTCCGAGTGCAAGATGGGCCAGTTCAGATGAGGAATGGACGCAACGAACAGGTTTTTAACATTCACACAAGGACATTTATTATAATAAAGCACGTATGCAATTAAACAAGGCAAAACACGTATGCAATTTCAAGCAACAAAAGCAACGACAAAGAACTACAACCGTCTACTTATTATGTAATACAGTCACTTGCACTTAACAGCAGTTCTACTTTATTAACGGGTCCACGGAACACACGTACGAAAAACACACACCCAAGAAATGGTGGCAAGAAAGGCCTTTAATCACGAGCTCCAGCTGTCGGACAGATGAGCTGAAACCCCAGAGCCTATCTCGAACCTCTCACCTCGTGTGGTCTTCTAGTTGTTTCGGACCCGGGCTCGCAGTGAGAGCGAGCTGATCAATCGCCGAGCCCGCGATCCTTCCGAGTTTCCCGCGAATCCTCCCGCGCTTTCAACTGCTGGTGAGACGAAGGCCACCGATCCTTCCCGCGATGCGTGCTTCCCCGGGCAACACTCCCGCGCTTCTCAACAAGTGCTAACGGTAGACGAGGCGCGATCCTTCCCGTCGATGCGTCGCTTCCGAGAAACCAACCTTCTCCGCGCTTCTCAACAGTGCTGTGAGACGAGGCGCCGAACCTTCCCCGTCGATAGCGTCGCTTCCCCGAGAACCACCTCCACGAAGAGGTCGATGAGTCGCACCAAGCCGGGAACCAAATGGAGAACAAAGAAGCTCACGACAAAGAAGAAGATAGCCACCAAACTCGCAGCTCGAGCCGAGCGATCCGGCTTAACTTCCTTCCAGAAAGCAGCTCGAAGCAAAAGCTCTCCGAGCCAAACAGAAGCCCGAAGCTCACGAACCAATCAAAGAAAAAGCCTCCAAAAAATGCCCTCCCGACTAGGCCTCAGCCGAAGCTCAAACGACGCCAGCCGAAGCAAAAAGCTTCAGAAGGCCCTCAACCCTAACCGCAAGCCAAGCAGGACCGACAGTCTGCTGAACGACTCGCTGCAACTCCCTTTCCAACCTTGCCCGACCCAACTCTGCCCACGAACAAAAGAAAGATCTCCTCTTATCCTTCTCCCCGCCTTCCCCACTCCCGGCGGGCGACTCATGACATCATGCCCTCAGTGCTCATCCCCCGCTCAGCCACGGGTGGGAAGGAGCTTGTTGACATCATAATCAGGGACGCAGGTGGTTCTTCTCTTCGCAGAGAGGGGGAGGGATGTCTCCATTGTTCGTTCCCTAACATTAAATCGATCCGCAGCGCATCTAATCGATTTCTAACATTAAACAATGGAGGTGACGCTATCTAAGAACAAGCACTTATCGCATAGCTGACTAAATGTTGTGTGCAATCGAATTCCCAAATTCGTAACACTACCCTCCCTTTTTACAGACTTCGTCCGAGTTCGTCAAATTTTCGTGTGACCAGCATGTGGAAGTTTTCCCCTAGTAGTTCTACCTTCGGAATCCCGAGTGGCGACATTTCTTATACTGTCCCAAAAAAATACCTAGATGCGCTGTGCGTAACTAACTAAACAAACTCTCAGACTCATTCGGACAACTTAACTAAAATTGCGGGCTAAAACAAACATGCCAGGTGATGTTTCGCAACGTATTTACAATTTTACTCAACTATCTCATACTTAACCATGGCCCAGGACCTGTGATCTGTGAAAGGGAACAGATAAAAGTATTACAAGTCATTGTGCAGGGAGATGGATGGAGATTGTCGCAAAACCAATGAAGCATGGATGGATGCACAGGCTGCTGCAAGGGCAGTCTTGCAAAACTGGATGGTCCTGGCAGCACATGGGATGGATGGACACGGGGCAAACAGCAAACAAGGCTAGCAGGCATGGGGTATGGCAGAGGCAAGCAAACTAGGGCATGGCAAGGCAAGCCCATGCTAGAAAGGCGGTGCAGCACAACAGGCCGGCAGGTTTGAAGCTGGCGGCTCTGGTGTTGGTTCACAGTCCTGGAGGAGTGCGGTGTTGCCGGCCGCTCTGAAGGCGGGCCTCGGACCGCCTATGTCTCCCCCCTTATCGCCTTTGCCTGTTATTCCTGTCATACCCACTCCCTTAGTTTGCCCACAAAACACAAAAATTTACCCCTCTTTATTTTTATTTCCCTTTATAATTGTCCCTAACCCCCTTTTATTCGTCATTGTCTGGCTAACCTATTCTGTCAACCTAGCCTACTCCAACCCCTACGTTCCTCTCTGGAGGGGAATAGGAAGAGACTAGCGTCCTGGTCTCGAGGCCCAACAAAGCCTCAGAATGGCCTCCTCAGAGTAGCGATCTAGCCGCAAGTGGGTCCAGCGGCCACCAACGAGCGAAGGGATGGATGTGCGAAGGGGTACATCTCTATCAATACCCTACATTCATTAACCTTGAAACTAAACCCCGGGGCTTTCAAAACGCCTCACACTTTAAACTATCGGTTTCAGAAACATGATTCCCGTCGTCTGTGTTGGTGTCATTATAAATTTGGGCCTTGCCCTCAATTTTCATTCGTGCCTCGCACAATTTCCATGGCTGGACAGCGTGGCTCAACTGGCAGGAACCCCCTCTGCCGAACTCTAACACACGGCACCCCCAGGCCCGCAGGCTGCGCCAGCCGAGCCTAAGCTGCCTCACAGACGTGGGGGGTTTGCCTCTATCGGCATTGCCCCCTCCGATCGCCACGTGGAATGTTGATGCCCAGCGGGTCCCTTCCGAGTGTCGCCCGTATCCATACACTGCCCCCTGGCATGTCTGGCGCTACGGGTCCGTTTCCGACGGGTGCCCGATGCCACTACACTATCTTGGGGCCTCTTGGGCCTTGGCCTACTCTGCCTGACTAGTCCCGGTGCCCGGGTGCCCACTTAAACAAATACTCAACTTTGCCACAGCCACGCTCCCAGCCGATCCATGAACTCTTGCACCCCCCAACGGAGTTCGTGCCCTTCTCTCCGACACCAACAACAAAACGACCTCCTGTTAGTAAAATTTGAATAACCCACTAGCTAAATATAAACTGACCCCGGGGTCACTGGGTGGGAATCACTCCTCCCCCCAACCAGTCATTCGACCATGCATACCACTTTCGCATCCACTGCACACTTGGGCCCGCTGTCCCATACTCATCATCGTGCACTTTTCACTCTTTTCTCACCTCAACCAACACTCACACTGCCGATTCTTCTAATTAAATCCCCTGCTAACTCGTGCTCCCTCGCATCCCTTAAAAACTCATAGCATCGTTCCATGTTACTCTCACGAAGCTAAGGCTACGTCCCCTCTAACACATTTCCCATGTCTGTCCCATGGTCTCCAAAAAATCCCCAAAAAATCCTTTCCTAATCTGAACTAAAAAATCCTCTAACTAATCCATTCCATGGGCTCCCATGAGGCCCTTGTCCCTGCCCATGAAGCCGTCTAATATCGCTAACGCATCCCCCTAAACTGTACTCCTGTTCCCCTAGCAAGGGTCTTTCCACCCCCTGCCTGGGGCCGTGTCACTCGAAGTGGTGAGGCTTGCTTTTTTTTTTTTCCTGCGCACAGCAGCGCAGCAATTCGCACCTGCCCGTGACTCATGGCAAGCTGTTTCGCGTTTCTCGCACTCGTCCCTTAATCGGACGGTACCATCCGCAGGGATTTCCCCATCCCTGCCGGATTCCAAACATGCAGCCACGACGTCAAACCTGCACATCCAAAGCAAACGCTCCGCATTTCGAGGGTTCCCAAAGCGATCCGCACATGTTGCTGCATGCTGTCGAGCTTCAACACATGTACAACACGCTTCGCCTGGAAAACCCGTACGTTCCAAATTCAACAATCAGCCTTGCTTACTGTCCGCCCGCGGATTGGCTTAATCCACCGCGTGCGTTTCCGGACCGGGTTTCACTCGCGTAGCCGCGCATATTCGGCCCCTCGTGCGGGAGACAGCAACGGACCGCCGCGCGCGCTGCCGTGCAAACCCGGCACGGTTCGCAAAACCAGCTAACAGCCCGCTACTGCGGCCTTTGTTCCACCGTCAGGCACCTCTTCGTCGCACCTCGCGCACATTGCAAATAAAATTCACGTGCCAACGACGCTCACACACCTCACTCATGCACTCTCACTGCGGACATGCGGTTGCAATGTTCGCGCATGCCAACCGCCTCTCCCCACATACAGCGCTCTCACAACACGCGGTCGCTCTCTACCACACGCGGTCCCTCTCACACACGCTGCTTCTTCCACCCTCGGTGTTTCTCTCACACACTTGTAACCACACACGGTTTTCCCTCCGCACAACTCTGGTTCCTCCACACCTCGTGTTTCCTTAAACACACGGCGTGCTGGAAGGCACACATTTCGGCACACTCAGCAAACACACATTTCGATACCACACACACCGGAACAACCACGCTGGAATTAGCACCACCAACAAGGGGTCCCGGGTTTCCATTACCCCCAGCTCCGCGCTACACCCGTTCGCAGCACTCGCCCCTCTATCCTCGCAAGGCTCGACCGGACTCTCCTCGTCGCAATCCGCTCAAGGGAGCATAGCGTCTCCCTCCTTCTGAAGGAGGCTATCCGGCTGCTGTGCACCGGGTTCATCGAGACATTCCCGACTCCCACTCATCGTCCTCTACACTACCGTCTGTGTGTGTGCCCTCGTCTTTACTTTCGTGTTTATCGTGTGTCTCCCTTCTATCTGGTTTTCAACCAGTCCGTGTCTCTGTTATTGCCTTTTATTATTTCCGTCGTCTCTACGTGTCTTAATACACGTCGCAGTCACCCCATTAATTTTTTCTCTCTGTGTCACCGTCACTTTCTCTGTCACCTGCTCGAGTCCTCGCCACGTGTCTCCCGAATTAGTTTGTCCTCCACCCGCGGGGCCAAACACAATCCAACAACGACCTCAGCTCGCTCGTCCAAGCACGTGGCGCCCGCAATTTTGAGCTCCACCTGCTCGCGTTTCGGCTCCCTCGCAACTGCGTCACTGCCTTTTGCCCAGCCTGGAGATTCCGCCTCGATGGCGCTGCATCTCCCCCATTTTTGCATCTTCTCATCGCCATGTGTTTTTTACTTCTTCTTCATTTCTTGCGTTTTCTTTCAAAATTCGCCTTCATTTCGTTTTTCATTTAAGCTTTGCATTCCATCCATTTTTGTTTCCCCTTTCATTTTTCATTTGTTGCATATTTGTTTCCATGTCGCTTATATCCTTGCAAGCACTTCAACCATTTCGCTTCCCATGCCATCCATCTTTCAGCAAAATTAACAACACCTGGCGCAATAATGGGAGTGTCCTGCACGGTGATTTCGCCCGGGCCATAGATTCAAACATTTATAAAATTCTATTTATTACCCCCTGCTCCCGTTCGCCTTGAACGCGCCATTTTTGCTTCTCGAAATAATTTAAAGCTCGTAATTTGGGGGAACGGAGGGTCGCTTCGCCACACCCTTGTCCGATTCCTGTTAATTTAGTTTTGGAGGGGAAAGGGAATCTGTTTCCCACTCCCGGCACTCAGTGTTGTAAGATTTCCCGCCCACGGTGTGCGAACGACCGCGTCTAACCAATCAGCGGTCGCCTTCCGCCCACGAAACGGAACAATCCAGTGTGACTTTTCTGGAACAACGCCAGAAACGCAGTACGGTGGGTTTTTAATCCCACCCACGGCCAGTCCGTATTCTACCCGCCGCGAAATAGAGTCAATCGCCGAATATTCGACTAATACCTAAGTACCTCACGCGCGGAGTAACCTACCGAGGGACCGTAAGTCGGCGAAACGACGGCTGCCTTGGCACGCAACTGGCTTAAGCCGGTCGTTCCGTTCTGGAATAACGACGGGTATTATCGCCAGACCTCCCGGACCCGAATCTATTTATCGCTATTTAAAAACCAACTAATATTCGAGTGGCAAGATGGGGCAGTTTCAATAGGGAAATGGACGCAACGAAACAGGTTTACATTCACACAAGGACATTTATTATAAAAGCCCACGTATGCAATTAACAAGGCAAAACACTATGCATTATACAAGCAAGAAAGCACGACAAAAG
>CM068960.1:121182040-121227752 GCA_035128595.1 Eptatretus atami | reverse complement strand
GCGAAATAGAGTCAATCGCCGAATATCGATATACCTAAGTACCCGCGCGGGTAACCTACCGAGGGACCGTAAGTCGGCGAAGGCCTGCTTGGACACGAACTGCTTAAGCGGTCCGTTCCGTGTGCGAATTCCGCGCCCGTCGGCGTGCGATCGGCCAACGTGACTCGAATCGCGACCGCCTCGCCCACCGGACGGACATTCAGTCGTGACCCTGCGGCTAACGCCGGGATCCCAGTCACGGGTGGACCTTTCGCGCCTCACCACAACCCAGTCCGCATTCTACCCGCGCGGAATAGGGTGAATCGCGAAAGTCGATATACCTAAGTACCGCACGGGTAACCTACCGAGGGGTTGTACCTCGCCACAGGGCCGACTTCGGACACGATCCGCTTAAGCGGCTCGTTCCGGGCTAACGGGATAACCGAGCGGTGTTATCGTCGGCCTTGACGGTTCAGATTAATTATCGGGGGGCCCGCGCCACGACGAACCCTTTACGTGAAACAAGATGGAGACCCAACGAAGGAAGGACGCAGCGACACGGGGAAGAATTCAACAAGGACGCATTTTATGTTACAACACAGACACAAATAGCACATAACACAGCATGTATTTTACAGTCACAATAAGCAAAATGCACATATATCACATAGACAACAAAGACGCAGAGCTACGACGATTACGCGACCACGGACCACTTACACAATTTACTTCACGGACTTGGCGCCGACGACACCACGTTCACACAAAACCCAAAAGAATGGAAGTCGCGACTCCCTAGGTGCTGTCTTGGCGCCCGTCCCCGGCGGTCGGGACTCCCCCTCGAGCGCGGCCGGCAGGCCTCTCGGCGCGCCTGCCCGTACCGGCCTCTCGACGCCTGGACCGAGCACCGACCGACAGGGAGAGCACACGCCGAACCCGGAGCAGCAGGACGAGCGAGCGCCGAACCAGAGAAGCCAGCAGAGAGAAAGAACCTCCAAGCAGAGACGAATCAACGAAGAAGAGAGAGACAGAAGCATCGACGACGAAGAGAGAGAGAGCAGCCTCAGCCGCTCCGCCTCTTATACGCCCGGCGCCACGCCCGCGTTCTGGCTCCACCTTCCTTCGAGGCGCTTCCAGAAGGGGGCGTTCCCTCTCGTTCCTCCCACCTGCGCGCTTGGTAGGGGACGAGGCGAAGCGTTCGACGGCCTCAACGCGCAAACCGTCGACTAACCGCTGAGGATGGCGTTCGTTGGTGTAGGTAGCATGGTTGAGATGGTGGCGTGGTTGTGAGGGTGGCGGGGCTGGGCGTTGTTAGAGTGGTGCGTGGTTAGCGTTGTTGTTGTGGTTGGCGTTGTTGACGTTGAAGTGGTGGTTGGTTCGAAATAAAGCAGAACAGAAAAACGCCTAACTCAAAGTATCGCAGCCCGAATGAATCACATAATTCCCTCTAGACAATGGTTTGGGCTAACTACACATGTATTCAGAAAATACCTCACCTATGGGACCTGGATGGTGTTCGCGAATTTCCACAGCCGTAAACTACCCCTCCTTTTTACAGACTCGTCCCGAGTCGTCAAATTATCTGTGCCATCATGTGTAGTTCTCCCCTAGTTAGTTTTACCTACGGATCCCTGAGTGCGCATTCAGTGGTATCGTGTCCCCAAATAAATAACCTGAGGGCTGAGTAACTAACTAACAAACTCACTCAAACGGACGACTTAAATAAAATGCGGGCGCTAAGACATACATGCCGGGGCGCACTCAATTTACAATTACACATACCAACTTAGCCTTAACCTTATAATTTACACTAACCATGGCCCAGGATCAATGGACTCTGCAGGGAACAAGAAGGAGAAGTCAAAGAGAACGGTGCACGGGCCGCCACTGCAGGCCCGTGTTGCAGCTGCAACAGGACAGTTCTGCAGCTTGCAAACTGTTGCTTTGTTGATCTGGGCACATGGAAATGAAACAGGGGGGTAAAGCAAAATAGAACGGGGCTGGATGACATGGGCAGTGGGCATGAGCATGGCAAAGGCAAAGGCAACATAGCCTGCAGAAAAGGCGTTGCAGGCAACACAGCGGCGGACGAACGGGCCGGCACAGGCCTTGCAGTAAAAACAACAGCGTCGACGATCCGGCCGGGCACAGGCTTGCAGTACAGCAGCTGCAGATGATCGGCCGCACAGGCCTTGCAGCAAAACAACTGCCGATTAAGTGGCCGGCCCAGGCTCGAAGTAACAAAGCGTCGGACGATTCCGACGGCACGGCCTTGCAGCAAAACAACAGCTGCCGATGAAGTGCGGCCCTCTTGCCGTGCAGTGAAGGTTGGTGGAGGGAGTTGCGGGTGTGCTGGCCACTCGCAGAAGGCGGGCTCGGACCCACCTATGGTCCCCTCCACCTATCGTCTTGCCTGTCACTGTACCTACCCACTCCCTTAATTTGTAAAAACCAATTTTGCCCCAACTTACTTTTTTTGTTGTTTTTATTTTTTACTCACCATAGAATCGTCCCCTAACCCCTTTATCGTCTTGTTCGGCTAACCTATCCTGTCCCTAGCCTACTCCCAACCCTAGTTCCTTCCGGAGGGGAATAGGGAGAGCTAGCGTCCTGTGCTGAGGCCCAACGAAGCCTCAGGATGGCCTCCCCAGATCTCAGCGATCTCTAACCCAAAGTGGGTCCAGCGGCCCACAACGAGAGCGAAGGGTGGATGGTGCGGAGGGGTACAACTTCCTAATCTACCCTAACCATTACTGTTAAACTACCCGGGGCTTTCAACAAGCGCTCTCGCTTATCTATGGTTCTAACACCCAGATTCCCGTCGCCTGTGTTTGGTGTCCTCACAATTCGGGCCTCGCCCCCAATTTTCTTCCCGTCCTCACACGGTCTCATGCTGGGACGCGTGGCTCCCTTGGCAGGCACTACCCTCTGCCGATTCTCCTACGATGGCACCCCGGGCACTACACTGCCTCCGAGCCTACAGCTCCTAAACCCGGGGTGCCCCCATGGCAACTCCCTGAACGCACAACGTGGCAGCCTGGCGCCGGGCCCTTCCGAGGGTCACCCGTGCCACGACACTGCCCCGCGGTAAACGGCGCTCGGCCCCGCACCAAGCGGGCGACCCGTGCCACTAGCTAACCGGCCCCCCATGGGCCCTTGGCTACCACGGCGACTAGCCCGGTGCCCGGGTACCCACTCAGCGATACTCACCGTCGCAGCCACCTCCCAGCCTCAAAGGGCTCCTGCACCCTCCAAACAGGTTTCGAGCCTTCACCCCACCAACAACAAACGACTCCATTTTTGTCAATTTAACTAACCCAGCTAACTCACTCTACACTGACCCGGGGTCCCTGGGCGGGTCACTCTCCCCAATCCATCATCGCACCATGCATCCCATTCGCTCCACTCACACACGACCGCCGCTGGCCTACACTTAACACGTTTCCACACAACTCACCACTCATACGCTGACCTGCCATCCTTCTAACTACCTCCCCAAACTAATCGTGCTCCATCGTCGCTTAAGCTACAGCACATTCCATTTTACACTACGTAGCTAAGCTACGTCCCCTCTACACACTCACAGTCTGTCACTGTCTCCAAATCCAAAATCCATTTCCATTCTAAATCTGAACTAAAATCCCTCTACTAATCATTCCACGGGCTCCATGAGGACTTACCCTGCCCCATGAAGCCGGTCTAGCTAAGCTAACCTTCCCCCTGACTAGTCCATCCTGTCCCTGTAAGGGGGTCTTCACCCTTACCTGGGATCCTGTTCACCCGAAGCGAGGCTTGCTTTTGTTAATTTTGTTTTTCCAATGCGCAGCAGCCGCGCAACTCGCAGCTCGCGCATTTGCACCTGCCCGTGACGTCATGCAGGCTGCACGTGTACCTCGTCCCTCTTGGACGGTACCATCCGCAGGGATACCCTCCTGCCGGATTCCAACCTCGTGCAGCATGACTCACCCTGCGCACCCAAAAGCAAACATCGCACTCCGAGGGGCTCCCACGCGAACACATGTGCTCTGCCCGTAGAGCTTAACACAAGCTCGCGTGAGAACCCATCCGTCAAATCCGTTACCTGCCTAGACTTTGTCCGTCCGCGGGATCGGCAAATCCACCGCTGGCGTTCGCGACCGGGCTTCACTCCGCAAGCGACGCACGTGGGGTCTCGTGCGTGCACAGCCGAACCTCGCGCTGCGCTGGTGAACCGGCGCGGTCCCCATAAAGCTCGGCCGCTACCCGGCTGGTGTCCCCTCTGTGCCGCTCGTCTCCGTTCCACCCCGCACACTGCGTGTTACGACGCACAGACTCCACTCAAACACACTCACATTCACACCAGGGAGACGCGGCTGCATGCTCACGCATGCCGACCGACATCTCCTTACACACCGCGACCTAACACAATCCTGTCTCCCTCAATACGCATTCTCACACACCGTGCTTCGACACGACGTGCCGTTTCGCGCACACGCCGCTCCACCCACCCGTGTCTTTCCCCCGCACCCGTGGCTTCCCCACACGGTGCTCATCCACCTGCGGTGCCCCCTTTCAACACACGGCACGCTGGGAAGCACGCACTCCGGCACAACATGCCACCACAACTCAACACGGGGTCGCTTCCACACAGCGGGGACACACTCACACCTTGCGTGCCGCAAAGCACGCATCTCCGCACACTCACAAACACACACCCTGCACAACCACACTGGGGATTCGTGGTCCCACAAGGTTCCCGGGCTCTATACCCCAAGCTGCACGTGCACCCATCACAGACTCGTCCCTTCAACCCGCTTGGCACGACCGAACCACCTGGTCGTTGGATTCGCTTCAAGGGGCACATACCTCCCCTCGTTCCTGAGGCAGCCTATCCGCTGCTCGGCACCGGGTCTCTACCGAGTCATCGAGCTCACCCAGTTATCTCTCCACTACCTCTGTGTGTGTGTGTTCTGTTCCTTTACCCGTGTTTATCGTGCAGTTTCTCTCTACTTTCTCTACCTCCCGCGTCTTATCATTTTATTAGTCTCTGCTTCTTTCTGCGTCTTCCCTTATTTTACGTAGGTCAACCTTGCTTTCTCCTTAAGTCGCTCCCGTCTTCCCTCTGTTTCACTCCTTGCTCTTTCAGGATCTCCGCGTACCTCAATCCTTGCTTTCCGTCTTAATTGTTCTTTTCTCTCCTCCAATTCCTTTCACCTCGTGTCTATCACTTTATTAGTTCTGTTCCTTGCTGGAGTTCCTCCATCTCTCTGGATTTGCAATTTTACTCTCTCCTTCAGTTCATTAATTTCAATGCGTATAGTTTTTGTTTCCTTTCCACAGTTTCTCTGCTCCTCACTTCCAATCCCATCGTTTCTTTCAATTGGCCCATTTCTTCTGTGTTTCATTCGCTGTTCTTTGTCTATCTCCTCGTACATCCAGCCTTGCTTTTCTTTCAATTGGTCAAACCTCAGCTTCATGTTCTTTTGTTTTCTATCCCATTGTTCCTCTCTCGTTCTTACCTCTCCAATCTCGTTGTGCCTTCAATCTCCTCTTTCCTCCTCCTGCTTCATTCGTTGCTCCTTCAACTTCTCGTATTCCAACCTATTTTTTTCCTTTTGTCGTTCAGTTTCAATTTCATACCTTTCAGTTTTTATTCCACTTCTTTCTGTTTCCTCGTTCGCAATCTCATATTTCTTTCAACTGACACAGATTTCTTTCTCTGTTCTCATTCCTTGTTCTTTGTATTTCCTATTCCACGTCTTTCTGTTCCTATTCTGCATCTCATTATTTTTTCAACTGACAGATTTCTTCTCCTGTTCATTCCTTGTTCTTTCCAGTACTCTTTCTTGTCATCAATTCTGCAATCTCGTGGTTCCTTCCATTGATCGATTTCCTTCTTCTGTCTCATTCGTCTTCCATCATTACTCTTTCTTGCATCTCATTCTTAATCTGGCCTTTGCTTCCAACTGTTCGATCTTTACGTGTGGGTTCCTTACGTTTCATTCTCTTCTGCTGTCGTTCTTTCTTCTCTCACCATCCTCAGCTTCGTTTTGTAACTCAGAAGTTTTGTTTCTAATTCCTCTCTCAATTTGGCATGCTTCTTCACTCATTTCATCTCTCTTTCCACTGCTTCCTCCTCAATTCGTCCTTTTTTTTGCTGTATTTCTTAGTTTTTTCTGCCATTCTTTCCAATTCTTATCTCCCCTTCAGGATTTCTTATTTCAAAGTGACTTTCTTACCTATTGCTTCAGTAGTTCCAATTCTCATCTGTTTGCGTTTTTCCTTTTCTAGCTTTGTTTCCTTTCTCCTTCCTCCCTCAATTCCTGCAGTTCTTTGACTGTTCAGACTTTTCCAGCAATTCTTCCGTCCTTCCTCCACTGTCTCTCTCCTCTTTTTATCTTCCATTCTAGGCTTTCCCTTTCCTGATTGCTGTTTCTTATCTTCTTCCTTCATTGTTCAACTCCCATCATGTTCACATTTTTTTCTCTCCAACTGTTTTGAAGCCGCTAATGTCCGCCCTCTTCACCTGCCATAACCACGTGGCTTGAAGCGATGGCTGCTGGGAGCGCTCGCTTCGTGTGCGCATTCGCAGAGCCATAATTAGCCGCTCGCTCCGTGCTGCGCTGAGGGGCGATCGCGCCGCCATTATGCGACCAGTTTTGCCGGCAAAGTCCGTGCTCAGAGTATGAGGGTGAGCTCCCTCGTGATTCAACTTACAACAAGTAGTACCATCCCGGGCCATGGATCCTACATTACTACACATATACATTTCTACCCCGGCCCCGCTCGCCTTGAGACGCCATCTTATTCACGTAAGGATTAATTTAAGCTCGCTCGTAATTTGGAGGGAATCGGGGTCGCTCCTCCCTCCACCCTGGACCGATTCCTATGAATTTAGCTGGAGACGGGAGGGATTTGAACACACTCCTGTACACCAGTGTTGCGAATTCGCGCCAGTCGCGTCGATCGGCCACGTGACGAATCGCGACCGCCTCGCCCACGCGACGGACAATTCAGTCGTGACCCTCCGCTATAGCGGGATCAGTCACGGGTGACCTTTCGGCCTCACACACAACCCAGTCCGCATTCTACCCCGCGCGGAATGGGTGATTGGAGAGATCGATCCCAGGCCGGGCAGAGAATGTGACGAGCCGACAGCAGCGATGGGCAAGACACCAAAGCTGGAACTACGGACGGCCTCGCCACCCGTCCTTTATCGACCCTGGGGTGCCGGGTGGGGGCATTACCCCGAAGCGGTGTCGTCACCCGAATCGGCCGCTCTGATTGTGCCCGGACCACTGCGTGGCCCGGCCGTGATGGCTGGAAGCAGCTCCACTCCACTTCCGGCAAGATAACTCCAAGCTGCGGAATCGTCTCGCTCCGAGCCCCATGACATGAATCGCCCACACCGAACTCCGCAACATGAATTGCCTTGCACTGATCTCCCGGACCATGCCCCGGCGACCGGTCGAGGGTAGTGTCGGCCCCGCATGCCCGCCCGGGTAGCCCCGATTAACGCTGATCAATGCCTGCTCCGCGATGCGCCACACGGCCCGAGCGATCCAAACCGCACAGCACGCCTCTGCCTGATCGCGGCTTCGCCGGGCAGAGAGGCGAGGAGACGTCCGCCGTCTGTGGGGAACACCCGCGGCTGCCAGCGAGGGCCGACGGGAAGGTGTTAGGGTAAACCCATGCACAAACCAGAACAAGATGTGTGCCATTTATGCCCTGTTCTGTGCGATGATAAGGTATCGCGGCTGCGAACGGGATTGCCCGCCATCGAGCACGTTCCGTACAGTACGTGTGGATCCGCCACGGAACACGTGGCCACGTGCGCGTTCACCCGTATTTGCTCTCGTGTTCGCGGTGTTGTGTGGCATCCGTGCATCCTATTCCCCTCCCCCGGCCGCGGCCCGTGCTGCACGTGTTGGCCTCCTGCGAGGACCCAAATTCGCATTTACCTCAGGAATAATCAGAAAAGAAGAGTAGAAATGAAGTTAGAATGGTGGAAACAGACCTAGCTATGAGATCCACACAACACAATGTCCCATTAAACAAAAGGAAAGGGACTATCTGAATGTATATTAATGGAATACCTGTCTAGGGACCGCTGTATGATGGTTGCTATTGCTTTGGAGGGATGTGGTTCCCAGAACCACAACAATATATATATATATATATATACAGTATATATATTGTTGCGGTTCTCGGAACCGCATGCATACAACAGAAAGGTGTCCCAAGACAGTTATTCCATTATTATACGTGTAGATAATCCCTTTCCTTTTGTTTAGCGGGACAACAAGGGAGTGCATTGCGATGATCTAATAGCTAGGGTTGCTTAAATCATTTTCTCCTTCATTTTGTCCCTACTCTTCTTTTCGTCTGATTATTCCTGAGGTAAATCAGCCACGTGCGTCTTCGCTGTAAGATGGGGCCTCATGGAGGCCAGCGCGTGCGGCGCCGCTGTGAGGGAACTGCTGCACAGAGATTCCCGCGTTTCCCGTGAGCACGTGCGTTCCCGGGTGAGCCCTAAACCCAACGTGTACAGCGAGTCATGTGGTGCGCTTGGTGGTGCGGGATTATCGACTCGAGCTTCCGATGATCAGGGGAAGATTGCCGGTTGGATTAAAAAGGCATACGAATGAATACCTCTTAAGAAGCTGCACGAATGGTGTTTTTCACAACACAGGAAACAGCCAGCCCGACCCCCACGCTGCACGAAACACATACAGAGGCCGATAAAGACCACTCCACGCCATGTTAGGCGGGATACGAGTGTGCGGAGTAGAAGCGGTTTGTATCCTTTTTTTTTCCTTTTCAACCTCAATATCCGACACAAATTGGTGCTCGCCCCGTGGACACGCTAGCGGAGTCGTGTGAACGCGAGCGCTGGCCACCTGCGTAATGGCCGAACCGGGCGTACTGTATGAAATGTGCTCAAAAGCAGACACGTACGCCGCTCGCGAAACATGCATGGATTTATCCATAATGATGTACCTTCGGCCCTCGCTGGCAGCAGCGGATTCTCCACGGATGGTGAACGTCTTCTCGTCTCTACGGCCAGCGAAGCTGCGATCGAGCAGGGGAATGTACAATGCGGGCCACGTTGGCGCGCGCGGAGCGAGCGCGTTGATCGACGCTGGTCGAACGCCCAAGCGGGCATGCAGAACCCTGGACCGGTCGCCTGGGCATGGCCCGGGGGTTTTTGCAGGACGATTCGCGTGCCAATTTCGGTGTGGGCGATTCATGTCATCTCGTGGGTTGGAGCGGGAATATTCCGCGTCTGGATGGCCCTCGAAACGAAGTGAGGGCGTTTCTGGCCAAAGTTGCAGGCCACGTGAGGGGTCGGGTCAATGGGAGCGCTCGATTCAGGTGATACTTTCGATTCGGCATGGCTCCTCCCCCCCGCATGGCAAGCCCTGTAATTGGAGCAGTCCTGCTCACCTTTCTCTTTCTCTTCTCCGGCCTCTCTCAACCGCTCGCCTCGCCTCGTCGACGACCACCACGACCCGACTCCTGCTGTCTGGACTCCGCCTCCTCATCTCTGCCCAGCACGACGCGACCCTCCGCCACTTGGTCCGCCTGCCACTCCAATCCTCGCACTCTGGACTTCGCCCCTTCTCTATGACTCAAGCTCCTTTCTGAACACAGTCTTGACACATGTTGGCTGAAACAGAGACGACGCGCCCAACTGTCGGGTACGCACACAGAAGCATCCCCCCCCCCAAAACGTATTGGTGGTGGGTCGTGCATCAACACAAAGGTACCCAAGATCATAGCCTCAATCCCTCCCTTCCTGTCCAAAACTTTCTCTTCATCGTTGTGTGTGTGTTGTGTGTGTGTGTGTGTGTTGTGTGGTGTGGTGTGGACCGCGGTGCCTGTTGCTTAAGTTGACTGCAGAAGATCGTTATCATTATTGATTGTTTATTAATTTCGCGTTTAAGCTCTGCTCTTTCCCCTTATTGAAGTTGACTGTCCAATAAATATCATTAGAAGTTCCCAGCTCGTCTTTGTGTTTCTTCATTGATCCACATGGTCGAATCCCTAGCTTAGCCGGGACTTTATTCCCAACATCCGTTCCTTTTAGCCGGTACGTCCTTGCAGTGCGCTCGGTGCATCCGATCGCGGTAAAGTGATCCGAGTCCGGTAGAGTGTTCCGGTTGGACCAAGGTGTTACCGAGGGCAATGTCCCCGATAATTAATTAGTAACCCGATTAACTATAGACGGAGGACCCAGTCAACCAGTTGAGTTAATTGGCGTCCACGGTGTTAGCGACCCGCCGCGTCACGGATTATCAGTGTGCGAGGCCTACAATTCCGGGAGTCTGTGGAACGACATAGCTTCCCCATAGTGTCTCTACCCATCCTCCCGGCCCAACAAATATACATATTTTTACGGATCTGGAAACCATATGTCACATACAGTTCCCAAATTCAGTTTTCCGTTATGAACATGTGAAGACAGTCCCTTCCTGTTGTCTAGGGAGAAACAAAGTTGGCGTTGCGAGTGTTTTTTTAGTTAGGTAAATAAATCTTATTCCAACACACAACAATCCAACAGGTACTCTCGCCGCTGCAACCTCGCCCTCAACTCGGTTGTCAAGTCCATCGCCTTCCCTTTTGCGCTTTAGAACAATGTTCTCTTTTCATACGTTGGATCTTCTTTGGGTCCACACGGTGGGGGGGGGGGGCTCCCCGGTTTGGCTGAGGCCGCCAAAAGTGCGACCCCATAAGACCCTGTCAATCAGGGCGTACATACGTCTGTTCCACAGAGCCCGCCCTCAGGAGGTCTATAACGACGACAAAAACCCGTTTCAGTACGTTCGTATTGTGGACTTGGAATCAGTCGGATTTTGTTGGAGATTGTTGAGTTCTGCGAGGTGGCGTTGTTTGAGTTTGTGGTTGCCGCACCTGATTCCCTGCCGCTGGACTGCGATACTTATTTTGATTCCTTCATGGCCACGAGAGACAGACAATACAGAGATGAGCGGGAACGTATAAACGACCGATTGAGAGGGATAGAACGTAGAGGAAACAATGGGATAGAAAGCGAGAAAGAACACTGCAAGGCTGAGGGACATCTATGAGCGCGAAGGCTTAGAGAAATAGACACAGGCAAGGCTGGATGCGACAAGAGGTAGCACAAAAGGAGCAACGCGAAACTCACACCCCACACGCAACTTAATCACATGAAGACATAACCCATGAACTAGAGCACCGAAGATTAGAGTCAGAGGATGACAGACAAGGAAGAGTAATGAGAGACAGCAGCAACTGAAACACAAAAAAGGGATTAACCAATGAAGCAAGACAACGAAACTGGAGAAGGAAGGGCAGGAAGAAGAAACAAGGAAGAGTAGTGAGAACACAGCAGCAAATCGATGAGCACGCACAAAGGAGATTAACCAAATGAAAGCAAACAACGAAACTGGCAGAAGGAAGGAAGCAGAAGAAACAAGGAAGGGTAAATGAAACCAACACCGCGAAGGAAGCACTACGAGAAGGTAATCCATTGGCCGCCAATGAGCAGATAAGCGCAGGAACAATTGAGAAGAGAGAGGAAAACGGTTTTATTTCCGTGAGATAGCATGAGTGAGATGATGTGCGAGAGAAAGAGCGAATAGAACCAGTACCGAGTTTGAGTTCATTAAAGTAGAACCAGATAGGAGAAGAGAGTAACAGTATCGAGAAGCGTCCGAAGAGAGAGATGGGAATATAAAACGCCAGAATAAGAAGAAGAGTCTAATGATGAGTCACAGGAGACTAAGTCACATGAAACTAACAAATGTAACAGTAAGAAAACCGGGAGGTAGATGAGAAAATAGAGAGATAGACTGATCAATGATAAGACTGGAGGTTTAAAATGAGGAACAAACACACATACACAAGAGGTTAAAGGAAATAGGATATATGGGGAGTTATAATATATAAAGTACTTCGCGGACTCATGGGTAAGAGACCATATATCGGTTGGAGCAGCTGGATTAGGCCGCTACCCCAAGGATAACAGAGAGGAAGTTAGCACCTTTAGGCACATCCTAAGTACGACAAACAGGAAGAGTCGCGAGAGGTCGTCCCGCACTAAAGCGAGTTGAAGGGACGAGGTGCTTGTTGTATGTCACAGTGGCGATAAATTAGAGCCAATTGAGTGTGTCGATATTCACCTCTTCGCGAAGCCACACTTGTGGAGCCGACACGTAAGCCCATGGTCGCTCGGTCTCGTGCCAGGTGTAAGAAAGTAAAATATGAGTCGGAGCAGTGTGTGCGAAGATCGCCAGTGCCGCGCGTGCAGACCGCCACAGCTGATAACAGTAACGTGAGATCCGCCACAGAAGTGGATTCGCGCAGGCCGAGAGTATACAAGATTGGGAGTGTGACGTCTTAGAGGAGAGGTCGTCCGGTTGAGAAGGGTATCGAATCCCCGTCGTGTGTGTGAGGTCCTCTGTATGTGAGGGAGATGTCGGTCGGCATGCCGCCCGACACTGCTGTCACGGCCGCGTCACTCCCGTAAATAAATGATCGGATCAGTAGTGACCGCGTGTTGGAGTGAGTCTGCCTGACGATCTGATGACACGCCGAGTGATAGTTGTGCGTCGGGTGCTATACGCGGACGACAGGAGGCGATCAAGATGCCTGGCGGACTACTAAACCGACGCGGGTACGCTGCAGCCGTAATAGAACTGTTTTCTGTTATGGCGGAGCAGCCTGTGCCGGGTTCACGCCAGCAGCGAGCGCAGGTCCGTGCTGTGCAGCGCAACGAGACCCCCACAGAGCTCGCTTGCGGGAGTGAAGCCCGGTCCCAGAAACGCCACCGGCACTAAGGTCGGATAGATGGCCTCGTACGCCCCTGTGCCCGACCAGCCGAAGTAAACCGTCGTCTGTCCCGACTAAGATCAAGAATAGAGATTCTACCGTGTCGGCAGGTAACATCGGATTTGGACCGGATACGGGTTATCCACGCGAGCTTTGTTAAGCCCACGGGCAGAGCACAGGGTGTTCGTCGTGGGGAGCCCCTCGGAGTGCGACGGTGATCCTAATGTTTTGGAGAGAAATGCGCAGTTGGACTCTCGTACCTGGTAGCACTTTATTTGGCATGTCACCTCGTATGGTGTTTCAGTGTGATATCCTGGCCTAGGCTGGTGGACGTGAGCGGGACATCGCACTGAGCGAGGAAATTGAATACAACTTAAATAAAAAAATGCCGACCAACAGAACGTCGAGGAAGGTGTAATCCGGAAGCTCTAACCCTGCCCGTGACCAGAGCTAGTCTAGCGACATGACGAGCGAAGCTGTGGTCCTTAGACGTGGCACACCTACAAAGTTGCTTCTGAAAGTCGCTGAAGTTGCGCGCTGAGGATGGCTCGCGGCATCAATTGGAGGAAGCGATCATACAGATTTAACAAATGATGAGGCAAAGCACTATAACGGCCGATGACATGTGCTGGCTTCTCGGTTTGTGAGTGCGAATACAGGATTCCCTTCGGCGCAGACGAGGGCACAAACACAGATCCCGCTCGTCGACCGGGCAACAAGGCCAGTGACACCTAGTTAGGTGTGAGCGGAAGGGTTAGCTTTGTTAGACCCCGGCTCCATGGGGCAGGGGTAAGTCTCCATGGGGCCCGGTTGAGCTAGGGATAGAATTAAAATAGAGAGAATATCTGGAAGCCTCACAGTAAGAGCCGATTGGTCTGATAGTAATTTACATTACGAGAGTATATAGGACACGAAGAAAAGGAATTGATATTTTGGTACTATACACCGCAGATGACATGTGATCAAGACTTTGGAGTTGAGTAAGGATGACGTAGCTTGAGAGTACTCGTACTGCGGAGTGTATACCATTCGGAACGTGCTATAATATAAGGGACGACGTGGGAGCACGAGAGTTAGGGGAGGTAGATAGAAGGAATGGCAGAGTTTCAGCCGATGGAAGGTGTCATGACCTGGTAGAGAACCCGGTATATTGTAGTATGTACAGTGCGGGCGAGTGAAGTTCCCTGTCTATGCTGCCGTCCTGCGATCGAGCAGCGAGAAACTGTGCTGAATGCATGGTGCGATGAGTAATTGGGGGAGGAGTGACCCCGCCCAAGGGACCCTCCATTGCGAGCTCTGACCTGACGTATCACGTCACGCGAGCTAAATGGTTAGTCATGGGTCCACACAATTTCCAGTGTAATAATTGACAATGGATCAGGCCAATCGATTCTCGCTCTAGTTTTTCGTCACACTGGGCACAGTGTAATCGGTGCCCAGAAAACAATTTTGGAGAGAGAGTGCGCGAGGTCATGCAGGACGCATCTGATTGACCAAAACCAAAGTGTCTGTGGTATGCTTTAAAGCGAGCATGGACGAAGACGAGAGTATCGCGTGAGTGGGAATACCCCACCTCGAAACGTAAGCCGAAACGAGCTCTAGTCTACGCAGCCAAATAGACCAGCTCGGAGGACCAGGACACACACGCGCGGGAGTGGAACTCACAGCGGTTAGCGTAGTGGCCAACGGGTGCGGCACCCATAGCTGGTGCGCGCTGGTGCGGCCCACGCGAGCGCACGTTGTGCGCGGGTTACGCTCGCGGCAGCTTGTCTGTGCCGCACGGAGGAAGTGAGCGCGTGCCGGAAAGGGGTTGCCCCGAACGCGCAGCCTGCCACGTGACTGCGTTTGTCGGTGTGATGTTTGCAATGTGTGGGAGCACATCTTCCCGAACGGATGTTTTGATGAGAGAAAGCAGATTGAGAGTTCACACGTAGACATCAATGAGTTGAGAATGCCGACACTCCTGCGTAGGGGACCACATATAGATTAGGAAAGTGATTAAAGGCTTTATAGGTACCCGGGTCTGCCTGCAAGGGAGCTACGCGCTACGCTCCACCACGGAAACCGGAGAGAGTGTGTTGTACATAGCGGCATACATTATTAAGAGGATACATATTACCTAGGTCACGAGAGGCCCGACAACGGGAGAGTGACAAGCCAGACACAGGACTCGGGTGGTACATTTCTCCGGGTTTTGTTATGAGCGCAAATTAACGCACTTAATCGATATGAGAGCCACGCACCATGTTCCATTCTTCCCGGTTCTCCTCGTGGGGCGTGCTTCCATGTGGGTTGAGCATGCCGGGTGTGAAATAACTGAGGTAAGACCAGAGTTAGGGGTGAGTTATAGGTAAGTAATACCCGCATAAATCGCTCATCCGCACCATACCTCCGACCTCTCGCGAGTGCCGACGGCTTGGTCTAGTGGTGTTCCGCCTGGATCGACACCACTCTGCGATTAAGATCGCTGACAGCATCGGAGACGCAGGCCAGTACTGTAGGCGGTAGTCGGTTGGGCGTCGATACATGGAACTCTACCGAGCGCACTAGTAGGGATAGTACTCCGAATCTCTACGCTTTCGCACGAGGGAATGGGACAGCGAGGGAGGTGGGTGTGGCCTGAGTAGTACAAGGCATATAGCGCGGGGAGATCAAAAGGTTAAGAGGTGTTTCTCACGGCACCGAACAGACGCGTACGATAAACCGCCTAGGGGAGTACTGCACCGCGGGGTGAGAATTGGAGCGATCCACTTTATAAGTGGGGTCCGAGTGAGTAGGCGAACCACACGCAGAATGCATATATCACCAGGAAAATATAAAACACGAGGGTTGGAGTGAGAACGTAAATTGGGGGCCTTATTAGAGCTTAATCCGAGGAGGAGGGGGCCGTTGGAACGAGCATGACTAAACCGACAGTGCACCACCGCCACACAAGGCGATGTCGGGAGGTCGATTGACTAGGTTATGGATTAGGTCCGAGCCCGCCTTCTGTGTGGCCAGCACCACCGGCACCTCCTCCACCAACCTCCACGGCATGGTCAAGAGGCCAGGCCAACTTCATCGGCAGCGTTGTTTTGCCTGAAACACCGGCCTGTGCGGTCGGGGTCCCATCCTCGTCCCCACGCAACATATACGGAGCTTGTTAGTTACTTCTAGAGGCCTGTGCCCGGCCAATCACTATACGTTAAACGGTACTGGTAACTAGCGTATGTTAACTGTACATAAGCTGCTTGGGCTCTACGAGTTGGAAATTCAGAGTATTGGCCACACAAACATACCGAGGGTTCTCGTCCACTCGGCTTAGTTGCGTATTGAACTCGGACATAGTTCGCCACTTGTATAGTCTGCGACCAGTGTCCTATTGTTTGACACCATGATTCCCTATGACAATATGTCGAGAGTGCACAACACGTGTCTTCGCCTGCCGGCGCGACTTGTAATACTAGTTAAGGGAGCGAAACAATGGAGCGTCCCCTCTTGCCAAAAAGAAGGAGGAAGAACCACGGGTGCCCCGTGCATCATAATCAATCTCCCAGCGCGTTGCTATCACGTGCCGCGTGGATCACCGTATGGCTATGAGTCAATGCTCTTGGCAGTTCGCGGCGGGGAGGGGGTGCAAAGGACAGGATCCACAGCAAGGAGCCAATACCGTTAGTCTTTGTTCTCTGTGCAAGCTGGCGGGAATCCGGGTGAGACAGCAGTCGTTCTGAAAGTCCTCTCTGCTCGTGCATGCCCCGTAGACCAGCACGGTCGTGTCGCTGGACGAGTGCCGCGGGGCGCACGAGTGACAACTTTTTGCGTTTTGCTCTGTCTGGCGAGACGAAGTCAGTACCTTTTCTCTCTTGTCAGAGAGCCAGTGCCATTCCTGGGTCTGCCATGCGAGACTAGTGTTGCTTGAAGAGCCAGTTGAGAAGTCTAGTATTGCTATCGCTGTGTCTCAAAGTGAGTTCGGCTGGCTGCTATTTGTTGTGCATGAGAGTTTAGAGATCACACTGGTAGTGGCGCTTCCGCCGCGGGCATGTCTGTCTAGCGCCGGCAAATTTTAATTGTAAGCTCGCGCACGCTAGAAAGTGGAAGGCTTCTTCTGCTGAGCTTAGTTCGTCTCTTACGCTTTTGAGGTTCAGCGTGCACATGTTTCGCTCCTTCTCCCATGTTATTTTTATTTTGCCGGGACCAGCTGGTGCGACGCTCGGCCTACGATACATTGCATAGTTGGAATGAACTGTCGCACGCGAGAGGGATCGGACACGGCCTGAGCGGTAAAACAGTACTAGGGCATATCGAACACTATGGCTAGCATGTATGATCGGCACCACGCCTCTATAATCACCGGCTATCGACTGGTTGAAGGCACACTCCGGCGAGCGAGAGTCGGTATTGCGTAGAGAAAGGGAGCGTAGGGGAAAGGCGCGCGTCAACGCGAATTATGATACACTGGCTCTTATCTGCCGCTGTGTCGGAAGGATAGACGGAACCATAACGAGGCATCAATAGAGAAGGTCCACCACGAGTGAGGAGTTGAGTAGAGTAGTCTTAGAGAGGTATCTATGATGGCTACGTGAGTTTCAGTTCACAGTCGCCAACATCCCCGAGATGTAGGAGTTCTACGGGAGAATATATGGGCTCGATCAACCCACCATTTCTCTGAGTTGTGTGTTGCGGACCGTGTCGATCGTCCTCGTGAGTTAGGCGTTTCCTCGTCTTCAGAGAAGCTAGTTAGGAACAATCTGCTGTTAGTTGTAATTGTACTTGATACCACATAATAACAGACTAGCAACAACCGGTTGTAGCTCATCTGAGCTCGCGACTCTAACCTTGTCTATGCTCGTATTCACTACTTGCACACTTCGCACTTACCCTGTTTGGCTTATTTAATTGCCCATACGTGGTTTATTATAATAAATGGTCAACCTGCTGTGAATGAAAACCTAGTCTCGATGCGTCACTACTCCCCAATTGACTGAAACATTTCCTTGTGGGAGTTAGAATAGCCGTTGGGTCCATTTTGCCGTAAATAGGGGGACATTGAATACTCCCAAAGACGGTTCTCCGAGCGCCAGCGCACTATATGCCGCTCGGACACTCGGTGATAGCGCACTGGACAAGCGCGCCTCGCGTTTTTCCGTAACGAGTTCCGTCGAGGGGTGAGAGTAGCACCCGGAAGTAACCTCTGAATCTCCACGCCTGTTGTCTTCACTTCTATGGACGAGGACCATAAATACCACGCACTCTGAGCGCAGTGCCACACATGCGAGCGCTAACGTCCACGTGATCTGCGCGGGCAATTGGCCGTATTTCGCTTCTTTGTACAAAGAGCCATTGTCAGCCACCAGCGAAGCTCGATAGCGTCGGCAGCAGGCGGGTTTTCCGATAATAGAAGATATCCCTGGGAGCAGAGTCGGAATGCTATCCAGCGCCCACATCGATCCGCACGCTCCGACCTCATGCACCGGCTGAAGCGCGGGGCCCGGTCGAGAAGCGCGGTCGCCCCACTTGGCGGCCGACCCTCCGGCCCCAGGACAAGCAGATTCGGTGTCCTAAGACGAGAAATATTCGAGAAATGCAATTTGAGGATCAGGAATGACTCACACCCCCGCCTCCGCTGAAGCAAAAATTCACGGAGTCGGATCCAATGTGTATTCTACCGGCAAACCCAACCTCCGGCCCCCGCAGCTGGCTCCGCCCCTCGAGGCGTTGGATCCGAGAATTTGCCATCACTGGTGTGGCTCTCCCCTGAGAAAATGTACGAACGCTCTATGAGATAAAGACGAGCGCAAAGTTTGAGGTTCACCAGTTCTGAGCGTAAAAGTATTGCGGATAGGCCAAAGGGGCGAGGAGAGTCGGGAGAACGGGAGCTCGGGGGCCAGGGAAGGGGTATTTCCAGTAGAGGGGGAATTTGGGAACAATGAGTTTCACGAAGGACGTACGAGATGGCTCAGAGGACGAAAATACTCGGACGCGGGCAGAGTCGGGAGACGGAGCTCGAAGCAGAATGTGGCGAGGCAAGACGGCTACGGGGGCGAACGGCTGCGGGAGCACCCGGCGCTACTCACTTGGAATCGCCAGGGTATTGTTATTTTGCCCTGGAAAGGCGTAAGTGGGGAGTGGAGGAAGGCGAAAACACAATGGATGAGGCAGTGCTTCGAAGTACGCGATAGATGAAGACGAGGAGGTCGGCGACCGAGAGCGCGATTGCGGGGACAGATATTGGACATCGACCAATGATAAAATGAAATGGGGAAAAGCAAAAAGTGGATGGAACGCGCGAGAAGGCCAGACAATTGAAAGCGAATTCGAAAAGAGCGAAAACGCAAGGACCGGAAATGCCAAATGAAGAAAATAAAAACACCGCATACCATCCGACTGAGAAGCAATAATCAAAAACAATAAATACACCCCTTAAACCCCACAATAGCTGGCAGAGAGAGAGACGATGGTCGGGCGGATAGAGGATGCGAGGGCGCCCAATCCGCGCGCCGATAGACTGTACACACTCATCACCAAGGAGCGTGGGGCAAAACGAAACACTGGAGAGCGGGGCAGCAGTTGCCAAGGCAGCCCGAACGCCTGCCCGGGGCGACAGGCTGAGCGATATTGCTTCGAGCAAGCTCGCCACGAGGCCGCGCTGGGATCGAGGGACCCTCGGTAGCGTACGACGAGCTGAGTCCGGCGGGAGTGTGTGACCTGCGTGGTCGGCGCCGCCTGAGCGGTGGAGGACAAAGTAATACGGAGGACTGTGCGCAAACGAACCGAGAGCCCTAATTAGGGTCCGACGGGCGCAGTTCTGCTACCACCGTGTAAAGTGCGGTACGCCTCTTAGAGGAGAGAAGTTCATATGGGGTGTCAACCGGACGTACTGTGTACTAGGAAGAACCCACGTAGAGACGAGCGAGAAATATAGCAGTAGATAATAGGAGATGAAACGAGGCAGAGCAGATGGGTAGACATATCGGTAGGAGGAGACAATACAGCGATAAGCAACGCCACATAAGGGAGTAAACAACGCACACAAGGAGGGTAGTGAGGCACCGAGATGGGGGTTGTGCGGAGGCACGTTGATGGCGATTTGTTGGAGACTCATACTCCTTCGATAAATGTGGCATCTAATAGTATGTCTATGTCAGGATATATCATCGCTGCTCTATTCAGAACCTGAAGTGGATGCTAGAGATATACCCATCTTGTGTAGCGTATAGCTGGAGCTTCGTAGCTCAACGGGATTAGGATATGCTGCAGGTCGTGTGTGAACTGTTTTCCCGTTCGCTTCGTCTGCCCGACTTCATTTGAGACGCGCTGCCATGCCCTGAGCGTGTTGACAGGTGCCACACGAAGCCTTCAGCGTAGAGGAGGTATCGGAGTGGGCGAGTCGCAACACCGCCCATGTGTAGAGATTGAGACGCATCTGAACCCGAGAGGGTCGAGCGTATATACGTACCCCGTGTGTGTGTGGAGTTGTGGCGATGCCGTGCTGGAAACGCGCGACCCAATCGTGTGAGTAGTTATGAGTGTGTGTCGACCGCAGAATAGCGAGTGAGAGAGAGAGGAGAGCGTGTGAGGGTGCGTACCCGCCCAAGCGGGACGCGTGGAGTACCACGAGAGTCGATACGCCGCGGAGCAAGGGTCACAGCAGCGTGTCCGAGTCGCCGATGGTGTATCCAGGACTGTGTCAGCCGATGGGTAGCGTCATAATAGCGTCGAGGATTGTGGGTGCCGCGAACACGCGTCAGCACTCAGCGACGCGTGGCGACCCAGAATTGAACCACGAGTGAGAGAGGTCCGGGTGAGTGAGGGCCCGTATCGCAGAGATGGCCTGAAACACCATGTGACTGCGCGAGGCTTTGCAACCAGCACGCTGTAACGCGCGAGAGGGTGCGTCACCGAGTCGAAGTCGTGTTGCGCGTCTACCGGCAACAAGGCCGCCAACGTGGCCGGTGGGCGAGGCGGTCGCGGTTTCGAGTCGCGTGGCCGATGCACGCCGACCGGGCGGGGAATCTCTGTAACAAGAGTCCGATCGAGAAACAGGTATGTTGAACCCGGATCCTGGACACATGCGTCAGACAGCGGTGGATGTCCTTATGTCGAGAATCCTCGTTTTTGCACCAAAAATATCACTTAAGAATAGTGATCCTTTTATTATGAGGTCCAAAGGAAATATTTCCAGCAGGACCCGTTATATCGATAGTCGATGTGAGCTCTGATGATGGTAGTTTGTAAAGTGTGAGATGCATGAAGAATAATCGGCCTTTTTTTACAGCGCCCGCTAATGCGCGTTAATTTGTTAATTAAGCACTCAGAATCGCGGTCACTAATACATGTAATGTTAATCGATGCCGCTGTCAGGTGGAAAAACCTCGAACACGATGGTCACTAACGCGGGGCACTTGTATGGTGATGTGTCTAACAAGTGAAGTATGCTTAATTGGCGATTCAAATCATAGTGGTTACTGTCCAAAATTGTGAAGTAAATTTAACACGGGTCACAGAATAGGGGGAAATCCTGGCCGCGACCGTAACTTCCGTCACAAGGAAGCACCTGTCTAGGTTGCCACAAGGTGTGTATTTGCACCAATCCCATCACTGAAGAATTACAATATCAGTAATCCAACGGTGCCAAAATTAAACACTTGGCAGCAGTTTGATTCATGCACTCAAAAATGTAATTTAAAACGGACGCTAATTGTCGCGAGCCAGCACGATCACTTGAAAGCAGCAAGGCACGCCCGACGTAAATGCAGCGCGAATTGGAAAACTCCCTAAGAAAGTAAACTCGCGACCTCGGCGAGGCCTTCGGTCCGGTCACCGCGCCAATTAATTGAAAAAAAAAAAGTGGAATAAACGCAAGCCTTACGCTTCGGGTGGAACAGGATTAACCAGGCAAGGGGTGGAAGACCACCCTTGTCAATTCCGATCCCAGAGGGAGGCTTATACAGGCGTATCATCACAAGAACCTTATTGGGGTATTACTGGGCTTGAGAGATGTAGTACAATCTCTTGTTAGCTCCCGAGACTAGAGAAGGCTAATGTTAAAGACCTCATGGCTTCAATGGGGACATGGGTTTGTACCTCAATGGAGCCGTGGAATGGATTAGTTAGAGGGATTTTGTTCAGATTTAGGAAAAATGGATTTTTTAGGATTTTCGGAGACCAATGGACAGATGGAAATATTGTAGTGGAGGTAGTTTAGCTAGCATAGAAGTAATGGAGACGTGATGAGTTTTTAAGGGTGCAGAGGGACACGAGTTAGTCAGGGGTTTAGTTAGAGGATGGCAAGTGTGGTGTTGGTTGTAGAGTTGCGAAATGGAAATGTAGTGAAGGAATGGTGTGGGCCAGTGGCAAGTGTGTGCAGTGGGCAATGTGTATGCATGGTGCGAATGACTGGTTGGGGGGAGAGTATTCCCACCCAAGAGACCCCCGGGTAGTTTAATGTTAGTTAGTGATAGTTAAATTTACCAAAAAGGAGTCGTTTTGGTTGTTGGTGGTCGAGAGAAGGCACAAAACCCGTTTGGATGGGTGCAAGAGTTCATGGAGCCGCTGGGAGGTGGCTGTGGAAAGTTTGAGTTTTGTTTAGTGGGGTACCCTCCAGGCACACGGACTAGTCGTGCGCCTACGCAGTAAGGGGATGCAAGGGCCCTCAAGAGGGAGCCTGCGGTTAGATGTGATGCTTCGGCACTGCGAGATATCACTCACTCGCATCAGACACGCGAGAGACCGTAATGCGTTGCCCATTATCTAGGCCACCGGTTCTTGTGGCGAGCCTACTCTGGTCCTAAGGCCGTCACTCGGGCACGGGCCGACACCCCCTGCCATCTGCTATCTGTCACTAGACCGCGGGAACTCACGCGCATTCGCAGCTCAAACACAAGCAACCCCCTTCTGGTTTAAACTACCCAAAATCAAAGAAGTCATCCGAACGCACGGCGTCATATTTTTTGAGTGCCGTGGGCTTTCATATTATCTTCAACACACGCCATTTGGACTACCACCCCCACTCCCTCTTCCCTCGCGAGGTCTTCAAACATGTGCGTTCACACACAAAGGCTCACGTTATCTAGCCCCAAGTCTCCGCAAAAAGCGATCAGATCTAGCTGAGCCGCCTGCCGCAGAGTCCACTCGAGCAACCAACCGTGCTTACGTAGCAGATTCCCCGGTGCTCAGTGGCCGACGCTCTGCAACTCCCTGATGGCTCAGTCCATTGAGCTCTGAGTGTTTAGCCCCGTGTACAGCCATCCAGGAATTACTCGGTTCGCTCGACTCGGGCCACCCTTTCACCGAAATTCCAGATACCTGCGAGTGCGAGATAAGGCGTGCAAATTCCCTATCACTGATGGACACGCGACACAGGCGATCCGGGATCACCAGTGTTCCCTTGCGCGTAGCCCACCGTAGTCTTACCCCTGTTTATAAACACTATGTGATGTGTTGCGCCGCTTTTTGAAAGCCCCGGATAAGTCTATCACAAGTCCTGAAGACATATAGTATAGTAGATGTAGATAGGAAGAATGTACCACCATTACGACACTCAATCCTTAACATAATCGTCTTTATACTGTTACGAAATTTGAATTCAATTGCGCACACACATTCAGGTCGCCTTCTAAGTCAGTCGTTGCTATGTCGCAATAAGGGTGCCGTGTTCCCGACTCACCAGTATATGCGTCTAGCCACCTTTCGCCATGATATCTACCATAGAGCTGAGCGAGCCATCGATCTGAGACGGCCTGCGTGATGCGGTAGAGTACCGTTCTAGGAGACCAGGAACGAAACAACACTAGTCGTCACACGCCCTTACACCTTCCCTCCCTCTCCACGAGGCAGAGAGAGCGAGAGAAAGCAAGCTCTGGGCACACACCCACCACGCGCGGCTACACCGAGAACTCACATAGTAGAGTCCGAGCAAGAGCGGTCCCTTTATCGCCACGAGACAATGTGCTAGAGCAAGAGGAGAGAAGGTCAACAAAGAGGCGGAAGAGCGAGAGGGACGTCAAACTTTTGGTTCCGGACGACAATGTAGGAGAGGAGAGGGAGAGGAGATATAGTGACAAGGAAGACGAATGGCGTTCTATATCTTATGTGTCGGTATGTACGAGGTGGGGTGAGTGAGACACAGAGCTATATTGGCTCTAGTGTCTCGGAGCGCCTGCAGAAGCAGAGGTCCGTGTGTCAGCAACGACCCTTACGCGTCCTGTTTGGCTGGTTAGGGTTGAGGCCTTCGGAGCTTTTTGCTTCGCTGGCTCAGTGAGGCTTCGGCTGAGGCCTGGCTCGGAGGCGGAGGCTCCTTCTTGCGATCCCAAAGAATTTTTGAGTCTTTGGAATCCGGTCGTGAGTAGACATTCGGCTTTCTGCTTGGCTCGGGAGAGCTTTTTGCTTCAAGCTGAGCGCAGCTGCCTCTGGCACAGAAGACTTATCACCTAGCGCGCCCTGTTTGTCGGCTCGCAAGCCGCCTGTTCTGGCATGGACTTGCCTTGCCAATGCCCGTCTGCGCGCGCGCGAGGGACCCCTAGAGCTCGCCGTGCGAGCAGTCGCGTTGGTGTGCATTTCTCTCTCTCTGTTCTGCATTCCTATCAGACCATGTGCGAGGCCCAAGTAATCTATCCAGTGTTTGCGAGCACATTTGCGCTGTCTACCGCAGCCCGGGCGATTTGGCGCTGAGTCCGAACTTCACACGACCCTTCTTGGTGAGTGTGTTTGCCGCACGGATGGAAAGCGCGAACTGCACTAACGACGGAACCGATCGGCGCCGCCACCAAAGACTCTGTCACACGCGAATTGCACGTGTCCCTGTAGTCACCAGCCGCGGCCGACACACCGTGATCTCAAGCAGAGTGGCCCACGGGTACAATGGGGCACACTGGTCAGGTGCTACAGCTGTGACGAGATATTAGAGGTGCTATCTCCACTGAGTCTGGGAAATCTGTACAATACGCTGAGACAGCCCCCGGGTCCGAGGCACACTTTGGAAACACAAAGCTCTGCTTCAGATAACGGAAGGATTCGAGATGGTTCTGAGTCCCAGCTCACCTATCCGCTCCGCAATTCTGATTCTTAGGTGGATCGCATCAGTGTATAGTCTGAGAAGGGTCGCGTTTGAGCTCTAGCCTTACCAGATCGTTATCTATGGGGTGTGTTAGTGTTGTTTAGTTATTTGGGACACGTCGTAAGTGTCAGAGTAAATGGGTGCGCACGTTCCTAGGATCCGTAAGGTAAAGGTGAGGTATAAAGTGTGAATTAAAGATTTGCATCTAGCTAGTGGCGTGTGATACGCTTATCGCATGAGCGAGCCATATTGATAGAACGGAGTCGTGAGTGATCGATTGTTTTCTTGCAAGAGAACGTTGGGAGCGGTGTATGGTAGTATTACAGTAATGTCTATACGTCGTGTATATGTCCTTCTCTATAAATTGTCTATTGTAGCTCTAGACTATTAATTCAAGAGTCCCAATAGAATGCTCACCTTGCTGTGAAGTAATGAGCTCTCTGCGTTATCGTGTGCGTCCAATCAAATGCGCTGCTCTTTGCGCGAATACGAGCCTAGCTCACCATTCTTGTCACACGGTAGTATTTATATAGTGTTTACTATTGAATACGTATATAGCACTGGTCACGAGACGTTGCAAGATCGGAGATTCGGTAGACCAGTAAACGGGGAGCTGAGCGAGCAGAATGTAGAATGAACCACGTCCCCTCCCCTCTTTCTCGCGAAGAAAGGAAAAGAACCCCCTGCGGTGAGTCAACACTCCTGCCCACCCGCCTCGGCTGTTTAGTGTTGTACGCGGCCAAAGAGAGGCGGATGGACTGTCTCACGGCCGCGTGCAGTGTAGCTCACAACCGGGTGTCCGCGCGGGTGATGAGGTGAGTCTACATTCATCAGGTAGCACTTAAAAGCCAGATGGACAATTCCTTTGCCTATGTATTCAATTAGGTCAATCGAAGATTTGGCGATGCGGCGGGGACCCTGTGAGGGCGGGCGGGAGGTCCCATGCGTGGGGCAGCAGATATGGTTGTCGGGTTGTGAAGTTCACGTATCATAGACAAATCGTGTGCAGAGTTCGTAGGCTGAAGTCCCGTCGGCCGGAAGGGAGGCTGAGAGCTTTTTGCTTGAGCGAGATGTAAGAACTAGCCCGGAATAATGTCACGCGCTGGATTGCCATTATCGGGGGCGCCAAGCGACGCGCGACTCTGATTCGGTTAGCACCTTGACGCGTTTCGGAGGCCTTCTGGCGCAAGTTTACTTGCTTCCGGGCCGACTGCGCTCAGGAGGCTTCGGCCGGCTGCTGAATGAGTTCTCTGGAGAAGAGGAGACTTGGGAGTCCTGGTGCGTTGTTCCGCTTTCGGCTCTGACCTGCGAATGCTCGAGTCATTGCTTCGCTGCGCTGTCCGTCCACAGCTCGGATCATTTTGGTTCTCGCGTTTATGAGTGCACGCATATCTCGATTTCGTGCAATTAGGTTTTACCACCACATCGGTAGTATGTCTTCTTCTCCGGCTTGCGCGTTGACGGCGACGCCATGGCTCTTCCTTGAGTTGGAATCCTCAGGCGGCATGGGCGCAACTCTTAACGACAGCGAGGAGGAAGGAGGATACGTTGGGGTCGCTCGCAAATGAGTCCCCAGGGTGCCCCAATCGTACAGCCCTCTGAGAAAGTCCACTGAGCGCCTGGCCAGTGCAGAGCGCGGCCGTACTGGCAATTCACAGCGAGAGTCCTTCCCAGAGCCCACCTATAGGAGCCGCGCTCGAGGCGAGTTACACGACGATTGCGACGCTCAGCCTCTGCGCTCTCCCGCTGTGGCCGGGAGCCCGACAAGTTGAAAGACTCACATCGAGGTGGAGGGTTCGAGTTAGGCTCTGAGTTCAGCTCACCTGTCCTCCGAGCTGGGAGCGACGTGATTAAATGGCTTCAAAGCTACCATTCTTGTGTTGTACGACGTACGGTGGTGCCGATGGCCGCACTAGATAATAAGTGATAAAGTCTTATATATAAACTCCTGGTAAGCGCCCGATTATAGGAATATAGTAAAATATGACCCAGTAACATGAAGAAAGTGGAGGGAATTAGCGATCCCACCACGGTTGTAGATTGATAAATTAGGTCAAGCGAGTAGCTTTTTGTTGACGCTTCTAAGTATTGAGAGAGCAGAGCGGTAGTTGGCTCTATATAATTTTTGTAGATTGAAAGCCTAACGTGATCATCCTATTACTAATTAAAGTCACATGTCCATCTGCGTGTAATGTAAAACGTCCTCGCTCGCAGGGGTGAGGAAAGTATACCAAAAATAATGATATGCATGCTATGCCATATAAGCTGGCCTTTCACTCTAGTATGAGCGAGAAAACAATCAGCTAGTGTGGTAGTTTAGCAAAGACGCGATTGCGCGTCTTGCCAGGAATTAGTGCGGCATCTCTGGTAATCCGCGCGCGCGAGCCCATACACCTCTCGAGGATAGAAAGTTCTATGCCTCTTGCTACGTGAGTACTATCTGCGATCATCAACTCAAGCTCAGCATACGGCTGCAGAATTCGATGTTTATTGTCCGTAGCGAGCGAAAATCGAACACTTTGTTCTCGAGGAGCGAGTGGCCGGAATAGCCCCCGGCTCAGATCGGCCTGAGACTCACTTGGAGTATCTGTCCTACAGGCCCAGAGAATAATAGGTTCTTTCCTTTTCATGTGTAGGTATACACTGTGTAGACGCTCAGAAAAAATTGTAATCGAGAGACAGAGCAACACTAGTTTACTCAGTTACCCACCGGATCACTGCTGACGGAACGTATTCGGTTCTTGTACAGGATCCCCAGCGCCTTCATAAAGGAAGTAATCCGGGCGTCGGAAATCTAATATTCCGGGCGAATCGGGCCAGCCAGCCAGCGGGACGGCACGGAGCGGACGCGAGCGGACGTCAGAACTAGTGGCCGGCGCACCTGTCAGGAAGAGCGACCCGGTCGGTTGTAGCAACAGGCAAGCGAACCCTCCTCCCCCGGCCGTAGACACATAATACGTAAATAGGCGGAGTAGGTAAAAAACAGACTAATCAGTTTGATTCCAAATCATTATACATTATATCACCAAGCATGGGAACCCTATAACCACTTCCTCTTGCTACATATCGTCCATCGGCGAATGGCCTTAGCTTACACTCAGTTGTTCCTCTCTCTCCTACAAACCTACTCACCGCGCACTACAGTCCACACCCCCCCCACTCATTAAAATAACTCTCACCCTCGCTTTACCCACTCCGTCCCATAGGGCCCTGTCTCTCCAGAGTCTAATTGGTAGCAGTATCCTATGACAATGAGTGGTGCTAGGTAAGAGAACGCTATATAATATCAGACCAGTAGCTAATATTATACCTCTACCGTCTTGCCGACTCTTGCGATGCTGTGCACCTCGCCATCCTCTTCTCCCTCTCTCCCCTCCTTCTCCCTCACAGCGACCACAACTACTTCCTCTACCTTCCTTCCATCCTCAGGCTCCCCTTGCGCCGTAAACAACGCGGGGACCTTCCCCTCCCTTCCCAGCCCTCCAACCTCACCACCTCCCCCTCCCACTACCGAGGGAAGCTTGCACATTCCATCACCTTATAAGCCACGGGTACTGGACACCGTCCCCCGCTTGGAAGCCGAGCCGAAACCCCATAGATCACATACGTGAGACAAAATCAGAGGTGATTAACGTGCTAGCAGAATCGCCTTTTTGGTCTAGAAGAAATCCACATGAGCGAGATGTCCCCTGGCGCGCCCGGGATTTTCTTGTCTCACCTGCGTTTGTGCTGCAATGGAAAGTCTGCGTAAACCACAGGCCTGCAGGAGACAGACAGCAACACTGCAGGAGGTCTGTCTGCCCTCGGCTGGGAAATGAGAGACGACTGGTGGGTAAGTCGGATCTGCTGTGTAAGGGGAGGCTGTGTCGTCTGAAGAGATATACTAACAATCAGAATTGGTTGAATAGTGGGTTAGAGATAAGAGAAGCTTGGGGTCGGAAGACGAGTCGCCTAATGGACTGGTTCACTTAGGCAACCATGGGTCACATTTATTTTCTCTCTGTTGTAAAAATGTATTTTTTTTGCTAAAAATGCTAACATTCGTCAAACTTTCTTCCCGTTTTTTGCAATGCCGAGGAATGATACAAGCATGGCGCACTCCTTAGCGAAGCAGACAGAGATAAGCTGGAGAATTGAAGTTAAGATGAGATAAGCAGCGATAAGCTTGTTGATGCGAGTGAAAGAAAGTGTGAAGGCCTTACAAAAGGGCTCCCGGCAATGAATACAAAATTAAGTCGCCGAGGGGTGTGAAGCCCGCGCGGTGGATTTTGAAGGGCTCGCCGTGGCACATGGGGGGTGAGACGCCAACACTCAAGAGAGAGACGAGAGTGCGTTGTGAGCACACATCTTGCCCCGACGAGACGTCGTGGACGGCTGCGAACTCGGTTGAAACGACTCCAGGGCTTAATTTTGAGAGCGGTGTTACAATCCGAATCCCGGGACAATCGCCATTGTTACGATGACAATTCGTGGGCTTTTTAAACCACTTTCCTCTCGTACCAGAAACTCACACCAAGTACTAATCGAGTGTTGTCTGCAATGCTGTCCTATGTTCTCTTCCATCGCGTCAGCTTGCATGGCTGTATAAAGGCATTAAACATTTACGAGAGCAGATAAGGGGAGGACTCTCCCAAACCCCTAGACAATGATTTTTTTTTGGGAATCCCACCTAAACCCTAAGCGAGACCAACCCCGCAGTAAATACCGTAAGTTCACTAGTTAAATTCAACACCCAGACGCTATTTCTCAAGTGGTTGAATGAATTTAAGAACACTAAATGGAGAGACATTTCAATCAGGATTCTTGCCTCACATACGAGCGTTGTCGTTCTCATCTCATAATGGATCGTCTTGCAAAGCAACCTAGATTTTCTCTGGTTGCATGGGGATCTGATATTTAATCCAAATTTGAATATTTGACAGCTTACTCGCGAATTGATTTTGTTCTATGTCTGGACTAACGCACTTTATACAGCGTATGATTTAAATCACCATTCTCGAGATTCCGGGTAATGGTGTATGCATATTTAGAAGAGAACAAATGGTTAAGACCTGGCAGACAATACCGCAAGCAGATCTACGAGACGAGACTCGGTCTTACGCATGCAGTCTAATTTCTACGCGCGCATATCAGAATTAGAGTGTCAAGAGTACAATGAGTCTATGCGAGCATGGCGATTATGAAAGACCGCGCTAGTAAGCCGAAATGTAGCCCTGTGCCGCGACGATCTATGGCAATTATGTCCAGGAGCAGTATCACGAACATCCGGAACCGGCCGAGAGGTCGGTGGTTGTGAGGTGGCGCGCCGTCGAAGCAAGTCCGGCAATGAGACATCCACGCGCAGCCACTCTCCGGAGCCGCAACGAAATATTTTATAACATATTCAAAGGAATTCATGATACTAAAATATGCAGAGTAATAATAGTAATAATGCCTCAGCCCATCTGGGGTTAACATCCATAATGGCAGGTGCACTATGGGGCTATGATCAAATAATGATAGTCCTAAAAGGCTATATAATATTACGTACATGCTCATACACAAAATTATCATATAAGATACCCCACTTACTAAACTACAAAGTGGGCTAATATACTACACGATATTTACAGACTTGTATCACCTATGGTATTCAGCCAAGATTTTGCTCTGCTCGTCAGTCCCATACCTTCTCTTAGCACACTTCATCACAAACTGCTACCGCCAAATGTGTTTTATTACCCTATTTACCCTTAATATACACGCTCCCGATCCATTCGCGCTCTCAACTCATCACAGCAGATCCTCTTCAGCCATAGGTCTTCACTTATTCCACATATTGCAGTTCAATGGTACAACGCCACAGGAGTCAACAATACACACAATACACACAAATAAAACACACGATCTTTCTACACCGGTACGAACCAGAAGAGCGTTGTGTATAACGGAGACCGTTCACAGCCGCCGCCTCTGTAGAGAACATACAGTCGTTAAACTGCCCACTAAGGTGGACCGGAAGGGGATAGTGTTTCACCCGTTTGTCATATTTGTACCCGTCCATGAGACGGATACCTCTCAGCCAGGCTTGACACACATAAGTTAGAACAATATGTTTAGATGAGAATCCGCGTACACTGATAAAGTGCGAGATCTGGAGCTTCGCAAAATCGCGGGAATCTTACCAACAATAGACAGGTAAACCCGAGTTCTACTTGTTATCCCATGGCAAGAGCGCGTATACCCCACTACCTAGTTTATGTTTGTGCGACCTCAGAGTCTTCACGTACTATATCTCATTTGTCATGACTATGTTAACTCTAGTGCACTGGCCAAGCGGTTCTGGAAAAAACAAGCCACCGAGTGATTCTCAACCATCGCGCGCTTCGGATCGAGCCCCAACAGAGTCGTAGTATGGTTCGCCGTGTACCTCCCAAGCCACGTGATACGCCCTTATAGGATCGCCCGTGCATCCCATGGCACAACCCGCAGACCCGGTCAAGCGGTCAAACCTTTTTGTTTCTCTCTGCACCGTTGAGAGTATCAAGACAGAACTCGCACAAAGGTGAGCCTCGTGACCGGTGATAATATGTGCGTAATGTCGCACTCGGGCTATCTTGTACACAAAGCAGAGGAACTTCGAGAGGCATTGCTCACAAATGGGCAGATCACGGTTGCAGGGTAACGTATGTGTCGACTTGCCATAAGTTCGCTTCAATGTACTAAATACCCACTGTTGATCACAACCTACCGACTCGCTGTGAGGGAAAGAATGGATTAGTCCACCCACCAACGTAATCTGACTCTCCAGAACTGCGTGCGAGTACGAGTGTCTGTAAACTTGAGTTCATTTACACCACGGAGCGGGATATGCTCTTTGCTCCTTTAAAACGAAGCGGCAGGTAGCCCGTGGTGCGCGTAGGCGTATCTTCAATGAGGATGCGGAACCTTAATCGCCGACACACTTTTGGTGAATACATAGCCTCAACCTGATGTACACCCCCTCATCTGTAGGCAAACCCTAAAACGCATGTATCTACTAGAGTACTCAAACACACAAAATTGCTCAGTCAATGAAAGAATCGTCGACGTAACGTTAAGTCTGGATCTACTACACAATCCGCGGAAACCTGGAGTCTAGAGACATGTTGCGATTAATTATAACTATGGAGCGGACGTACACAGGGAATGTCGCTCTGACTGAAAGCGAGTAAAGAATCAGTCGGATCTAATATACGAAATGCAATGCATAACATTTACAGCTACACAAAGCAGCTTAACAATTTCCGCACTAAAATCCTGGTGTCCCCGACACGGACACACCGCGTACACGCCCACAACCGATACAGCGACACACTGCCAATCAGATGGAAGGTGGCGTTAGATGAGCGATCTCTCAGCTCGCGAGAGCGAGGTGATAGACGTTTGAAACCGTCGTAGAAACCTTATCTCGACCTCGCCAACGCTCGAGTTTGGTTGCTTCCACAGATGTATGGTTCGGACCGGTATGTGTCTTTGAAACAGCGAGATGCGCGCGCATAATGAGATCATCCAAATCGCGCGGGTTCGCAGATATCCTTCCCCGAAGCTCGTTCCCAAACTGAAAGTCCCCCTAAATCGCTTTTCTGCTCAACTACGTGCTCTTGCGCCCAGACGAGGCGCCGATCCTTCCCGTCGATGCGACGTTACCACCGAGGAACCACCTTCACCAAATAAAGAGGTCGATCGAAGAGTAAGCGATAACTCAGAGCACTGGGAAGCGCCCAATACGGAGAACAGAGACTCCACCAAGAAGAAGAAGAAGCAACCATTCATCTATTAGCTCGAGCCCGCCTAGCAGATTATGTGGGGTTTGGCTGGGGGAAAGCCCGCTCTAAAGCGCTCTCCCAAAACAAAGCAAGCTCCTCCAAAGACAGTCTACCTAGTGAGCCCAACCAAAAGCCTGAAGGCCACTGAACCACCAACGCAAACAGCCACAAAAAGCCTCCAAGCCTCTCCCGAGCAGGCCTCAGCCGAAGCTCACTGACCAGCGAAGCAAAAGCTTCACGAAGGCCTCAACTCCTAAGCCCCAAGAAAACAGAGAACCGAAGTCCGCAACCGAATCTCCCTCTAACCCTTCCTACTCTGCACGAATACACCAACTCTAGAACAGTAAGAAAGATCTCTCATTATCTCTTCGCCGCCCTCCCCCCGCCCCGGCTGGACTCATGACTCATAGCCGCTCGTGGCTCCATCCCCCGTCAGCCACGGGTGGGAGGGAGTTGTGACATCTGAAGTCAGCGGGACGGCAAGAGTGTTCTCCTCTTCGAGAAGAGGGGGAGGGATCTCCATTGTTGGTTCCCTAACTATTAAATCAATCCGCAGCGCATCCAAGTCGATTTGGAAACATAATACAATGGAGAGTGAGCTATTAGGGAACAAGCACTTATCGACATAGCTGACTAAAGGACCTGTATGTTGTGTGCAATCGAATCCAAATTTAACAAATATCATGCTATACATCGTTTTGGACCCATCTTTCAATGGATGCCTGATGTTTGGCGTTGTGCTCTAGGTAATATGGTTTTAGGGTGGTGGGCTTGGGAATCCTACGTGTCCTGAGGTTTCCTGCAAATATAAAATCACTGTTGAAGTTAAAAAACAGGTGGGGTTAATCGTCCGCTGTCATCCTTCTGGGAGTTCGAACCAAAGAAGTGCATGCATAGGCTGGTAATACTGTGTCGAGTGATGACCCGTCAGGATTGTGAGCCCCAATAGCTAAGGAGACTGCTTAAATGGCACCAATACTCCGCACAGAGTATGGTCCCCAATCTCCTCCTCTCCTCTCAATGGTGAGGGATTCTTTAAAAAAAATTTGGATCCTTAATTCAAGCATCTTACACAAAATTAACAAATTGTACTTGGTGACACACCGAACTTGTCCCACCAAGTTTCATCCAAAACATCCGTCCACCAACTTTTCTAAATATCGTGGCAATAATCGTTTTTTAGCATCCATCTCGTCAATCCGAGAATGAAGTAAACTACTGTAAAACCAGATAAGATAAAGATTCTCCATTCTCGGGTTGCAATCTAAAAAGTGTACCAAATTAAACACAACTTCTCACAGTGGTGATTATAAATTTGGTGATTATGGGTGCGGGGTCTTATCCACACGCTTTCCTCACCTTTCACAAGTGGTCGATTAAAGCAAAAGTACCCAGATGGACCCGTGTATGCCCGGGAACGCGGGGTCACTTCTCGCACCCATCCTTTCCACCCCATTCTATCCCTCCGCGAGTTAATGCGAGAGCATCTATCCCAGGGACAAATACAGGCTATGCCATTACACGGGCATGCCACACTTACCCCATTCTATGTGCGGATCCTCTCTCTCACCCAAACCTCCCTTACCATGTTACAATATTTCTAGTCCAACGAAATCAAAGCATAATGCATTCCTGTCTTAAATATAACTCGAACAGAACCCGACTGCTTTTCGTGTCCCGAAAATAAACTCAACACCAAGTGAAGCAATTTCATGTGGAAGCATCTTTTGTGCCAGAAAATTGTTAGGTCCTTAAATAAAAATGAAGCAAGCTTGAATCAAAACAGTTCAGACACGTCAATTTTGTAACCACAAAACTTGGAGAGAAGTTATATAGCAATAATCCGGATCATAATGGTGGGGAAGGGGTGGGGGGGGGGGGGTTGGAGATGGTCGGGTTTGGTAGGAACGGCAAAAATAGTGGTCAATGCCAGTAACAACCACCTGTCACAGCAGGGGTCAAGTAAACGCACTTATTACATGCCTGTGGCCAACAGTCACATATTATCGAGCTCCCGATCGTCCACTGTCACTGTCAATCATGGGGGTGGAGAGTTGAAGCATGACGTGAGTCGACACGTTCCCATCCAGCATCGTGTGCATCATTTGGTGGAGATTTAGGCCACTTTTCGTTTTTTCTGTGCTGATCTTTCAGACCAATATACAACACTCACTTCCAGACCTACACTCACCTACAGCTCCTTAGGCTTGTGGTAAAAAAAAAGTAGGATTGTTTAAATCGTGATTAATTAATATTCAAGTTGTTTAACTTGCAAACATACATCATTGTAAAACCCCAGTTTTGTCTTGAAATATATTTCTGGTCCCACTGTATTAGTTTGCAATGTACCTGCTGGCGTTACAATGACAGACAGTGTAATGTTTTGTGCTGTTTCTTTTTACACTTTGAAAAATTTTGTGAGGATGACCGGATTCGCGCGCAACATGTCTTCAGTGGTAGAATAAATCTGAAAGTGATTATTGTCCGAGTTAGAGTCTGACAATGGGCCGAAAACGATTGCTTTTGAAAAGTGGGGGGGACATTGCATGTCCAGAACCACGAAAGCCAGAAACTTCGTGCCGCGAGTGGACACAGCAAGTCTAATCCTTGACGAGAAGCACTTCGATTTTAAGACGTCTCGTTGCATAACTGCCAATCCCTGACATCACACAAATTCCCTTAAATTAATGCGTGACCGAATAAAGGTTCCCTCAGAGGCCATTCTTCCTAATCAAATGTAACAAGAACGGAAGCGAAAATTATTAAACATTAATCCAATACACATTTCAAAGTTCAAAGTGTCCATCAAAGAAATACATAGATATAGGATAAATAATGTATATATAATGATATTGCTATATATCCTTGTATGTGTTTCCTGCCCGTGGCGTGCGGGCGACCGCTTTTAGCCAAATGCAAGCCGCTCTCCGCCCGTAGACCGAGACGGGCAAACCCTAGGTCGCCAGCTTTGGAAACAACGCCGAAATAAACCAAGCCAACGGGGTGTTTTTAATCACATCGAAAATCAGCACAGCTATTCTGTCCGCGTGCGAACAGGTCCGATCGCAGAATTGTCGATTTACCGTAATTATGCGCGCAGACAGAAATGCGCGGGATATTACACCGCTCGACGGACCTGCTTGGAAACGAGCCGCTAAGTCAGCCTCGCTCCGTTTGCGATTCTGCCGAGCGGTGGAGCGTCACACCCCGCCGATCCGATTACTTTATCGGCTATTAAATGGAAAAGTCAGCTAAAATCCCGTACGCACCGATGAGGCAAATCAAATGAGAAAAAGACGCACGAACATGTTTGTCAACATTGAGAACAGGCACCATATTATTACACATGGCACGTAAGCAATGCATGATGGAGCAATGGGGGAAGGGGGAAAGGGGAGAACGTTCGATGTAAAAGGAAGCCTGCAGCCGTTCTATATAATGTACTATTCACAGTCACTTAAACAGGTTTACTTAGGACCTGGCGCCACGAGAATCACACAGCGATCAAAAACCTCGAGAATAGAAATAAAAAGGAAACACCGGACCGTGATGGGTGAAGTTCCCGAGCTCGTGTCCCCGACACGATCCGACTGCCGGCACTAGCTGGAGGAAATCAAAATGAAGAATTGCGGTATCCAAAGTGACTCCATCACGAACCACCTGACCTCTAGAACGTGCCGTTTCGGTACCAGTGAGCCACCTTGCTTCACATGATCCTGAGGCGTACTGCCCAGTTCGAGGTCGGCTATCCACAAGCGAGCAGCCAGGCGCGGATCGAGAGAGACCCCGGTCTCTGCGTGCCGCATCACACCAGCACTAAGCCTCAGAGCGTTTTGTTACTCGTCCCGTCGACCAGAGTGCCTCCGTCTTAATCACGGAGCCACGTCCCGCTGCTCTCGCTCCCGCCCCTTCGTTCCCAAGCGCGTCGTGAGAAACTTCCCCGAAGGGAGGCTTTTCACCGCCAAAATCGGGGTCCCCTCTGCCGCTGCAGTGATTTGGTGGACTTCACCACTGGCACTTTTCTCCACGTTTTCGCAGGGTTGGAAAACTTCCTGTTTTGGCGCGGCGAGAGTCCATGCCGTAGGGAACGGGAGAGGGGCCGGTCTGCCTTGCTTGCTTCGAACGAGAGCAATGGCTCTCTGCACTACCGTTGGCGTCTTGAGGCTTGAGAAACGCGGTGGTGTGGGTGAATGCGGTTGGTGGTTGAGGCTGGTCGTGGTAGTAGTTTGTGGTCGGTGGCTAGTAAGGTGTGTGGTCTCGACTGGTTTGTGGTGTAACGTTTTGTGAAAGTCGTAATTTTGGAGGAGTGATTGTAGGAGGGGTAGTTTGTCGTATATGGTGGCACGGGTGGGCGTTGTCGTCAAGGTGGTTCCTGTTACCAAAAAAATAGAAGACAGCAAGAAGAGAAAAACCATTCTTATCTCAAAGATCATCAGCCCGGTCACATGAATAATCCTCAGACGATGGTGGGGAAATCTACCTGAACACATACTTACCAAGAATAACTGAGGCTAAAGGAACTGTAATGGTGTCGCAAAAATTCCCAAAACAACCGTACAATATATATAGTAATATATATGATATATATTAATATATATAATATATAATGAGAAGTACCCAAATATTACTACATATAACTACCGTACAGCGCGGCCGTAGTTGCGTGGCCGCACTGTAATCCGGCTACATCGGGGTTAGGTGTTGGTTGGAGGATCGTTGAAGGACGGAGCTCTGCGCTGGGAAAACGCGCTATGAGAGGTGTGAGGGCACCCGGAAATCATGGCGAAACCCAATCCTTATCCCTGTGTCGTAAGAGGCGAGCGAGGGTTGCGTCAGGAAGAGACATCCGGCGTAAAACCTATGCCAAATCAGTATGCGGATCATAACGGTAACCGCTGTGGTGACCCCTAACGGGAGCAGCCGAAAGACGAACAACTAATATATATATTATAAATATATATATATATATAATTTATATATGAAGAATTGTTTATGCAAGCCTCCTTCTCACGACCCTTGAACTGATTCACGTAACATAAACTGAAAACTGACTGACATACAAATTTGATATACTACAGTACGGTACAAACTTACCTTAAAACTGCGAAAAATATGAACCCTCTTGTCTGCCGATCGAAGTTAAAAAACTTTGTAGCAATTCTTGGGGCCAAGTGCAGCAGAACGAATCTCGAAATGAAACATGACAGATCACCCAGATCATGAATGGTATTGCGCATAGGCGTTGGTTTGGGTGCCATTGTGGAACGTAACGTCTTTCATACGTCATGAGCGCGCTGAATGCACCGTTCAGTTAATCTTCGTCATGAAACTTGCTGGGGTAAAGACCTAATAGAGAGAGGCCTATGCAACGCGTCTAGTGGCCTGTGGAAGCGGCGACTTGGTACTTGCGCGGGCAGCAGAATAATGTCTACAAAATTCTTACGGTAAATCCTAACAAGCAGACCATGAACCACTGAACTGGTTACGAAAGAAGCCAAGTTATTTGCTCTCAGTCTAGGGAATTCCGACAGTTCGGCGATATTGCGACTATTTGTGAGGTTTGAAATGACCCAGAAAAGGAGCATTTTCACCCAAGTTCCTATACACCACGAAGGTCGGTTTGATGTTGAAGTACTCGTTCAAGTTCTCGAATGAGCTTGTCGTTGACTTTGAAAATTCAAAATCTCTGAACCGTCCTTGCAGAATTGGCAGTGTATCGCTGCGTGCCTCCATCAAGTCTCTTCGTAAGCTTGCGCTTAAGAGGAAGGGTCTATCTTGGAATCTAAGTTGGAACACCTACCTCGCGCTGGAGCTTCTGTTGGCTGCTGTCGAAAAGCGCTCCGTAAACCATCTGTCGGTACGGAGAGATTGAGATTCTGTGCAGTTACTTTGCACAGCAGTAAATCATAGTCTCAAAAGACGGTAACTTGTGAACCCTGAAGTGCCTTATTGAGTTGATTCAAGGAGATTGGATGAAACCCGGGCAATGAAATGCAAACAGACCGAGAACACACTTCTGAATGGAAAGCAGCTTCGAATACTGTTGGCCGTGATGCCGTGTTCGTACCAAAGTCAATCAAGAACTTCTGTTGAAGGGCCAGTACCGCTTCATAGTTATACCAATATCAATTCAACGCAGTAAGAACGCAGGTTAACGCGAACGCGTCGGGCAAATGTGGGCTCTCAGGCGTGGTAGGCAAGGAGTGTCGAGGCATCGTCAGCTGTGGATATTCAAGTACAGATGCTTAAATTTTCCAGAGGTTTTGTTGTATGATGTTGCTGAGTAACTGGGACATAATCATATGGGCATCTCTTATGAACCGGTGCCAGTTTTGTAGGGCTTTGGATGGTAATGAGTTTGGGTGACATGAAGCTCCACAGTGAACATAATTGGCCAGCGGTTGGAGTTTTTTTGCTGTGCTGACAGCCCCTTGTACTTTCCGGACAGTTGCTTGCCCATCGAGTCTGCCGCTCTAAGATGTTCAAGAGGGAGTTCAACCCGAATTAAGGACATCCTGAAGCATCTACAAAGTGATACCTTCCCTGTTGTTGACGATACTTGTAGAGCCGATGAGATCTGTCTTCCTGAACATCAAAGGAATCCGTCACTATAAAGGCCGCACAGCACATCGACTCACTGCTCATTTACCCTGAATATCTTTGCGTGCATCAGTTACCGAGTCGAATGAGTGGACATTTCATTCACGTTGTACTGCAGAATATTTCTGAAGGATGGCATGACCTCAACTGTAGAATTTTCGTCTGAAATTTTCTCCACTTGTGAACGTCGTATTCCCTTGACAGCCACGTCTTGAGGTTTACATAATCCTCGGCCCGCAACTGTTAAGAAGCATTTTTGAAAATTTCCCTCGAGGCAATCCTTACCACGGATTTGCCAAAAACCGGTTGTCGGGCTAAATATTGCAGTGAGGTGGAATAATCTGCAGAAGTGCTGGCCGTGCAGACTTTTGCCTCTTCTAGCATACTGTCCGTTTGGCTTCGCTTCCAGTCTGCACACATGAGCGAGCACACGAGTGTCTTGAACTTTTGTGACATTTCAGATTTGTCGAGAGGCAACCCGCCTATGTGAATGTTTGAATCGTCGATAGTTGTCTGAATTATTTCGTAAACTGTGCTTCTCCAAGTTCCGAAAAAAGAAAAAGAAGAAAAAAACAAAGCAGCAAAAAAGTTAATCAAAAAAAAACCACCTGTTGAGAAAAAGGAAAAAAAGGCAAAAAGGGAACGAAGTAAAAGAAAAAAAAAAAAAAGAAAACAAGGAAGAAAAAAAGCGAAAAAAAAAAAAAAAAAAAAAGAAAAAAAGAAAAAAAAAAAAAAAAAAAAAAAAAAAAAAGAAAAAAGAAGAAACCGAAAAAAAAAAAATAAAAAAAAAAGAAAAGGAAAGAAAGAGAAGGAAAAGGCAAAAAAAAGAAAAAAAAAGAAAAAGAAGGAAAGACAGAAAAAAAAAAAAAAAAAAAAAAAAAAAAAAAAAGAAAAACAAAAAAAAAAAAAAAAAAAGTAAACAAAAAAAAAAAGGAAAAAGAAAAAAAAAAAACAGCCTTTGAGACAAATGCGTCTTCTGCAAAGCGGGAGCAAGTTCGGAAAGTTTTTCACGAGAAAGCGTCCGTACAGGTGGACAGAGTACAAACTGACCGAATGCCTCTGATCAAAATGAAGCCACGGAAAATCTTTGAACCACTGTTGTTGAGACTTCAACTTCGTTTGGCAAGTTTGACTGATACCAACTGACATCATGAGGTTGAAAAGGCTGATCTGGGAAAATTAGGACGAGTACTCGCACATGCAACGCCTTTTCTGCTATCTTCTCACCTTTGATCGTCCACCTCTTCTGAACTTGATTGCTCCAGGAGGTGTCGGGGATGTGCGTACCTTGAATTCGTCAAGCGAAAACTTTCTGATATCCATATCCTCTATGAAAACGAGAGGAGAATTACAATTAATCAGTTTGAATAAATTTTGACATGTGATATTATAAAGGTTATTTTTGCGCAAACAGGGCATTTTTAAAGTTCAACATACTTTTGGCACTCGGTCAACAATATATCCACCAGGCACAATGTTGAATAGTGAATAAGCTTGCGTAGCCATGTAATTACTAAAAGAGTGCCGATATGATTCAGTTCTTAAATTTAGCATCTGAGCTCAAATTTAGCATTCCATACTGACGCTAGTTCCCAGCTACGCGCACTTATTACTTTTATTACTTTTGGTTAGGAGTCAGATACCTGGTAATTTTATTACATAAGGATAAATTACATCATTTTATTAGATCTGCATTTATTAACCAATGAGCTAAAGTTGAGTGAGATGATTAAATGATATATTGGTTATAGTTAGCATCGTCGTTAAGATTGTGTTCTTTGGATTTGCATGGCTCAAAAGGGTTCACCAAAGGAATGAGCTAAAATCAGTTGTAAATGTGAAACATTTATGTAATTCTTTACCTCTCACAAACCACGAGACCAGGAGACCAGGAGACGAGGGATTAAGATCTGTTGCCGTCCGAAAGTGCAACTCTCTTCTTTCCAATTATTGTACATAAAGTTTTTTTGATTTGTAAATACGTTATCATCATTCCACTAGTGCGTGCCCATATACGTGCGTGCCGTACATGCAAAAAAAAAACAAAAAAAACCACAATCAACTTGAAACCAGCGTGCTTTGTTTAAAGTATAGTGCGTGCCGTACTTTGTTTAAAAGTAAGTGCGATATAAGTAGAAAAGGTGAAATATGGCCAACCATTTTGGTCCGCTAGAAGGGGCCTTCAGAGAGCCAGTATGCGGGGTCGACTATCCGGTGAAGAAGGAAGCTGACAATCCTCTTATTTTATTTTCAACCAGCTAGCATTAAGAATCTCTAATTTAAATCATTCTAATCAGCATCCCGTTCAAAGTGAGACAGATCCTTTATTCGTCGTCCTAGTCACTTCGTCTTTGTCCTCGGAAAACGGAAAATTTATTCGGATGGAGTGGCGGAAGAGAAATTCTTCCGGAACGTTATTTTCCGAGTAAAATGCCAGCCGCGCTAAGCTACTGAAGCCAAGCCTTTTTTAATCGGATTTTCGAGGTAATCTCATTACTACCGGCGCTATTGATACTGTATAATCCCGAGAAACAGAATTCAAAAAATAATTTTCCGTTCGTTTGTCCGAACCGCTTAGGTGAGATTTGCGCATTATTTCTCAACAGCTCCCTTTTGAAAATCTATAATTAAATCCTCAAGAGTCCGACGACCGAAATGATACCTTCTCCTTTGTAGGCTAAATACCCTTCCCTCTGAACTCCAAGTACCGATGAAAACATTATTTTACATTAAACGGCCGCAAAAGCGAGTTGAATCAGCGGCATTTTATTTTAGGTTTCCCAAGTAGATTCAAAAAGCTAACTCTTAAGTCGCCAAAAACACTTTCCTTCGATTTCACCCGGTTTTCAACGTTGGGATTTAGGCCCACTGTTATCGACTGCGAAATAGAAAAACAGAATTACAAAGATATCTTTGTCCGTTCGTCGATCGTGCCGAGCCACGGTAAGAGTGAAACCGGCGGTCATCCTGCACCAAGCTCACCATCTCATCAAGCACACGCGAAACCGGCGAAAAATCTTTTATTGGCTTTTAACTCGACGGTGCAAAGTCACAAAAATTAAAACACACACATCATCGTGCAGTAATAATATCAGACATCCGGCCGGTATTTATATAAGTTAGAAAAGGTGAAATAAACTATTTTGGTCGCTAAAGGCCGCCGAGCCGTTGCGGCCTAACAAATATCCGAGGCGTGGCGCTAATCCGGGCCATGAAGCCGCGATCTCTTTAAACACTCAAAATGACGATCCACCAGCTCCAAAATCGTCCACAGACCTCAAAATGTCCAGGTCAACGTTCCCTGTTAGTGGGAACATCCAACGCTTTGCAGAATTCTGCTTCGCAATGATGAGGGAAGCAGTCTGGATTAACCATTAGGCAGACAAGGCACGTGCCTTAGGGCCAGCCAAATTCGGGCAAAAAAATTATTTTCACATTAAATATTTGTCTTTTTTTGATTAAATATTTTTGTTCTTGAATCAGTTCATCTTTTGTCTGGGTCCATTTCCAATGAGCCCGAAGAGTCCGAATTTAAATTTTCAGGCATTGCGCTAAAATTTTCAAAAATGTGCCTTGGGCCAGCCCGAGGCTTAATGCGCGGCACTGATAGAAGAGCCGACAATCGAAGATCAAACGGACGCGCGATGGGACGGCTTGGCCCGGTGGGAGACCATGGGTTGGAAGCGCGGGGATTCTCAATGTGAATTTGTTAATCCTATCATCTTTAAATAGAAGTATAAAGGGACCAATATTACTATGTGATCTTTTTCTTTTGTTGTTTTTGGCAAAAAAGTAAAAGACGCCCAGAGTAGGCGCTGTATTGGGCACCCCCTTCCCCCCTCTTATCCTATTTAAATGTGAAACGGTTTGAGTGCACCAACTCCCAAAGTCAAGGGAGGAGCCAGACGCGAGACGCTATTTTTTGCGAGTATGACGGAGACCATAACTAAACTTGGGAACCACTTGTCAGATTAATTAATCAAAACCTTGTTGAAAAGACAATACATCTGGTAGTCCCAGCAATATACCTGGCAAGCCTTTCAAAGTAGACATCGGAACCGGTGGTTGTCGAGAAACAGCGGTCCGCAACAAACATGCCCAAGACAAACAATGCACACAAGAGATTGCTGAATATAGAGAGATTAAAAAATGTGATTCTAGTATTTGAGAGGAGCATCTCGGCCTGGTTGTACGTAGAGCAGCTCCTCGTTTTGTGTTACGTAAACTTACGTTCAAATGAAAAAAGTGGGGAAGACAATCGAGAATGTTGTCCCACCCCCCCCCCTTGATAAAAAGGGAGGGGAACATTGTCCCCCCCCCACCCGTACCCACCATCGAAAACGCCCATCAAGACGAGGCAAGGGTGAAACATCCTTTCTGATGAGTTAATAACTCTCGAAAGTACATGACAAAATCAAGGTTGTACATTCAGCAGGAGATAACTCCCACGGGTAGACATCGAAAGAAACTGAAGTTCAAAACTGTTTTGGTTTTTGTTACAATGAAGAGAGTTGAGCAAAAATCGATCATATTACCATCACTTCTCTCTATTATTGAAAAGAGACCAAAACACGAAACACACACACACACAACACACACACACGAAAAAAAAAAAAAAAAGCCCGATTAATTACCTCAAACAATTGCATTTCTGTTTCCTGAGATGAAAATCCTGTTATATGGCCTAACTAAAAGGCCAATAGGTTATTCTAACTATCTAGGGACACACAAACATTCCACAGTAGTGAACATTGGTTGTGAACCTGATTTTATCAGAGGCGCGTCCAGCTGCATTCTATTCCTTCATCACATCCAAGCTAACACAAAGCCTCAAAAACCCTTTCCGCCTAGATCAGATTATATATATATATATATAATTGTCCTCAGTGACGTCAGAGGCCTCTCTGCATTACAAGTTTTCCAAATCGCTAACATGCCATTCCAAAACATTGTGGCTACTGACTGAAAACAGTTAACAACAATGCTCAAAACAGAAACATACGTTTCAGAATATACGACATTTAGTTTTGCAAATGTCTCAAAATATCAAATAGTGTGTATCAACAAAAATGAAAAAAAAAATAAACAATCTCAACATACGTTCAGTGTGTGTTGTGTGTGTGTGTGTGTGTGTGTGTGGTTGTGCCAGTGTGTGCCGTGCCAGGTGTCTCACCTCTATATAAAGCTACAAAACCATCAAACCCCTCGAATGCATACCATAGGCTGGAAGTCCAGGAAGCACACGATGCCAAATTGGGTGTTTGGTTAATTCTCACTATGTCGTCCGAAAGGACCGTTTGGAACCCCCCCCCCCCCCACCCCCATCTACTGTTCTCCATAATGCTCATGGAAGAAGTCCTTGTCACAAACTTCAGGGTCTCCTATCGTACTCATGATGCTTTGCCTGAAAGACCTACATTTCCTAACTGGCCTCCAAAGGCAGTCGCCGACTGGCAGCCTCCGTAGTGCAAAGTCCATTATCCTACGGCCAACCTGATCTCCTAATCCGACTGTACAGAAGCTTTTGAGGTCACCCACAGCCTGGATGAACCCACCTCGGTGCTACTTCCCCTCTGGGCTGGTGCGCCTGCCCTCTCCCTTTCTACAAATCTTTCAATCGAGCTGAGTTGAAATCCGCAACTCGTGTGGCATTTAGGGATCATATATGGTAAATTCTCTCACAGATCGAGAGGCTGAGTCATTGGGACCTTCTCAACTCTAAAAATCTGAATGCACCGCAGGCAGGTCGGTGGACTTTTCTGTTCTTCTCCAGTCTCTCTCCGGTACTTGCACGTCCCTGCTCTGTCTAAGATTATCGCCCCCGTTGTACGACCCCCTACGCTCCCCCCACAGGGGGCTCCAAGGTCTGCCAGCAACCCTCCTGGTAGAAGCTAACCAAAATTCAAACAAATCACTGCTCACCTTTCCCTCTTTCATTCCTCTTTTTCCCACAGTTTGTAATAATCCCATACTCTCTTAAATTCCATTCTTCCCATCCAGGTCTTCAAACAGCTGTTCACACACCATCCATTATCTTCCCCCACAACCACAATCTTTTCTATGCCCCTGTTAACAACCCAAACCACCCTCCTCAAATTCCTGCCTTCCTTCCCAAAGTCGCGTGTCGTGTAAGGTCATGAAAGTCCATGTGTGTCCTCTCGTATTAACCAGCCATGTTCCCCGCCCAATTCCCACTCCCTTCCAACAAGATCTCCTTAACGTCTCTGTTCTCCAGTTGTTTTGTTCCTCCCTCTCCCCCTCCTCGTCTCCTGCAACCGCCACCCCCAACCCCTTGTTGTGCGTTGGGTGTGTTAGCTCACTCATGCCATAAACGTGTTTTTACGTATGTCTTCTTGTACAATTGTATATCATATATATATTAAATATAAAGATATATCATAAGTCTTAAGATAATAACCTCTAAGATTAAGAATAACCTAATATGAAGATATACATAAGTAGTAGAGACATACAATGAAGTGCAAGAATAAAAATTAAATTGGGTTTGGGGATTTAA